>CAIIXF020000009.1:29791758-30506758 GCA_903813345.2 Owenia fusiformis | reverse complement strand
AGTGGAAATCGTAGTCTTTTTAAAAATGATCCACTGGAAGAATTAAAACTTCATTTTCAAACAGCTGTGTATAATGTGAAAATATAATTTGTTTTTACAAAACATTAAATGTTAAGGCATGAATGGGGCTCAGAAATGAATTCCTCGCGAAAATGGAGGAAGATAGTCTCAAACATTCTGGTATACCAGAGTCCCTCTTATCTGCCGTTTGCGAGAGATGTGGGAGGAAATATAAAAGATACAGCGCTGACTAGAATTCATACAATCGAAAAGTGGAAATCGTAGTCTTTTTAAAAATGATCAACTGGCAGAATTAAAACTTCATTTTCAAACAGCTGTGTAATGTGAAAATATAATTTGTTATTACAAATTAAATGTTAAGCCATACTTTAAAGTAACATTTGATATATTTGGTATTGGAAATGATGCCAGTGCTCCTTATAATATAACGGTGCTAATAGATTTACCTTATCTAAGCAATTCTGGTGATTTAGCAGCCATAGATATAGTAGCATGGGAATAAAATACCAATAAATGTGCTTGATATCACCCTGGTTTATTTGACACGCTTCCAAAGGCCTTTAAACGATTGGTTAGTAATTTCATTAGCCTGAACTTTTGCAATCCCGAAATATTTATGCAAGTAAATGACATAAAGAACACTTAGATTGGCACTGGTTATCCATGCACATGACAATAATAGCTACTGACTGTCAGTTTACTGTCATAATTCACTGGATTCTTGACCTTGTTGTCCAGTGGTGGTTCATTACTTTACCCATATCCTCGAACCATATATATACAAAGTACATTAATGACAACCACTTGATAAATAATATCGTTGCGTGGTACACGTAGAGGGAACAGGTCATATGTACCCTAGACAGCCCCACCATGGCCTAGGTTTGGGTGAAGATAGTACTTGTGTTTGACAACCCTCTCCCGATTGTACCGTGTAAAATGATGGCATTGTGAACCATGTGGTGGATTGTTTGAAACCCAAGCGCGTTTTGCCCAAGGGAGCCGAACGGTCTCCAATATAAAATATTCAATTCAAAGTCATGTTCAACATTTTAATATGCAATTTTTTTCGTACATTGCGAATGATAACGGAACTTACAGTATAATTACAGAGTGTCCAAAAAGGAATTGTACTTATCGAAAAAAGCTGAACTTTTCACATGATACATGTACAGAGAATTCATTTTCCAAACTGTAGCTAAAAATGCAAAGACATTTTAGATAGCTCCTTGAGGATTTGGACGTTTTAGATGACATGACCTTATGATCGATGCAGAAAGTTGAATGCAACTCAAATCATGGAAAATGGGTAATGGTACCAAAATACGTTTTTTCTCTAAAACTAAATAGAGTTGACAGATTAGATGAAGCTTTAAGATGTTTATTACAATCAAATAGTCTATCAGATGCTAAAATTTCAAGGATATTCCCTAATATCACTATCTGTCACAATGCCGTTATTCCATATTTGTATCGTACAATTTTCCATGTCATCCTGTTCATAATGAAACTATGAATTGATATACCCACTTTGTAGATACATGTTTCTGAATTCATTGTGCGGAAATATGGACGATGACACACTTTGTTTATAGTACCTTTGTGTAATATAACTCCTCTTTGTCGAGATATATGACTTACATATACAAGCAAGAGCTAATAACATATAGCTATTGCGAGAATATGTATGGTATCAATGAACGCAGGTATACTTAGTAATATGACAAAAAGACTAAAGCCGATTATCTCTTATGGATATAAAAAGTGCATAATTTTCACTTTATCATCTATAAAAATGTTGAAATTACTCAATAAAATATTAATTTGTCGGAAACTGCCTAATCGGGTAGTACGTTCCCGAAGGATTTATGGCGTGTAATAGAACTGCAGGTGATACCTGTATATTCGTTTGCGAAATAGAAGATATGAATATTTCATTCAATCTGGGTAAAAACCACTTAATCACCATTTCAAACCTTTTGTTATCCACTACCTAGGAACTAAAAAAGCAGCCTCTGAGTTAAGCTTGCATTTTCCACAAACCACGAACAGGGGATCATGTTTTTTAACAGATGTATGTTCACACATACAATACAATGTACACTCCCCTCCATAAGTTTGGCAACCTTAGCTCCCCGATTGTACCTTTGAATTTTTATTTACTTAACCTGCGATGAACATACTTATACTATTGGTGGAAACGTAATTTGACTTTATTTCCAATACCTCCAAATTTTCTCAATTTTTTTCCTCAATTACAATAAGTCGAAAATTGATGATAAATTTGATGAATTTTTGAATATCGACATTCCCATGTTAACCAATGGGAAATGGTACGTTTGCCGCATGTCATATGACAGAATATCCATCCATACGAGTTAGGCAGACAATTGAATTTGCTAACTTTTTTTTAATTGATTTTTATTTCAGGTTTAGCAGCATTACAATTTAATAAATACAAATATTCAATATAAAAAAGGTTCTACATTAGTTTTACAATAAGTCGCAGGTATTTCTGCCAAGAGCACCACCAATAGATAGAGTATTCAGTTGTTGTTACATTTCATGTGGATTATTTGGATATATATACAAGATCCTCCTAGACAAATTCAAGTAAATTCATTCTGCTATAATGATAATAAGTGTTTGATCTCTCCCCACTTGTCCCCTTTCTCCAATTTTACATCAAGTTGAAAGTATTGTTGCACATTACTTTTAAAACCTACAAAAGTTGGTCGTACATTTTTACATTTACATAGATAAATATATCTTTTATATATGCAAAATATTGTGTTTAATAGTATTGATTTTTCATTCATGATTACTGGACCCAATATGATCGTTCTCAAATCACTTAAAACGGACAGTCCCTCTGGCAACCATTTCTTGATATCACTCAGCAAATTTTTTGCCAGTTTACAATGAAGAAGTAGGTGGCCAATAGTTTCGACTTGGTTTCCGCAAAAACTGCAAAGGGCAGATTCTTGGAGACCGCACACATGTAGATATTTATTTGTAGGCAAAAATCTATGGAGCACTTTATAGTTAAAAGATGCTAGTTTTGGCTCAAAATTACTAACTTTGTTCATAGTATTTATGATATGCCATTCATGATTACTGAGATCAATATTCAGTTCATCGTTCCACTTTAAAATATAACTTTTATTGAAATCGATCGCGAGATCCTTAATGAATTCCCAATAAATTATTCTGGATATCTTTTTCTTTTCTATGAATTTCAATAGATGTTTTTTGCTATTTGGATAGTGGTCAAGAGTTTTGTCGTTTTCGAAAATTGTTTTTGTCCATTGAACTGGTATTGTATTTTTAAGACTTAAGAAGTCCAGAATTGAAGCGTTCTTTGAATTCATCAAGGGTAAAGAATTTGCTAACTTTATTTAACAAAAAAGTGATATGTTTCTTCAGGTTCAACTTAGTTATAGGGCTTTAAAGTCAAAATTGTTTTTCAAAAAACCTCTCTCATTGAAATAACACAGGAGGCGACAAATCATTTTCAAAAATGACTTTGAAGCGCTGTAACTATAGTATTCATCAAATAAACTAAACACTTAGTGTACAAAAAAGTTAGACAATTCAATTTTCTATATAAAATATTTTTTGCTGAATCTTTTACTGAAAAGATGGAGGGATCGGATTACATGGGAATGACGATTTTCAAAAAATTATCAAATTTATCATCAATTTTCGACCTATTGTGTAATTGAGGAAAAAATGAGAAATTTGGAGGTATTGGAGTTACGTTACCATTAAACAGGCAATGCGCCTATTTTTGAAGGAAAAAGGATAAAATATTATTTGAGACAAGTCACTCACACAGTCAATCAAATATGATAAAAACTTTAATTTGGGATAATACTGAAGTGAAAAAAAAATACTCGCTTAGAAAACAGCATTTGAAGTTCAGAGATTGAAAAAAGTGAATTACCACTTTTCACAAAGTGTATGTTTTGAATAACTTTTGGATTAAAAGATGGCGTATGCTTGAAAATCCTGTCAAAACTGAATGGATAATTAATGCAAACAACAATGCCATCTTTCTATGGCATTGCTAAAAACTTGACATATATAAATTGATAGATCAAAAATATTTTTTCATGAGCTAGTGTCGACTCTGATGAGGTCTGTTTGAGCTTTTTTTGGTGTCATATGAAAGATCAGGTGTTTATCAATCCATTGGAAATACTATGAAGATCAAAAATGAGACTTCATTTGCGCACTTTGTCCCTTAAATAGCATAAGTTATTTCATCGCCGGTTAAGTAAATAAAAATTCAAACGTAAAGAGGCTTTAACACGTAGTTCAATGGGGGGGGGGGCTAAGGTTGCCAAACTTATGGAGGGGAGTGTAACTAGTATATTTAATTATAGCCTAAATCATTTGTATTTCATGGAAATTATATATGCAGATCGCAAACCAATCGCCATGATAAATTGAATCATGGGTGAAAACAATTTAAAAACAAAATATTTATAAATGATACAGTTAGTAGATTTTTTTATTTTCGAATCGTATTTTGAAACCAAGACAAAAGTGGAACAGTTTCTCACACAAAGGGACTGAACGCCTATTTCTGGTCCAAAATGCTAATGAAATTGAAAACAATTTAGATTAATTCTGTAACTTGTTCTATTCTTTCATGTCAAACTAGATACATTGATGGATGATGATCGCTTGGTTGATCTTTTCTGTAAATATTAAATTTTGAAAAATGATCCCGCACAATTCAAGTGAATTAATGCATCATTTGCATGTTTCGTGCAACTTCCCAGGCAAGAAATTTACCGAGCCTGGGTATTTTCAAGAAAGAAGCATTGCATCAACGTGTTGAATGGGGTAAATTGCATTTATTTTAGAATCAGATACTGATATATATTTATATCACACAAACCAGTGATGTTAATGTTCCATATATATGGTTTTGCACAAAGCTTACGCAGGAGTTACTCTTCTATCGTGGACTGATGTGACTGCTTGATTACTTCCCGTGATACAACTGTGTTGTTTAAGAGAGTCTCTGTAATACGAACTGACAAATCCGTACATTCCAATGTAATATATTAACAGCATAATGAATCGAACTGTATTTATCGTTTCAAAGTATTCCAAGTCGACATTTCTATTTTATTTGTGTTCTTTTACATCTAAAGCATGAAAGAGACACCCAAGGCGCATTTTCCTCTAAGCGTTAGTAAATTATCAGTAAAATTGAATCCAATTACTATTTAATGCTAACTCATCAATTTTTACAATTCAAACAAGACATGAGGCAATATGATTAAAATCATTGAAGTAAGTTCCCATCCCTAACGCTTCCCCCCCAATTGTTTTGTTTTGTTTCTGATTTTTGGGGTTGTTGGTTCTTTACAGTAAATATCTTTGAAATTTAAAGGTATATTGAGCACCTTTCCACATTTTTGAATCATTAAATCAGACAATGATTTCCGAAGGGCTAGCTTTTCTAAAAACGCTTTGACCATTTCTGTTAATACTTTGACACAATTCATTATGCGTAGTTGTCTTTAACAACTATGTTATATAATTTATGCCTTTTTGATCCAATTATTGAAAAAGAGTCGTGTCAGAAACATGCGCGACGCGCAAAATGATTATTTTCAGAGATTAGATGAGAATAAATGGAAAGTTGAGACTGTGGTTGACAAAGACATTGCATCATATTACAGTCCGTGTTCATATGGGGGTACATCTATCATCGTCCGAACTCTTGGGTATGATAAGCGTTGAACGCGAATTGTGATCTATTGATGCTGTCTTGTGAACTATAAGTGCCCGTGTAATACCTTCATCACTGCCTGATCCTAAAGATATGTCAATCACCAGGTTGCGTTTATCTACTCAGATGTTTTCGTATCCAGTAAAAGATCATATCTAAGGTAAAAAACGTCACCAAGGGATCAAGAAAACATTAACCTCAAAATAGAAATGATCAGATCTAGAGAAACATGTAGAGATGCAGTAGAGAATTGACAGTCAAAACGATCCAGCGGAAATACTTAAAAGCCAAATTAGATTAACTGCTCGTCTTAATTCTTTATACACACATTGTCTTAGCCAAATAAGCATTCGATATCAAGTGCGAGTATGAAAAACATTTATCAAGCCTTCTTGTATGAAAAATGCTCATTCAGCACACACGTTTCGGCTTATTTCTGTGAAATATGTGATAATAAGATAGTGAATGGGCGTCATTGAACAGGAACTTCCGCGCGTCTTTAATTTCCAAGATCGCTTTGCCTGAACTGCAACTGATCTTTTGCGTGATAAATGGGAGGCGTAAACGACTTAATTAGTATCATATAAGGCGGAAAGTTTCGACTTCTAGGGGGTTATTGTTTTTATATTACCCATGTCTTTGTAGCTACTTATTGCATTCCCTCGTTCATTGCAATTTATATATGATAAATGTTTACGACATCTGCACACAGGTCGAACTAATCTTCTCTTCCTTCGCCAATTGCAACGGAATTATGTTCGCTTTAAAAAAATCTCAAGAGCCCGCTAATTATACATATGAAAAAGAGAAAGTGAGAAAGATTCAACAAATGAAATATTTTAATGTAGTATAGCAAAGTTAAGTCAAATTTTGTCATGCGTGAGAGGATTCAGATTTTAAGAATATTAACGTACAGCCCATTATACTTTAAGACACAGGAAACGTAGCCTTCTTCTAACCATCATATCTTGCCTGAGAGACGAATAGTCAATATGTGACAGGATAGAAGAAGAAAAACGTTATTTAGTTGATAAGTGTGATTAATTAATGTCGACTAACTAGACTTAAACATGGATACCCAATTAAATGCTACATGAATACTGTACCATATCTATTTTAAACAGGAGGGATGTCAGTCAGCGGTTTATAGATAGCTTCTCTAACAAAAATATTATAAACCCTTTTTCTCAAGAACCTTGTGAAATTTTGACGAGAACCATCAGTACTCATTTTGATCTTGGATAGTAGGAGTTTGAATAATGTGTATATTCTCTACCTATAAAAATGTACAGGTAATGTCAATTAATTGTATTTATATAATCTAGGTGGAGATATAGGTTAAAATCAAAATACTCTTACTGTCTCTCTCAATCTCTTACTGTCTCTCTCAATATGTCTATTATTGTATGGGATGGCTGGAGATTTTTCCAATAGGACATTGTTCCTATTTAATCATATTTTCTATTTATCATTTTTCAATTGTCTTTTACATTGAAGTTCAATAGTATTATATTTTCCAAGTTATGCAAGTTCATTTTTCCAAAAACATATACAGTTGCTTTACAAACCATTTCCAAATTGTAGTCAATACTTAAAACAAAACACTCAAAATAGCTTTGTTTATCTTATTCTTAACTTTTTATCTCACGATTATGATGTTTTAGAGAATAAAATGAAACAAAATAGCCCCCTTTTGGTTTTTACACTGATTGTATGAAAGATACATACTAGAATACCTTGTCTATCATAAGAGGTTTTTGACCAGATCATGTTGTCTATTGAAGTGGATCTGATATATGGAGTATATGGTACATGAAGCTGACAATGGATTGTTATGGTTAATGGAGCCCTCGCTACTAGTTTTCCCATTGATATTGATGAGAGATGATATTGGGATAAATTAAAGCCTGTATAAATATTGGCGTGACAGTTTTGTGACGTCGTTTTAGCTTTCCTACTGTACAATCGATGGGAAAATATGTGAATATGTTTTTCAGAAACATTCGTTATTACATGACAAAGAAGGAAATAAATGACACAGACCTGCAATGGGAGAGGCTGGCCGGGTCAAATGACTCGAATTTCCCGTCAATGCGTTGAAAAGTATCATGGATTATGCAAATCATGGATACCATCGGAAAGCATGTCTTATCTTTTTTAGGAAGATACACTTTTTGAATACCAATATCCTGGCTTAGGGTGAATGAAGAAAAATATATTTCCATAGATTAAGATCAATGTGAACCATTTGAAACACTTTGGTACGATCTATTTGTTATACTTGAAATACTCGAGGTTGTCAACTAATTTGTATGATTCGATTCTGGACATCTGTCATTGATATTTTTTAGTTCGTTAATAAAAGCATATAATTTTGTTGTTTTGATGTTTTACATTAACAATATCTTGACATAAGGATAGTCAAAATTGATCATGGGGTGCTTGTGTTTCGCAAAATCGTTCAATGACATAGCACCCAATGAGGTGAGCAACCCTACCTTTTCAATATCCAAATATACATTCTCCATTTTAATAAAAATATGATAACCATAGATGAAAATTGTTCTCGTTTGCTAAGTACTTACTTTTTAATAATAGAGATTTCGCAACTCATTTATAGCATATTTATTATTTCCGTATATGAAGCGTTTGATTACGTCATCATTTATTGTGGAGCTCTATACATCCATAAGTGTGATATTCTATACGTAAGAATAACACACTTATGGACGTATAGAGCAGCGCAATAAATGATGACGTAATCAAACGCTTCATAAGTTATACGTTATATGGGAATAATAAACATGCTATAAGTGAGTTGCGAAATCTCTCTAGTCTCGTCTTATATTCCCATTTTAATTTTACTTTCGTGTATTGTACTTTGATTAATTAACGACAATCATGTAATTCAACAAACTTAAGCTTATTGAGAATTTGCTACACAATGTTAAGCACACAGGGAGATCGAAATTGTGAAATAAATTGATAGGTCTTTTGAACTGCGTTATGTATTCTTAAAGCGTAGCAGATGCTATTGATATACAAGGCATTGACATACAAAATGTCACTACATGCCATTTGTTACCGATGCCGGCCGCCAAACGCTGAACAGCAACCACCGAACGCCGAGCACCAACCGCTGTACGTCGTCAACAAATAGTTGGGAGACAATAACAAAACCACTTGTGGTGGTGACAAAATAGTACTGAACAGTTTCAAATGAGGTATGAACATGATAAAACGTATATCTATGTTTACTTGTATTTCACTGGATACTTCACATGTTTTACCCCGGATGCTAAGAGCTCAAAAGAATCATATTCCTGAAAAAGATATATTTGATTTTTGATGATCTTTCGTGCCTATTCAAATTGAAGTATTTATCACTATAGCAAAATCATTGTCAAATCATTTACAAATATAGCCGTAGTTCAAGGGGCCATTCATATTTTCAAATCGGTGAAAAAGTAATATTGGCTGAATATTCTTCGTAATTATATCATGGATATATCTTCGATATATCGATTTGATTTTCCTTCGCATTAAAGAAATATTATCATAAATACAACTGTCGTATCAAACACATTTGACCTCAACTAATTTTCAGATTAATAACAACTATAATAGTTTGCAAATATATTTTACAAGTGTTGTATTCCCTGTAAGTATTTTTGACAGACACTTCGTGCGTATGCGTAAACTACAATTAGGATACTTTGAAAAATATGCTTTAAACTATAATGAGAACACACGCAGAATCCATCAGAATGTCATAAAATGGGTAGTCATGTAATATTTTGAAAGACTATTTTACATACTCACCATAGAAAATATTTGATAATAGCGTAATAGGAAGGACGAAGATTGATACAAGAAGGTCAGCTACGCTCAGGTTGACGATCAGGTAGTTGGTAACGTTGTGCATACGTATGTTATTATATACCACCGTGATCACCAGTAAGTTCCCTATTATACCTAGTAAGAAGATAACGGCATACGCAATACCGTACAGGACGACCACATGCAACGGAAGTTTAATTGCAGGATAATACGGAACGTTTTCCATACTTCCAATCCCTGAGATATTTGTTCCGTTGTTGAATAGTCCTATCCCGGGAGTGAAATTGGTCCTCAATGTTAAAAGATCGAAGTTCGCAGTGCCTGCTCCAATCATTTGATAAGACGCTGTGTGGACAATATCATTTTCAATCCTTTGATTGCTGGCGTTTCTTACCAGGGGAAGTAATTCTACGTCTGCTTTAGGCATACTCGCCACTGGGACTAGAATGTCCAATTTTGTTGATCAACTCAGATTTTTCACACTCCCGGAACTGATAGTGGGATTTATTGGTCAATCCTATGAGATGGAACATCCGATCTGGTTCAATAACTCTTTATCTTTAGTTAGATATTATTAAAATTCCCTTACGATTTTTTCGAATTAGTTAACACTTTCCCTACTGACGAAGCTGAACGGAAATTAAAGAACGCTTATCACGTCTGTCCGATTGTTTCCCGATCATACCAGTCCCGATGGCTTATCAAACTTCGTCTATTCCAAAACTACTTCGTTGCTTCGTCAGTAATTTGAATTATTTCACAACTCTCTACATCCAGTTTTTGTATTTGCAACCCTAAATGAGCTTACTAGTTCATTCGACGATGCCTTGATGTTTTAAATACCAACCATCTAGTAGACAGCTTCTGTGATATATTTTCTACGGCACTCGGTTTATTCAGAGCAAGTCGCATCCATAATGGAAAATGAAATATCGTTTTTGATAGCGCTTTGACTCAAATGGCCGAATCTCTTGTGAATGCTAACTGCTGAATGCAATGCCCGAGTCGCATCATCGGTTACAGGAGCCGGAAGGGAAGGCTTACGGCTATATTAAAAGAACGTAGTGTTGCGAGAGATTATCAGCGACAGTATCCCTCGTATTAGTCTGATCAAGATTTAGATTGTCTGCTAATGAACATGTATTTATAACTATTTAATTTCTTTTATCATAACGACTTTATCCAGCGGTAATATTTTGCAGTAGAACCTTGCATCAAAGATAAAACTTGATTAACGTACGTACCAATTTGTTAATGCTCACAAGAAGGCAAAAATAGCACCATATAAAGCGAAATGAAATAAGGGTATTTCCTGTTTTCGCCAATGATATTAGAAAAGTAAGAACAAAAATGGTCAAAACAACCTCGTCAAAATGCAAAGAAGAAGCTCATTTAGGTAATTGGATGGATTGATGCATTTTCGTATCCGTTTTTCATTTCCCATGGTTCGCTGTGTACATTAATCAATCATTACTTTATACATGTACAAATATGTCAATAAAAATAAATGACAAGTTCGGTAACTATTGCATATTTGTCACTCTAGACTCCTAATATTCTATTTATTATGACATATTTGTCATAGTATTCTAGATTAAGATTGGTTTCTTAAAATGCTAACAAAAATCCGTTAACAGAGGTACATACATATACAAAGGTAAGAAAAGGGCTACATATATTTTGAGAAACCTCAAGGGAATGTTAATGCGTCTATACAATACATTCTAGTGGGATATAATACATCAGATCCTCCGTGTAATTACAATACCCTCATGCACGTAACTCTAGTAATGATACGTTCTGTCTCAAAGACGGAACTTTCATATGCTAAAATTCCTAACTTTACGACCCCATAACCGTAAAACATAGATGGGAATAGCCTGGAAAATATCAATTGGCGATGATAAATAAATCGTTCTAAGCAATATCTCAAATATGATCCTAGTTTACAAACTTCAAGAGTGACAGAGTGAAAATGAATATAACTATTTTCATGTTACTGTCTCCTTCGAAACAATGCACGACACACACAGAATTTATGAAAAGCCATTGTAAATATTCGACAACACTCATGTTTTGCAGGATTCAACCGTGTTGTTCCATTTTCCATTTTATAATAAAACTTCTAAATACATGTTCCAATTTCCACATTATTCTGCTATACAGAGTCCCTACTTTCAGCGGCATTTGGGTCCCCAGCTGTGAGAAGGGCTTCTCACAACTGGGGACCAAAACACTGCTAAAACGCGGGACTCTGCAATAAAGCAATGTACCAACAGAAAGGCAATTTTGTTTTGCTTTGAATGGAACAAGTTTGAAGAAAAACGGTGCAATATGAGACTCACAGTCCTTGATTTTCAAACACCTGGTAGGTCAAAAATTCAAATAAACGGTCGAAGTTAGTACCGAATAATAGTGCTCAAATAAGACCTGCGTATGTATTAGGCCCACGTAATGCTTAATCAGAAGAACTTCGTGAAAGTCCGGCGTGAAAGAATATTTCATATTTTCAGTTTTGTCTAGTGTTTCTGTCTACTGATTCTGGACACGTGTTTTAGTACATCGAGCCTCTGTCATTCCATATTAGAGATACACGTCAATGAAATGTTGTGTGGGGAGAATATAAAAAAATACTATCAAGTAAAAGCAGATCGATGTTTTCAATGGATATTACCAAGGTGGAACCAAAGACATCACACAATACAGCAAAAGGAAATATCTAAGATCACTACCAGTCATAATGAAAACAATCCCAAATATCCCAAATGATGATCTCATGTAGAATGAAATATTACAAAACATTGCAGAGCACCCTTTCTTCATACCACTCTTCAGGTGTGAGATACTTCCAATAATGCAGGTACGAGTGGGTTGTTACCGGTTTCACCACCAGGTGGTTCGTTCGGGTCAGATAACATGGCGGGTATAGTAGACAGTTCCCTTTAACTTAAATTACATCTGTTTTAGTGGTTCAATTTTCATATCACCCTAATGTATCTAATGGTTATGCAAATCAAAATATGTCCAGTGAAAGAAAATGTTATCTGTCCAACAAAAGAAAATATATTTCATTTTCAAAAAAAAATTCAAAGTTGATAAACACTGTAATTTTACATGTAGATTTCAAATCTGATATCACTTTGACGGAATTTCGAATTTTTAATGACATAAATCAAGATTATATCTACTAGTCTCATCTACATGTAGTCTATTGAAAACACCGAGTAGCCTACAATGAGGTGACCATGACTCCATTAATATGGATTAAAAATTGCCAATGGTCACAATAACTTATTGTTATTTTATCGCTAACTAGCAAAGCACCAAACAGCACGACATCAGAATGGCACCTATTTCTATAGGTTTAGAAATCAAGGTCATGAGTAAAGGTAAATGACACCCATTTATTAATCAATGGTATTTTGACATGAACATGCATATCTTCGATTTACTGAATTTACTCGATTTGTCGAAGCTCGATTCTAAACATTGTACTATTCACCCGCATTCATGTGCTTATTTTGCTTCTCGAAAAGATAACACCGGCATCATTCAAGCAAAATGACAATTATGATAACTATGATAATACCACGATGCTATTTATAATTATGTGGCATCCTAATTTGCATACATATTGCGTCACAGTTGAGATGAGTCCCCCCTCGGCTCTAACAGATTTATTACTGGTATACTAGCTTATTTGATATATAGAGAAATAAATATCTGTGAAAGTTTATTACTGTACGCAACCAAACGAGAACTAATTACAGATTGCCGAGTGAATATAGGGAACATTGACTTTTTAAAACATTATTACTTTACTTGTATTCGTGAATGCAAGTTTCGGCTATCGGCTACCGGATTAACCTACTATTTTATGACCAGCTCATCTTAATATGAATAGTTCCTGCCACTATTCCACGCATGTTTGAATGAGTTAATCACAGAATAGTAGGTTAATCCGTTAGTCGGCAGTCGAACGACGTTTAATTCGCGAATACAAGACTCCAGTCGCTCGGCAGGTCAGAGAAATGTCTTTACTTTTGTTTTTCTGCGCATGATTTTTGAGCTTCTACTTCCGGAAATGATCGATGATTTATTTGCTCTAAAATCACCCCTAAATAGTCACCAATGAATACAATTCCTGTAAGATACGTCTTAAGAATGAATTGAAGCATATTTTAAGCCCAAATATTTGTAAATATATCGATCGTATCAAGTGTGGTTGGCGATCAAAAAAATATTTCGAAAAATCGAGACTTGTTTTTTATGAAGTTCGTCGATGTTTTAAGTGGAACAGAAATTATTTTTTCACAGAAACATAGCAACAAGCCCATTGAATCAGAATAACTTGGAAATATATCCTCATTTCAGATGGCCCGGCTATGATACGCTTTTTCTCTCGGATAATTTATTATTTTTCGAAAAATCCAATATGGCGGCCGACGAAGAACGTGAGAACAACCCAATTAAGAATTTTTTTCCTGAATAAGTTCTCCAATCTGCGTTTAATTTAAATCGTTTAAATATGAATGGAATAGTGGCAGGTTCTATTCATATTTAAATGAGTTGCCCTCAAAATAGTAGGTTTACCCTGTAGCCGAGAGGCGAAAGTTGCATTCGCGAGTACCAGCTTAGGTATGTACAGCGTTACACTTTTCTTTGATCAAGCTTTCAATATTTCAGATTTATCACCAGTTACGAAGTTTGCATTAACTATATTTCAATTAATGTTTTAATATATCAGATTTATTACAAGTCACAACGTTAGCATTGATTGTCTTTTATGTTTCAATATTTCAGATTTATCATTATTTCAGATTTATCATTACTTTAGTTTGCATATCATTTGATCTATTTTTTAAAATTTTTATATTAGTAGACTCATATTTATGACCAGTTGCAAAGTTTTCATTTTTTAATCGGAGTTTCAATATCTTGGTCCATTTCAACTTCCCATATAACTGTTTCCTGCTTTGGCACAATTATTCAAAATATAGTTGTACCCCTCCCTTCAAGTTTTCATGTTTGACAACCCTGCCTTCCCGTAAAAACGCTATTCTAATTTGAAATTCAAATTTAATTCAAATGTTCCACGATTACTTGAAGTCGGAGAAGACTTGATAACTCCAATATGGGAGTTCGTGTTCCTATTTCTTTTGGAGGAAAGTATCGAAGCACCCTCGTATATTTTAAGTTCGTACAATCAATCAACATTCTTCAAAACAATGTGTAGCATTTCGAAAAACAACTATTATGCTTTTTGGACTTTTATGTGAACAAATATATATCAGTATATGAGAAAATCTGATCGATGTGCGCCTGTCTAACACTCATCATGCTTTCCGTTTACCTTGCCACAGCAAGATGAATGCCTCTCACATCGCTATAATTTGCACTAAGCTAAACATTTTAGTGAATCACGCTTTCTGAAAACAGCCGATATGAAACAACACGTGTCCCTCCAATAAGCTTAATAAAAACATTAAATGCTTTGAAAAATTGCTAATGACGTAAAGTATAAATATTTATGAGGTGTAAAATTGCTGCAAAAAACAGCAAGAAAAAGGAAGCATCTTAGAGTACAACAGTCATAAGGAAACCAAACCCAAACTATCCCAAACTATAATCTAACGTGAAAAGAAGCAATGTCTATCACCCTCAGCTCTCTCTTCCACCGTCCATCACAATCCGGCGAGACCATAACATCAAGGGAAATTTCATTCATACTGTAGTCATCACAATATGCATCGAAGAATAGAAACTGATACCAATACTTATGCGTATGCTACATATATCGATGGCCTCATATTTTACAAGTCTAGCCTTCTTCAAAATTATTAGTTTCAAATGAAAGAGCATTTTACAGTGAGAGCTTTATTCTATAGCCAGCATATAAATAAAAAAGATGTATCTTCATTTATGATTATATTAGCATAAAATAAAATTATACACTCAGCTTGTATTCGCGGCCACTAACGCCTGTCGGCTATCGGATTAACCTACAATTTTATGGGTAACTAATTTAAATATGAATTGTACCTGCCACTATTCCATACATATTTAAATAAGTTGACCATAATAGTAGGTTAATCCGGTAGGTGACAGGCGTAAGCTGCATTCGCGAAATCAAGGTCAGTCGTATATTGCTGAAATTGTTCAAGAATTCGTCTTCAGCATATTTGAGGTCATACTACGAACTGGTGTTATGACACCGCTACAAGTACAAATTATAACATGACTGTTCAACACAGTTATTATAAAGCTATGGTCGAGCGCAAAAGAAACTTTGCGTATGGACATAAGCACATTAAAATATGTTGCTAGTAGAAATTAGGTCATTTGTATAAAGGATATAGAGAACTGGGCCTAAAATAGATCCCTGGGGAACGCCACGCATTATTGTTTTCAAATAATTTGATCGTTTTCTCTTGTAAGAATTCCATTTATATTCTTCCATGTTTCCCAGTAAGTCTTATTTAGTAATTTTGGAATATGAGCGTTGGAAATTAATAGTTCATATTTCTTATATTACTTTTGTGTTTCATCAATCATAATTATCCGTATTAAATACAAGATAACACAATTCAACATTGATTCCATCTAAGGCCACAAAAGCATGTTTGGTAAACATATTATTTACTCTACTCTATTTAAAACTGCATGCATGTATTATAACTTGGGCGTCTTGTCCAGTCACATTGGCACCCTGTCTCGTCACACGTGGGCTTACATACGGAGTGTTTGTTGTAGCAGTCTGCCATCTTCCAGCTACTATGGAGGGGATACACGCATGATGACGCGGCACAATTTTGGGATCTCGACTGCTCCATGCATATCTACATAGCAATTAATATGAGCAGCTATATTTTTTCAAATGACATTTATGAGTGTCAGTTTGACATGCGTTGCATTGACTGGTAATCAGTAAGAATGGTACTTGTTTCACTTTTGAGAACGCTGCTTAAGTCATCAATCTGATATCATCACACAACAGATAATGGAACCAATTACCCTTATTGTCACTCCATCTGCTGGGACCACATGTATTGATTCTTATTACCACCTTACATAACTTGCAAGTCGTGATTGTTCTATAAATAGACCTCAAAATCACCATCTTAAGAACATATTGTACATCGATTACCTCACAACCGCAACTTCTGCCGTAGTCTTCCGAGAATCCAGATCGTTGGTCCTCGGTTAGAAGGTCCCATTTACGCTGGAAGCTACAGCTATGAATCCATGCAATACCATCGGCTCTTCGTGAACCTTAGAAACATAATATAATGTTCTCCAAAACACAAAACACACCAAGAATTAGGATCTAACAACACGAACTAACCCAAATATCCCAAAACTTTTTACGCACAAAGATACCTAATCTAACCCCCACCATTTACAGTTTTCAGAATAAATTTCACAATCAAAAACGACAAGACCATAATCATGTTCAGAAGAAATTAAAAGCTAAAACAGCTAAAAACAAGTGTATCACATCCAATTATATAAAAAAAATCTATTTAACAAAACTGATATTATATTACCAAAATGGCTTAATACTTCCATTACGATGTCTAGCCGACTGTTTTTTGTGCTATCATAAATAAACAATGAAAAGGACTGCTGAATGAAAATAGATAAAAAATACTGATAATATTTGGTCAATTAAAACACGGAATCAAATCCTGTGCTAAGAGTTGATGTGAAAAAATGAGTACACTCCAGTGGGAATCGAACCTGTCAATACGTATTGTTGATCTATCTCCAGGTATACACCACACGTTGCACTATGGACGTGAGTAGACACGTTGCTTCTCCCCCCAAATCCTTCACCCTTGATAGAAAATTTCGTATGATTATAAATATTACCAAAATGTAACTATAATCAAATAAATTTAGATAATCATTTGTGAGTACTAGTGCCAAAATCACCATTTTGATTTCAAATGTATATCAAGTATTAACTAAAGCTTTTTAATCAATATCATATACAAAATTATATTCTCATGTACAACATGCTCTGCTCATTCAGATAAACTGAACCAATCATTATGATATGGCAAATGGTTGAATGAAAATTATTTGGGATGTAAATAGGTTCCATGTACGTATGTCAACTATCTTATAGTCTTCCGGACTCCAGTCTTACCTTAAATATGGAAACAACATCGATGTCATAATCTCTTGTCATTTCGTCATCAACATTTATTGCTGATCCAGTAACATTTACACGTAGTACTAGAACAGACGACCACATTTAACATGACCACGTGTATTATGTATTGTAAATGTAATTCCATCCTCTTGACTTCAGGTATGGACATTAAAAAAGGTTTCTCCTGAAATTATGTAAATTATGCTAATGTGAATAAAAATTAATCGTGCGAACTGTTGGTGGCCCTGAATATCCAAAAACAGCAATATACGACTTCAATAGTGCAGTTCATAATATAATCTTTAAAATATATTACCAAATTCTGAATTGCAAAAGTAGTGTTGTGGGTGTGTCATGGCACATCGACAACCGTTACATACGATCCATTGAAGACACAGGGTCGCAATTAGCACTATCAGCATCTTGTTTATATGTTTCAGAATAGTGTCACTAAAATCTTGTACTGAGTACTACTGACCCCGCAGAACTTAGTTGAGTGCGCAATATCTTATCAAGATAAATAATGTGATAACAAAAAATTACCCATAATTTTCTTATACAGATGTTTTATTAACCTTGACTGTACAGAAACTAATATGATAAAGTAATGTTATAATCAGTGATTATTTGCAGTCTATCTTTCCAAACATTTTTGGTAGTTGTCCGACCGTGTCCAAGCGCATATGCATCGCTCAAATCTATCGCATGTCTCCTGACATACAGAATGTCTGTCCAAACAACGAGACATTTTCCAGTTCCCTCTCACAGGTCGCATACACGACATCACTGGAGCCTCTGTTACATAATCAGAAGTGATCTGAAATGTAATTAGATGTAATTATTAAGATTAATGGATTCGCATTACTATCAATTCAGTTCACTATCTTTCAATTGTGAACAATGTATTTTTGTTTTGGTGAACACATGTCAATATGTTGCCAATAGATTTTATGTTATGCTTGTAGCTTGCCAATTTGAGGAACACTTATTTTGAAGGATGGTGTATTTGCTTAAATATTATATTCTTAACACATGAAAGGGCGTTTAAAGGGTGACCAAAGTGCTAAATGGATTAAAGTTACGGCCGCTTTTATTCATGAAACACATTTCTAGGTCTTGTCTCTTTAATGTATCAGTGCATCTTCCCTAGTTTTGTTAATATCAAGGGGCTGAAAATTGAAAAAATAAGGCCAAAAAAGGTCAAGTAATGCCAGGCCCACTTAAGAGGCCCTACAATATTTATTGGCCAACATTTTTTTCTGGACCCATCCTAGGGCAGCGCAGAAATTTTTTTAGGGCCCTGAAACCAAAATTAAACTAAAAGATGTAGATCATGCTTTGAATGAGTTACATGTTTGTGTTCCTGACAATAACATAGGACTCCAATTAGGATGTCATAAAATCATAAATTTGGGCCAAAATTTAGAAAATCTGTGGCACGATTTTTGAAAATTTGGCCTAACATTGAAAAAATTTGGCCAAAAAAGATCAAGTAATGTCAGGCTCACTTAAGAGGCCCTACAATATTTTTGGGCCAACATTTTTTCTGGGCCAATCCTATCGGCGCGCAGAAAACCTTTGAGGGCCCTAGAACCAAAATTCTGAAAATTTATGGCCAGTTTTTGGAAAATTTGGCCTAAAATTGAAAAAATAAGGTCCGAAAGGTCAAGTAAATACCAACTAAAGAGGCCCTACAATTTTTTGGCCCAACATTTTATTCTAGGCCCATCCTAGGGGCGCGCATACAATTTTCAGGGCTCTAAAACCAAAATTTGCAAAATGTATGGCCCGTTTTTGAAAATTTGGCATTTAATTGAAAGAAAAAGAAAAAGGTCAATTAATGCCCAAAGAGGCCCACCAAAGAGGCCCTACAATATTTCTGGGCCCATCCTATGGCCGCGCGGAAAACCTTTAAGGGCCTTAGAAGCAAAATTGGGCCAAAATATTTTGAAGATCTGTGGCCCATTTTTGGAAAATGTAAAAAAATAAGGCCCGAAAAGGTCAAGTAAAGACCAACTGAAGAGGCCCTACAATATTTTTGGGGGATTTGGGATATTCTTCAGGGCTCTAAAACCAAAATTCGAGCAAAATTTGTTTTAATTTTTTGAAAAAGTTAATTTTGGGAAGAGCAAGTTTTTCTTCAAGGAAGCAAAAAGGTAGGTCCACCTTTTTTAGGAGATATCAGGGGGGGCTCGGAGGAGCCCCCAGAGCCCCCCCCCCCTGGCTACGGGCCTGGTACTTATAGTTTTTATTCAGTTTGCTGGATTGCTGACTTTCAAGACGTTACCTGACAGCCACAGCTTTTAGCATAATCTTTTCTGAAACCGTTTTGGACTTCCTTGCTGAGCGAGTCCCATCTCCTTTGGAAGTTACAACTCTGTATTCTGGCAACACCACGGTTTATGCTACCTAAAGGACAGAAAATATCACAGATTTCGTTGAACAATATTTAAAACAAGATTTGAAAACTTGAGTCCTAAACATTTTATTGCTGTTAGGCCCTGCGATTATGTTAGGAAGAAACATCTAAAAGTTATTATATTTGCAACAAATATGTACAAAGTAATTGAATGACTTACCCGTAAGAACATACTGTTGTCCAATCTGAAGTGATACCCCACATGTTGCACCATGCAGAGCAGTTGAAACTTGGCTGATTTTTTCACCCTAAAAGGTGGTTATACTGTAAATGTTCATTAAGTCATATTGTTTATTGATGATAAAACAATTCAAATGCCAAATGCGAATGGTTTCATTGTTTTTCCTAAAAATACACTGAAATGTTTTTTGAATTTGTTTGCAACTGCAATAACTCTTAATGTCGGCAATTTGCTAAAATCATGGGATACGATGGGATCAGATTTTAATCAATTTTACTATGGAATAAAAAGAACATCCTATGATATGAGTGGTATAATCTTTACCCATTTTCATTAGCGAGCGTACATGCATGCGCATCTTCTCTTTACGTACTTACTTTGAAAACAGACTCGACCTGGATATCGTAAACTCGTGTCCCCCTCCATCTGTTTTCCCGATTTACAGTTTCATTGACGACATTTGCCAGCACCGCTTAATTAGGAATAAGTACTCAATGAAATATATGTATAAAACAGTCCAATCTATCATCTTCGTAAACAATTATTTAGAAGTTCCGATGAGAGAGTAACCCTGCCGCCCTTGTTTGGTATTATTTTTAAGAAAATATTCTTAAAATGACGCTAAACAGGTTCAATGACCCAAGCTGAATATTTAAGAGGTATCAATAACTCATAATCCAGTTGTCTTACATATATCATGCAATAGAAGATATAGATCAAAATCATTAAACTGAACCATTAGTATCGAGCTTTTTGTCAATAGGCATCTTAAAAATAACATATGAAACAAATGGATATAATAGATCCCATAAATATGAAATACCATCCGCTGACATTTTTTAGAATGTCATATTTTTGTTTATGTTTTATGTTGATAATATTATTGTTTAAGTAAGATGTGGGATGTTAAGTAAAAGTTCACACATCTTACTGAACATTTTACAAGAATATGTTACCAAATTCCGAATTGCAATAGTAGTGTTGTGGGTGTGTCATGGCACATCGACAACCATTACATACGATCCATTGGAGGCACAGCGTTGCAATTAGCACCAACAGCATCTTGTCGTTTGTGTTTGTCAGAAGAGTGTTAATTGCAATATTTTATATGGCCATCAACTATTGACTCGGTGACACTTGAATGTGCAAATTCTTATCAAGAAGATAAGTAGATGTGAGTGCTGATGTGATAACCAAAATTGTCAGTATTGGTATTCTGTCTAACGATACGCTTAAACAAACCTATTGTCTAAGCATCATCCTTCTTCAAATGACTTCATTTATGCTAGAAAGAGGTGAAATACCCTTGGACCAAGGATGAAGCATCATCGCAACTACGAGTTTTAGTTATATCTTACCAAACTGTGAAGTGCAGAAATTGATCTGAGGATGGGTTGGCATGCAGGAACAAGCTTCACTTGAGCTAGCAAGAAGACTAGCCACACACATAACAAATAGCTCCACTACCATCTTGTCTTCTCTTGGTATACTAGCGCAAATAGATTAGAGCTGCTGAATATCATATTAAATAGACAAAATTGACCTCGAACATAACATATTAAGATAATTTGATGCACTTAAATAGACAAGAACCTTATCAATCCGCCTTTTGTACAACTTTATCTTGTTAAGAAACATTTATTATTTCCCTCGGGAAATATTTACGTGCTCATTGGTCCCTACTTAGAAGTACTTACAACTGTATCTCAGAGATCCACGAACAGAATTAGATAAACAATAAATACTATGGAAATGGTATTGGTTACCTGCCTATAATATGAATTCGAAGATAATGCAGTCCGGGGTTAGAAGGAGCAATACAATTAGCGTCATTTGAAGTTTTGAAATTGAGAAATTGGAGTTTTGAACTACTTTCAAAAGTCAAAGGTTAAGGTCAAAATTGTTCTTACAACATTCTTTATCCTACTTTCACATTTTAGGTCTTATAAAGGATGAACACGAGAACGTTTGATTTTCAGAGATATGCACTTGACCTTTAAAAGGTCGCTATGACCTGAATAACACTTAGGAAGCACCTGAACACTATGCCATAATTTACATCTTATTAAATACCATATTACATGTCATAATGAATAAGGATGCTCTGGGGGCACTTGGTATATACTTATACTGTCGGATCCTTTACCAGTTTCCAGGATACAACAACTGACACACGTACATCAAAAAATACATGTACATAAATGTCATCATTTGATATTACATGATTCTTCGAGGTGTAAACTTATACTGAACAATGCAACATCATTTACCATTTCAAGATGGTTAATGTTATATTATAAACTCAAACTTGTGTCAAGGTTCAACGTTGTTACTTTGAGCTGTATTACGAGCATGCGATATCTCAATTATGGCTGTATATGAAATAACCTATTGTGATTTAGCAGTGTAATTAAATATGAAAATATAAATCATGCAGATTTAACAATATCCAATTTTGTGTCAAGAAATGTATTGAATACTGTATTTGAAATTGTCATTTCTTTCCACTGGTATATAAGATTATAGTAAATATAATTAGAAGTTGTATTTTTGGCCTACCCTGTTTATTAGTTTTACGCAGTTTTTGTCTCACCTGTTCGACCTATCAGATGGATGTCCGTACTTGTTGAAGTCCTTATAAGTATCAAAATGGATTATGAGCATAATGATGATCGAATGGATGGTGTAGACGATCTTAGCATTGAATGTGCTGATACTTGAAATGAGACAATACCATAATGCATTTGCTATCATGTTTATTTTATAAGCTCGTCATATCCCATTGTATATTGAAAAACAGGCTTAATTTAAATGATAACAAGGCATTAAAATGACAAAATGTCATCACCTGCAAATGGTTACAAAAGTGTAACAATTGTTACAGATATTGTCAAATCTCAAATCTAATGTCGGATTTGAACTTCTGAGAACGTGTAGGTGTTTTTGAAAAAATGGTCATTTTATTTAAATGATAACAAGGCATTAAAATGACAAAATGTCACCACCTGCAAATCGTTACAAAAGTGTAACAATTGTTACAGATATTGTCAAATCTCAGATCTAATGTCGGATTTCATTTTGAAAAATACCATTTGACCTTCAATATCGTGTTGCCATTGTAAACAGATATTAGCAGAAATGTGTTCAAATATGTTGAGAACAAAAAATTGGAGTCAGTCTAAACAGTACCTGCTAAGTTATTGGAAAACGCCGAACACCGTCCACAAAAAAGTTTGAGACTATAACAATATGTCACCTGTACCACTTCTGGTGGTGACAAAAAACAGCCATTAAATAAAGTATGATTTCGTTGTTTAATACTTTGCATTTTTGGCTATATAAAGATCATGAAATAGTATCGTATGGTGTTATTATCATGACCAGGTAATATCTTATTGATGAGCCACACTCTTAACTGCCATCTTTTTATTTCGACTGTGCCAAATAGCATCGATCAACAATCTGCATCTGCATGCATATAAACAATATATCTGGATGTAGCCTTTTAAATTAAAAGCACCATTGATTACTGTACTAACCGGGGCACAATAGATGACGCTTGATGCCTTAATCTAAAGCTCCGTGCATCTTACCCTGAAAAGAACCACCCAAATCTGAACTAAACAGAATCCATATATTTAATCGTATGAATGTAAATTCTTAAAATTTCTCTCCCTGTCTACGAACATTATTTTGGCCATTCATTTGGTTGATCAGATGCCAATTCTCAACAAGGAAGAACACAAGGCGCCATTGACCTACTAAAAACTTTCGGTGACCTAATGAACATTTGTATGGTCATCCCAGGCAGATGTTTTAGACAGCTAGTCCTTTCCTCTGGTACCACTTTCAAGTGTACGATAAAGTTTTGTCCTGAAAGATCGTCCTTTTGTCCATCCCTTGCTTGCTGTCTGGTATCAGTTGTCACGATGCATATTTTGCCTTCGCTATTGGGAGCCAAGCCACATATCGAATCTTGCTCCAAAACATTCTCAATTATAGTAACACTTTGAAAGTTCAATAAAATCTTTAAGAATGTGAAGCATATTAAGCCGAGTAATGTATTCAGGTATGTTGCACACATACTGTGACATTCTGCCATCTTTAAAATGTTTTAGATTCAATTCATAAAGTTTGGACCAAGTTATCATTGATACTTTAAGTAAACACACTGTACACTCTAGATAAAATGACAATGTAATGCTATGTAGTCGAACGTGTCTTGACCTGATACAACAATTAGCCATAGTGCATTGTCAAATTACAAGAATATGCGTTTTTTAAGTGTACTTCTTGGTGTTTTGGTGCTGTTGATTGATGTAGCCTCTCTGGATCCCATTTGCTGCACGCAGGACCAATGGGAGGGAATACTCTTAGTGGACGAGGGCATGGTTTTCATAGACGCCGTACCGCGTGGTGATATTAATCTACCTGGGGGAGGGAGGACACGGCCAGAAACAGCTTGGGCAGTGATAAATACAACAGCAGACGTGTCCTATGACTACACCAACAAGAGAACAAAACTGGTTCTTACAGCAGTTACACAAAGTCCACTTATTCCCCGGCCTGGGAAACAGACTGTCACCTATATAAATGACTATGTTAAGGTAAATACACAGAATTAAAACTAAAAATCAACTTATTCGCGATGTAAGAACATAGGAAACATCGGAGATTATAATAAGAGGGCAAGTAAAAAACAACAGGACCAAAGGAGCAACCGACAAAACAATATTCTGATATTTTGAAAAATATTTTGTTGCAAACAATTTCGAAAGCGAAGCCTTTATCAATGAATTGCCATATCGGTCATCCATAAGGTTCTTAAAAAGTAATTTGGCGTTCAAATATGTTAAAACATTGTGGTCGAATATATATCTTTTCTTCAGCATGTATCGTACCAGATCGATGATAGTGATGGCTGTCAAAAGTCACAGATAGACAACATGACGAAACAATGTGTTCCAGGTACGTCATGTCATAGACGCAGGTATGTAAGCACGAGTATCACGGATAGACAACATGACTAGGCAATGTGTTCCAGGTACGTCATGTCATAGACGCAGGTATGTAAGCACGAGTATCACAGATAGACAACATGACAAGTCAATGTGTTCCAGGTACGTCATGTCATAGACGCAGGTATGTAAGCACGAGTGCCACAGATAGACAACATGACTAGGCATTGTGTTCCAGGTATGTCATGTCATAGACGCAGGTATGTAAGCACGAGTGTTACAGATAGACAACATGACTAGGCAATGTGTTCCAGGTACGTCATGTAATAGACGCAGGTATGTAAGCATGAGTATCACAGATAGACAACATGACTAGGCAATGTATTGCAGGTACGTCATGTCATAGACGCAGGTATGTAAGCACGAGTATCACAGATAGACAACATGACTAGGCAATGTGTTCCAGGTACGTCATGTCATAGACGCAGGTATGTAAGCACGAGTGCCAAAGATAGACAACATGACTAGGCAATGTGTTCCAGGTACGTCATGTCATAGACGCAGGTATGTAAGCATGAGTATCACAGATAGACAACATGACTAGGCAATGTGTTGCAGGTACATCATGTCATAGACGCAGGTATGTAAGCACGACGAGTGCCACAGATAGACAACATGACTAGGCAATGTGTTCCAGGTACGTCATATCATAGACGCAGGTATGTAAGCACGACGAGTGCCACAGATAGACAACATGACTAGGCAATGTGTTCCAGGTACGTCATGTCATAGACGCAGGTATGTAAGCACGACGAGTGCCACAGATAGACAACATGACTAGGCAATGTGTTCCAGGTACGTCATGTCATAGACGCAGGTATGTAAGCACGAGTATCACAGATAGACAACAACATGACTAGGCAATGTGTTCCAGGTGCTCCATGTCATAGACGCAGGTATGTAAGCACGAGTGTCACAGATAGACAACATGACTAGGCAATGTGTTCCAGGTACGTCATGTCATAGACGCAGGTATGTAAGCACGAGTAACACAGATAGACAGCATGACTAGGCAATCTGTTCCAGGTGCTCCATGTCATAGACGCAGGTATGTAAGCACGAGTGTCACAGATAGACATCATGACTAGGCAATGTGTTCCAGGTACGTCATGTCATAGACGCAGGTATGTAAGCACGAGTATCACGGATAGACAACATGACTAGGCAATGTGTTCCAGGTACGTCATGTCATAGACGCAGGTATGTAATCACGAGTATCACAGATAGACAACATGACTAGGCAATGTGTTTCAGGTACGTCATGTCATAGACGCAGGTATGTAAGCACGAGTGCCACAGATAGACAACATGACAAGGCAATGTGTTCCAGGTACGTCATGTCATAGACGCAGGTATGTAAGCACGAGTTACACAGATAAACAACATGATTTGGCAATGTGTTCCAGGTACGCAATGTCATAGACGCACTTATGTAAGCACGAGTGTCACAGATAGACAACATGATTTGGTAATGTGTTCCAGGTACGCCATGTCATAGAAGCAGGTATGTAAGCACGAGTGCTACAGATAGACAACATGCTATAGGCAATGTATTCCAGGTACGTCATGTCATAGACGCAGGTATGTAAGCACGAGTATCACAGATAGACAACATGACTAGGCAATGTGTTCCAGGTACGTCATGTCATAGACGCAGGTATGTAAGCACGAGTATCACAGATAGACAACATGACTAGGCAATGTGTTCCAGGTACGTCATGTCATAGAGACAGGTATGTACGCACGAGTGCTGCAGATAGAAAACATGACTAGGCAATGTGTTCGAGGTACGTCATGTCATACAGACGGGTATGTAAGCACGATTGTCAAAAGAGGAAAGGCGATAAACTATAACAAAACATAGTAAGACAGAAAGATAAAAGAACAGATAGGATCACAATCAGACATAAACAAGGAAAACAAACCCTACCAAAAGTCCAAAATGACACGATAAAATTGATAAATCGATTTGAAGATGTATATAGTGATGTTGTTTTGGTTCAAATGTCGATTTTTCTGCTTTCTGAGAGACCAGTATATTCATTATTTTGAAAACTGCTTTGTGTTAAAATTATTTGGTCTCTCCCTGTACGTTATTTGAGCATATCGTTGTTGCTGTTTCACAATGTACTACTTAAGCATATTCGAATCTGGACAACATCTAATGTTTTGTACTTGTACAAACAATAGTTAAACACAAAACTAGATTCAATAAACCACTGCGATCAATTAAGTAAAACCAGATTCGATTTTCATCTTAACTTGTTTGTAAATTGATAGACGTGTGTACTTGTGTATGCAGGTGTTGCTTTATTTGAGGTAAGTGCAACACTAGGGAATGAGGCTGGAGCACTGCCAGTCAATGTGATTTTGCATGTAGTTGATGCCTTATTTGAGGTAAGTGCATTACAAGGGACAGAGGATGTAGCACTACCGGTCAATATCCATGTACTTTTGCATGTAGGTGATGCCTTATTTGAGGGGAGTGCAACACTAGGGACAGAGGTTGTAGCACTACCGGTCAATATCCATGTACTTTTGCATGTAGGTGATGCCTTATTTGAGGGGAGTGCAACACTAGGGATTGAGGCTGGAGCACTACCAGTCAATGTAATTTTGCATGTAGGTGATGCCTTATTTGAGGTAAGTGCAACACTAGGGATTGAGGCTGGAGCACTACCAGTCAATGTAATTTTGCATGTAGGTGATGCCTTATTTGAGGTAAGTGCATTACAAGGGACAGAGGATGTAGCACTACCGGTCAATATCCATGTACTTTTGCATGTAGGTGATGCCTTATTTGAGGGGAGTGCAACACTAGGGACAGAGGTTGTAGCACTACCGGTCAATATCCATGTACTTTTGCATGTAGGTGATGCCTTATTTGAGGGGAGTGCAACACTAGGGACAGAGGTTGTAGCACTACCGGTCAATATCCATGTACTTTTGCATGTAGGTGATGCCTTATTTGAGGTAAGTGCAACACTAGGGATTGAGGCTGGAGCACTACCAGTCAATGTAATTTTGCATGTAGGTGATGCCTTATTTGAGGTAAGTGCAACACTAGGGATTGAGGCTGGAGCACTACCAGTCAATGTAATTTTCCATGTAGGTGATGCCTTATTTGAGGTAAGTGCATTACTAGGGACTGAGGATGTAGCACTACCGGTCAATATCCATGTACTTTTGCATGTAGGTGATGCCTTATTTGAGGGGAGTGCAACACTAAGGATTGAGGCTGGAGCACTACCAGTCAATGTAATTTTGCATGTAGGTGATGCCTTATTTGAGGTAAGTGCAACACTAGGGATTGAGGCTGGAGCACTACCAGTCAATGTAATTTTGCATGTAGGTGATGTCTTATTTGAGGGGAGTGCAACACTAGGGATTGAGGCTGGAGCACTACCAGTAAATGTGATTTTGCATGTAGGTGATGCCTTATTTGAGGTAAGTGCAACACTAGGGATTGAGGCTGGAGCACTACCAGTCAATGTGATTTTGCATGCAGATGATGCCTTATTTGAGGTAAGTGCATTACTAGGGACAGAGGATGTAGCACTACCAGCCAATATCCATGTACTTTTGCATGTAGGTGATGCCTTATTTGAGGGGAGTGCAACACTAGGGATTGAGGCTGGAGCACTACCAGTCAATGTAATTTTGCATGTAGGTGATGTTGCTTTATTTGAGGTAAGTGCAACACTAGGGAATGAGGCTGGAGCACTGCCAGTCAATGTGATTTTGCATGTAGTTGATGCCTTATTTGAGGTAAGTGCATTACAAGGGACAGAGGATGTAGCACTACCGGTCAATATCCATGTACTTTTGCATGTAGGTGATGCCTTATTTGAGGTAAGTGCATTACTAGGGACAGAGGATGTAGCACTACCGGTCAATATCCATGTACTTTTGCATGTAGGTGATGCCTTATTTGAGGGGAGTGCAACACTAGGGACAGAGGTTGTAGCACTACCAGTCAATATCCATGTAATTTTGCATGTAGGTGATGCTTTATTTGAGGGGAGTGCAATACTTGGGGCAGAGGTTGTAGCACTACCTGTGGATATCTATGTAATTTTGCATGTAGGTGATACCTTATTTGAGGGGAGTGCAATACTAGGGACAGAGGATGTAGCACTACCGGTCAATATCCATGTACTTTTGCATGTAGGCGATGCCTTATTTGAGGGGAGTTCAACACTAGGGACAGAGGTTGTAGCACTACCAGTCAATATCCATGTACTTTTGCATGTAGGTGATGCCTTATTTGAGGGGAGTACAACACTAGGGACAGAGGTTGTAGCACTACCAGTCAATATCTATGTAATTTTGCATGTAGGTGATGCCTTATTTGAGGGGAGTGCAATACTAGGGACAGAGGTTGTAGCACTACCAGTGGATATCTATGTAATTTTGCATTAAGGTGATGCCTTATTTGAGGTAAGTGCATTACAAGGGACAGAGGATGTAGCACTACCGGTCAATATCCATGTACTTTTGCATATAGGTGATGCCTTATTTGAGGGGAGTACAACACTAGGGACAGAGGTTGTAGCACTACCAGTCAATATCTATGTAATTTTGCATGTAGGTGATGCCTTATTTGAGGGGAGTGCAATACTAGGGACAGAGGTTGTAGCACTACCAGTGGATATCTATATAATTTTGCATGTAGGTGATGCCTTATTTTAGGGGAGTGCAATACTAGGGACAGAGGATATAGCACTACCAGTCAATATCTATGTAATTTTGCATGTAGGTGATGCCTTATTTGAGGAAAGTGCATTACAAGGGACAGAGGACGTAGCACTACCAGCGGACATCTATGTAATTTTGCATGTAGGTGATGCCTTATTTGAGGGAAGTGCAACACTAGGGGCAAAGGCTGAGCACTACCAGTCAATATCTAGTATGTAATTTTGCATGTAGGTGATGCCTTATTTGAGGGGAGTGCAACACTAGGGACAGAGGGTGCAGCACTACCAGTGGATATCTACTCCTACGTCATGCCTGGGCTGAACTTTCAAACTAGAGCTACTGTTTCAAAGTCAAAATCTCGTAAGTCTAGAAATTGTGATAAGGACAAAATATTTACATTCTGCTGTGAAGACATTTTGATATGTTGACACCTCTATATAAGGCAAATTAATACGATCGTTGACCTGCCAGTAATTGTGGTTGAAAGTAATAACAGTCGATCAAATTGAGCAGTTGTTTAGATAGTCTGAAACAAATATGATGCCTACCTTCATTGGACCTTCAAGTCACATTTAAACCCTCCCATATAAATGTTGTTATTTTCAGAATGTATCCCTATAAGTATGCAACTAGTGGCAGGGGGAGTTGAAGCTGACAGTGGGACGATTTGGAACGTTGAAGCTCACAACATAACTGCTGGAATAAAGGATCCGAGTGTTTTTGAAGTTCCTGCAAAATGCAATCATGTAAAACAGGTATAATCGTATAATGTGAATATAGAAAGACTATACATAGGCCATTTCGAGCTTATATCAAATCAATTCACTTTAATGCTTTGAATTTGTATTGTCTAAAAGCTGGTGAAATGTAAAGGGTGTATTACTTAATTGAGACCAAAATGAGATATTTCATTTATGGTCAAATTAATGTTGTATTTTTGTATGCCCGTGGTGCTGGTGAATAGCGTAATATTTCAATGAGGTTTCTCCCCAGGTATCACTAAAAGAACAATATACAAGCGTTTTTGAATCGCCCTGCTAGTGCATTGCGTAATAGGTATCAAGAAAAAAGAACAAAAAGCCCCATAGCTCAAATTACATGTTAATAGTTATTGCAATGGAACTCCTGTAGTGCACTAGCAACAAGCCGGTGCGGTTGACATGCGCTGTTACCCGACAAGTTTGACACATCATAATTAGCGGTGTAAATGCGCTTGGATGAACTGCTTTTGTTGAAAACGTGCGAGCATGTAATTTACAACGCATGGGCTCATTGTTTTTCGTGATACCTGGGGGAAAACTTATTATATGTTATGCAATGCGGCTAACGTATTGTGCAAAATACTTGCGCCGCGGGCAGTTCAAAAACGCAGTCTAAATCATTTATTTCATTTTCAAGTACATTTACTAAATTGGTCAACTAGTTTGAGTTAAATACAATCATATTGAATTTTATTTCCAGATACCAAAAAGAATGGTTAGAAATAATCTGCATGGAACGTTGCAGAAATTACATCACATTTTCAAATAACTTCTTGAAGATACTCTTCATATCAAAATGGCCCATCCAACCATAATGGCTAGTGCTCTCCATAATTCAAGGTTGGAGATTTCACGATTGAAGAACTCAATGACTTGGCTATAAATTTGATTAATTTTTACATTTACATAGCAATGGTATCCGCACAACAGTGTTTAATTGCTTTGGTTCGAGGCATTTTGTCTCTCCCAACACCTCAATAATCATTCGTTATGAAGCTTTTTCGTCAAAATGCTACGTAACGAAGCAATTAAATCTGCTGTTTAACTCTAACTATTGTTATGGAATTGTTATTTTTGCATCGATAAACGATTACAATCAAATATGTTGCAAAAGGACACTTTGTAGGACAAATGGATCTGCATACTTTGCTTACAATACACGTGTAAATAAAATGTTGTGATGTTACGTTAAATAGTTGTTTCCGTGTGTTTCTCATTTTCACAACCAATGCTATTGTATAAGTACTTATAGCAGTTTAACTATGGACTCATGAATAACTCATTAATTTTAAATGCTAGAAGTATGTAAGATAAAATACACAGGCATTGATTAATGAGAAAGTGATGAACATTTATGAAGTAAACATGCACCATCGTACAAATTCTCTGGAAGTTAAGATGTTAGAAAGTCTTTGACCTTTAACATAATATGACAAATGAAAAACAAAACAACACCAATTCTTATGAGTCAATCTAAAACATCTATTCGAATTGTATTTAGAAATGCAATCCCCAAAGTCCCCATATCAGATAGAGTAGGCTTTAGAAAAGTAACATAGCCAATTAGCCATGGCCTGAGGTTCCATGGATGTTATAAATGTCCATGCCTCAAATGAAACTAGTAAAAAACGGTGAGGTTTCAGTTTCATTGATCAATGTTTGCCTTAAAAATCCTGGCAGTTGTTTGTAAACAGTTCTTCTAATGATTACTCTTGAGTAATTTATACTGTACTTTTACATGACCCTTTTGACACGTGTACATTGGTATGTGGAATGTGGTGCTGACGGGACCCGGGAGCAAGTTTGTCAGAAGTGAACTTGATCGTCTTGTATATTCTGGCATTTTGTTTTGATTGCATTTGCTTAGAGATTGCTCTAAATGTTAACAAAGTGAATTTGTTGAGCTTACAAGAACGTAAAATGCAATTGTGATGGATAGCGTCATTATCAACAGGGGTGGGAAACCATAAGTTTGGTGAAAAACCTTTAATAATACATGAAATTTACTTTAGCTAGAGACGCAAGAATTAATTCTGTAATTATTGAGCTTCCTGGTCAGGTTGATTACAAATTAATACATTTTTTAAAGATAAGTTAGTTAAATATTCATTTAGATGAACCTTAAATAAAACAATAACTTCCTTGTGGTATCATCACGTGAGATACGTTACGCGGAATATGGAATATATTAAATAATTAATGGTTGCGCGGTATTTGTGATACGGGTCAATATGCCATACTCACCTGCGGTATATGGCATATTCGGCAGGGGAGTTTGGCATGAGTTTGGCATATTCCGCAGTGAATATGCGATACATTAATTTCAGTGAATATCCGATACTCACCCTCGGAATATGCTACACTGACTGGCGGAATATGCCATATACCGCAGGTGAGTATGACTTATACCGCAGTTGAAAACGTGATACAAAAAGCCTTGATTTAATTGGTTGCGAAAATCGAATATGAATGTAAAACTACGCTGGAATACCAATATAGTTAGTGCTCCGAGTACTAATATATGAATCCTGGATTTATAGAGTAAGTTTATTACGTGATATTGCTGAGGGATACTTCTGCATTAGTTGACATATTCAATATACTGTACTGTTGATTCAGTAATCATTACAATAATTTCTAAACTTTTACCCGTTCAATTGTTACAATTGACAATTGCGTACCTCCGTATTGCGTTCTCATTGGTTAGATTATGCCATAAACCGCACGTGAATCTTTCAAACACCGCAAGTGAATATGCCATATTCGTTGCGGAATATGACATATATTTGTATTTCGTGTTTACCGCGTAACAAGATATGCATGTTTCCAAGAGGTCCTAGCAACAGAAGTAAGCCACAATCATGATAGAATCTAGAATGCGTTTTAATTGAAAAGGACGATGTGCATATTTAATTTATACTCGTAAAACATAGTCGAAAACATAGTAGCAATAGTATGACAAGTGTTTGCTAAAATATTACTAGCAGGTTGCAATGATTATCAAATATTAATAAATTATTGCATTTTATGGTATTACTTGGCGTGAACAGCCTGAAAATGTTATTTTGTAGTGACACTCGGGAATATTTATATTCCCGAGTGTCACTATAAAAACGCAAAATCACTTCTTGACAAATGGTCTTTACTTTTTGTGCAAAAATATTTTCAGGGCTTGTTATCCCTGTGGCTTTGTCCTTCTTCTTTCACTAGATAGGGAGCAATCCGCGTGAGTTGATAGTAAATGTCATTTCCTGTTCGAGATCTTAAAAGATGGCTGCCCACTTAAAATAAACAGAGCATTTAAATTATCATCATTGACCATATCAAAACATTTTCCATATTTTACTAAATATTGAAAGTCAAAATTGTACAAAAGTTCTAACTTAGAAATCGACACTTGCAAGCTATTTTTCTATTCAATTCAATTTTTTCAATTTTAAAACAGTTTATTTCAGAAAAACAATATAAATGATATAATGCGCATGCACAAAATAACTTGCGGAAGGCCGAACAGTTTCAATAGAAAAATAAGAAATGCCGAACTGTTTGAATAGAAAAATGAGAATTACTTCAAATCAATTCTGTATCACACTTTAAGACAAAACTGAAGCAATATTTAATAAATCATAAACCATTGGTCTAAATGGAAGAACAGGGAAATAGCAATAACAAATCAGTAAATTCAATAGTGCATCTTTCCTTCAACATTATCATATCACACTGTGGCTAGTCGATCTATGTGGATGCAGTCAGGCACATGTAATGTTTCGTGAGTACCCGCCTCTGTACTTTTCAATGGAAGAATTTTGCACTTTTGTTTAAATAATCTACATTTACTCATCCGTGTATATCATACTTCATTGATTTACCAAACCAAAGCAACGCTATAAACACACATTCTCTGATAATTTTACAGCGAATAGATAACTCAAACGAGTTCACTCGACCAGTTTTATCACCTCGCTCATAGCTGTGAGAAGGTATGTATAATTGCCATAGGTTTACCTTATAATGGGGAATAAAACATTCAAGTAATATAATTATTTCACGTACACAAATATGTCTGTGTGAAGTAAAATACAAATACAACGCATTTTATAATATTTTTGGGGTTATGGTATGAAATATCCGCTTTAAAAAGCAATTTAATTATGATGTATCATGTGGATTAGTAGACGTTCTAATTGGATTCAATGAACTGTCTGGCTAGGTTTTAATTTAATCATTTTGAATGTGTGTATTTTTAATATTTTACAAATATTTCTTAAACGCTCTCATTGGATACATCAGGAAGAAACAGATATGGTTACGTATAAACTTGAGTTTGCAAAGTTGGCATACATATATATTTTGTATTACAATAAATAAATAAAATTCCTTAGTGATACGGCGACCATTTCTTAATGCTTATTGTCAGTGTATCTGCTGTCACCTAGAATTTAGAAGTATAATTTATAGTCGTGATTCTTACCAACTGCAACTCCAGACCACCATACCAAGTCTGTGCTAAAAAAAGCGATTGTTTCTAGATCAGCCAGAGTTCCGACAATATTATTACAAATAATCAGTAAACAGGATTACCATATATGTAAATTTGTAACATAGCAATCCTAAATAGCATTTTGTTCTATAACACCGAATGTTTAAATCACGAAATATTATAACCATGGCCTCCTCCACCAATGTGCTACTTCAATACTTATAGCGAAGCCTGTGTTGATCAGGACCAGTTTTATTATATTTTATTATCATAAGAATTAAATGTTAAAATGAATGAAGTCTTACCTCAGAAACTTCCCATGAAACAGACGAAAGCCCATGAACCAAAAGTATTTAGTTTCCTTTCTGTATCTTACTTGTTTGGCACATGGAGCGGTGAAATAGTCCACAGTGTCCAAAAACAATAATAATGCTATATTGGTAATTGGAAAGATTCCACTTACCACGATTTCAAAAAAAAATTGTAAATAGATGATATAATTCTTGAATTTGGGTCATTTGTTTCAAGGAATCTGTAGGCTCTTTCAGCTGAGCTGACAAAATCATCAAGATTTACAGATGGTCCATCTGTTGGCTGCTCATTGTCACTTTCAAGTAATGTTAATGACTCTGAAACTTGATCTGTGGGTATTTCAGTGGGTTGATGGTTCTTGGGCTCTGAATTCACTTGATTGGCGTACCTAATTTCAACATCTTCATTGTCATCATTACATGTTATGGACCCGTTTTTCAAATTAACAGTATTAAGGATGAAACCATAGTTTTTTCTTCTGTAATGGCATTTTCCAGTTGACGGGTCTATATAAAGTCTATCAATTTTAAATTCTTCATGAGGGTGCATTGTAATGGTGTGGCTAATTACTTCACTGAATAAGGAATCTTTATCCGAACAATGGATGCAAAGAAAATCTGGCCAGTTGTCCATCTGTAAATAAATCATCATGATAAAAGCATAATTTATTATAGCATCCATTTGTTACCGTTCTGAATCCAAATGATACATAGTTGAATCCATTTGATACATATATGTTGACGTTTACGAAATGTTGTTCAAATATCTTCCCTATAACAGGAATATGCTAGCTGAAACTTTCACACATTGTCATACTATGTATATTGAATATGTATGCAAGATTTCAAGTCAATATGTTAAGTAGAAACTCTGAGATTACTTACCTCGATTTTCTGTCATATTTTTTCAACGACCCCATTCCCTATAATGTACGCGGGAACCCACGAAACATTGCATATACATGACTGCATCCACATTGATCGACTAGCCACAGTGTATCAAAGCAAAAGTTATGATTAAATGCATAACTAAACATTCAGTGTTGAAGATGACCACAAAATTAACATATATCAATAAACATGACCTTAAACTGACCCATACTATTCAGTTTATCCTGAGACACATTTCTGGCACTCGATCAACTGCTCTTTTTCTAAAGGCATTGTACATGTGGTTGTGGGGGGGGGACTGAGGTGGAGATGGGGTTCAGTGGTGTGTAGACATTTTGTATTTTTTTCACTATTTTACGTTGTAATATGGATAATACTCCCATTAGGGGGTCTTCCATCTTATTTGATGTATATGATTTTATTATAAACTGAAATAAAACACAATAACATAACATAATGTAACGAAATTTCAAGCCAGTTCATCCCTATGTGTGATTGATTGAGTGGTACTTACCTGCCAGAGTTCACATATTGTCCCTTTAGACGATGATTACAGTAGATTATTAGACTTTACAGAAATTTCATTCATTTTTCGTGAACTGGTGTTATTTTTGGCGACGTAATGGAGGCTGCCATCTTAGTTTTGCCCATATAAGGAACGAGTCCAATTTATATTTTCACCCTTCGATTTCTCAACACATAAGCTAAGTTACTTCACTTTTAGCCGTCCTAGACTAAGTTAGAGGTGTAGAGTTTCGAATTAGATACCCTTCAAGGTCCAAATCTTTATCATTTGTTAGAAATTATAGGGAATTGCTTCGTCAGATTTTGACTTGAAAACGTTTCGAATTTAACTTCCGGTTGGTAATTTTGCTGATATTTTGCAGTTTATCGACATTATTCAAGCTCCTATCTTTTATAAAAACATTCTAGAGTTATTTATCGTTCCAATCTATCCCCGCCACTGTAAAATTATATGTTTTTAGCCCAAAATACTTGGATGACCGGCGGAGTGATATTTTCTTACCGCGGAAGGCGAACTATTTTGTTACAGGGACTATATAAGGCGGGAAGCAGTGAGCTTAGCTCAGTCTTTATTTCAGGTTCAAGGGGAACATATCAAGGAGTCTTTCTTTCAGGTTCAGTACATACGTTTGAGGAGCGAGTCAATACGTTTCAGAATTGTGGAATTGAGTTCTTTCAAATTCAAGCAATATCAATCAAGAGATTCGATCTCAGGTACTTTGAAATTCTTTCACTTTAATAGAAATACTTCTATAGAGATATATTTTGGATAACAATTGTTAGTGGAATTTAACTTCAACTTATTTCAGTTGACTTTGGTTTGGAACTTTGATTTATTTTAGGGATTTTATTTCAGAACTTTATTTGTTTTCAGCACTTTGTATTTTCAGATGTGATCCGGATCAAGAGTATGCAGAGAAGAGACTGTGTATATTTTCAGATGTTGTCCAGACCAGGTGTAGTCGAGTAGACAGTATATATTTTCAGATGCTGTCCAGACTCATTGTATGAGCAGAGACCTTGTGTATTTTCAGGAGCTGTCCGGACCAGGTGTATTTGCAAAGCAGAGACTTTGTGTATTTTCAGATGCTGTCCAGACTCATTGTATGAGCAGAGACCTTGTGTATTTTCAGGAGCTGTCCGGACCAGGTGTATTTGCAAAGCAGAGACTTTGTGTATTTTCAGATGCTGTCCAGACTCATTGTATGAGCAGAGACCTTGTGTATTTTCAGGAGCTGTCCGGACCAGGTGTATTTGCAAAGTAGAGACTTTGTATATTTTCAGATGCTGTCCAGACTCATTGTATGAGCAGAGACTTTGTGTATTTTCAGGAGCTGTCCGGACCAGGTGTATTTACAAAGCAGAGACTTTGTGTATTTTCAGATGCTGTCCAGACTCATTGTATAAGCAGAGACTTTGTGTATTTTCAGATGCTGTCTGGACTAGGAGTATTCACACAGACTGTGTATTTTTAGGTGCTGATCCGGATCTTGGGAGTATTTGTAAGATTCTGGAGGTGATCCAGAGTCTGTGCAATTGCCGAGAATTTGGTGTATTTTCAGGACTTTTGTGTATTTCCAGAGGTGGTGACCGACTTTGATTGACAACCGAGTTTGCTTTGTAGGCATTCTATTTTTCAGGGTTTGCTTTGTAGGCATTCCTTTTCAGGGTTTGCCTTCTATATATTTCCAGAGTTGCCTTCTATATATTTTCAGGGTTTGCCTTCTACCTTTCAGGGTTTGCTTTGTAGGCATTCCATTTCAGAGTTTGCTTTGTAGGCATTCCATTTCAGAGTTTGCTTTGTAGGCATTCCATTTCAGAGTTTGCTTTGTAGGCATTCCATTTCAGAGTTTGCTTTCTATATATTTCCAGGGTTTGCCTTCTATATATTTCCAGGGTTTGCCTTCTACCTTTCAGGGTTTGCTTTGTAGGCATTCCATTTCAGAGTTTGCTTTGTAGGCATTCTATTTCAGAGTTGCTTTGTAGGCATTCCATTTCAGAGTTTGCTTTGTAGGCATTCAATTTTAGAGTTTACTTTCTATATATTTCCAGGGTTTGCCTTCTATATATTTTCAGGGTTTGCCTTCTACCTTTCAGGGTTTGCTTTGTAGGCATTCCATTTCAGAGTTTGCTTTGTAGGCATTCCATTTCAGAGTTTGCTTTGTAGGCATTCCATTTCAGAGTTTACTTTCTATATATTTCCAGGGTTTGCCTTCTATATATTTTCAGGGTTTGCCTTCTACCTTTCAGGGTTTGCTTTGTAGGCATTCCATTTCAGAGTTTGCTTTGTAGGCATTCCATTTCAGAGTTTGCTTTGTAGGCATTCTATTTCAGAGTTTGCTTTGTAGGCATTCCATTTCAGAGTTTGCTTTGTAGGCATTCTATTTCAGAGTTTGCTTTGTAGGCATTCTATTTCAGAGTTTGCTTTGTAGGCATTCCATTTCAGGGTTTGCTTTGTAGGCATTCCATTTCAGAGTTTGCTTTGTAGGCATTCCATTTCAGAGTTTGCTTTGTAGGCATTCCATTTTGGAGTTTACTTTCTATATATTTTCAGGGTTTGCCTTCTTCATTTCAGAGTTTGCTTTATAGGCATTCCATTTCAGGGATTGCTTTGTAGGCATTCCATTTCAGAGTTTGCTTTGTAGGCATTCTATTTCAGAGCTTCTGTTCCAGACCTGTCTTTCCAGGGATTGTAATTTCAGGTTCATCGAGTAGAGAACTTTATTATTGAGAGGAACAGATACAGAGTAAGAGACCTTTATAACAGGAAACAAGCCAGACACAGAGAATCAGACACGGCCATAGACATTTAGAGAGATATAGAGACCCATATACTCATAGACATTATTGAAGCAGATATAGACATTGGATGCAAGATACTTGATACATTAGAGATACAATCAATACAAAGCTAGAGACATTCTCGATTTATTTTTGTAACACTTCGTGGGCTAATAACAGCCTAAATAGAGCTAATTTCTTTTCATAAGTAAACTGAATTACTGTGTTTGTCATTATTATTTAGAGGCAGTAGACTCGGCTGAAGTAAAAGTGTCAACCGACCCCGACACGCCCAAAGACGTCTCACCCCTTTTTAAACAAACGAACCCCAACTTCCCAAATCATAACACCATATACACACTACCACGGAGGTTGGAGCCGTTCGTTACACTGGTGGCAGCGGTGGGATAGATAGATAAAGTCAGCTGAGTCGAGTGCAGTTTTCAGTTTGCTTATATTTTGTAGATTGGTGATATTTCATAAATATGGCCAGTAAAGATGACCAAGCCGGAGATCAGTTGAGAGAAACTGCACCACCAACGCCAGATAAGACAGTGGTCTTCAGAGAACAGGATCCTCAAGGAGGAAAGAACCCAATACCTTTTGATGACACTATAGCAGTTCCTAAGACAGGGACAGATGACATAACCTCGCAGAGTTCCGTGGGATCTGAGCTTAGCTCCTTAGAAGCAGAAGCAGCTGCAAAAAGACTTGCAAATCTGGGTGCGAACCCAGCTGGTAAGGATCCATTGATCTTTCCAATTTCAGGTGCGGTCCAGAAGAAACAGATGTTCGAATCCCCGCCAGGGCTGAAAAGACAGGTACCCCAGAGTACAGGATACTGGACTGGAGCAGGCCAGATGGATTCTTTCAACTTTGGGATGGAACAAAGCTACAAGAGACCTAGAGATGTTCAGCAGCCCCGGACATCAACTATGATGAGGCCCAACTCAGGTTATCCTATGCCAGTTCCAGAAAGGTTGAAGCCAGAGAACCTGACATTGAGTTTTACAGGCATGGAAACTAGACAAAATGACCTGCAGCAACAGATGAATACTATCAAGTATCAGCTGAGAGAACAAGGGAGTATGCAGGCAGGAGATATAAAACAACTTGGACAGCAAGTAAGACAAGTACAGTCTGATCTGGTGGCCAATGCAGATGTTTTACAAAGCCGAATAGAGGCCAATGCAGATACGTTACAGAATAAAATTGAGGCCAATACAGGTATTTTACAGAGTCAAATAGTTGGTAACATAAATGTTTTACAGAACCAAATGGAGACTAATGCAGAGGCCATCCAATCCCATATAGGAGGAGAGATTGGTGCCTTGAAGTCACAGATGATGAATATGACGCAAACTCTTTGTCAAGCTATGAGGGAAGGACAACAGAGCCCTAAACCAGTTGGTCTGGACGTACCTGGGTCTAGACCAAATCTTCGTGAACAATTCCCTATAGAAGAACGGGAAGTTGAACCCCCTTGTTCATTTCAGGATGAATCAGAGGCAGAGTCTCAGAAGGCTGCAAAACCTTGGGCACTTAGACGCCAACCTCGCTTGGACTCAACACCCTGTCGCAGAACTCTCTTGCCACAGAGGGATCAAAGTCAAGCTGAGATAAGGGATTCCAGACCCTCACAAGATTTATTTTCAGAAAAGAAGCCACATGTGTATGATCAGGATGAGCCTTCTTCAGGAAATCCACATCAGAATACACCCGAAACCTCATCGCCTATGTTGACTGAGACAATTAGAGTGATGGCGGACTTGGCCAAAAAGGTTTTGGAAAATGATAAACAAGCTGCACAGATGACAGACCAAAACTCTCAGTTGGCTGAACTGGTATTAAGAGAGAGAGACAAACCACAAAGTAAGACCAGGATTAAACCAGATACCTATGATGGCACTACTCCCTGGATTGATTATCTTGCTTATTTCAGGATGTGTGTGGATGCCAACAATTGGAGTGAGAGAGAGAAGAAACAGTTTTTAGCTACAAGCCTTAGAGGCCAGGCCCAACAGATGGTTCTGGAAATGGAACCAGACTATTCTTTTTCTCAACTTGTTTCAGCTTTAAACAAGAGATTCGGACCCGAGGGGAAAGCTGAACTGTATCAAGCAGAACTGATGGGGCGAATCCGAAAACCAAGAGAACCTTTACAGACTTTAGGGCAAGATATTCGCAGACTTACTGCCCTTGCTTACCCAGAGATGAATCGATCGGCACAAGATAGATTAGCACGACAGGCCTTTGAACAAGCCATACCCGATGAAGATATCAAACGAGCAGTACATTTCAAAGAATGTGGTACCCTAGACAAAGCGATAGAAGTGTCCCTAAAGGAAGAATCCTATATAGAATCCGAGCGGATGAGGAAGGGATTGAAACCCAGAGTCAAAGATCGAGTTAGTGCTGTCGACTCTAAGACGACGGAAGACGAATTCCAACAGCTCACCTTACAGACCCTGAAGGAATTGACGGCGAGTTTCCAGAGAGGGATGAACGAGAATTTTGCCAAATTAGGAAAGGAGTTATCTGGACAACTTGATGTGACCAAAGAGAGGACTGGGAGGCCCAACCTCGAATGTTTTTATTGCCGCAAGCCAGGGCATCGTTTAGTGGATTGCCTTGCCAGGAAACGGAGGGAGGAACCAAGGCTTGAATGTACTTATTGTCATAAACTTGGACATCGTGCTGAAGATTGTTACTCCAGGAAGAGGAACGAAGAACGACAAAATGAAACAAACCAGAGAACCACAGACAGTACTTCTCAAGAAAAGTCCGCAAGAGTACAGGTTTTGAATCAATTCGGGCAAGAATTGGAGTCTGGGAGAAAACTTCGCTCTGGAGAGAGGGTCCGTAAGTTAATAGCTGAAGGTGAAGTCTGTGGTGTTCCTATTTGTTTTCTTATAGATACTGGAGCAGGGCGGACCATGATGAGTGAACAAATCTACATGCGCATTCCGTCCAGTTGGCGACCACCACTTCGTCCCGCAGAGAGTGTATTCCTACATGCAGGTGGAGACGCAATGGGAATTTTAGGAGTAGCTCGATGTACTATCTGTCTTGAAGGACACGAGACCCCCTTAGATGTTGTGGTAGCACACATGGGAGACGAGGGAATCCTGGGATGTGATTACTTGTCTGCAGTTGGCGCTGAATTTGATTTCCGCACGGGCCGCTTCACTTTTGAAGAGGATACAGTTGCAGTGGTCCGAGAACAAACCAGTGATGATGAAAATTGGACTAACTCCAACCCTGAAGTCCAAGAGAAGAAAACGCCAGTAACGTCAGAGAGTTCCCTTGAGACAAACAGTGAGATGACAGAGGACTCAGGAGAGAGTGATAGTTCATTGCCTATTTCAATTTCAGTAGAAGACCCTATGGAAGAGTCAGAGCTGACAAATATCTCTGTGGATGCCAGTGAAGCAACTGATAATTTAAGGAGGTCCTTAGATGCTCAAGAGCATGAAGCAAACATGAGGTCCCGTTACATGATGACACCAGATTTATTTTCAGACTCTGAAGAAGAGGAAGGGTTAAAACCAACCGACATAGATGTACAACCAGAAAGGAGTAGATCGATAGGGACTACAACAGAACCAGATCCAGAGAAACTCCATTATAAAATTTTATTTTCAGAGCCAAATGAGAGCCAAAGTAACTCTCCAGGGCCAAATGAGATACCCCCTTCAGCATTACAATTAGTTGTACCAGACACTCCTTCGCCATCATCACGTAGTGTACGCTTTGATCTCGGTTACCAACCGATTATACCAGATTCACTGGAAGAAGATCAATTCTCCACAGCCCCATCTAGCCCAGTAGATGAAATTGCAGACGTGATAGAAGAAGTCTTAAACAAACAAGAAGCAGAGGAGAACTGCTTATCACAGGAATGGGAGATTACAAATGAGGATACAAAGATGACATGGTTACCAGAGCAATCTTTTCTTGATTCTCTTTTGCAGGACTCCACTAGTTCATCAGAGGAAATGGCGGAGTCCCCAGGCCAAGAGGATATTGTTACCGAGAGATCCATATGCATCAGCAGTAATAAAGAGATGATGGTGATACCGCCATACTCACAAATCAGTGTTGAGGCAGAGCTCACTGATAAGATAATTCACGAAGGCTTGATAGAATCACAAGAGATCATGGGGATGACAGAAGTGAAGGTGGTCCCTACATTAGTTGATCCCAAAATCTCCTTTCAGGTAGAAATACATAATTATACTTCAATGGAATTGGAGATTCCCAGAGGCACTGAAATTGGTGTATTTTCCGCAGTTGAGGGAGAAACCTATCAGTTGTCAGCTACAACACTTAACGAAGAGACAGAGAAAGCAATGTCTTGCAGTTCAAATGAAGATGATCAAACCAAGTTGGGGTCAGACAGGAGCGATGAGTCCCATTTGATGGAATCTGACCAAGAGGACTCTAAAACACTTCCTGCATTTTTACATGATTTATTTGACAGGAGTTCCAGGGAATTAAATACGCAACAAACTAGACAGTTGAAAGAAATGTTGATACGAAATGCTGATGTGTTTGCTAATGGAGATTTGGACTTAGGCCGAACAGATTTGGTCCAACACAGTATTGATACACAAGAATCCAAACCTATACGACAGATGTATCGGAGGCTTCCCCAATGTAGACAAAATGATGTTAATTTACTTGTAGGAGAGATGTTAGCCAAAGGAGTCATTGAACCCTCACAAAGTCCATGGGCTTCTCCAGTAGTGTTAGTGCACAAGAAAGACGGCAGTTGGAGATTTTGCGTGGACTACAGACGTTTGAATTCGGTGACCAAGAAAGATGCTTTTCCATTGCCTCGTATCGACGAGACACTGGACATGATGGATGGTTCCGAGTTCTGGAGTACATTAGACTTAGCATCAGGATATTGGCAAGTCGAGCTTGATCCAGATGCTCGAGAGAAGTCTGCCTTTGCTGTTCGAGGAGGATTATACCAGTGGGTGGTTATGCCCTTCGGCCTATCCAATGCACCTTCAACCTTTTGTAGGCTGATGGAACGAGTGATGAAGGGATTGCATTCGGAAGGAACCCTGGTCTACTTAGATGATGTGATTAGCTTCGCTCCAAGCTATACAGAAGCTGTTTATCGACTAGAACAGGTATTTGGACGACTGAGAGAAGCCCACTTGAAACTGAAGCCTAGCAAATGTTGTTTATTTCATAGACAGGTGGAATACCTGGGTCATGTCGTATCCTCCGCTGGAGTGGGACCAGATCCAAGGAAAGTGGAAAAACTCCAGGAGTATGCAACCCCCACCACTGTGAAAGGAGTTAGGCAGTTTTTGGGAGGAGTATCCTATTATAGGAAACACATACAAAATTTTTCAGAGACAGCTGGGCCTCTACATGACCTAACTAAAAAGAACAGTCGCTTCAACTGGACAACAGAATGTCAGGCTGCGTTTGAAGAATTGAAACAGAAGCTGGTGACAGCCCCAATCTTGGCATATCCAAGAGATGATTGTTTATATATTTTAGATACGGATGCGAGTCGAGAGTCGATAGGTGCCGTCTTATCTCAGATCCAGGATGGAGAAGAGCGGGTTATCCATTATGCCAGCAAAAGACTGAACTCCCATGAAAAGAACTATTGTGTGACCCGCAAAGAATTATTTGCAGTTGTCAATTATACTAAATATTTCAGGAACTACCTGTTTGGGGTGAAATTCAAGATTCGAACTGACCACAGTTCACTGCGGTGGCTTACGAATTTTCGCAACCCAGAAGGGCAGTTGGCGAGATGGTTAGAGTCACTTCAACAATTTAACTTTGAGCTAGAATACCGACCAGGGCCTAAACATGCCAATGCTGACATGATGTCTAGAATTCCGTGTAAGCAGTGCAATCATTGTGATGAAAGAGATACCGAAGCTGACACTGAAGAGGTATATTCAGTGGAAGATATTGCGCTGGTTGGTTGTAGACCCGAATGGACTTTATCTGCCATAGCCGAAGCTCAACAGCAAGACCCAGATATTGCTCCTATATTTTCAGCTAAACTCAAGAGTGAACGGCGACCTTCGTGGGAATCCATTAGCTATGATTCACCCGCCACCAAATGCTACTGGAATCAATGGGATCGCCTGATGGTAGAACAGGGAGTGCTGTGCCGAAGATGGGAGAGTGAAGATGGAAAGGTGGTACAACCTCAACTAATTACGCCAACTCCACTCAAGAGTCTTGTGTTGGAGATGAGTCACGCTAACAAACTGGCAGGACACTTTGGAGTTAGAAAGACTCTGGATAAATGCCGAAAACGTTACTACTGGTACAAACAGAGGGGAGATGTTCAAACAATGGTTAGGGCCTGCCATGTGTGTGGTTCGATGAGGAGACCACAGAAGTTACTACGGGCCCCTATGCAAGTACAGGGGATCAGCGAACCTATGGAACGCTTTGCTGTGGATATTGTAGGTCCACTTCCAGAGACTCCCAGAAGGAACAAGGTTATTATGGTCTGTTCTGATTATTTTTCCAAATGGGTGGAAGCCTTCCCACTTCCAAACCAAGAGGCTGTAACCGTTGCCAACAAGATGGTTGAAGAGGTAGTTTGCCGTTACGGAGCCCCTAGGGAACTACATTCAGATCAGGGCAGGAATTTTGAGGCGAATGTTTTCCAGGAACTTTGTTCTCTTTTAGGTGTACACAAAACAAGAACTACTCCCTTCCATCCTCAAAGTGATGGTCTTGTTGAGAGATATAACAGAACTTTGAGGGAAACCATGATTAAACTCCTACAACCTGATGGACACCAGCGAGATTGGGACTTGCAAATCCCCTATGCTTTGTTTGCTTACAGAACAGCTGTCCATGAGTCTACCGGGGAGACTCCCGCCATGATGTTGTTCGGCCGGGAATTGAATACCCCCATTGATTTGCTAGTAGAGAATCTAGATGACGAGGGAAAACCAGAGGACTACCTAACAAGCTTGAAGGAAAATTTCCAGAAAGTTTACGCCAGAGCACAGGGTATTTTGAAAAATTCCTCTTTGTTACAGAAAACTGCATATGACAGAAGACTTGAAGGCAAAGAATATTCCAGAGGCCAAGCAGTGTGGTACAAGAATATGATTCGAAAGAAGGGGATCTCCCCAAAGCTACAGACGAAATGGGTGGGCCCTTTTCAGGTACTGAAGAAGATATCTGATGTGACATACCGAATTATAGAATGGGGAAAATCAAGAGCCAAGCCAAAGGTAGTGCACTTTAACCAACTGAAACCTTATGAGGCGGAACTACCCACCAAATGGAGGATTTTAGAACAATGGGACAACTCCTCTACTGAAGTGGATCCATTCTCACAGGATGAAGAGGGTACCAAAGATCCACTTAAGGTCGAGACTCCAGAAAGAGAAAGCCTACCGGAGGAGAAACCACATTCCCAAGAAGCGGATAGCCTAGTGAGGGGCTTGATAGACTCCTGTTTGAATTTTCTTTCAGAAGAAACCAAATATAAACCAGACTCAACAGAAATCCAAGCACCTTCTTCAAGCACACCACCCTCCGAGGGGAGACGAAGTCGAAAAAGGCCAAGGAGACTGGAGGATTATGATTGTACCATGTTACAAGAACAGGACTTACCGAGCTCACCCCTTGCTGAAACAGTTTTTAGACTACGCAAGATGGCCATGATGACAGTAGAGGGCCAAATAGGTGGTATATCTGTGGATTTTCTCATTGATACAGGTACAAACCGGACTATGATAAGTGAGGAAGCTTATAATGCCATAGCACAGAGTAGACGTCCTCCACTCCATCAGGTGAACAACACCTTCATACAAGCAGATGGGAGTAACATAGAAGTACTAGGAGTGATTCGAACTCCTTTGATTATAAAAGAACACCAAATGAGAGTAGAAATTGTGGTAGCCAGGATTGACTACCCGGGAATCCTTGGTATGGATTACTTAGTGGGAGCAAGTGCTGTTCTAGATTTCACTAGAAGAGCTTTCCACTTAGGGGTGAAAAATGTTTCTGTTTTCCAGAAAAGACAAGCTCAGAGGATGAGAATCCCTGATGGCCACAATCATCCCGAGGATGTTACTGGAGTTGTGTGCGCTCTGAGGCCCGAGAAAAGTCGACCTCCCAGGAATACATCAGAGATAGAGAAGGCTGAATCTGGGGAAGGAAGCCCAACTCATGAGGACAATCAACTGATGACTACAAGTTCATCCGGTTCTATTCCTTTACAGGATGCTGTTGAATTTGTAGATAAACTAGACCGGTCCAGTGAAGATGCTGTAAGAGCCATTGGACGGCAAAAACCAAAAGTGTCATTCCAGATTGAAGAGAGTCTGAAGCCTTCGGTGAAAAAATGGTCCATGTCGGCAGATGGAAATAAGGCCGGTAGGAGGACAAAATCTAGACCTAGGCGCTTCACACCTCACAAGAGGACACAAGGGAAAAAGACTACCACAGATTTGTTTCAGGGGGAAGGTACAGCCAAACCGCCAGACCAGGATGAAAAACCTCTCGATCTGAGTGTTGGAAAAGGTCCTCCGACTAACCAGAGTCAATCTTGGGGAGAGAGCAGTACACCAACGGCTACCGCGTCCATTAGGTTTACTCCTCCCTCCTCCATTGAATTTTCGGATGGTCGAGGTAAACCAGGAACATGGGTACAGGGTAGAATTGAGCGGTCAGCAGAAAGACCACTGGCTTCAACTTCTATGCCCCAATTATATACCTTCCGAGTACCGGAGCTAAGTCAAGGTCAACATATTAAATCTGAACTGATACTTAAGAAGTACTACAGGATTCAGAGGGACCCGGAGATCAAAGCTGTCCATTCATTCTTGCTGGGCAGTGTTGACCATAACCCCGATCCTCGACAGACTGAGAAGAAGTAGATAACACAGAGAAGATGACGCGAATATACTACATGATAGTTTATTTTTAGTACATCATATACCTAGATGATAGAGTTATATTTTGTGAAATTTCGTTTTATTATTTTTTGGTTTTCCATTGGTGTTATCACACCAAATGTAAAAGAGGGGAGATGTGTAACGAAATTTCAAGCCAGTTCATCCCTATGTGTGATTGATTGAGTGGTACTTACCTGCCAGAGTTCACATATTGTCCCTTTAGACGATGATTACAGTAGATTATTAGACTTTACAGAAATTTCATTCATTTTTCGTGAACTGGTGTTATTTTTGGCGACGTAATGGAGGCTGCCATCTTAGTTTTGCCCATATAAGGAACGAGTCCAATTTATATTTTCACCCTTCGATTTCTCAACACATAAGCTAAGTTACTTCACTTTTAGCCGTCCTAGACTAAGTTAGAGGTGTAGAGTTTCGAATTAGATACCCTTCAAGGTCCAAATCTTTATCATTTGTTAGAAATTATAGGGAATTGCTTCGTCAGATTTTGACTTGAAAACGTTTCGAATTTAACTTCCGGTTGGTAATTTTGCTGATATTTTGCAGTTTATCGACATTATTCAAGCTCCTATCTTTTATAAAAACATTCTAGAGTTATTTATCGTTCCAATCTATCCCCGCCACTGTAAAATTATATGTTTTTAGCCCAAAATACTTGGATGACCGGCGGAGTGATATTTTCTTACCGCGGAAGGCGAACTATTTTGTTACAGGGACTATATAAGGCGGGAAGCAGTGAGCTTAGCTCAGTCTTTATTTCAGGTTCAAGGGGAACATATCAAGGAGTCTTTCTTTCAGGTTCAGTACATACGTTTGAGGAGCGAGTCAATACGTTTCAGAATTGTGGAATTGAGTTCTTTCAAATTCAAGCAATATCAATCAAGAGATTCGATCTCAGGTACTTTGAAATTCTTTCACTTTAATAGAAATACTTCTATAGAGATATATTTTGGATAACAATTGTTAGTGGAATTTAACTTCAACTTATTTCAGTTGACTTTGGTTTGGAACTTTGATTTATTTTAGGGATTTTATTTCAGAACTTTATTTGTTTTCAGCACTTTGTATTTTCAGATGTGATCCGGATCAAGAGTATGCAGAGTAGAGACTGTGTATATTTTCAGATGTTGTCCAGACCAGGTGTAGTCGAGTAGACAGTATATATTTTCAGATGCTGTCCAGACTCATTGTATGAGCAGAGACCTTGTGTATTTTCAGGAGCTGTCCGGACCAGGTGTATTTGCAAAGCAGAGACTTTGTGTATTTTCAGATGCTGTCCAGACTCATTGTATGAGCAGAGACCTTGTGTATTTTCAGGAGCTGTCCGGACCAGGTGTATTTGCAAAGCAGAGACTTTGTGTATTTTCAGATGCTGTCCAGACTCATTGTATGAGCAGAGACCTTGTGTATTTTCAGGAGCTGTCCGGACCAGGTGTATTTGCAAAGTAGAGACTTTGTATATTTTCAGATGCTGTCCAGACTCATTGTATGAGCAGAGACTTTGTGTATTTTCAGGAGCTGTCCGGACCAGGTGTATTTACAAAGCAGAGACTTTGTGTATTTTCAGATGCTGTCCAGACTCATTGTATAAGCAGAGACTTTGTGTATTTTCAGATGCTGTCTGGACTAGGAGTATTCACACAGACTGTGTATTTTTAGGTGCTGATCCGGATCTTGGGAGTATTTGTAAGATTCTGGAGGTGATCCAGAGTCTGTGCAATTGCCGAGAATTTGGTGTATTTTCAGGACTTTTGTGTATTTCCAGAGGTGGTGACCGACTTTGATTGACAACCGAGTTTGCTTTGTAGGCATTCTATTTTTCAGGGTTTGCTTTGTAGGCATTCCTTTTCAGGGTTTGCCTTCTATATATTTCCAGAGTTGCCTTCTATATATTTTCAGGGTTTGCCTTCTACCTTTCAGGGTTTGCTTTGTAGGCATTCCATTTCAGAGTTTGCTTTGTAGGCATTCCATTTCAGAGTTTGCTTTGTAGGCATTCCATTTCAGAGTTTGCTTTGTAGGCATTCCATTTCAGAGTTTGCTTTCTATATATTTCCAGGGTTTGCCTTCTATATATTTCCAGGGTTTGCCTTCTACCTTTCAGGGTTTGCTTTGTAGGCATTCCATTTCAGAGTTTGCTTTGTAGGCATTCTATTTCAGAGTTGCTTTGTAGGCATTCCATTTCAGAGTTTGCTTTGTAGGCATTCCATTTTAGAGTTTACTTTCTATATATTTCCAGGGTTTGCCTTCTATATATTTTCAGGGTTTGCCTTCTACCTTTCAGGGTTTGCTTTGTAGGCATTCCATTTCAGAGTTTGCTTTGTAGGCATTCCATTTCAGAGTTTGCTTTGTAGGCATTCCATTTCAGAGTTTACTTTCTATATATTTCCAGGGTTTGCCTTCTATATATTTTCAGGGTTTGCCTTCTACCTTTCAGGGTTTGCTTTGTAGGCATTCCATTTCAGAGTTTGCTTTGTAGGCATTCCATTTCAGAGTTTGCTTTGTAGGCATTCTATTTCAGAGTTTGCTTTGTAGGCATTCCATTTCAGAGTTTGCTTTGTAGGCATTCCATTTCAGAGTTTGCTTTGTAGGCATTCCATTTTAGAGTTTACTTTCTATATATTTCCAGGGTTTGCCTTCTATATATTTTCAGGGTTTGCCTTCTACCTTTCAGGGTTTGCTTTGTAGGCATTCCATTTCAGAGTTTGCTTTGTAGGCATTCCATTTCAGAGTTTGCTTTGTAGGCATTCCATTTCAGAGTTTACTTTCTATATATTTCCAGGGTTTGCCTTCTATATATTTTCAGGGTTTGCCTTCTACCTTTCAGGGTTTGCTTTGTAGGCATTCCATTTCAGAGTTTGCTTTGTAGGCATTCCATTTCAGAGTTTGCTTTGTAGGCATTCCATTTCAGAGTTTACTTTCTATATATTTCCAGGGTTTGCCTTCTATATATTTTCAGGGTTTGCCTTCTACCTTTCAGGGTTTGCTTTGTAGGCATTCCATTTCAGAGTTTGCTTTGTAGGCATTCCATTTCAGAGTTTGCTTTGTAGGCATTCCATTTCAGAGTTTACTTTGTAGGCATTCCATTTCAGAGTTTACTTTCTATATATTTCCAGGGTTTGCCTTCTATATATTTTCAGGGTTTGCCTTCTACCTTTCAGGGTTTGCTTTGTAGGCATTCCATTTCAGAGTTTGCTTTGTAGGCATTCTATTTCAGAGTTTGCTTTGTAGGCATTCTATTTCAGAGTTTGCTTTGTAGGCATTCCATTTCAGGGTTTGCTTTGTAGGCATTCCATTTCAGAGTTTGCTTTGTAGGCATTCCATTTCAGAGTTTGCTTTGTAGGCATTCCATTTTGGAGTTTACTTTCTATATATTTTCAGGGTTTGCCTTCTTCATTTCAGAGTTTGCTTTGTAGGCATTCCATTTCAGGGATTGCTTTGTAGGCATTCCATTTCAGAGTTTGCTTTGTAGGCATTCTATTTCAGAGCTTCTGTTCCAGACCTGTCTTTCCAGGGATTGTAATTTCAGGTTCATCGAGTAGAGAACTTTATTATTGAGAGGAACAGATACAGAGTAAGAGACCTTTATAACAGGAAACCAGCCAGACACAGAGAATCAGACACGGCCATAGACATTTAGAGAGATATAGAGACCCATATACTCATAGACATTATTGAAGCAGATATAGACATTGGATGCAAGATACTTGATACATTAGAGATACAATCAATACAAAGCTAGAGACATTCTCGATTTATTTTTGTAACACTTCGTGGGCTAATAACAGCCTAAATAGAGCTAATTTCTTTTCATAAGTAAACTGAATTACTGTGTTTGTCATTATTATTTAGAGGCAGTAGACTCGGCTGAAGTAAAAGTGTCAACCGACCCCGACACGCCCAAAGACGTCTCACCCCTTTTTAAACAAACGAACCCCAACTTCCCAAATCATAACACCATATACACACTACCACGGAGGTTGGAGCCGTTCGTTACAATAACATAAAAAATGAAAAGTTCGAATAAGAAAAATGTATACATTTAATACCAAAATGAAAAGTTGAAACATAATATGTATAAAAGTTTGTAGATAAAAGTTGGTTTGGGGTCGTGTAAGTCCATATTGCTTTGAACTATAGCTATAGAACATCGGATTTAACATTATTTTTTCTTATTCGACATACGTTTTTTCTAATTTGAAGTTCTCAACATTTACTTTGAATTTTTTTCCTTATTTTCTTTGAATTTTTTTCCTTATTTGATGTTTTTGAAAAAATTGCTTTTATTTTCTTATTTGATGTTTTAAATATATTTCGACTATTCAAAATATATAAATGTGAAACTAACATTGAAATTTTAGCCATTTCTGACACCATAACGTCACTGCCACATTTTCAATGCTGACATTATTTCTAGCGTTTCGGTAATCATGTGGCGGTCTGATAGTAACATTAATTCCTGTAATAAGTTCTTAAATCGGAATTCTGAAACAATAGACCGTTTTGTTTATTTCGTCAGTATTGATATGTCTTATCATTGGTGAAGAGGTTCCGATTGAACATTTAGTAAACCTCTAGAGATAAAGATGCTACATACGATTTGACGATAACTTTCTATGTGACAAAATAAGTCAAATAGTACTATATTTCTTGAAACGTAATGTGTAGAGTTAAATACACGATGATCACGCACACGTTTAAGAACTACAAATGCTAAGGTGAAAGACTGGTCCATGTTCTTTATAGAAAAACAAGTTTGATATGTTTTACTTCAAGTCACTTATAAGTGTGCAAACAGATCAAAGTTCGACCACTTTCAATGACTTACCATGGACCTTATACGAGTTCATTTTAAAGTGTTGAGTACATTATTTCACAGTACCTTTACAAAATTTATCGGCTCACGTACCTGAATCTGAGACTCTCAATGCTTTTGGGAAAAGGGGCGATACAGAAAGATATATACAAACTTGAACAACGTACGTTCCAGGGCTTGATCTGATACGAACGTAACTTGACCCCGAACCCATCCAGTCTACGTCTCTCTGAGACTAATGGGAAATTCCGGCAGTTTTATTGCTGAACAAGTGTTTGATTGTATCTGTAGTACTTATCTTATTCGGTAATTTCTAAGGGGTGAAAGATACTGTGAAAATTTGTACCACGAAAATCTCACTGACATAAGTTGTTCTCATAAGAGAGAAATGGATTGGAATTATTGCAGTCATCATTAATGAGGATTAGAAATACGATACACATGTATGTTGTTGGACTTAACACATTGTCAGAATTCAAGTTTGCAGTTTAGTGAATAAAGTTCACATCCAGGGATTTCGTTTAGACATTCATTAGTCTTCATATACACTAATTTCTGTGCCCATCGGGCCTAGACATCAGCAACAATGGGAAAAGATGGATTTCACGTTTCTACTCGGAACGCTGTGATTATTATTGTTTTATTTGTATTAATATGTGTTGGTGTTGGGCTAATGGCGGGGTTGATACGTGCCCCATGTCCTACTATAGTACAAGTGACACCTGCACCCATAACTGCTGGGCCAGTTGATACTACCACAGAGACCCCCAGCCTGCCCCAGGAAACTACTACAGCGGCACCCACGGGACCAGAGCCTTGGTATCAGGTCAGACTCCCAAAGTATTTTATACCACAACATTACCATCTTACCCAATTTCCTCATTTTGAGGGAAACCAAAATAGTTTTGAAGGAAACGTATCAGTCAGGATTCTAGTGACGCAGGACACTCCATACTTGCTTATACACATCAACTATCTAAATATCACAATGACACGAGTCACCGACTACGACACTGGGGCAGAAAAAGTAGTAAAGAACACGTTTTCGCACACTCCAAACCAGTACTGGGTGGTCGAGTTATCAGAGTCTCTAGCAGCCAACACAGTGGTGGTCCTTCATTTGTCATTCGAAGGTTCCCTTGATATAGGAATTGTGGGTTTCTATAAAAGTACATATACAGATTCCAGGACCGGTCTGCAAAGGTAAATAAATATACTTGCATATAGTTAGACGTGCATTTGTATTTTCTTACAATTTATAGCCACGAGCTTGGCTGTATCCAACAAATAGCAATGAGCTATCCGAAACGAAGCTCGTGACGCTACTTTCGGTAGCTGCGATAGAAGCGAAGCCTGAACTTGAAGCTTGGACCAAACGTGCAACCTTTAATTTACAAATCATTTGTAAATGTACCCCTTTCATCGTAGACATGGTAGATGCGGATTCTGAGGTATTTTTACGATACCATACACAGTGCACTATTTTGACTTTCACTAGTATTTTACCATTTTCTATCATTTTACATTTTCTAGTATATTTCTAAAATATCTAGTATTTTTACTTATTCGGGTAATTTAGCTTTTTAACTTCAATCATACAATACTATGTTTTGCAATTGCGATTCTCACTTGTCAAACGTCATGGTGAATAAAAAAGTCTAAATAATAAGGATTGCCCGCCGCACTGGGGGATCTGGGGGCATGGCACATTTTGGGCATTACTAAGCCTTTTTGGCCTTATTTATTGATTTTAGGTCAGATATCGAAGAAAATGGGCCTTAAGTTTTCAAAATCTTTCGGAAAATTCATTTAGCATTGTAATGTGTCCCACCCCCTGTTAATTTTCAGATCCGTCCCTGCGTTGTAAGAACGAAATACAATGAGTATCAAATTGGGCCAAGCTTCATCATCTCATTGTATCTAAGGTGTTATATTGACCTGAAGTACTCTAAATAGCACAGCCATATGGCATCATCAAATATCTGAAACAACTTCACTGATGGAACATCATGTTTCCAATTCAATAGCTCATGACAACATTCTGTTACAAACTGTTTTGTAACATAATCTACATAAAATAAACCCCGGCAAGTGCTTTGGGGATGTATACAAACAATGTAACGGAGATTGTTGAGTGTTTCCGCCTGTGTTAAAACCAGCGCTTTAAACGCTAATGAGATAGTAAATTGAGTCTCTGGTCTTCACTAATAAGATGCTTCTCATGAACCATATCAAAGCCATCTTCTTATCGCCATCTAAGAATTTCAAGGTAGTTATATTGGAGCAACTGAAACCTTGTGAATTAAGATGCGAATCGCAGGACCGAAGAGCTCATTCAAGAAAATTTTACTCAGTAATGATGTAGAAATCCCCGAGACACAAACGGAACAATTATAAGAACCAATGCTCCAAATCGCCCTTTACATTCAGGTATATATGGTACAATGGTATATGGTATAAGTCATTCTGATTTATCGGCTCTTCACCTCAGTACGTATACAGAGAACAGCTTTTCTTTGGTGATTGGGTAGGACCTAATTGTCAAGTTCTTTTCCAGATCACTGGCGACTACAAAATTCCAGCCTACGAGTGCACGAAAGGCATATCCATGCCTAGATGAGCCTGGTCTTAAAGCTAACTTCACGATGACTCTCATTCATAAGTCTGAATATACACCGCTCTCAAATATGTTACCAGAGGTATATAAGGCCTTTTATCTTAATATATCGAAGTATAATAAGACATAATAGTTATAAGGTACATAAGGCATTTTACCTTAATATATCGAAGTATCATAAGACATAATAGTTATAAGGCATTTTATCTTAATAATAATCAAAGTATCATTAGACATAACAATTATAAAGTACATAAGGCCTTTATTTTAATATATCGAGGTATAAGACATTATAGTTATAAGGTACATAAGGCCTTTTATCTTAATAATAATCAAAGTATCATTAGGCATAATTATTGTAAAGTTCATACGGCCTTTATCTTAATATATCAAAGTGTCATTAGACATAATAATTATAAAGTACATATAAAGGCCTTTATCTTAATATATCGAGGTACCATAAGGCATAATAGTTATAAGGTATATAAGGCCTTTATCTTAATAATAATCAAAGTATCATTAGACATAATAATTGTTAAGTACATAATGCCTTTTATCTTAATATATCGAAGTCAAATTAGACATAATAATTATATCGAAGTATGATAAGACATAGTAATTATAAGGTACATAAGGCCTTTTATCTTAATATGGCAAAGTAACGTAAGACATAATAATCATAAGGCATATATAATAATGGTCTTTTAACTTAAAGTATTATAAAGCTTTTATCTGAATATATTTTAATGTAATTTAATAAAGGTGTAGTAACACCATAAATATAAAGTTCCCCCAAAAATTGTAACCAAACGGGAATTACTCCCTTTTCCTTCATCGAAAAACATATGCCCCTGTTTAAATCCTCAGAAAATAGCCAAAATCCAACATATGATCACTGTCCGAAATCTGTTGCGATACTTTCCCTTCTTTCAAAAATATGCTTTCATCACTCATAGAGATATTCCATGTTTGTCTTGGTAAATTTTATTTTGGGACACCCTGTATTGGGGAAGAATGTCTCCCTTGTCCGTGTTCTAATGTAAAATATATTTGCAAATCTTTGAGTCATTAATATTTTGAAAAATTTATTTTATTGACACGATATTGAAATCTCAGTATCTATAAATTACCAAAGAGAACTTGTGTAAACAGTTAACAGTTTCTATTTCTGAATTGCTTTAAGGACCATCGAGATTATTTGTGTACAGTTGGGTCTACGCTTAACAAGAGATATATGTTTTTGCTACAAGGATATCTACATATAAACAAGAGATATGCCCCTTTCTGAGCAGCACTTGTTTTATTAATAGGACGCTAGTTTTACGTGAACAAAGTCTTCCTGGATTTCGGCTAGATTGTTTGCAGTAGTATCAGTAGCTCAACAATAATCATGAATGAAGTTACCCAGATACCAAACAATCTGGTCGGAATCTGTGCAGTGGATGATCATGATAGCTGTATGTTGGTTGTGAATATATTTTAGGAACCATTAAAGATGTCAGCTTATGACAAATCAAGATATCAAATAGTCATCATGTTTTCAATATAAACGAAAACCTTGCAATTATTTACCTCCCCCCATGTTTAATGTGTACCTTAAAGACATGATCTCTACTATAATACATTTAGCCAATATATTGAAACAAACTTGATATAAAAAGTGGTTGTACATAATAAATGCTTAAGCTCCACTAGGGTTGCAACACTAGAATGAACTGTAGTTTATTCTAAAGATTATCCAGCTGTAACAAAGATGAGTGCATTTTTTCTATTATTTAAAGAATGTACACTTTCAAGCTATCCAAAACCAGTGGGGCACAAAAGGTGGTTCTGTCACGTGCACTAAAGCTAAACTAGTTATTCCCTATTCACCCATCCAATAGTTTAATAGTAAACACAAAAGAAATCAAATTTCAAATTGTACCCTGCCTGTAAAATGAAGTGCACTGAAACTGAACTAATCACACCCACCCACTTCTGCATTTACTGCATAGTCAATACAAAAGAAATCATTTTTTCCTAAAATTGGAACATGGACTATTTACCTTTCATAAGAGTCAGTGCCCAGTGTAGTTTAAGTAAGAGAAACCATTCGTATTGGGTCTTAAGAAAATTTATAACCTCAGTCTAGCGGCCTCGGCTATTATTTCTCCTAAAACCCAATACTCATAGTTTATCCCTAACATAATCATGTATACGTGTTTAAAAGATTATGATTTATGTTTATAGCGCAATGAAACACGACCTGATGGGCTAATAGCCACCACATTCCAAGAATCTCCCCCAATGAGTACATACCTGTTGGTCTTCATAGTCTGTGACTTTGCATACCTTGAAAATTTCACATCGGATGGTCTTAGGGTATGTTGGTATCGTTGTTTCGATTCTATCCTTTACCAAACTTTCCACTGCGTTATACAGAATAACATAACATAATTTTAATGAATTAATCACAGGTTACATAAAAACGTAAAAACCTATTTACATGTATTGTACCCATTAAACAAAGAATATTTCTTCACTGAGATGTTCTACGATGTTTGCGCACATAGAATGAACTAAATTCACATTTGTAAGACTACTGTGCTAAGTATAGATGGCATGGTGTTTTTAGGTCCGAATCTACGCGCCTCCTGATCGTATAGAACAGGGTCGATTTGCATTGGAGGCGGCTGTGAAAACACACGAATGGTTTCAGCAATGGACTGGAATACCATTCCAATTGCCCAAATTAGGTAAAATCTTCAATCATACTTGTAGATATATCATACAAATATTTAATTCTTATTATTATTAATCTTGGTGAATACCATGTGCATCTTTCACAAGTGATATTCCACGAAGCCCGAAAGTGTCACAGGTATTCCCCGAAAATAGAATTAAATATTTGTTTCATTATGCACTGTTATATTCTCCCCCCCCCCCCCCCCATTATACTTCGATATAAGATCTCAAATGGCAAACGTGTGAAGAACACAATATTTGATAATACACGATTAAAATGTACTTTTAGCAACATATCTAGGCCACATATGGCATTTTCTTTGTGTAAAAATAAATTATATAACAAAAGATATAAATGGGGAGAATTCGTGTTTAATTTCAATTGGATTCTATTCAAAGCGCGAGAGACGTCATCTTGATTCACAGAGTTTCGGTTGCATATTACCACCTTTGAAGTCAAAGATGAGAAGATTTCTGTGTTGGCATGTTAGACTATGTCTCCAATCTATTCATTAGTTTCTAAACGCAATTCATGTTTTTGTCAAGATCATGCGGCTATACCAGATTATCCATCGGGTGCCACTGAGCATTGGGGACTGATAACCTACAGAGAACAGAGACTCCTTTATACCGAGTCTCAGTCAACATCATCGAAACAGAGTGTTGCAAGCATAATTGCGCACGAGTTGGCTCATAACGTAAGTAAATTCATCGATATAAGGTGATACCCCCCCCCCCGTCTTTCCCCAGTCAAAGCTAGAGAAGTTAATCGGAATGACGTGAGGCAAGTTCCTAAGTACAGGGTGTCCGGAAAGTAAAGATACGAATACTCAAATTTTTTCCTATTAATTTAGGGACCCCTTTTCTAAGCACTATATACTTTTTTCTATGATTATACTGGTGACATTACATAGTTATGATATGTATCAATGATATCATTATACTCAAGAGAATACTATGGCAGCAAGAATACAATATCGAACAAAACAAAACATTAATAAAAAATACAATAATAAACACTGTTTCAAATGGTTATATTTTTGCAATTCATCACAATTTAGCGATATCCTGGAACTGCTTCGCATACCCCTCACCACCGTAACTATGACAACCGTAACTTTAACGCGTTTAGACTATATGTTATAAAAGTTGGTAGATGTATTGTAATATAAGAAAGAAATTTTGTTAGCCCCCCCCCTCCCTGTTAGCTTTTGGATCCTTCAGTGATTTCCATGGCAATGTCTCAAGTTTTTTAGCAATCCTTCGATTAATGTCAGAGTTCTAATCGGTCCTCATCTATAAGATTATAACTATTTATCTTTTTAGTATTGGGGCAATCCTGTCACTTGCGATTGGTGGGACGACATATGGCTAAACGAAGGCTTTGCGACATATTTCACAAGCAAGGCCATGGCAGAAATAGACATATTCCAAGATTGGGCAATGGTAAGCTAATTAAGTCAGTGTTATTGTTTAAAAAACTTACCAAGCTTATAAGAGGAGAAATGGAGGTTCTTGTATGAGTACCTATGCAAGATCGTCCATTCTTGATGAGTTTTGATAATTCTTCGTTATCGATCCGAAGACGAGATAAAAAAACATTATCAAAGCAAATACCTTAAAACTTACAAGTATTTAGACTTCATGATTTTTTTCTAGTTATATACATTAAGTTAAACTGTGCTTTTATTTCCTTTTAAGTTGGACCAGTTTGTTAGTGGTACTGTCCATAGGATGCTAGCTGGGGACGCTGTTCTGTCATCACATCCACTCGTCAAGACAGATGTCAACACTCCGAATGACATCAATCAGATGTTTGACTCTGTTACCTATTCAAAGGCAAGTTATACAATGGAATTATCTTATGCAAGAGTATTCATTCATTCAGGAGAGCCAGTGTTTTAGGTTTTTAGTTCAATTATTGTTTGTGTGACAGGTTTGAAGGACGAACCTTACTCACTTCGAGAGCCATGTTAGATTTTGAAACTTATGGCTCTCAAACGGAGTAGTGAACAGCTGATCAATAGTGACCTTTGAAATTGAATTAAGTCGATCCGCGGCTTACTTTTGGTCTCTAACTGTGTCTTACATCAGTATCATCAATCCGTGTAAGTATTGGAGCGCTGGAGTACTTCTTTTTCGATCAAGACTTGTAAATTGTTCATCGAGTTAAAGTTTTACAGACCTATTTCCAATATGGCGGTTTGCTAGGTGCGAGATACGCAACGAACGAAATGAATTTTGAGAATTAGTTAGGTTCGGACAACCTCCGGAGATTTACGAAAATGTCCGAGCAGAAACCGCCATATTGGAATTTGGCAGTAAAACGATTCACTCGACTAACAATTACAAGTCTTGATCGAAAAAGAAGTACTCCAGCGCTCCAATACTTACACGGATTGATGATACTGATGTAAGACACAGTTATAGACCAAAAGTAAGCCGCGGATCGACTTAATTCGATTTCAAAGGTCACGATCATTGAGCTGTCCAAATGCTCCGTGGGAAAGCTATTATATCAAAATCCAAATAGCTTTCGCAGGAAGTAAGACGAACCCGGCAGTTGACGTTGTTTCAACAGGTGCATCCATTCTACTTGATACCTTGATGAGTTCTTAATGCGAGTCATGTAGCAAAAAGGAGTGCGTAGGCATGACCTTAATCATGATATGGGACCACAATAGTAATTTAATTAAATATATTGACATTAACTTCCTAAACGCTATTCTTAATCATGCCTCTAGTAATTAGTCTAAACAGCGATTGTTTTGCAGGGAGCATCTGTGCTGAACATGATCGAAGGCTTCATGGGAGCAGCAAAATTCCAAGAGGCAATAAGGGTAAAAACATGTGAATATGATTTAAAAACGTTCCATTTCAACTGACGTTTGTTATGTATAAATCTAGAGAGACACATTTATTATGACTGACGTTGTCATCAGTCATATGATATATCAGTATTTTTCCCACAATTTCTGCCGAGCAAGACGCATCAAGACGCGAATTTGGGAGTTTTAGAGTCATACCATCTTTGTATTGTCTTTTGTATCGTACTTTAAACTTTTATCATTTTCAAATCATTTAACTACCAACGACATTAGAATTACTAATGATATTGTGAGGTTAATATTATGTGTAAATATTACATATCCACTCAGGAAAAGAAATCGCTTATACGGGTGTCCCAAAAATGAGACACTTTTCGACAAGTATTTTCTCGGCAACTGATGAACCAAATTCACAGAGAATTTGTACAAAGTAACCTAAGAGTATTGTTAACAAGTTTTATAAACATAAAAAGATCAAAAAATATTCTGTGAGTCTCATTAATTCTTTTCATTCTTCCCTATTACCAAAAATCCATTCATTCATTCATTGAAGGTGATATTGTTAGAATAAATACAGCGAAGTATTTTTGCTTGGAAATGGATTAATAAGTGACTTTTACATTGATATTAGTTATTTAGACATACTGTCTTTAATTCAAAAATACAACATTCAAACTTTTACATATTCATAGCACTAGCAAAGATAATTTTCAAAGAATTTAGCCGAGAAATTTGCTTCCCATTTTTGGTACATTAACGCTATGAAGTTCTCATTGCGTTGCTCCGGTATGGAATCTTTTGACAATGGTACCTTGAATTTCTTAGTACTCACATAACACTTACCTTATCGTTCTCATATGTGTGTGCCTTGCAACTCTTGGGTTAGTCTGTGCCAATTTTCAAGTTTGGTTCATCAGTTGCGGAAAAAAACACTTGTCAAAAAGTGTCTCATTTTTTGGGACACCCGATATATTACGAATATCAGCCTAAAATATAATTGTTTCTATGTGTCCAGAATTTCCTGAAGGAGTACGAATTCAAGACAGCCATTACTGAACAACTTTGGGCGGAAATGCAAAAGGTAAGTTTCACCATTCACATAGCACGTGCAAGTACGACAACGCATGCGCATTATGTATACGGTGATGTAACATATAATTCGATATCTTGGTACTAAACCGCTACATTAGCAGGCGTCATAATCCTACACTCTAATGTTTGATTTCCTGTTCTTGATATATCTAAGTGTGCTGTATCCATTACGATTGCTTAATCAGTATGACTTGTTTTGTAAATGGCAAAATAGTTTTCAATAACGCTACATTAATGATTAATTCTAAACTGAAACAACTGTAACAAACCTGACATCAAGAAAAAAATGTATGTGCATATACCAGGTATGCAGACGTTTATTGCATACGCTCTCAAACACTCTGTTCGCTGAGATCAAAACAAGACAAGGGGCAGGGGTGGATCTGGGAACCAACAAGGGGGGGGGGTCAAATTTCCGGTCAGAGAGAAAACTTCCGAAGAAAATTTTTGAAATTTTGAGGCCCATTTTCTTCAAAATTTGGCTTGAAATTAAAAAATAAGGCCTTAAAAGGCCCAGTAATGACCAAAAAGGCCCACTCTTTGGGGCCTTAATGCCTTTTTTCGCCCAAAATCTTTTTTGGGCCCAATTTTTTCTGTTTCTGGGCCCACCCAAGCAGCCCCCCCCCATTCATTGTAGTATTACCCCAAAATAAAATGTCCATATACAGTACGTAGGAAAACTAGACATAATGATTCCCGGGTTAGGATTACAAGCAATCTTACGGAGGTCCTGAAGCTTCGTCCTGAAGACGTTTGCTAAATCTAAAATCAATCAAAGACCAGATATGAACTACTTGCATGTTGTAGAGGATTTTTAAATCAAATTGCAGAATAAAACACAGTCGATGCACACTTATATCTATATTATAGCATTTTTATTGTAAACCGTTCTTCTCTTATCTAGGTTATGGGTCCGGGGTTTAATGTGTCGGGCACCATGAACACGTGGGTTAGGCAGACGGGCTATCCCGTGTTGAACGTAAGAGTGGAGGGGAATACAATAATAGCATCACAGGACCGCTTTCTTTATGACAAGAATGCAACGTACGACGAGACGGAGTCACCATATAGGTACGAGTCAAACCCAACGAAGATACAAAAACTATATCAACTGATTCTCATCCCCCCTTCGACTCCATGGGTCTCTCAACTAAATATTTATTTTTACGCACCAAATCAACACATTAACAAAAGAATAGGAATCTGTCAGTTGTCAGTTAGTCATACATTATCAATATTATGAATTTGATCTCCCATTTTGAAATACCAAGGAGAAAGTGTCCCTTCTATTCGAATAGTCAGTAACACCCGTATCATTGCTTGGATATGAATTTCATATTTTATCCCGTTGTCACATTTGCTCCGATATTCAACACCGGCGCCCGGCCGATGAGTATTTAGTTCAAAACTGAATGCGATTTTGAGCAAAATACTAATCGGTTCTGAAAATCGCCATAAGAGCATGATTTCAAACAATGTAATTCATAAACATGATAAAAGTCCCTGAAGGAGGAATGAAACTAAAATCAAAAACACGATTATCTCATCGACTCTCATTCTTAACTTATTGTCATTTTGTTAACTCATAGTTATTTTGTTAACTTATGGTTATTTTGTTAACTCATAGTTATTTTGTTAACTTATGGTTATTTTCTTAACTCATAGTTATTTTGTTAACTTATGGTTATTTTGTTAACTTATTGCTTTTTTGTTAACTCATAGTTATTTTGTTAACCCATAGTTATTTTGTTAACGTATGGTTATTTTGTTAACTCAATTTGCTATGTTGTTAACTTATAGTTATTTTGTAATCGGTAGATATTTTTTCATTTTATATATAACATTGTATAACGATTTTAATTAGGTACAGGTGGGACGTACCACTGAGTTTTACCACGACAACAAGAGAGAATGGTCTCTTCTGGATGAATAGAACAAATGAAGGAGAAAGTAAGACAAAATAAGGTCTTTGGTCATACATCATAGAATAATCGGGGTCTTTGGTACTGTTCAACATTAACAAAATAGAAAACAGAGTTATTTTCATTTCATCTCTTACAATGCATATCATACTATACCAGAACAATGACGAGTAAATTTCAAGGCCAGTAAATGTGATGTCTGTTACGATAACATACTTTTTCATATTATATCCTTAAAAATCTTTATCTGTTTTGTGGCAAAGTAAAAAGATTGAAACCAACGTTCCAGTGATATTTAAAACATGGTAAACACTTCTTTTCAACTTAGATAGAACAACAACATTAATTGTCTTGAAAGTGTATCATATTTATAAACGACTAAAAACTAGTTTCATTATTATTAGATTAAGAGGGCAACAAGGACTATATATACGAGTGAAAATTCGAGCTGAGCTATCGGGTCAATATTTGGTTTAACATCTTCTTTGACATACCCTTTCTTAAAATGTATGGATAAACTATCAATTTCAGCATTAAGAAGTGTAAATTCAGTTCAAAGCTTCTATAAAGTCCCAATTATATAGATTTTTAAGATTCACCACGTTCAAGAGGAATTTCAGCTGAAATAATGTTCATCCAGGGAGTTTCTTTGTAGATAGTAAAAATTATTATGTTAGTCTTGATGAAATATCCAAACTTAAATATATTTTGACACTGGCCGATGATCGTTGAATGGCCCCCCCCCTGCACTAATTGTTGCACATTTAAATTGATACCTTGATGTGTTGATCTACCCTATTTGATTATTTGTTTTATATCAGGTAATTTTGTGTTAACTGGAGTGAACATGGCTAACGCAGTCGTAAAATTAAATCGGGGGAATAAAGGTTTTTATCGAGTGAACTACAGTGACGAAATGTGGACAAAACTAGCAGACGTTCTTTCCAGCAATCATACGGTAAGAACAAAAATTATTTTTCACTAAATCTCTCCCATTGAAATAACACAGGAGGCGAAAATAATATCCAAAAATGACTTTGAAGTGTTGTAAACGTTAATGTTCAAAAAGTAAACGTAACACTTAGCGTGCAAAAAGTTAGACAATTCAATTTTCGACACTGAAAATATTTTTTGGTGAATCATTTACTGAAATCTGATTTTCCCCGAACCCACCATTTCCCATTGGTTTACATCTTTGTCATCAGTTTTCGACCAATTGTAACTAAGAAAAAAATGGGAAAGTTTAGAGGTTAGGGTTGCCAAACTTATGGAGGGGAGTGTACGTTGATATTTGTCAAATAAAGTTCAGAGTAATCATGTTAGCTTCAAAACACTTCTGGTGCCCCATAAATATCAGTCAATGTGTCTCCAAGTCGTTATAACTACATAGAGTCGCTTCTGCTAAATGTTCGAAGCAAAAAAAGTATTTCTGGCAAAACCTCGATTATTTTTCTAAATAGGGTTCTTCGGCTCGTGACATTTGAAATTATTATCTCCTAAAGATCATAAATATATATCGCATTCCAGGCCACATCCTTGAGTGTCTCATTACTAAGCAATGCCGTTAGTTTTCAATTAATCTTTTTTTTTTATTTCAGAGATATCAAAATACCGATCGGGGTAATCTTCTTGATGATGCGTTTAATTTAGCTCGTGCTTCTTCTCTCGGTTATGACACTGCGTTGAGTATGACGCGATACATGTCTGCTGAAGAATCATTTGTCGTATGGAGAACACTTAGATCTAACCTAGATTACATCACTACTATGTTCGCTAGTAGATCAACGTATGGGCTTTGGAGGGTGAGATATTGCAGAATATAGGGTGTCTCAAAAAATGTACCCAAAACTATATCAACACCATAGATAAACCAATCAATATTTTCAGACATCTTTCGCATGGTCTTGTAAATAAAATATGAAAGTTTTTGATTCAGTTTTGCCTTTTTGATACTTTAACCCGTTACCTTTTACACCACATATTCAATGTAACCTCATATTTCGATGACAGTCCGCATCCTTATTACTACATTATTCACCACATTCGATATTTCTGTTGGAATGTTAGCATAAAAATGGTCCTTCAAATAGCCTCAGAGAAGTATGGGCCGTCAAATATGGTGAATGGGGAGGCCCTCATAATGTCTTATAGCCCCCTAATACAGAGAGGTCAGAGGTTCAAGACACTGCATTGGTTGGGATTTTAGTGTAGCTTTGGTAGTGTGTATCAACTTGAGACCACTGTGTTTTCATTTGGATATCATTTGGTCTCCAGGCTAGCCTACCTAGCTCTTGAAGGTAACTCCTGAATCATTTGCCGACAATTGACCCGATTATCCGTGTTTGTCGTCTGCCATCGTCATCTTTCTCTGTGGCTATTTGAAGGAATGATTTAATGCTCATTCCAAGCAAAAAGACCTAGAACAACTTAAGGGCAACATCCTAAAAGAAATCCAAAATATTCCACCGGAATTATTATCAAATGTGATGAACAATGTAGCAGTAAGGATGCAGGCTGTCGTCGAAATATGAGGTTACATCGATTATGAGGTGTAAAAGGTAAAGGGTTAAAGCATCAAAAAGACAAGACTGAAATAAAAGTGGTGTATTGGGGAGAAAACTTTCATGTTTTGGCTACATGACCATGCAAAAAATGTCTGAAAATATTCATTGGTTTATCTGTGCTCTTGGTATACTTTTGGGTACATTTTTTGAGACACCCTGTATATTGTGCGAAATGTAAACTTTATAGATGTGGAGCGAGTGGGCATAATTAAAATCATGCTATGCCAATTAGTTCGACTATTTGCTAACAAAGTCAACCTTAGAATCACGTTTTGAGGAAGGTTACATTTTTGCCCGACATATTTAAAATCCTTCTTTTATTTAATACTTGCAAAAGCCTGGCTAATAAGACCAATGACAAATAAGCTAATTATACATATTTGAAATATTTACAGAAATATGTACGTAACTTATCTGCACCTACTATGGAACGCCTTGGTTTTGTAGACGCAGGAAACCATTTAGACAAGTAAGAAATAAGGGATATTCGTAAATTTAATGCTCTCATATTACCCGATCAATGAACAATAATAGACCAGGTGATCCAATATAAATCGTGGATGACTTAACTAGCTAAAAAATGCAATCTTCTTTTGTACCAGAAATCGTTTTTATTTGTATCGTATTCTTTGTACCGTTTTAATCGTAGCTATCATATATTAAAAGGACGTTATAAGCTTACTTATATTTCCAGATTAAATCGAGCCGATATTATCCGGCTCTCGTGTGGCTATGGCAACGATGCGTGCCTTATGAATGCGACATCTATGTTTATTGACTGGATTGAGAGTGGAGGGACACTGGCGTGAGTAAAGCAATCACGATAGAAAAAGTAACATAATGTATTGGGACAAACCTGATTACTCATGTACGTGTATGATAAATGATGCATGTTAAATGATTGTTTTTACAGGCTTCCAGTGAATTTGAGGCTAAATATCCTGGTTTATGGAATGTCAGAAACTGGTGGGGAGGAGGAGTGGGACTTCATGTGGCAACTATACCAGAATCCAAACACAACGGCCTCCGACAAACTAAATTACCTGTACATACTATCTCACACTAAAGTGACATGGCTCCTAAACAGGTACAACTACATCCCGAAATCTACAAATTCTTGATTCAGTTATCATTATACATGTAAAGTGTCGCCTCTTGTCCAGATGTTTAGATTCATAATCAATAATATGTGGGTATTTCCATAGAGCCCATTTCTCTTTTGATGTGGTAGTTTTAGCCATGTTACTCTTCGCATTTTGGAAAACATGAAAAAATGTTTTGATATGATCATAATTTATCATATAAAAATGCACTTCTCAATTCAAGTAGACTGCCATGTTGTTTCACACAGGAAGTGATGTCATCGACATCGACTGATTAACCTTTATAATCTTACGCATAAGAGTATAGAAAAGAAGCACAAAATCATTTTAGACTATATGCTTGTCAACTGAAAATAAAAGAAGAGATTATCTGTAGAAATAAACCATAGACAACATTAAAAATGATATTCAGCGAGCTGGTTTTGTGCTTCTTGCATACCCTCTTCCCTAATCTATGTGCAAATTATGAAGACAAATTGCAATATTGGCATATCGAATTCTTTTTTTTATTAAATGCTGAATTTCAAGCCACTTTTAAGGATGAGATAAATTGCTGAATCTGATTAATTAACTTATATCCTTTATCACACTCTGGAATACAGAAACTGCCGTATCACAAGTTTCGACATAAATTGTTAGGTTATTGCTCGAATAATGGCATTTTAACATACTAAATTTCAACCATACTGTCAAAGTCATTGCAATACGTGGTTATTTACAAATGTGCTGAATCTGAAATATTCATCGACAATTCGTAATAAAAATATGTTGATCACCACAAAGTAAGTTCAACGAACACAGGGGCAAAACCAAAACTAGATTAATTTTTTTATCTTTTTTTTACTTCATCCGGCTTGTTGACGTATGTAAATACGCTATTCGTAAATAATACATTCATGATAAATTCTTTTCAGGTATATTGAATACGCTTTTGATGAGTCTAAGATTCCCCAACAGGATTTCTTCACTGTTATGAGATACATTGCTTCTGACGATATCGGCAATCCTCTGGTATGGGACTGGGTCAGAGAAAATTGGGAGAACTTGGTGAAAAGGTAACATTATGTGCAAAATAAACGATTTTAGATTATCGGATAGAAATCTCGTTGCTCGTTTTTTTAAAAAGGGCACATTATGTAATCGATGAATTCTGTACGCATTTAATCCAGATGTAAACCCAAATATAAAAATTCAAAATGCTTAGATATATTATAAATAAAATAAAATTGAATGTCTTTATTTCTAGGTTTGGTCTGGAAGATCGCTACTTTGGTCAGCTTATACCATCAATTGTTCAAGATTACAACACTAAGTTTAAATTGGATGAGGTACAGTTTGTCACAAAATTAGCCCCTGCCTGTACAGGCAAATAATGATCCATACATTTATACATGGTTGTCCATTCCGACTTATGTCACAGATAACACTACAAATACAAACAGTATTCCCCACAGTATCTTTTAAACCAATAGGCAGCGCCAAAGAAAAACAATTTGAAATGTGCAAAAGGAGAAACGCCTGTAATTTGTTCTTCATATAAGCTGTTTCAATTTCTTCATTTCAACTATTTTAAACCAAATCTCGATTACACAAGGGAGTAACAAATTATATTAAAGTGCATGTGATATACTTTTGAATTTCGTGTGAGCATAAATGTGTTAAAAATAACAGAACGTTTTACATCAAAGTGAAATTGTAATTTGATTAATTTCAGGTGACGTCATTCTTTGCTAAATATCCAGACGCTGGCGCTGGGGAACAGGGAAGATTACGTGCAGTTGAAACAATGAAAGCGAACATTGCATGGATGGAGAACAATGAACAAATAATTGCTAATTGGCTTACATCAAACGTCTAATGATTGGACTGTGTGCTGCAATCGTAATTTGATTTTTTATGCAAATATTGAAAAAATCACAAGATACAAAATACTCAAAAATAAGACATGAATAAAACTTCCATTACAAATCAAAATGCAACAATATACATTAAATTTCACAATTTGCACAATTCTATTGGTTTCGATTTAAAGGAGCGGCAACAAATATTGTAAGTAAGTTGGTGGAAAATTCGAAAAAATCTATTTCAGGATAATCTGATTTTTTACCTTGCAAAATATTTGATGTACATAAAGTGAAACCTGAGATACAGTATGTGAAATAAATGTCATTTTAAGAAATCATATAATCAACATTTATTGTCCTCATTTAAAGGAGTACAATACCCTAATATTGCCTTTAATCGGCAGTGATTAAACAGCTGACTAAGGATTGATTTTACCTGATTTTTTAAAGGTTCCCAGTTGGCCTTCAGTCGTCAAAACAAACAATTGGGCAGACTTGACGTTCTTTAGAGCACCATCAAGACAGAACAACCTTCCAGTCAGAAGCTTTACTCCGAGCTTTTCTACGACCTATTACGACCCCGACGCTTTAATCAAGCTTTGTTACGCTTTGGTGCCGCTTTACAAGCCGCTTTAAAGCGACATCAAAGCGCCGTTGGTGTGAACGTAGCTTTAGCGGTTGTTTTCAATGTTTCGTATGCGCGCTATACACGTAACATGCGTAAAGCTAAGTTGACACCAACGGCGCTTTGATGGCGCTTTAAAGCAGCATGCAAAGCCGCTTTGCACGGCGCTTTAAAGTGCCATCAAAAGCGCCGTTGGTGTAAACTTAGCTTACTGTAGGCCTAACACAACCAAATGCTATAACATGCGTATTCCCATCTCTAAATGATTTGTCTTTCAGAGAAAACTAAGATTTGTGGACATGTTTTGCTATCATACCATCATGAAAGTACCACGAAAATCAAAATATCTCACCTGTTTAATACGCCATCTATAGAAAATGTCAAAAATTGTCACTCTGATTTTGATTCAGATGGAGGCAGGTCAAAAAGGTCAAATTTCTTAAAGAAAATGCACCGATCAATCACATCAAATCATGTGATATGATATGATATGATATGATATAATTCTTTATTTCCTCCAATTTGGAGAGCAAATTAATGCAAAAAGAAATTATTAAATTACAATTTACTTTACAATATGTACGTATACATTAGATACAATATATGGTGAAATGAGTAAGGTAAGGTGATATTTGCTTACGACGTGAATTCTTTAAGCATAGCGCTTATTTGATTGGAACAAAGGTTAATAAATTGTTGCCATTTAGCAAAATCGTAATTCTGCAATACATCTGTGCGACTACCCAATAAACATTCAACTAAGACATCGTCATCAGAGTTTAAGATGTTAGTTGAGTCCTCAACAGGTAATAGATTAACAATCTTTTCAAAAAAAGTATTTCTTGTTGCACTTAGAGATGAACATTCTAAAATGAAGTGTTTGACAATGTCCTTTGTTGTTTTGGCACAGGTTTAGCAATGCTGTTCTTTAGTAGAGAGTGCAATGAGATATAACAATTGGGCATATTCCCATAATCTGGAGGGATCCATTATCCCAAGAGTTGGTCAATAAGGATCGATAAGTTGTGTGTGCCCTTATTGATTCATTGACTTTTGCGTTCACGTTTACGTTGTGAAAAACATTGCAAGCTCAGTCTCCCTTATTTAGATCGGAGGTAACCCGGTAACATTGTGTCACCTTAACACCTTAAGTGTCCCCGGGCTAAAGTGCATTTGTGAAGAGCGCGATGAATTTTATGGCTTGTGCCTGTACATTTAGACCAGTTATCTTTTTCTTGCTGTGTTTTGAAACAAGCTTAGATCCTTTCCCTTTGGCACTTGTTAGTGTATACATTTGTATTTTATATGCACTGGCTGATCTGGGGGGCCTTGGGTTGGCCCAGAAAAAGGGCCAAAAAAGGCCTTGAGTGCCCAATAAGTGGGCCTTTTTGGGTATTGCTGGGCCTTTTAAGTCCTTATTTTTTAATTTTAGGCCAAATTTTGAAGACAATGGGCCTTTATATTCGAAATTTCCGAAAAGAAACAAAAACTCAACCCTATTCATTTGTGCAATATTTTTTATCTGACTTGAAATTTCACCCCCCCCCCCCCCCCTTGTTGGTTCCCAGATCCGCCCCTGATATGTGTACTTTGCACTTGTACAAAATCATTTTAGATGTATGAATTAAACAGTTACCATAGTGAGCAGCTCAGATACAGTGCAGCACTGGTCGTTACTGTGTACCAGATGAGTCAAGGATTGGCGGACGAAACAGGGACGAAACAGGGACGATACTCGCTAATTTCCAACAATGAAAATGTCAGAATGTTGTTATTTTAGACAGTGACAACAGTAGGCCTAGAGTTCTTTGTTTGGGATTCAAATTCTGAAGTGAACAAAATGGAGGCTTTTTGAATTCGAATTCGAAATTGTAAAGTTACGACATCTCCATGGCAGAATATCGAGTTGGAACCCTTGGTATGGAGAGCCCTTGGAGCAAATCCTTAATATAATTGAGAATCGAAAATACACTAAACTAAAAGGGGAGATATGAAAACAACAGTACATTTAAACGTCGATATAAGTTAAAGGAAGTCACGATGACCTAAGGTAATTCAAGAGTAAAGTATCCAGTAAACAGAATATAGGGTAACCTGCGTCAGGTTCGTTTGTTGTTCTGTTTCATTTTGACACCAATGCGCATGCTGGGACGAATGCCGTGCTAGTCATTTTAGACCACTAAGAATGATGGAAAGAGGGGGAAATATCTCTCGAGGACATGAAGATAGGTCCAGCTATGAGTTTTGAGGTTCATAGTCATCAAATGAATTCATCTTTACAATTCGGTCCAATCCATAGAGGGACCTTCTCTTCTCCATGAACTCCGGGGTCTCCTCTTGCTCGATAGCCTGTTTGCGCATGCGCAACAACCTAAATAGAAAGGCGAACCTGGCGCAGATTATCCCAACTCGGTAAATAGAACTTCTGAGAAGTGAACTCAGAAATGTATAAACCAAGGAGAATTGAACGTTGGACTTAAAGGTAAATATAAGTAGGCCTATAGTGGTTCCAACAGTCCGTCATATAGAATAAACTGACAATGGTAAACTAGAAAACAGCAAGATTCAAGCTAAAACACTGTCTGATCTGAGGTATGAGTACCATAATCCAACACCAAATTCGAAAATTCATATCAATACTTTGCACATATGGCGTTCGTGATCAACTTTAAAACGCTTACCCCCCATAGTGTTATATATCAAAATGTACCTGTTCATACAGGGGTTCGATTGATCTACATCAAATTATAGGGAGGCAGGTTACTTTTTGAGACATCAGCGTCCATTTATTGTAACTCGCGTTTGCTACCATTTCCTCATTTCTGAGATGACGGGCAAACGCGTAGGAGACACACAACCATTAGATCCTTCCGCCGAGTGGGAAGACGAATAGATGGCATTATAAAAACAAAAATATAGTCCAATTATTGTAATTACATTAGCATCACCAGTGGTTGGATTTTGGTAAGTACATGAATGAAAAAGTGTATGTGTGGACCAACTCTGAGACATGATTTGATGTGATTAAGGTGCATTTTCTTTAAAAAATGTGACCTTTTTGACCTGCCTCCATCTGTCAAAATCAGAATGACATTTTTTGACATTTTCTATAGATGGCGTCTTCAACAGGTGAGATCTTTTGATTTTCGTGGGGAGTTTTGATTCAAACTTTTTTGACTGACAGAGGACATACTGGGGTATGATGCAATGATAGCAAAACATGTCCACAAATCTTAGTTTTCTCTTGAAGACAGATCGTTTGTATGGGAATACGCATGTTATAACAATTAGTTGGGTGAACCCTATTATCGCCCATTCTGGAGTACCACTTTTTTTTAATTTGGTCATATTTCTCAACTATTTTCAGTTTTTATTGGGACTTTCATTAATTTCATCTCTCTCAATGCGTTTGACAAAGTTTCATGTCACTATGGTCCATGCTTTTCCCCAAAAAGTGCTGAATAAGCATTTTTTCGCAAAAATTTACCCCGTGTTATTCAAATATGTGCATAAATTAGAGAAATTTATTGATTATTTTTCTAAATCACAAAAATTGATTCTAGGCAAAATGTGCTATCCAGATATAGCTCAATCAGCTCTGTAAGACCTCCCCAGCTCAAACTAGACATCTCCCAACACATCCGTCATAGGCTCCAACCAGGAGTCAACTTTTTGTTACTTTGGTCATATTTCTCCACTGTTTCCATGATTCTTATTGGAATTTTCACAAATTTTGCTCTAGAAGGCTAAATCATTGGCCATGACCTAACCCTAACCCCAACAATATCTCTAACCCTAACTATAGCCTAACCCTAAGCCAGAGCCTAACTCTAACCCTTAACCTGAACCCCAACACTACCCCTAACCCTAACTATAGCCTAACCCTAAGCCAGAGCCTAACCCTAACCCCTAACCCTAACCCCAACACTATTCCTAACCCTAACTACAGCCTAACCCTAAGCCAGAGTCTAACCCTAACCCCTAACCCTAACCCCTTACCCCAACATTACCCCTAACCCTAACTATAGCCTAACCCTAAGCCAGAGCCTAACCCTAACTCTAACCTCAACACTAACCCTAACTATAGCCTAACCCCAAGCTAGAGCCTAAGCCTAACCCCAACACTACCCCTAACCCTAACTATAGCCTTACCCTAAGCCAGGGCCTTACCCTAGCCCCAACACTACCCTTAGCCCTAACTAAAGCCTAACCCTAAGCCCAAGCCTAACCCTAACCCCTAATCCTAACCTTGACTTAACCCTAAGTAATCAAATACAGTGTTCAGAATGATCATTTATCAATTGGGAGACCTATAATTGGAAATGTGTGTTGTTTTGGTTTTCTTTGATGAATATTCCCCAGGGTAGAACAACAACTGGAGAAAATGACCAATTTTTCTGTATCCTCCATACTAAATATTTCTCTGTAAACATTCAGAAGCAATAATAATGATTACAATTAGTTTATGTAATTGATAACACATGAATTGTTCTATCATTTGACAAAGTTTAATGTCACGATGGTCTGTACTATTTCCCAAAAGTGTCGAATAAGCATTTTTTCGCAAAAATCTACCCCGTGTTATTAAATATGCGCATAAATAAGAGATATTAATTGCCTATTTCTTTAAATTACAAAAATTGATTCTAGGCAAAATGTGCTTTCCAGATATAGCTCATTCAGCTCTGTACTACCTCCCCATCTCAAACTAGACACCTCCCAACACATCTAGCCATAGGTTCCAATTTTAGTCAATATCCCAGGAAAACATCTAATTGCAGAAAGGGGATGGGTAACTTTAATCATTCATATATCTGGAAAAAATAGTCGAATCTGCTTGCGGTTTGTATTATTTTACTAGAAAACAACTTGGGGTTACATTTTGGAGGAAATTACAATTGTAACTTAAAGGATGGGTCACTACTAGGAGACACACAACCATTAGATCCTTCCGCCGAGTGGGAAGACGAATAGATGGCATTATAAAAACAAAAATATAGTCCAATTATTGTAATTACATTAGCATCACCAGTGGTTGGATTTTGGTAAGTACATGAATGAAAAAGTGTATGTGTGGACCAACTCTGAGACATGATTTGATGTGATTAAGGTGCATTTTCTTTAAAAAATGTGACCTTTTTGACCTGCCTCCATCTGTCAAAATCAGAATGACATTTTTTGACATTTTCTATAGATGGCGTCTTCAACAGGTGAGATCTTTTGATTTTCGTGGGGAGTTTTGATTCAAACTTTTTTGACTGACAGAGGACATACTGGGGTATGATGCAATGATAGCAAAACATGTCCACAAATCTTAGTTTTCTCTTGAAGACAGATCGTTTGTATGGGAATACGCATGTTATAACAATTAGTTGGGTGAACCCTATTATCGCCCATTCTGGAGTACCACTTTTTTTTAATTTGGTCATATTTCTCAACTATTTTCAGTTTTTATTGGGACTTTCATTAATTTCATCTCTCTCAATGCGTTTGACAAAGTTTCATGTCACTATGGTCCATGCTTTTCCCCAAAAAGTGCTGAATAAGCATTTTTTCGCAAAAATTTACCCCGTGTTATTCAAATATGTGCATAAATTAGAGAAATTTATTGATTATTTTTCTAAATCACAAAAATTGATTCTAGGCAAAATGTGCTATCCAGATATAGCTCAATCAGCTCTGTAAGACCTCCCCAGCTCAAACTAGACATCTCCCAACACATCCGTCATAGGCTCCAACCAGGAGTCAACTTTTTGTTACTTTGGTCATATTTCTCCACTGTTTCCATGATTCTTATTGGAATTTTCACAAATTTTGCTCTAGAAGGCTAAATCATTGGCCATGACCTAACCCTAACCCCAACAATATCTCTAACCCTAACTATAGCCTAACCCTAAGCCAGAGCCTAACTCTAACCCTTAACCTGAACCCCAACACTACCCCTAACCCTAACTATAGCCTAACCCTAAGCCAGAGCCTAACCCTAACCCCTAACCCTAACCCCAACACTATTCCTAACCCTAACTACAGCCTAACCCTAAGCCAGAGTCTAACCCTAACCCCTAACCCTAACCCCTTACCCCAACATTACCCCTAACCCTAACTATAGCCTAACCCTAAGCCAGAGCCTAACCCTAACTCTAACCTCAACACTAACCCTAACTATAGCCTAACCCCAAGCTAGAGCCTAAGCCTAACCCCAACACTACCCCTAACCCTAACTATAGCCTTACCCTAAGCCAGGGCCTTACCCTAGCCCCAACACTACCCTTAGCCCTAACTAAAGCCTAACCCTAAGCCCAAGCCTAACCCTAACCCCTAATCCTAACCTTGACTTAACCCTAAGTAATCAAATACAGTGTTCAGAATGATCATTTATCAATTGGGAGACCTATAATTGGAAATGTGTGTTGTTTTGGTTTTCTTTGATGAATATTCCCCAGGGTAGAACAACAACTGGAGAAAATGACCAATTTTTCTGTATCCTCCATACTAAATATTTCTCTGTAAACATTCAGAAGCAATAATAATGATTACAATTAGTTTATGTAATTGATAACACATGAATTGTTCTATCATTTGACAAAGTTTAATGTCACGATGGTCTGTACTATTTCCCAAAAGTGTCGAATAAGCATTTTTTCGCAAAAATCTACCCCGTGTTATTAAATATGCGCATAAATAAGAGATATTAATTGCCTATTTCTTTAAATTACAAAAATTGATTCTAGGCAAAATGTGCTTTCCAGATATAGCTCATTCAGCTCTGTACTACCTCCCCATCTCAAACTAGACACCTCCCAACACATCTAGCCATAGGTTCCAATTTTAGTCAATATCCCAGGAAAACATCTAATTGCAGAAAGGGGATGGGTAACTTTAATCATTCATATATCTGGAAAAAATAGTCGAATCTGCTTGCGGTTTGTATTATTTTACTAGAAAACAACTTGGGGTTACATTTTGGAGGAAATTACAATTGTAACTTAAAGGATGGGTCACTACTAGGAGACACACAACCATTAGATCCTTCCGCCGAGTGGGAAGACGAATAGATGGCATTATAAAAACAAAAATATAGTCCAATTATTGTAATTACATTAGCATCACCAGTGGTTGGATTTTGGTAAGTACATGAATGAAAAAGTGTATGTGTGGACCAACTCTGAGACATGATTTGATGTGATTAAGGTGCATTTTCTTTAAAAAATGTGACCTTTTTGACCTGCCTCCATCTGTCAAAATCAGAATGACATTTTTTGACATTTTCTATAGATGGCGTCTTCAACAGGTGAGATCTTTTGATTTTCGTGGGGAGTTTTGATTCAAACTTTTTTGACTGACAGAGGACATACTGGGGTATGATGCAATGATAGCAAAACATGTCCACAAATCTTAGTTTTCTCTTGAAGACAGATCGTTTGTATGGGAATACGCATGTTATAACAATTAGTTGGGTGAACCCTATTATCGCCCATTCTGGAGTACCACTTTTTTTTAATTTGGTCATATTTCTCAACTATTTTCAGTTTTTATTGGGACTTTCATTAATTTCATCTCTCTCAATGCGTTTGACAAAGTTTCATGTCACTATGGTCCATGCTTTTCCCCAAAAAGTGCTGAATAAGCATTTTTTCGCAAAAATTTACCCCGTGTTATTCAAATATGTGCATAAATTAGAGAAATTTATTGATTATTTTTCTAAATCACAAAAATTGATTCTAGGCAAAATGTGCTATCCAGATATAGCTCAATCAGCTCTGTAAGACCTCCCCAGCTCAAACTAGACATCTCCCAACACATCCGTCATAGGCTCCAACCAGGAGTCAACTTTTTGTTACTTTGGTCATATTTCTCCACTGTTTCCATGATTCTTATTGGAATTTTCACAAATTTTGCTCTAGAAGGCTAAATCATTGGCCATGACCTAACCCTAACCCCAACAATATCTCTAACCCTAACTATAGCCTAACCCTAAGCCAGAGCCTAACTCTAACCCTTAACCTGAACCCCAACACTACCCCTAACCCTAACTATAGCCTAACCCTAAGCCAGAGCCTAACCCTAACCCCTAACCCTAACCCCAACACTATTCCTAACCCTAACTACAGCCTAACCCTAAGCCAGAGTCTAACCCTAACCCCTAACCCTAACCCCTTACCCCAACATTACCCCTAACCCTAACTATAGCCTAACCCTAAGCCAGAGCCTAACCCTAACTCTAACCTCAACACTAACCCTAACTATAGCCTAACCCCAAGCTAGAGCCTAAGCCTAACCCCAACACTACCCCTAACCCTAACTATAGCCTTACCCTAAGCCAGGGCCTTACCCTAGCCCCAACACTACCCTTAGCCCTAACTAAAGCCTAACCCTAAGCCCAAGCCTAACCCTAACCCCTAATCCTAACCTTGACTTAACCCTAAGTAATCAAATACAGTGTTCAGAATGATCATTTATCAATTGGGAGACCTATAATTGGAAATGTGTGTTGTTTTGGTTTTCTTTGATGAATATTCCCCAGGGTAGAACAACAACTGGAGAAAATGACCAATTTTTCTGTATCCTCCATACTAAATATTTCTCTGTAAACATTCAGAAGCAATAATAATGATTACAATTAGTTTATGTAATTGATAACACATGAATTGTTCTATCATTTGACAAAGTTTAATGTCACGATGGTCTGTACTATTTCCCAAAAGTGTCGAATAAGCATTTTTTCGCAAAAATCTACCCCGTGTTATTAAATATGCGCATAAATAAGAGATATTAATTGCCTATTTCTTTAAATTACAAAAATTGATTCTAGGCAAAATGTGCTTTCCAGATATAGCTCATTCAGCTCTGTACTACCTCCCCATCTCAAACTAGACACCTCCCAACACATCTAGCCATAGGTTCCAATTTTAGTCAATATCCCAGGAAAACATCTAATTGCAGAAAGGGGATGGGTAACTTTAATCATTCATATATCTGGAAAAAATAGTCGAATCTGCTTGCGGTTTGTATTATTTTACTAGAAAACAACTTGGGGTTACATTTTGGAGGAAATTACAATTGTAACTTAAAGGATGGGTCACTATTATCGCCCATTCTGGAGTACCACTTTTTTTTAATTTGGTCATATTTCTCAACTATTTTCAGTTTTTATTGGGACTTTCATTAATTTCATCTCTCTCAATGCGTTTGACAAAGTTTCATGTCACTATGGTCCATGCTTTTCCCCAAAAAGTGCTGAATAAGCATTTTTTCGCAAAAATTTACCCCGTGTTATTCAAATATGTGCATAAATTAGAGAAATTTATTGATTATTTTTCTAAATCACAAAAATTGATTCTAGGCAAAATGTGCTATCCAGATATAGCTCAATCAGCTCTGTAAGACCTCCCCAGCTCAAACTAGACATCTCCCAACACATCCGTCATAGGCTCCAACCAGGAGTCAACTTTTTGTTACTTTGGTCATATTTCTCCACTGTTTCCATGATTCTTATTGGAATTTTCACAAATTTTGCTCTAGAAGGCTAAATCATTGGCCATGACCTAACCCTAACCCCAACAATATCTCTAACCCTAACTATAGCCTAACCCTAAGCCAGAGCCTAACTCTAACCCTTAACCTGAACCCCAACACTACCCCTAACCCTAACTATAGCCTAACCCTAAGCCAGAGCCTAACCCTAACCCCTAACCCTAACCCCAACACTATTCCTAACCCTAACTACAGCCTAACCCTAAGCCAGAGTCTAACCCTAACCCCTAACCCTAACCCCTTACCCCAACATTACCCCTAACCCTAACTATAGCCTAACCCTAAGCCAGAGCCTAACCCTAACTCTAACCTCAACACTAACCCTAACTATAGCCTAACCCCAAGCTAGAGCCTAAGCCTAACCCCAACACTACCCCTAACCCTAACTATAGCCTTACCCTAAGCCAGGGCCTTACCCTAGCCCCAACACTACCCTTAGCCCTAACTAAAGCCTAACCCTAAGCCCAAGCCTAACCCTAACCCCTAATCCTAACCTTGACTTAACCCTAAGTAATCAAATACAGTGTTCAGAATGATCATTTATCAATTGGGAGACCTATAATTGGAAATGTGTGTTGTTTTGGTTTTCTTTGATGAATATTCCCCAGGGTAGAACAACAACTGGAGAAAATGACCAATTTTTCTGTATCCTCCATACTAAATATTTCTCTGTAAACATTCAGAAGCAATAATAATGATTACAATTAGTTTATGTAATTGATAACACATGAATTGTTCTATCATTTGACAAAGTTTAATGTCACGATGGTCTGTACTATTTCCCAAAAGTGTCGAATAAGCATTTTTTCGCAAAAATCTACCCCGTGTTATTAAATATGCGCATAAATAAGAGATATTAATTGCCTATTTCTTTAAATTACAAAAATTGATTCTAGGCAAAATGTGCTTTCCAGATATAGCTCATTCAGCTCTGTACTACCTCCCCATCTCAAACTAGACACCTCCCAACACATCTAGCCATAGGTTCCAATTTTAGTCAATATCCCAGGAAAACATCTAATTGCAGAAAGGGGATGGGTAACTTTAATCATTCATATATCTGGAAAAAATAGTCGAATCTGCTTGCGGTTTGTATTATTTTACTAGAAAACAACTTGGGGTTACATTTTGGAGGAAATTACAATTGTAACTTAAAGGATGGGTCACTACTAGGAGACACACAACCATTAGATCCTTCCGCCGAGTGGGAAGACGAATAGATGGCATTATAAAAACAAAAATATAGTCCAATTATTGTAATTACATTAGCATCACCAGTGGTTGGATTTTGGTAAGTACATGAATGAAAAAGTGTATGTGTGGACCAACTCTGAGACATGATTTGATGTGATTAAGGTGCATTTTCTTTAAAAAATGTGACCTTTTTGACCTGCCTCCATCTGTCAAAATCAGAATGACATTTTTTGACATTTTCTATAGATGGCGTCTTCAACAGGTGAGATCTTTTGATTTTCGTGGGGAGTTTTGATTCAAACTTTTTTGACTGACAGAGGACATACTGGGGTATGATGCAATGATAGCAAAACATGTCCACAAATCTTAGTTTTCTCTTGAAGACAGATCGTTTGTATGGGAATACGCATGTTATAACAATTAGTTGGGTGAACCCTATTATCGCCCATTCTGGAGTACCACTTTTTTTTAATTTGGTCATATTTCTCAACTATTTTCAGTTTTTATTGGGACTTTCATTAATTTCATCTCTCTCAATGCGTTTGACAAAGTTTCATGTCACTATGGTCCATGCTTTTCCCCAAAAAGTGCTGAATAAGCATTTTTTCGCAAAAATTTACCCCGTGTTATTCAAATATGTGCATAAATTAGAGAAATTTATTGATTATTTTTCTAAATCACAAAAATTGATTCTAGGCAAAATGTGCTATCCAGATATAGCTCAATCAGCTCTGTAAGACCTCCCCAGCTCAAACTAGACATCTCCCAACACATCCGTCATAGGCTCCAACCAGGAGTCAACTTTTTGTTACTTTGGTCATATTTCTCCACTGTTTCCATGATTCTTATTGGAATTTTCACAAATTTTGCTCTAGAAGGCTAAATCATTGGCCATGACCTAACCCTAACCCCAACAATATCTCTAACCCTAACTATAGCCTAACCCTAAGCCAGAGCCTAACTCTAACCCTTAACCTGAACCCCAACACTACCCCTAACCCTAACTATAGCCTAACCCTAAGCCAGAGCCTAACCCTAACCCCTAACCCTAACCCCAACACTATTCCTAACCCTAACTACAGCCTAACCCTAAGCCAGAGTCTAACCCTAACCCCTAACCCTAACCCCTTACCCCAACATTACCCCTAACCCTAACTATAGCCTAACCCTAAGCCAGAGCCTAACCCTAACTCTAACCTCAACACTAACCCTAACTATAGCCTAACCCCAAGCTAGAGCCTAAGCCTAACCCCAACACTACCCCTAACCCTAACTATAGCCTTACCCTAAGCCAGGGCCTTACCCTAGCCCCAACACTACCCTTAGCCCTAACTAAAGCCTAACCCTAAGCCCAAGCCTAACCCTAACCCCTAATCCTAACCTTGACTTAACCCTAAGTAATCAAATACAGTGTTCAGAATGATCATTTATCAATTGGGAGACCTATAATTGGAAATGTGTGTTGTTTTGGTTTTCTTTGATGAATATTCCCCAGGGTAGAACAACAACTGGAGAAAATGACCAATTTTTCTGTATCCTCCATACTAAATATTTCTCTGTAAACATTCAGAAGCAATAATAATGATTACAATTAGTTTATGTAATTGATAACACATGAATTGTTCTATCATTTGACAAAGTTTAATGTCACGATGGTCTGTACTATTTCCCAAAAGTGTCGAATAAGCATTTTTTCGCAAAAATCTACCCCGTGTTATTAAATATGCGCATAAATAAGAGATATTAATTGCCTATTTCTTTAAATTACAAAAATTGATTCTAGGCAAAATGTGCTTTCCAGATATAGCTCATTCAGCTCTGTACTACCTCCCCATCTCAAACTAGACACCTCCCAACACATCTAGCCATAGGTTCCAATTTTAGTCAATATCCCAGGAAAACATCTAATTGCAGAAAGGGGATGGGTAACTTTAATCATTCATATATCTGGAAAAAATAGTCGAATCTGCTTGCGGTTTGTATTATTTTACTAGAAAACAACTTGGGGTTACATTTTGGAGGAAATTACAATTGTAACTTAAAGGATGGGTCACTACTAGGAGACACACAACCATTAGATCCTTCCGCCGAGTGGGAAGACGAATAGATGGCATTATAAAAACAAAAATATAGTCCAATTATTGTAATTACATTAGCATCACCAGTGGTTGGATTTTGGTAAGTACATGAATGAAAAAGTGTATGTGTGGACCAACTCTGAGACATGATTTGATGTGATTAAGGTGCATTTTCTTTAAAAAATGTGACCTTTTTGACCTGCCTCCATCTGTCAAAATCAGAATGACATTTTTTGACATTTTCTATAGATGGCGTCTTCAACAGGTGAGATCTTTTGATTTTCGTGGGGAGTTTTGATTCAAACTTTTTTGACTGACAGAGGACATACTGGGGTATGATGCAATGATAGCAAAACATGTCCACAAATCTTAGTTTTCTCTTGAAGACAGATCGTTTGTATGGGAATACGCATGTTATAACAATTAGTTGGGTGAACCCTATTATCGCCCATTCTGGAGTACCACTTTTTTTTAATTTGGTCATATTTCTCAACTATTTTCAGTTTTTATTGGGACTTTCATTAATTTCATCTCTCTCAATGCGTTTGACAAAGTTTCATGTCACTATGGTCCATGCTTTTCCCCAAAAAGTGCTGAATAAGCATTTTTTCGCAAAAATTTACCCCGTGTTATTCAAATATGTGCATAAATTAGAGAAATTTATTGATTATTTTTCTAAATCACAAAAATTGATTCTAGGCAAAATGTGCTATCCAGATATAGCTCAATCAGCTCTGTAAGACCTCCCCAGCTCAAACTAGACATCTCCCAACACATCCGTCATAGGCTCCAACCAGGAGTCAACTTTTTGTTACTTTGGTCATATTTCTCCACTGTTTCCATGATTCTTATTGGAATTTTCACAAATTTTGCTCTAGAAGGCTAAATCATTGGCCATGACCTAACCCTAACCCCAACAATATCTCTAACCCTAACTATAGCCTAACCCTAAGCCAGAGCCTAACTCTAACCCTTAACCTGAACCCCAACACTACCCCTAACCCTAACTATAGCCTAACCCTAAGCCAGAGCCTAACCCTAACCCCTAACCCTAACCCCAACACTATTCCTAACCCTAACTACAGCCTAACCCTAAGCCAGAGTCTAACCCTAACCCCTAACCCTAACCCCTTACCCCAACATTACCCCTAACCCTAACTATAGCCTAACCCTAAGCCAGAGCCTAACCCTAACTCTAACCTCAACACTAACCCTAACTATAGCCTAACCCCAAGCTAGAGCCTAAGCCTAACCCCAACACTACCCCTAACCCTAACTATAGCCTTACCCTAAGCCAGGGCCTTACCCTAGCCCCAACACTACCCTTAGCCCTAACTAAAGCCTAACCCTAAGCCCAAGCCTAACCCTAACCCCTAATCCTAACCTTGACTTAACCCTAAGTAATCAAATACAGTGTTCAGAATGATCATTTATCAATTGGGAGACCTATAATTGGAAATGTGTGTTGTTTTGGTTTTCTTTGATGAATATTCCCCAGGGTAGAACAACAACTGGAGAAAATGACCAATTTTTCTGTATCCTCCATACTAAATATTTCTCTGTAAACATTCAGAAGCAATAATAATGATTACAATTAGTTTATGTAATTGATAACACATGAATTGTTCTATCATTTGACAAAGTTTAATGTCACGATGGTCTGTACTATTTCCCAAAAGTGTCGAATAAGCATTTTTTCGCAAAAATCTACCCCGTGTTATTAAATATGCGCATAAATAAGAGATATTAATTGCCTATTTCTTTAAATTACAAAAATTGATTCTAGGCAAAATGTGCTTTCCAGATATAGCTCATTCAGCTCTGTACTACCTCCCCATCTCAAACTAGACACCTCCCAACACATCTAGCCATAGGTTCCAATTTTAGTCAATATCCCAGGAAAACATCTAATTGCAGAAAGGGGATGGGTAACTTTAATCATTCATATATCTGGAAAAAATAGTCGAATCTGCTTGCGGTTTGTATTATTTTACTAGAAAACAACTTGGGGTTACATTTTGGAGGAAATTACAATTGTAACTTAAAGGATGGGTCACTACTAGGAGACACACAACCATTAGATCCTTCCGCCGAGTGGGAAGACGAATAGATGGCATTATAAAAACAAAAATATAGTCCAATTATTGTAATTACATTAGCATCACCAGTGGTTGGATTTTGGTAAGTACATGAATGAAAAAGTGTATGTGTGGACCAACTCTGAGACATGATTTGATGTGATTAAGGTGCATTTTCTTTAAAAAATGTGACCTTTTTGACCTGCCTCCATCTGTCAAAATCAGAATGACATTTTTTGACATTTTCTATAGATGGCGTCTTCAACAGGTGAGATCTTTTGATTTTCGTGGGGAGTTTTGATTCAAACTTTTTTGACTGACAGAGGACATACTGGGGTATGATGCAATGATAGCAAAACATGTCCACAAATCTTAGTTTTCTCTTGAAGACAGATCGTTTGTATGGGAATACGCATGTTATAACAATTAGTTGGGTGAACCCTATTATCGCCCATTCTGGAGTACCACTTTTTTTTAATTTGGTCATATTTCTCAACTATTTTCAGTTTTTATTGGGACTTTCATTAATTTCATCTCTCTCAATGCGTTTGACAAAGTTTCATGTCACTATGGTCCATGCTTTTCCCCAAAAAGTGCTGAATAAGCATTTTTTCGCAAAAATTTACCCCGTGTTATTCAAATATGTGCATAAATTAGAGAAATTTATTGATTATTTTTCTAAATCACAAAAATTGATTCTAGGCAAAATGTGCTATCCAGATATAGCTCAATCAGCTCTGTAAGACCTCCCCAGCTCAAACTAGACATCTCCCAACACATCCGTCATAGGCTCCAACCAGGAGTCAACTTTTTGTTACTTTGGTCATATTTCTCCACTGTTTCCATGATTCTTATTGGAATTTTCACAAATTTTGCTCTAGAAGGCTAAATCATTGGCCATGACCTAACCCTAACCCCAACAATATCTCTAACCCTAACTATAGCCTAACCCTAAGCCAGAGCCTAACTCTAACCCTTAACCTGAACCCCAACACTACCCCTAACCCTAACTATAGCCTAACCCTAAGCCAGAGCCTAACCCTAACCCCTAACCCTAACCCCAACACTATTCCTAACCCTAACTACAGCCTAACCCTAAGCCAGAGTCTAACCCTAACCCCTAACCCTAACCCCTTACCCCAACATTACCCCTAACCCTAACTATAGCCTAACCCTAAGCCAGAGCCTAACCCTAACTCTAACCTCAACACTAACCCTAACTATAGCCTAACCCCAAGCTAGAGCCTAAGCCTAACCCCAACACTACCCCTAACCCTAACTATAGCCTTACCCTAAGCCAGGGCCTTACCCTAGCCCCAACACTACCCTTAGCCCTAACTAAAGCCTAACCCTAAGCCCAAGCCTAACCCTAACCCCTAATCCTAACCTTGACTTAACCCTAAGTAATCAAATACAGTGTTCAGAATGATCATTTATCAATTGGGAGACCTATAATTGGAAATGTGTGTTGTTTTGGTTTTCTTTGATGAATATTCCCCAGGGTAGAACAACAACTGGAGAAAATGACCAATTTTTCTGTATCCTCCATACTAAATATTTCTCTGTAAACATTCAGAAGCAATAATAATGATTACAATTAGTTTATGTAATTGATAACACATGAATTGTTCTATCATTTGACAAAGTTTAATGTCACGATGGTCTGTACTATTTCCCAAAAGTGTCGAATAAGCATTTTTTCGCAAAAATCTACCCCGTGTTATTAAATATGCGCATAAATAAGAGATATTAATTGCCTATTTCTTTAAATTACAAAAATTGATTCTAGGCAAAATGTGCTTTCCAGATATAGCTCATTCAGCTCTGTACTACCTCCCCATCTCAAACTAGACACCTCCCAACACATCTAGCCATAGGTTCCAATTTTAGTCAATATCCCAGGAAAACATCTAATTGCAGAAAGGGGATGGGTAACTTTAATCATTCATATATCTGGAAAAAATAGTCGAATCTGCTTGCGGTTTGTATTATTTTACTAGAAAACAACTTGGGGTTACATTTTGGAGGAAATTACAATTGTAACTTAAAGGATGGGTCACTACTAGGAGACACACAACCATTAGATCCTTCCGCCGAGTGGGAAGACGAATAGATGGCATTATAAAAACAAAAATATAGTCCAATTATTGTAATTACATTAGCATCACCAGTGGTTGGATTTTGGTAAGTACATGAATGAAAAAGTGTATGTGTGGACCAACTCTGAGACATGATTTGATGTGATTAAGGTGCATTTTCTTTAAAAAATGTGACCTTTTTGACCTGCCTCCATCTGTCAAAATCAGAATGACATTTTTTGACATTTTCTATAGATGGCGTCTTCAACAGGTGAGATCTTTTGATTTTCGTGGGGAGTTTTGATTCAAACTTTTTTGACTGACAGAGGACATACTGGGGTATGATGCAATGATAGCAAAACATGTCCACAAATCTTAGTTTTCTCTTGAAGACAGATCGTTTGTATGGGAATACGCATGTTATAACAATTAGTTGGGTGAACCCTATTATCGCCCATTCTGGAGTACCACTTTTTTTTAATTTGGTCATATTTCTCAACTATTTTCAGTTTTTATTGGGACTTTCATTAATTTCATCTCTCTCAATGCGTTTGACAAAGTTTCATGTCACTATGGTCCATGCTTTTCCCCAAAAAGTGCTGAATAAGCATTTTTTCGCAAAAATTTACCCCGTGTTATTCAAATATGTGCATAAATTAGAGAAATTTATTGATTATTTTTCTAAATCACAAAAATTGATTCTAGGCAAAATGTGCTATCCAGATATAGCTCAATCAGCTCTGTAAGACCTCCCCAGCTCAAACTAGACATCTCCCAACACATCCGTCATAGGCTCCAACCAGGAGTCAACTTTTTGTTACTTTGGTCATATTTCTCCACTGTTTCCATGATTCTTATTGGAATTTTCACAAATTTTGCTCTAGAAGGCTAAATCATTGGCCATGACCTAACCCTAACCCCAACAATATCTCTAACCCTAACTATAGCCTAACCCTAAGCCAGAGCCTAACTCTAACCCTTAACCTGAACCCCAACACTACCCCTAACCCTAACTATAGCCTAACCCTAAGCCAGAGCCTAACCCTAACCCCTAACCCTAACCCCAACACTATTCCTAACCCTAACTACAGCCTAACCCTAAGCCAGAGTCTAACCCTAACCCCTAACCCTAACCCCTTACCCCAACATTACCCCTAACCCTAACTATAGCCTAACCCTAAGCCAGAGCCTAACCCTAACTCTAACCTCAACACTAACCCTAACTATAGCCTAACCCCAAGCTAGAGCCTAAGCCTAACCCCAACACTACCCCTAACCCTAACTATAGCCTTACCCTAAGCCAGGGCCTTACCCTAGCCCCAACACTACCCTTAGCCCTAACTAAAGCCTAACCCTAAGCCCAAGCCTAACCCTAACCCCTAATCCTAACCTTGACTTAACCCTAAGTAATCAAATACAGTGTTCAGAATGATCATTTATCAATTGGGAGACCTATAATTGGAAATGTGTGTTGTTTTGGTTTTCTTTGATGAATATTCCCCAGGGTAGAACAACAACTGGAGAAAATGACCAATTTTTCTGTATCCTCCATACTAAATATTTCTCTGTAAACATTCAGAAGCAATAATAATGATTACAATTAGTTTATGTAATTGATAACACATGAATTGTTCTATCATTTGACAAAGTTTAATGTCACGATGGTCTGTACTATTTCCCAAAAGTGTCGAATAAGCATTTTTTCGCAAAAATCTACCCCGTGTTATTAAATATGCGCATAAATAAGAGATATTAATTGCCTATTTCTTTAAATTACAAAAATTGATTCTAGGCAAAATGTGCTTTCCAGATATAGCTCATTCAGCTCTGTACTACCTCCCCATCTCAAACTAGACACCTCCCAACACATCTAGCCATAGGTTCCAATTTTAGTCAATATCCCAGGAAAACATCTAATTGCAGAAAGGGGATGGGTAACTTTAATCATTCATATATCTGGAAAAAATAGTCGAATCTGCTTGCGGTTTGTATTATTTTACTAGAAAACAACTTGGGGTTACATTTTGGAGGAAATTACAATTGTAACTTAAAGGATGGGTCACTACTAGGAGACACACAACCATTAGATCCTTCCGCCGAGTGGGAAGACGAATAGATGGCATTATAAAAACAAAAATATAGTCCAATTATTGTAATTACATTAGCATCACCAGTGGTTGGATTTTGGTAAGTACATGAATGAAAAAGTGTATGTGTGGACCAACTCTGAGACATGATTTGATGTGATTAAGGTGCATTTTCTTTAAAAAATGTGACCTTTTTGACCTGCCTCCATCTGTCAAAATCAGAATGACATTTTTTGACATTTTCTATAGATGGCGTCTTCAACAGGTGAGATCTTTTGATTTTCGTGGGGAGTTTTGATTCAAACTTTTTTGACTGACAGAGGACATACTGGGGTATGATGCAATGATAGCAAAACATGTCCACAAATCTTAGTTTTCTCTTGAAGACAGATCGTTTGTATGGGAATACGCATGTTATAACAATTAGTTGGGTGAACCCTATTATCGCCCATTCTGGAGTACCACTTTTTTTTAATTTGGTCATATTTCTCAACTATTTTCAGTTTTTATTGGGACTTTCATTAATTTCATCTCTCTCAATGCGTTTGACAAAGTTTCATGTCACTATGGTCCATGCTTTTCCCCAAAAAGTGCTGAATAAGCATTTTTTCGCAAAAATTTACCCCGTGTTATTCAAATATGTGCATAAATTAGAGAAATTTATTGATTATTTTTCTAAATCACAAAAATTGATTCTAGGCAAAATGTGCTATCCAGATATAGCTCAATCAGCTCTGTAAGACCTCCCCAGCTCAAACTAGACATCTCCCAACACATCCGTCATAGGCTCCAACCAGGAGTCAACTTTTTGTTACTTTGGTCATATTTCTCCACTGTTTCCATGATTCTTATTGGAATTTTCACAAATTTTGCTCTAGAAGGCTAAATCATTGGCCATGACCTAACCCTAACCCCAACAATATCTCTAACCCTAACTATAGCCTAACCCTAAGCCAGAGCCTAACTCTAACCCTTAACCTGAACCCCAACACTACCCCTAACCCTAACTATAGCCTAACCCTAAGCCAGAGCCTAACCCTAACCCCTAACCCTAACCCCAACACTATTCCTAACCCTAACTACAGCCTAACCCTAAGCCAGAGTCTAACCCTAACCCCTAACCCTAACCCCTTACCCCAACATTACCCCTAACCCTAACTATAGCCTAACCCTAAGCCAGAGCCTAACCCTAACTCTAACCTCAACACTAACCCTAACTATAGCCTAACCCCAAGCTAGAGCCTAAGCCTAACCCCAACACTACCCCTAACCCTAACTATAGCCTTACCCTAAGCCAGGGCCTTACCCTAGCCCCAACACTACCCTTAGCCCTAACTAAAGCCTAACCCTAAGCCCAAGCCTAACCCTAACCCCTAATCCTAACCTTGACTTAACCCTAAGTAATCAAATACAGTGTTCAGAATGATCATTTATCAATTGGGAGACCTATAATTGGAAATGTGTGTTGTTTTGGTTTTCTTTGATGAATATTCCCCAGGGTAGAACAACAACTGGAGAAAATGACCAATTTTTCTGTATCCTCCATACTAAATATTTCTCTGTAAACATTCAGAAGCAATAATAATGATTACAATTAGTTTATGTAATTGATAACACATGAATTGTTCTATCATTTGACAAAGTTTAATGTCACGATGGTCTGTACTATTTCCCAAAAGTGTCGAATAAGCATTTTTTCGCAAAAATCTACCCCGTGTTATTAAATATGCGCATAAATAAGAGATATTAATTGCCTATTTCTTTAAATTACAAAAATTGATTCTAGGCAAAATGTGCTTTCCAGATATAGCTCATTCAGCTCTGTACTACCTCCCCATCTCAAACTAGACACCTCCCAACACATCTAGCCATAGGTTCCAATTTTAGTCAATATCCCAGGAAAACATCTAATTGCAGAAAGGGGATGGGTAACTTTAATCATTCATATATCTGGAAAAAATAGTCGAATCTGCTTGCGGTTTGTATTATTTTACTAGAAAACAACTTGGGGTTACATTTTGGAGGAAATTACAATTGTAACTTAAAGGATGGGTCACTACTAGGAGACACACAACCATTAGATCCTTCCGCCGAGTGGGAAGACGAATAGATGGCATTATAAAAACAAAAATATAGTCCAATTATTGTAATTACATTAGCATCACCAGTGGTTGGATTTTGGTAAGTACATGAATGAAAAAGTGTATGTGTGGACCAACTCTGAGACATGATTTGATGTGATTAAGGTGCATTTTCTTTAAAAAATGTGACCTTTTTGACCTGCCTCCATCTGTCAAAATCAGAATGACATTTTTTGACATTTTCTATAGATGGCGTCTTCAACAGGTGAGATCTTTTGATTTTCGTGGGGAGTTTTGATTCAAACTTTTTTGACTGACAGAGGACATACTGGGGTATGATGCAATGATAGCAAAACATGTCCACAAATCTTAGTTTTCTCTTGAAGACAGATCGTTTGTATGGGAATACGCATGTTATAACAATTAGTTGGGTGAACCCTATTATCGCCCATTCTGGAGTACCACTTTTTTTTAATTTGGTCATATTTCTCAACTATTTTCAGTTTTTATTGGGACTTTCATTAATTTCATCTCTCTCAATGCGTTTGACAAAGTTTCATGTCACTATGGTCCATGCTTTTCCCCAAAAAGTGCTGAATAAGCATTTTTTCGCAAAAATTTACCCCGTGTTATTCAAATATGTGCATAAATTAGAGAAATTTATTGATTATTTTTCTAAATCACAAAAATTGATTCTAGGCAAAATGTGCTATCCAGATATAGCTCAATCAGCTCTGTAAGACCTCCCCAGCTCAAACTAGACATCTCCCAACACATCCGTCATAGGCTCCAACCAGGAGTCAACTTTTTGTTACTTTGGTCATATTTCTCCACTGTTTCCATGATTCTTATTGGAATTTTCACAAATTTTGCTCTAGAAGGCTAAATCATTGGCCATGACCTAACCCTAACCCCAACAATATCTCTAACCCTAACTATAGCCTAACCCTAAGCCAGAGCCTAACTCTAACCCTTAACCTGAACCCCAACACTACCCCTAACCCTAACTATAGCCTAACCCTAAGCCAGAGCCTAACCCTAACCCCTAACCCTAACCCCAACACTATTCCTAACCCTAACTACAGCCTAACCCTAAGCCAGAGTCTAACCCTAACCCCTAACCCTAACCCCTTACCCCAACATTACCCCTAACCCTAACTATAGCCTAACCCTAAGCCAGAGCCTAACCCTAACTCTAACCTCAACACTAACCCTAACTATAGCCTAACCCCAAGCTAGAGCCTAAGCCTAACCCCAACACTACCCCTAACCCTAACTATAGCCTTACCCTAAGCCAGGGCCTTACCCTAGCCCCAACACTACCCTTAGCCCTAACTAAAGCCTAACCCTAAGCCCAAGCCTAACCCTAACCCCTAATCCTAACCTTGACTTAACCCTAAGTAATCAAATACAGTGTTCAGAATGATCATTTATCAATTGGGAGACCTATAATTGGAAATGTGTGTTGTTTTGGTTTTCTTTGATGAATATTCCCCAGGGTAGAACAACAACTGGAGAAAATGACCAATTTTTCTGTATCCTCCATACTAAATATTTCTCTGTAAACATTCAGAAGCAATAATAATGATTACAATTAGTTTATGTAATTGATAACACATGAATTGTTCTATCATTTGACAAAGTTTAATGTCACGATGGTCTGTACTATTTCCCAAAAGTGTCGAATAAGCATTTTTTCGCAAAAATCTACCCCGTGTTATTAAATATGCGCATAAATAAGAGATATTAATTGCCTATTTCTTTAAATTACAAAAATTGATTCTAGGCAAAATGTGCTTTCCAGATATAGCTCATTCAGCTCTGTACTACCTCCCCATCTCAAACTAGACACCTCCCAACACATCTAGCCATAGGTTCCAATTTTAGTCAATATCCCAGGAAAACATCTAATTGCAGAAAGGGGATGGGTAACTTTAATCATTCATATATCTGGAAAAAATAGTCGAATCTGCTTGCGGTTTGTATTATTTTACTAGAAAACAACTTGGGGTTACATTTTGGAGGAAATTACAATTGTAACTTAAAGGATGGGTCACTACTAGGAGACACACAACCATTAGATCCTTCCGCCGAGTGGGAAGACGAATAGATGGCATTATAAAAACAAAAATATAGTCCAATTATTGTAATTACATTAGCATCACCAGTGGTTGGATTTTGGTAAGTACATGAATGAAAAAGTGTATGTGTGGACCAACTCTGAGACATGATTTGATGTGATTAAGGTGCATTTTCTTTAAAAAATGTGACCTTTTTGACCTGCCTCCATCTGTCAAAATCAGAATGACATTTTTTGACATTTTCTATAGATGGCGTCTTCAACAGGTGAGATCTTTTGATTTTCGTGGGGAGTTTTGATTCAAACTTTTTTGACTGACAGAGGACATACTGGGGTATGATGCAATGATAGCAAAACATGTCCACAAATCTTAGTTTTCTCTTGAAGACAGATCGTTTGTATGGGAATACGCATGTTATAACAATTAGTTGGGTGAACCCTATTATCGCCCATTCTGGAGTACCACTTTTTTTTAATTTGGTCATATTTCTCAACTATTTTCAGTTTTTATTGGGACTTTCATTAATTTCATCTCTCTCAATGCGTTTGACAAAGTTTCATGTCACTATGGTCCATGCTTTTCCCCAAAAAGTGCTGAATAAGCATTTTTTCGCAAAAATTTACCCCGTGTTATTCAAATATGTGCATAAATTAGAGAAATTTATTGATTATTTTTCTAAATCACAAAAATTGATTCTAGGCAAAATGTGCTATCCAGATATAGCTCAATCAGCTCTGTAAGACCTCCCCAGCTCAAACTAGACATCTCCCAACACATCCGTCATAGGCTCCAACCAGGAGTCAACTTTTTGTTACTTTGGTCATATTTCTCCACTGTTTCCATGATTCTTATTGGAATTTTCACAAATTTTGCTCTAGAAGGCTAAATCATTGGCCATGACCTAACCCTAACCCCAACAATATCTCTAACCCTAACTATAGCCTAACCCTAAGCCAGAGCCTAACTCTAACCCTTAACCTGAACCCCAACACTACCCCTAACCCTAACTATAGCCTAACCCTAAGCCAGAGCCTAACCCTAACCCCTAACCCTAACCCCAACACTATTCCTAACCCTAACTACAGCCTAACCCTAAGCCAGAGTCTAACCCTAACCCCTAACCCTAACCCCTTACCCCAACATTACCCCTAACCCTAACTATAGCCTAACCCTAAGCCAGAGCCTAACCCTAACTCTAACCTCAACACTAACCCTAACTATAGCCTAACCCCAAGCTAGAGCCTAAGCCTAACCCCAACACTACCCCTAACCCTAACTATAGCCTTACCCTAAGCCAGGGCCTTACCCTAGCCCCAACACTACCCTTAGCCCTAACTAAAGCCTAACCCTAAGCCCAAGCCTAACCCTAACCCCTAATCCTAACCTTGACTTAACCCTAAGTAATCAAATACAGTGTTCAGAATGATCATTTATCAATTGGGAGACCTATAATTGGAAATGTGTGTTGTTTTGGTTTTCTTTGATGAATATTCCCCAGGGTAGAACAACAACTGGAGAAAATGACCAATTTTTCTGTATCCTCCATACTAAATATTTCTCTGTAAACATTCAGAAGCAATAATAATGATTACAATTAGTTTATGTAATTGATAACACATGAATTGTTCTATCATTTGACAAAGTTTAATGTCACGATGGTCTGTACTATTTCCCAAAAGTGTCGAATAAGCATTTTTTCGCAAAAATCTACCCCGTGTTATTAAATATGCGCATAAATAAGAGATATTAATTGCCTATTTCTTTAAATTACAAAAATTGATTCTAGGCAAAATGTGCTTTCCAGATATAGCTCATTCAGCTCTGTACTACCTCCCCATCTCAAACTAGACACCTCCCAACACATCTAGCCATAGGTTCCAATTTTAGTCAATATCCCAGGAAAACATCTAATTGCAGAAAGGGGATGGGTAACTTTAATCATTCATATATCTGGAAAAAATAGTCGAATCTGCTTGCGGTTTGTATTATTTTACTAGAAAACAACTTGGGGTTACATTTTGGAGGAAATTACAATTGTAACTTAAAGGATGGGTCACTACTAGGAGACACACAACCATTAGATCCTTCCGCCGAGTGGGAAGACGAATAGATGGCATTATAAAAACAAAAATATAGTCCAATTATTGTAATTACATTAGCATCACCAGTGGTTGGATTTTGGTAAGTACATGAATGAAAAAGTGTATGTGTGGACCAACTCTGAGACATGATTTGATGTGATTAAGGTGCATTTTCTTTAAAAAATGTGACCTTTTTGACCTGCCTCCATCTGTCAAAATCAGAATGACATTTTTTGACATTTTCTATAGATGGCGTCTTCAACAGGTGAGATCTTTTGATTTTCGTGGGGAGTTTTGATTCAAACTTTTTTGACTGACAGAGGACATACTGGGGTATGATGCAATGATAGCAAAACATGTCCACAAATCTTAGTTTTCTCTTGAAGACAGATCGTTTGTATGGGAATACGCATGTTATAACAATTAGTTGGGTGAACCCTATTATCGCCCATTCTGGAGTACCACTTTTTTTTAATTTGGTCATATTTCTCAACTATTTTCAGTTTTTATTGGGACTTTCATTAATTTCATCTCTCTCAATGCGTTTGACAAAGTTTCATGTCACTATGGTCCATGCTTTTCCCCAAAAAGTGCTGAATAAGCATTTTTTCGCAAAAATTTACCCCGTGTTATTCAAATATGTGCATAAATTAGAGAAATTTATTGATTATTTTTCTAAATCACAAAAATTGATTCTAGGCAAAATGTGCTATCCAGATATAGCTCAATCAGCTCTGTAAGACCTCCCCAGCTCAAACTAGACATCTCCCAACACATCCGTCATAGGCTCCAACCAGGAGTCAACTTTTTGTTACTTTGGTCATATTTCTCCACTGTTTCCATGATTCTTATTGGAATTTTCACAAATTTTGCTCTAGAAGGCTAAATCATTGGCCATGACCTAACCCTAACCCCAACAATATCTCTAACCCTAACTATAGCCTAACCCTAAGCCAGAGCCTAACTCTAACCCTTAACCTGAACCCCAACACTACCCCTAACCCTAACTATAGCCTAACCCTAAGCCAGAGCCTAACCCTAACCCCTAACCCTAACCCCAACACTATTCCTAACCCTAACTACAGCCTAACCCTAAGCCAGAGTCTAACCCTAACCCCTAACCCTAACCCCTTACCCCAACATTACCCCTAACCCTAACTATAGCCTAACCCTAAGCCAGAGCCTAACCCTAACTCTAACCTCAACACTAACCCTAACTATAGCCTAACCCCAAGCTAGAGCCTAAGCCTAACCCCAACACTACCCCTAACCCTAACTATAGCCTTACCCTAAGCCAGGGCCTTACCCTAGCCCCAACACTACCCTTAGCCCTAACTAAAGCCTAACCCTAAGCCCAAGCCTAACCCTAACCCCTAATCCTAACCTTGACTTAACCCTAAGTAATCAAATACAGTGTTCAGAATGATCATTTATCAATTGGGAGACCTATAATTGGAAATGTGTGTTGTTTTGGTTTTCTTTGATGAATATTCCCCAGGGTAGAACAACAACTGGAGAAAATGACCAATTTTTCTGTATCCTCCATACTAAATATTTCTCTGTAAACATTCAGAAGCAATAATAATGATTACAATTAGTTTATGTAATTGATAACACATGAATTGTTCTATCATTTGACAAAGTTTAATGTCACGATGGTCTGTACTATTTCCCAAAAGTGTCGAATAAGCATTTTTTCGCAAAAATCTACCCCGTGTTATTAAATATGCGCATAAATAAGAGATATTAATTGCCTATTTCTTTAAATTACAAAAATTGATTCTAGGCAAAATGTGCTTTCCAGATATAGCTCATTCAGCTCTGTACTACCTCCCCATCTCAAACTAGACACCTCCCAACACATCTAGCCATAGGTTCCAATTTTAGTCAATATCCCAGGAAAACATCTAATTGCAGAAAGGGGATGGGTAACTTTAATCATTCATATATCTGGAAAAAATAGTCGAATCTGCTTGCGGTTTGTATTATTTTACTAGAAAACAACTTGGGGTTACATTTTGGAGGAAATTACAATTGTAACTTAAAGGATGGGTCACTACTAGGAGACACACAACCATTAGATCCTTCCGCCGAGTGGGAAGACGAATAGATGGCATTATAAAAACAAAAATATAGTCCAATTATTGTAATTACATTAGCATCACCAGTGGTTGGATTTTGGTAAGTACATGAATGAAAAAGTGTATGTGTGGACCAACTCTGAGACATGATTTGATGTGATTAAGGTGCATTTTCTTTAAAAAATGTGACCTTTTTGACCTGCCTCCATCTGTCAAAATCAGAATGACATTTTTTGACATTTTCTATAGATGGCGTCTTCAACAGGTGAGATCTTTTGATTTTCGTGGGGAGTTTTGATTCAAACTTTTTTGACTGACAGAGGACATACTGGGGTATGATGCAATGATAGCAAAACATGTCCACAAATCTTAGTTTTCTCTTGAAGACAGATCGTTTGTATGGGAATACGCATGTTATAACAATTAGTTGGGTGAACCCTATTATCGCCCATTCTGGAGTACCACTTTTTTTTAATTTGGTCATATTTCTCAACTATTTTCAGTTTTTATTGGGACTTTCATTAATTTCATCTCTCTCAATGCGTTTGACAAAGTTTCATGTCACTATGGTCCATGCTTTTCCCCAAAAAGTGCTGAATAAGCATTTTTTCGCAAAAATTTACCCCGTGTTATTCAAATATGTGCATAAATTAGAGAAATTTATTGATTATTTTTCTAAATCACAAAAATTGATTCTAGGCAAAATGTGCTATCCAGATATAGCTCAATCAGCTCTGTAAGACCTCCCCAGCTCAAACTAGACATCTCCCAACACATCCGTCATAGGCTCCAACCAGGAGTCAACTTTTTGTTACTTTGGTCATATTTCTCCACTGTTTCCATGATTCTTATTGGAATTTTCACAAATTTTGCTCTAGAAGGCTAAATCATTGGCCATGACCTAACCCTAACCCCAACAATATCTCTAACCCTAACTATAGCCTAACCCTAAGCCAGAGCCTAACTCTAACCCTTAACCTGAACCCCAACACTACCCCTAACCCTAACTATAGCCTAACCCTAAGCCAGAGCCTAACCCTAACCCCTAACCCTAACCCCAACACTATTCCTAACCCTAACTACAGCCTAACCCTAAGCCAGAGTCTAACCCTAACCCCTAACCCTAACCCCTTACCCCAACATTACCCCTAACCCTAACTATAGCCTAACCCTAAGCCAGAGCCTAACCCTAACTCTAACCTCAACACTAACCCTAACTATAGCCTAACCCCAAGCTAGAGCCTAAGCCTAACCCCAACACTACCCCTAACCCTAACTATAGCCTTACCCTAAGCCAGGGCCTTACCCTAGCCCCAACACTACCCTTAGCCCTAACTAAAGCCTAACCCTAAGCCCAAGCCTAACCCTAACCCCTAATCCTAACCTTGACTTAACCCTAAGTAATCAAATACAGTGTTCAGAATGATCATTTATCAATTGGGAGACCTATAATTGGAAATGTGTGTTGTTTTGGTTTTCTTTGATGAATATTCCCCAGGGTAGAACAACAACTGGAGAAAATGACCAATTTTTCTGTATCCTCCATACTAAATATTTCTCTGTAAACATTCAGAAGCAATAATAATGATTACAATTAGTTTATGTAATTGATAACACATGAATTGTTCTATCATTTGACAAAGTTTAATGTCACGATGGTCTGTACTATTTCCCAAAAGTGTCGAATAAGCATTTTTTCGCAAAAATCTACCCCGTGTTATTAAATATGCGCATAAATAAGAGATATTAATTGCCTATTTCTTTAAATTACAAAAATTGATTCTAGGCAAAATGTGCTTTCCAGATATAGCTCATTCAGCTCTGTACTACCTCCCCATCTCAAACTAGACACCTCCCAACACATCTAGCCATAGGTTCCAATTTTAGTCAATATCCCAGGAAAACATCTAATTGCAGAAAGGGGATGGGTAACTTTAATCATTCATATATCTGGAAAAAATAGTCGAATCTGCTTGCGGTTTGTATTATTTTACTAGAAAACAACTTGGGGTTACATTTTGGAGGAAATTACAATTGTAACTTAAAGGATGGGTCACTACTATCGCCCATTCTGGAGTACCACTTTTTTTTAATTTGGTCATATTTCTCAACTATTTTCAGTTTTTATTGGGACTTTCATTAATTTCATCTCTCTCAATGCGTTTGACAAAGTTTCATGTCACTATGGTCCATGCTTTTCCCCAAAAAGTGCTGAATAAGCATTTTTTCGCAAAAATTTACCCCGTGTTATTCAAATATGTGCATAAATTAGAGAAATTTATTGATTATTTTTCTAAATCACAAAAATTGATTCTAGGCAAAATGTGCTATCCAGATATAGCTCAATCAGCTCTGTAAGACCTCCCCAGCTCAAACTAGACATCTCCCAACACATCCGTCATAGGCTCCAACCAGGAGTCAACTTTTTGTTACTTTGGTCATATTTCTCCACTGTTTCCATGATTCTTATTGGAATTTTCACAAATTTTGCTCTAGAAGGCTAAATCATTGGCCATGACCTAACCCTAACCCCAACAATATCTCTAACCCTAACTATAGCCTAACCCTAAGCCAGAGCCTAACTCTAACCCTTAACCTGAACCCCAACACTACCCCTAACCCTAACTATAGCCTAACCCTAAGCCAGAGCCTAACCCTAACCCCTAACCCTAACCCCAACACTATTCCTAACCCTAACTACAGCCTAACCCTAAGCCAGAGTCTAACCCTAACCCCTAACCCTAACCCCTTACCCCAACATTACCCCTAACCCTAACTATAGCCTAACCCTAAGCCAGAGCCTAACCCTAACTCTAACCTCAACACTAACCCTAACTATAGCCTAACCCCAAGCTAGAGCCTAAGCCTAACCCCAACACTACCCCTAACCCTAACTATAGCCTTACCCTAAGCCAGGGCCTTACCCTAGCCCCAACACTACCCTTAGCCCTAACTAAAGCCTAACCCTAAGCCCAAGCCTAACCCTAACCCCTAATCCTAACCTTGACTTAACCCTAAGTAATCAAATACAGTGTTCAGAATGATCATTTATCAATTGGGAGACCTATAATTGGAAATGTGTGTTGTTTTGGTTTTCTTTGATGAATATTCCCCAGGGTAGAACAACAACTGGAGAAAATGACCAATTTTTCTGTATCCTCCATACTAAATATTTCTCTGTAAACATTCAGAAGCAATAATAATGATTACAATTAGTTTATGTAATTGATAACACATGAATTGTTCTATCATTTGACAAAGTTTAATGTCACGATGGTCTGTACTATTTCCCAAAAGTGTCGAATAAGCATTTTTTCGCAAAAATCTACCCCGTGTTATTAAATATGCGCATAAATAAGAGATATTAATTGCCTATTTCTTTAAATTACAAAAATTGATTCTAGGCAAAATGTGCTTTCCAGATATAGCTCATTCAGCTCTGTACTACCTCCCCATCTCAAACTAGACACCTCCCAACACATCTAGCCATAGGTTCCAATTTTAGTCAATATCCCAGGAAAACATCTAATTGCAGAAAGGGGATGGGTAACTTTAATCATTCATATATCTGGAAAAAATAGTCGAATCTGCTTGCGGTTTGTATTATTTTACTAGAAAACAACTTGGGGTTACATTTTGGAGGAAATTACAATTGTAACTTAAAGGATGGGTCACTACTAGGAGACACACAACCATTAGATCCTTCCGCCGAGTGGGAAGACGAATAGATGGCATTATAAAAACAAAAATATAGTCCAATTATTGTAATTACATTAGCATCACCAGTGGTTGGATTTTGGTAAGTACATGAATGAAAAAGTGTATGTGTGGACCAACTCTGAGACATGATTTGATGTGATTAAGGTGCATTTTCTTTAAAAAATGTGACCTTTTTGACCTGCCTCCATCTGTCAAAATCAGAATGACATTTTTTGACATTTTCTATAGATGGCGTCTTCAACAGGTGAGATCTTTTGATTTTCGTGGGGAGTTTTGATTCAAACTTTTTTGACTGACAGAGGACATACTGGGGTATGATGCAATGATAGCAAAACATGTCCACAAATCTTAGTTTTCTCTTGAAGACAGATCGTTTGTATGGGAATACGCATGTTATAACAATTAGTTGGGTGAACCCTATTATCGCCCATTCTGGAGTACCACTTTTTTTTAATTTGGTCATATTTCTCAACTATTTTCAGTTTTTATTGGGACTTTCATTAATTTCATCTCTCTCAATGCGTTTGACAAAGTTTCATGTCACTATGGTCCATGCTTTTCCCCAAAAAGTGCTGAATAAGCATTTTTTCGCAAAAATTTACCCCGTGTTATTCAAATATGTGCATAAATTAGAGAAATTTATTGATTATTTTTCTAAATCACAAAAATTGATTCTAGGCAAAATGTGCTATCCAGATATAGCTCAATCAGCTCTGTAAGACCTCCCCAGCTCAAACTAGACATCTCCCAACACATCCGTCATAGGCTCCAACCAGGAGTCAACTTTTTGTTACTTTGGTCATATTTCTCCACTGTTTCCATGATTCTTATTGGAATTTTCACAAATTTTGCTCTAGAAGGCTAAATCATTGGCCATGACCTAACCCTAACCCCAACAATATCTCTAACCCTAACTATAGCCTAACCCTAAGCCAGAGCCTAACTCTAACCCTTAACCTGAACCCCAACACTACCCCTAACCCTAACTATAGCCTAACCCTAAGCCAGAGCCTAACCCTAACCCCTAACCCTAACCCCAACACTATTCCTAACCCTAACTACAGCCTAACCCTAAGCCAGAGTCTAACCCTAACCCCTAACCCTAACCCCTTACCCCAACATTACCCCTAACCCTAACTATAGCCTAACCCTAAGCCAGAGCCTAACCCTAACTCTAACCTCAACACTAACCCTAACTATAGCCTAACCCCAAGCTAGAGCCTAAGCCTAACCCCAACACTACCCCTAACCCTAACTATAGCCTTACCCTAAGCCAGGGCCTTACCCTAGCCCCAACACTACCCTTAGCCCTAACTAAAGCCTAACCCTAAGCCCAAGCCTAACCCTAACCCCTAATCCTAACCTTGACTTAACCCTAAGTAATCAAATACAGTGTTCAGAATGATCATTTATCAATTGGGAGACCTATAATTGGAAATGTGTGTTGTTTTGGTTTTCTTTGATGAATATTCCCCAGGGTAGAACAACAACTGGAGAAAATGACCAATTTTTCTGTATCCTCCATACTAAATATTTCTCTGTAAACATTCAGAAGCAATAATAATGATTACAATTAGTTTATGTAATTGATAACACATGAATTGTTCTATCATTTGACAAAGTTTAATGTCACGATGGTCTGTACTATTTCCCAAAAGTGTCGAATAAGCATTTTTTCGCAAAAATCTACCCCGTGTTATTAAATATGCGCATAAATAAGAGATATTAATTGCCTATTTCTTTAAATTACAAAAATTGATTCTAGGCAAAATGTGCTTTCCAGATATAGCTCATTCAGCTCTGTACTACCTCCCCATCTCAAACTAGACACCTCCCAACACATCTAGCCATAGGTTCCAATTTTAGTCAATATCCCAGGAAAACATCTAATTGCAGAAAGGGGATGGGTAACTTTAATCATTCATATATCTGGAAAAAATAGTCGAATCTGCTTGCGGTTTGTATTATTTTACTAGAAAACAACTTGGGGTTACATTTTGGAGGAAATTACAATTGTAACTTAAAGGATGGGTCACTACTATCGCCCATTCTGGAGTACCACTTTTTTTTAATTTGGTCATATTTCTCAACTATTTTCAGTTTTTATTGGGACTTTCATTAATTTCATCTCTCTCAATGCGTTTGACAAAGTTTCATGTCACTATGGTCCATGCTTTTCCCCAAAAAGTGCTGAATAAGCATTTTTTCGCAAAAATTTACCCCGTGTTATTCAAATATGTGCATAAATTAGAGAAATTTATTGATTATTTTTCTAAATCACAAAAATTGATTCTAGGCAAAATGTGCTATCCAGATATAGCTCAATCAGCTCTGTAAGACCTCCCCAGCTCAAACTAGACATCTCCCAACACATCCGTCATAGGCTCCAACCAGGAGTCAACTTTTTGTTACTTTGGTCATATTTCTCCACTGTTTCCATGATTCTTATTGGAATTTTCACAAATTTTGCTCTAGAAGGCTAAATCATTGGCCATGACCTAACCCTAACCCCAACAATATCTCTAACCCTAACTATAGCCTAACCCTAAGCCAGAGCCTAACTCTAACCCTTAACCTGAACCCCAACACTACCCCTAACCCTAACTATAGCCTAACCCTAAGCCAGAGCCTAACCCTAACCCCTAACCCTAACCCCAACACTATTCCTAACCCTAACTACAGCCTAACCCTAAGCCAGAGTCTAACCCTAACCCCTAACCCTAACCCCTTACCCCAACATTACCCCTAACCCTAACTATAGCCTAACCCTAAGCCAGAGCCTAACCCTAACTCTAACCTCAACACTAACCCTAACTATAGCCTAACCCCAAGCTAGAGCCTAAGCCTAACCCCAACACTACCCCTAACCCTAACTATAGCCTTACCCTAAGCCAGGGCCTTACCCTAGCCCCAACACTACCCTTAGCCCTAACTAAAGCCTAACCCTAAGCCCAAGCCTAACCCTAACCCCTAATCCTAACCTTGACTTAACCCTAAGTAATCAAATACAGTGTTCAGAATGATCATTTATCAATTGGGAGACCTATAATTGGAAATGTGTGTTGTTTTGGTTTTCTTTGATGAATATTCCCCAGGGTAGAACAACAACTGGAGAAAATGACCAATTTTTCTGTATCCTCCATACTAAATATTTCTCTGTAAACATTCAGAAGCAATAATAATGATTACAATTAGTTTATGTAATTGATAACACATGAATTGTTCTATCATTTGACAAAGTTTAATGTCACGATGGTCTGTACTATTTCCCAAAAGTGTCGAATAAGCATTTTTTCGCAAAAATCTACCCCGTGTTATTAAATATGCGCATAAATAAGAGATATTAATTGCCTATTTCTTTAAATTACAAAAATTGATTCTAGGCAAAATGTGCTTTCCAGATATAGCTCATTCAGCTCTGTACTACCTCCCCATCTCAAACTAGACACCTCCCAACACATCTAGCCATAGGTTCCAATTTTAGTCAATATCCCAGGAAAACATCTAATTGCAGAAAGGGGATGGGTAACTTTAATCATTCATATATCTGGAAAAAATAGTCGAATCTGCTTGCGGTTTGTATTATTTTACTAGAAAACAACTTGGGGTTACATTTTGGAGGAAATTACAATTGTAACTTAAAGGATGGGTCACTACTATCGCCCATTCTGGAGTACCACTTTTTTTTAATTTGGTCATATTTCTCAACTATTTTCAGTTTTTATTGGGACTTTCATTAATTTCATCTCTCTCAATGCGTTTGACAAAGTTTCATGTCACTATGGTCCATGCTTTTCCCCAAAAAGTGCTGAATAAGCATTTTTTCGCAAAAATTTACCCCGTGTTATTCAAATATGTGCATAAATTAGAGAAATTTATTGATTATTTTTCTAAATCACAAAAATTGATTCTAGGCAAAATGTGCTATCCAGATATAGCTCAATCAGCTCTGTAAGACCTCCCCAGCTCAAACTAGACATCTCCCAACACATCCGTCATAGGCTCCAACCAGGAGTCAACTTTTTGTTACTTTGGTCATATTTCTCCACTGTTTCCATGATTCTTATTGGAATTTTCACAAATTTTGCTCTAGAAGGCTAAATCATTGGCCATGACCTAACCCTAACCCCAACAATATCTCTAACCCTAACTATAGCCTAACCCTAAGCCAGAGCCTAACTCTAACCCTTAACCTGAACCCCAACACTACCCCTAACCCTAACTATAGCCTAACCCTAAGCCAGAGCCTAACCCTAACCCCTAACCCTAACCCCAACACTATTCCTAACCCTAACTACAGCCTAACCCTAAGCCAGAGTCTAACCCTAACCCCTAACCCTAACCCCTTACCCCAACATTACCCCTAACCCTAACTATAGCCTAACCCTAAGCCAGAGCCTAACCCTAACTCTAACCTCAACACTAACCCTAACTATAGCCTAACCCCAAGCTAGAGCCTAAGCCTAACCCCAACACTACCCCTAACCCTAACTATAGCCTTACCCTAAGCCAGGGCCTTACCCTAGCCCCAACACTACCCTTAGCCCTAACTAAAGCCTAACCCTAAGCCCAAGCCTAACCCTAACCCCTAATCCTAACCTTGACTTAACCCTAAGTAATCAAATACAGTGTTCAGAATGATCATTTATCAATTGGGAGACCTATAATTGGAAATGTGTGTTGTTTTGGTTTTCTTTGATGAATATTCCCCAGGGTAGAACAACAACTGGAGAAAATGACCAATTTTTCTGTATCCTCCATACTAAATATTTCTCTGTAAACATTCAGAAGCAATAATAATGATTACAATTAGTTTATGTAATTGATAACACATGAATTGTTCTATCATTTGACAAAGTTTAATGTCACGATGGTCTGTACTATTTCCCAAAAGTGTCGAATAAGCATTTTTTCGCAAAAATCTACCCCGTGTTATTAAATATGCGCATAAATAAGAGATATTAATTGCCTATTTCTTTAAATTACAAAAATTGATTCTAGGCAAAATGTGCTTTCCAGATATAGCTCATTCAGCTCTGTACTACCTCCCCATCTCAAACTAGACACCTCCCAACACATCTAGCCATAGGTTCCAATTTTAGTCAATATCCCAGGAAAACATCTAATTGCAGAAAGGGGATGGGTAACTTTAATCATTCATATATCTGGAAAAAATAGTCGAATCTGCTTGCGGTTTGTATTATTTTACTAGAAAACAACTTGGGGTTACATTTTGGAGGAAATTACAATTGTAACTTAAAGGATGGGTCACTACTAGGAGACACACAACCATTAGATCCTTCCGCCGAGTGGGAAGACGAATAGATGGCATTATAAAAACAAAAATATAGTCCAATTATTGTAATTACATTAGCATCACCAGTGGTTGGATTTTGGTAAGTACATGAATGAAAAAGTGTATGTGTGGACCAACTCTGAGACATGATTTGATGTGATTAAGGTGCATTTTCTTTAAAAAATGTGACCTTTTTGACCTGCCTCCATCTGTCAAAATCAGAATGACATTTTTTGACATTTTCTATAGATGGCGTCTTCAACAGGTGAGATCTTTTGATTTTCGTGGGGAGTTTTGATTCAAACTTTTTTGACTGACAGAGGACATACTGGGGTATGATGCAATGATAGCAAAACATGTCCACAAATCTTAGTTTTCTCTTGAAGACAGATCGTTTGTATGGGAATACGCATGTTATAACAATTAGTTGGGTGAACCCTATTATCGCCCATTCTGGAGTACCACTTTTTTTTAATTTGGTCATATTTCTCAACTATTTTCAGTTTTTATTGGGACTTTCATTAATTTCATCTCTCTCAATGCGTTTGACAAAGTTTCATGTCACTATGGTCCATGCTTTTCCCCAAAAAGTGCTGAATAAGCATTTTTTCGCAAAAATTTACCCCGTGTTATTCAAATATGTGCATAAATTAGAGAAATTTATTGATTATTTTTCTAAATCACAAAAATTGATTCTAGGCAAAATGTGCTATCCAGATATAGCTCAATCAGCTCTGTAAGACCTCCCCAGCTCAAACTAGACATCTCCCAACACATCCGTCATAGGCTCCAACCAGGAGTCAACTTTTTGTTACTTTGGTCATATTTCTCCACTGTTTCCATGATTCTTATTGGAATTTTCACAAATTTTGCTCTAGAAGGCTAAATCATTGGCCATGACCTAACCCTAACCCCAACAATATCTCTAACCCTAACTATAGCCTAACCCTAAGCCAGAGCCTAACTCTAACCCTTAACCTGAACCCCAACACTACCCCTAACCCTAACTATAGCCTAACCCTAAGCCAGAGCCTAACCCTAACCCCTAACCCTAACCCCAACACTATTCCTAACCCTAACTACAGCCTAACCCTAAGCCAGAGTCTAACCCTAACCCCTAACCCTAACCCCTTACCCCAACATTACCCCTAACCCTAACTATAGCCTAACCCTAAGCCAGAGCCTAACCCTAACTCTAACCTCAACACTAACCCTAACTATAGCCTAACCCCAAGCTAGAGCCTAAGCCTAACCCCAACACTACCCCTAACCCTAACTATAGCCTTACCCTAAGCCAGGGCCTTACCCTAGCCCCAACACTACCCTTAGCCCTAACTAAAGCCTAACCCTAAGCCCAAGCCTAACCCTAACCCCTAATCCTAACCTTGACTTAACCCTAAGTAATCAAATACAGTGTTCAGAATGATCATTTATCAATTGGGAGACCTATAATTGGAAATGTGTGTTGTTTTGGTTTTCTTTGATGAATATTCCCCAGGGTAGAACAACAACTGGAGAAAATGACCAATTTTTCTGTATCCTCCATACTAAATATTTCTCTGTAAACATTCAGAAGCAATAATAATGATTACAATTAGTTTATGTAATTGATAACACATGAATTGTTCTATCATTTGACAAAGTTTAATGTCACGATGGTCTGTACTATTTCCCAAAAGTGTCGAATAAGCATTTTTTCGCAAAAATCTACCCCGTGTTATTAAATATGCGCATAAATAAGAGATATTAATTGCCTATTTCTTTAAATTACAAAAATTGATTCTAGGCAAAATGTGCTTTCCAGATATAGCTCATTCAGCTCTGTACTACCTCCCCATCTCAAACTAGACACCTCCCAACACATCTAGCCATAGGTTCCAATTTTAGTCAATATCCCAGGAAAACATCTAATTGCAGAAAGGGGATGGGTAACTTTAATCATTCATATATCTGGAAAAAATAGTCGAATCTGCTTGCGGTTTGTATTATTTTACTAGAAAACAACTTGGGGTTACATTTTGGAGGAAATTACAATTGTAACTTAAAGGATGGGTCACTACTATCGCCCATTCTGGAGTACCACTTTTTTTTAATTTGGTCATATTTCTCAACTATTTTCAGTTTTTATTGGGACTTTCATTAATTTCATCTCTCTCAATGCGTTTGACAAAGTTTCATGTCACTATGGTCCATGCTTTTCCCCAAAAAGTGCTGAATAAGCATTTTTTCGCAAAAATTTACCCCGTGTTATTCAAATATGTGCATAAATTAGAGAAATTTATTGATTATTTTTCTAAATCACAAAAATTGATTCTAGGCAAAATGTGCTATCCAGATATAGCTCAATCAGCTCTGTAAGACCTCCCCAGCTCAAACTAGACATCTCCCAACACATCCGTCATAGGCTCCAACCAGGAGTCAACTTTTTGTTACTTTGGTCATATTTCTCCACTGTTTCCATGATTCTTATTGGAATTTTCACAAATTTTGCTCTAGAAGGCTAAATCATTGGCCATGACCTAACCCTAACCCCAACAATATCTCTAACCCTAACTATAGCCTAACCCTAAGCCAGAGCCTAACTCTAACCCTTAACCTGAACCCCAACACTACCCCTAACCCTAACTATAGCCTAACCCTAAGCCAGAGCCTAACCCTAACCCCTAACCCTAACCCCAACACTATTCCTAACCCTAACTACAGCCTAACCCTAAGCCAGAGTCTAACCCTAACCCCTAACCCTAACCCCTTACCCCAACATTACCCCTAACCCTAACTATAGCCTAACCCTAAGCCAGAGCCTAACCCTAACTCTAACCTCAACACTAACCCTAACTATAGCCTAACCCCAAGCTAGAGCCTAAGCCTAACCCCAACACTACCCCTAACCCTAACTATAGCCTTACCCTAAGCCAGGGCCTTACCCTAGCCCCAACACTACCCTTAGCCCTAACTAAAGCCTAACCCTAAGCCCAAGCCTAACCCTAACCCCTAATCCTAACCTTGACTTAACCCTAAGTAATCAAATACAGTGTTCAGAATGATCATTTATCAATTGGGAGACCTATAATTGGAAATGTGTGTTGTTTTGGTTTTCTTTGATGAATATTCCCCAGGGTAGAACAACAACTGGAGAAAATGACCAATTTTTCTGTATCCTCCATACTAAATATTTCTCTGTAAACATTCAGAAGCAATAATAATGATTACAATTAGTTTATGTAATTGATAACACATGAATTGTTCTATCATTTGACAAAGTTTAATGTCACGATGGTCTGTACTATTTCCCAAAAGTGTCGAATAAGCATTTTTTCGCAAAAATCTACCCCGTGTTATTAAATATGCGCATAAATAAGAGATATTAATTGCCTATTTCTTTAAATTACAAAAATTGATTCTAGGCAAAATGTGCTTTCCAGATATAGCTCATTCAGCTCTGTACTACCTCCCCATCTCAAACTAGACACCTCCCAACACATCTAGCCATAGGTTCCAATTTTAGTCAATATCCCAGGAAAACATCTAATTGCAGAAAGGGGATGGGTAACTTTAATCATTCATATATCTGGAAAAAATAGTCGAATCTGCTTGCGGTTTGTATTATTTTACTAGAAAACAACTTGGGGTTACATTTTGGAGGAAATTACAATTGTAACTTAAAGGATGGGTCACTACTAGGAGACACACAACCATTAGATCCTTCCGCCGAGTGGGAAGACGAATAGATGGCATTATAAAAACAAAAATATAGTCCAATTATTGTAATTACATTAGCATCACCAGTGGTTGGATTTTGGTAAGTACATGAATGAAAAAGTGTATGTGTGGACCAACTCTGAGACATGATTTGATGTGATTAAGGTGCATTTTCTTTAAAAAATGTGACCTTTTTGACCTGCCTCCATCTGTCAAAATCAGAATGACATTTTTTGACATTTTCTATAGATGGCGTCTTCAACAGGTGAGATCTTTTGATTTTCGTGGGGAGTTTTGATTCAAACTTTTTTGACTGACAGAGGACATACTGGGGTATGATGCAATGATAGCAAAACATGTCCACAAATCTTAGTTTTCTCTTGAAGACAGATCGTTTGTATGGGAATACGCATGTTATAACAATTAGTTGGGTGAACCCTATTATCGCCCATTCTGGAGTACCACTTTTTTTTAATTTGGTCATATTTCTCAACTATTTTCAGTTTTTATTGGGACTTTCATTAATTTCATCTCTCTCAATGCGTTTGACAAAGTTTCATGTCACTATGGTCCATGCTTTTCCCCAAAAAGTGCTGAATAAGCATTTTTTCGCAAAAATTTACCCCGTGTTATTCAAATATGTGCATAAATTAGAGAAATTTATTGATTATTTTTCTAAATCACAAAAATTGATTCTAGGCAAAATGTGCTATCCAGATATAGCTCAATCAGCTCTGTAAGACCTCCCCAGCTCAAACTAGACATCTCCCAACACATCCGTCATAGGCTCCAACCAGGAGTCAACTTTTTGTTACTTTGGTCATATTTCTCCACTGTTTCCATGATTCTTATTGGAATTTTCACAAATTTTGCTCTAGAAGGCTAAATCATTGGCCATGACCTAACCCTAACCCCAACAATATCTCTAACCCTAACTATAGCCTAACCCTAAGCCAGAGCCTAACTCTAACCCTTAACCTGAACCCCAACACTACCCCTAACCCTAACTATAGCCTAACCCTAAGCCAGAGCCTAACCCTAACCCCTAACCCTAACCCCAACACTATTCCTAACCCTAACTACAGCCTAACCCTAAGCCAGAGTCTAACCCTAACCCCTAACCCTAACCCCTTACCCCAACATTACCCCTAACCCTAACTATAGCCTAACCCTAAGCCAGAGCCTAACCCTAACTCTAACCTCAACACTAACCCTAACTATAGCCTAACCCCAAGCTAGAGCCTAAGCCTAACCCCAACACTACCCCTAACCCTAACTATAGCCTTACCCTAAGCCAGGGCCTTACCCTAGCCCCAACACTACCCTTAGCCCTAACTAAAGCCTAACCCTAAGCCCAAGCCTAACCCTAACCCCTAATCCTAACCTTGACTTAACCCTAAGTAATCAAATACAGTGTTCAGAATGATCATTTATCAATTGGGAGACCTATAATTGGAAATGTGTGTTGTTTTGGTTTTCTTTGATGAATATTCCCCAGGGTAGAACAACAACTGGAGAAAATGACCAATTTTTCTGTATCCTCCATACTAAATATTTCTCTGTAAACATTCAGAAGCAATAATAATGATTACAATTAGTTTATGTAATTGATAACACATGAATTGTTCTATCATTTGACAAAGTTTAATGTCACGATGGTCTGTACTATTTCCCAAAAGTGTCGAATAAGCATTTTTTCGCAAAAATCTACCCCGTGTTATTAAATATGCGCATAAATAAGAGATATTAATTGCCTATTTCTTTAAATTACAAAAATTGATTCTAGGCAAAATGTGCTTTCCAGATATAGCTCATTCAGCTCTGTACTACCTCCCCATCTCAAACTAGACACCTCCCAACACATCTAGCCATAGGTTCCAATTTTAGTCAATATCCCAGGAAAACATCTAATTGCAGAAAGGGGATGGGTAACTTTAATCATTCATATATCTGGAAAAAATAGTCGAATCTGCTTGCGGTTTGTATTATTTTACTAGAAAACAACTTGGGGTTACATTTTGGAGGAAATTACAATTGTAACTTAAAGGATGGGTCACTACTATCGCCCATTCTGGAGTACCACTTTTTTTTAATTTGGTCATATTTCTCAACTATTTTCAGTTTTTATTGGGACTTTCATTAATTTCATCTCTCTCAATGCGTTTGACAAAGTTTCATGTCACTATGGTCCATGCTTTTCCCCAAAAAGTGCTGAATAAGCATTTTTTCGCAAAAATTTACCCCGTGTTATTCAAATATGTGCATAAATTAGAGAAATTTATTGATTATTTTTCTAAATCACAAAAATTGATTCTAGGCAAAATGTGCTATCCAGATATAGCTCAATCAGCTCTGTAAGACCTCCCCAGCTCAAACTAGACATCTCCCAACACATCCGTCATAGGCTCCAACCAGGAGTCAACTTTTTGTTACTTTGGTCATATTTCTCCACTGTTTCCATGATTCTTATTGGAATTTTCACAAATTTTGCTCTAGAAGGCTAAATCATTGGCCATGACCTAACCCTAACCCCAACAATATCTCTAACCCTAACTATAGCCTAACCCTAAGCCAGAGCCTAACTCTAACCCTTAACCTGAACCCCAACACTACCCCTAACCCTAACTATAGCCTAACCCTAAGCCAGAGCCTAACCCTAACCCCTAACCCTAACCCCAACACTATTCCTAACCCTAACTACAGCCTAACCCTAAGCCAGAGTCTAACCCTAACCCCTAACCCTAACCCCTTACCCCAACATTACCCCTAACCCTAACTATAGCCTAACCCTAAGCCAGAGCCTAACCCTAACTCTAACCTCAACACTAACCCTAACTATAGCCTAACCCCAAGCTAGAGCCTAAGCCTAACCCCAACACTACCCCTAACCCTAACTATAGCCTTACCCTAAGCCAGGGCCTTACCCTAGCCCCAACACTACCCTTAGCCCTAACTAAAGCCTAACCCTAAGCCCAAGCCTAACCCTAACCCCTAATCCTAACCTTGACTTAACCCTAAGTAATCAAATACAGTGTTCAGAATGATCATTTATCAATTGGGAGACCTATAATTGGAAATGTGTGTTGTTTTGGTTTTCTTTGATGAATATTCCCCAGGGTAGAACAACAACTGGAGAAAATGACCAATTTTTCTGTATCCTCCATACTAAATATTTCTCTGTAAACATTCAGAAGCAATAATAATGATTACAATTAGTTTATGTAATTGATAACACATGAATTGTTCTATCATTTGACAAAGTTTAATGTCACGATGGTCTGTACTATTTCCCAAAAGTGTCGAATAAGCATTTTTTCGCAAAAATCTACCCCGTGTTATTAAATATGCGCATAAATAAGAGATATTAATTGCCTATTTCTTTAAATTACAAAAATTGATTCTAGGCAAAATGTGCTTTCCAGATATAGCTCATTCAGCTCTGTACTACCTCCCCATCTCAAACTAGACACCTCCCAACACATCTAGCCATAGGTTCCAATTTTAGTCAATATCCCAGGAAAACATCTAATTGCAGAAAGGGGATGGGTAACTTTAATCATTCATATATCTGGAAAAAATAGTCGAATCTGCTTGCGGTTTGTATTATTTTACTAGAAAACAACTTGGGGTTACATTTTGGAGGAAATTACAATTGTAACTTAAAGGATGGGTCACTACTAGGAGACACACAACCATTAGATCCTTCCGCCGAGTGGGAAGACGAATAGATGGCATTATAAAAACAAAAATATAGTCCAATTATTGTAATTACATTAGCATCACCAGTGGTTGGATTTTGGTAAGTACATGAATGAAAAAGTGTATGTGTGGACCAACTCTGAGACATGATTTGATGTGATTAAGGTGCATTTTCTTTAAAAAATGTGACCTTTTTGACCTGCCTCCATCTGTCAAAATCAGAATGACATTTTTTGACATTTTCTATAGATGGCGTCTTCAACAGGTGAGATCTTTTGATTTTCGTGGGGAGTTTTGATTCAAACTTTTTTGACTGACAGAGGACATACTGGGGTATGATGCAATGATAGCAAAACATGTCCACAAATCTTAGTTTTCTCTTGAAGACAGATCGTTTGTATGGGAATACGCATGTTATAACAATTAGTTGGGTGAACCCTATTATCGCCCATTCTGGAGTACCACTTTTTTTTAATTTGGTCATATTTCTCAACTATTTTCAGTTTTTATTGGGACTTTCATTAATTTCATCTCTCTCAATGCGTTTGACAAAGTTTCATGTCACTATGGTCCATGCTTTTCCCCAAAAAGTGCTGAATAAGCATTTTTTTCGCAAAAATTTACCCCGTGTTATTCAAATATGTGCATAAATTAGAGAAATTTATTGATTATTTTTCTAAATCACAAAAATTGATTCTAGGCAAAATGTGCTATCCAGATATAGCTCAATCAGCTCTGTAAGACCTCCCCAGCTCAAACTAGACATCTCCCAACACATCCGTCATAGGCTCCAACCAGGAGTCAACTTTTTGTTACTTTGGTCATATTTCTCCACTGTTTCCATGATTCTTATTGGAATTTTCACAAATTTTGCTCTAGAAGGCTAAATCATTGGCCATGACCTAACCCTAACCCCAACAATATCTCTAACCCTAACTATAGCCTAACCCTAAGCCAGAGCCTAACTCTAACCCTTAACCTGAACCCCAACACTACCCCTAACCCTAACTATAGCCTAACCCTAAGCCAGAGCCTAACCCTAACCCCTAACCCTAACCCCAACACTATTCCTAACCCTAACTACAGCCTAACCCTAAGCCAGAGTCTAACCCTAACCCCTAACCCTAACCCCTTACCCCAACATTACCCCTAACCCTAACTATAGCCTAACCCTAAGCCAGAGCCTAACCCTAACTCTAACCTCAACACTAACCCTAACTATAGCCTAACCCCAAGCTAGAGCCTAAGCCTAACCCCAACACTACCCCTAACCCTAACTATAGCCTTACCCTAAGCCAGGGCCTTACCCTAGCCCCAACACTACCCTTAGCCCTAACTAAAGCCTAACCCTAAGCCCAAGCCTAACCCTAACCCCTAATCCTAACCTTGACTTAACCCTAAGTAATCAAATACAGTGTTCAGAATGATCATTTATCAATTGGGAGACCTATAATTGGAAATGTGTGTTGTTTTGGTTTTCTTTGATGAATATTCCCCAGGGTAGAACAACAACTGGAGAAAATGACCAATTTTTCTGTATCCTCCATACTAAATATTTCTCTGTAAACATTCAGAAGCAATAATAATGATTACAATTAGTTTATGTAATTGATAACACATGAATTGTTCTATCATTTGACAAAGTTTAATGTCACGATGGTCTGTACTATTTCCCAAAAGTGTCGAATAAGCATTTTTTCGCAAAAATCTACCCCGTGTTATTAAATATGCGCATAAATAAGAGATATTAATTGCCTATTTCTTTAAATTACAAAAATTGATTCTAGGCAAAATGTGCTTTCCAGATATAGCTCATTCAGCTCTGTACTACCTCCCCATCTCAAACTAGACACCTCCCAACACATCTAGCCATAGGTTCCAATTTTAGTCAATATCCCAGGAAAACATCTAATTGCAGAAAGGGGATGGGTAACTTTAATCATTCATATATCTGGAAAAAATAGTCGAATCTGCTTGCGGTTTGTATTATTTTACTAGAAAACAACTTGGGGTTACATTTTGGAGGAAATTACAATTGTAACTTAAAGGATGGGTCACTACTAGGAGACACACAACCATTAGATCCTTCCGCCGAGTGGGAAGACGAATAGATGGCATTATAAAAACAAAAATATAGTCCAATTATTGTAATTACATTAGCATCACCAGTGGTTGGATTTTGGTAAGTACATGAATGAAAAAGTGTATGTGTGGACCAACTCTGAGACATGATTTGATGTGATTAAGGTGCATTTTCTTTAAAAAATGTGACCTTTTTGACCTGCCTCCATCTGTCAAAATCAGAATGACATTTTTTGACATTTTCTATAGATGGCGTCTTCAACAGGTGAGATCTTTTGATTTTCGTGGGGAGTTTTGATTCAAACTTTTTTGACTGACAGAGGACATACTGGGGTATGATGCAATGATAGCAAAACATGTCCACAAATCTTAGTTTTCTCTTGAAGACAGATCGTTTGTATGGGAATACGCATGTTATAACAATTAGTTGGGTGAACCCTATTATCGCCCATTCTGGAGTACCACTTTTTTTTAATTTGGTCATATTTCTCAACTATTTTCAGTTTTTATTGGGACTTTCATTAATTTCATCTCTCTCAATGCGTTTGACAAAGTTTCATGTCACTATGGTCCATGCTTTTCCCCAAAAAGTGCTGAATAAGCATTTTTTCGCAAAAATTTACCCCGTGTTATTCAAATATGTGCATAAATTAGAGAAATTTATTGATTATTTTTCTAAATCACAAAAATTGATTCTAGGCAAAATGTGCTATCCAGATATAGCTCAATCAGCTCTGTAAGACCTCCCCAGCTCAAACTAGACATCTCCCAACACATCCGTCATAGGCTCCAACCAGGAGTCAACTTTTTGTTACTTTGGTCATATTTCTCCACTGTTTCCATGATTCTTATTGGAATTTTCACAAATTTTGCTCTAGAAGGCTAAATCATTGGCCATGACCTAACCCTAACCCCAACAATATCTCTAACCCTAACTATAGCCTAACCCTAAGCCAGAGCCTAACTCTAACCCTTAACCTGAACCCCAACACTACCCCTAACCCTAACTATAGCCTAACCCTAAGCCAGAGCCTAACCCTAACCCCTAACCCTAACCCCAACACTATTCCTAACCCTAACTACAGCCTAACCCTAAGCCAGAGTCTAACCCTAACCCCTAACCCTAACCCCTTACCCCAACATTACCCCTAACCCTAACTATAGCCTAACCCTAAGCCAGAGCCTAACCCTAACTCTAACCTCAACACTAACCCTAACTATAGCCTAACCCCAAGCTAGAGCCTAAGCCTAACCCCAACACTACCCCTAACCCTAACTATAGCCTTACCCTAAGCCAGGGCCTTACCCTAGCCCCAACACTACCCTTAGCCCTAACTAAAGCCTAACCCTAAGCCCAAGCCTAACCCTAACCCCTAATCCTAACCTTGACTTAACCCTAAGTAATCAAATACAGTGTTCAGAATGATCATTTATCAATTGGGAGACCTATAATTGGAAATGTGTGTTGTTTTGGTTTTCTTTGATGAATATTCCCCAGGGTAGAACAACAACTGGAGAAAATGACCAATTTTTCTGTATCCTCCATACTAAATATTTCTCTGTAAACATTCAGAAGCAATAATAATGATTACAATTAGTTTATGTAATTGATAACACATGAATTGTTCTATCATTTGACAAAGTTTAATGTCACGATGGTCTGTACTATTTCCCAAAAGTGTCGAATAAGCATTTTTTCGCAAAAATCTACCCCGTGTTATTAAATATGCGCATAAATAAGAGATATTAATTGCCTATTTCTTTAAATTACAAAAATTGATTCTAGGCAAAATGTGCTTTCCAGATATAGCTCATTCAGCTCTGTACTACCTCCCCATCTCAAACTAGACACCTCCCAACACATCTAGCCATAGGTTCCAATTTTAGTCAATATCCCAGGAAAACATCTAATTGCAGAAAGGGGATGGGTAACTTTAATCATTCATATATCTGGAAAAAATAGTCGAATCTGCTTGCGGTTTGTATTATTTTACTAGAAAACAACTTGGGGTTACATTTTGGAGGAAATTACAATTGTAACTTAAAGGATGGGTCACTACTATCGCCCATTCTGGAGTACCACTTTTTTTTAATTTGGTCATATTTCTCAACTATTTTCAGTTTTTATTGGGACTTTCATTAATTTCATCTCTCTCAATGCGTTTGACAAAGTTTCATGTCACTATGGTCCATGCTTTTCCCCAAAAAGTGCTGAATAAGCATTTTTTCGCAAAAATTTACCCCGTGTTATTCAAATATGTGCATAAATTAGAGAAATTTATTGATTATTTTTCTAAATCACAAAAATTGATTCTAGGCAAAATGTGCTATCCAGATATAGCTCAATCAGCTCTGTAAGACCTCCCCAGCTCAAACTAGACATCTCCCAACACATCCGTCATAGGCTCCAACCAGGAGTCAACTTTTTGTTACTTTGGTCATATTTCTCCACTGTTTCCATGATTCTTATTGGAATTTTCACAAATTTTGCTCTAGAAGGCTAAATCATTGGCCATGACCTAACCCTAACCCCAACAATATCTCTAACCCTAACTATAGCCTAACCCTAAGCCAGAGCCTAACTCTAACCCTTAACCTGAACCCCAACACTACCCCTAACCCTAACTATAGCCTAAGCCAGAGCCTAACCCTAACCCCTAACCCTAACCCCAACACTATTCCTAACCCTAACTACAGCCTAACCCTAAGCCAGAGTCTAACCCTAACCCCTAACCCTAACCCCTTACCCCAACATTACCCCTAACCCTAACTATAGCCTAACCCTAAGCCAGAGCCTAACCCTAACTCTAACCTCAACACTAACCCTAACTATAGCCTAACCCCAAGCTAGAGCCTAAGCCTAACCCCAACACTACCCCTAACCCTAACTATAGCCTTACCCTAAGCCAGGGCCTTACCCTAGCCCCAACACTACCCTTAGCCCTAACTAAAGCCTAACCCTAAGCCCAAGCCTAACCCTAACCCCTAATCCTAACCTTGACTTAACCCTAAGTAATCAAATACAGTGTTCAGAATGATCATTTATCAATTGGGAGACCTATAATTGGAAATGTGTGTTGTTTTGGTTTTCTTTGATGAATATTCCCCAGGGTAGAACAACAACTGGAGAAAATGACCAATTTTTCTGTATCCTCCATACTAAATATTTCTCTGTAAACATTCAGAAGCAATAATAATGATTACAATTAGTTTATGTAATTGATAACACATGAATTGTTCTATCATTTGACAAAGTTTAATGTCACGATGGTCTGTACTATTTCCCAAAAGTGTCGAATAAGCATTTTTTCGCAAAAATCTACCCCGTGTTATTAAATATGCGCATAAATAAGAGATATTAATTGCCTATTTCTTTAAATTACAAAAATTGATTCTAGGCAAAATGTGCTTTCCAGATATAGCTCATTCAGCTCTGTACTACCTCCCCATCTCAAACTAGACACCTCCCAACACATCTAGCCATAGGTTCCAATTTTAGTCAATATCCCAGGAAAACATCTAATTGCAGAAAGGGGATGGGTAACTTTAATCATTCATATATCTGGAAAAAATAGTCGAATCTGCTTGCGGTTTGTATTATTTTACTAGAAAACAACTTGGGGTTACATTTTGGAGGAAATTACAATTGTAACTTAAAGGATGGGTCACTACTAGGAGACACACAACCATTAGATCCTTCCGCCGAGTGGGAAGACGAATAGATGGCATTATAAAAACAAAAATATAGTCCAATTATTGTAATTACATTAGCATCACCAGTGGTTGGATTTTGGTAAGTACATGAATGAAAAAGTGTATGTGTGGACCAACTCTGAGACATGATTTGATGTGATTAAGGTGCATTTTCTTTAAAAAATGTGACCTTTTTGACCTGCCTCCATCTGTCAAAATCAGAATGACATTTTTTGACATTTTCTATAGATGGCGTCTTCAACAGGTGAGATCTTTTGATTTTCGTGGGGAGTTTTGATTCAAACTTTTTTGACTGACAGAGGACATACTGGGGTATGATGCAATGATAGCAAAACATGTCCACAAATCTTAGTTTTCTCTTGAAGACAGATCGTTTGTATGGGAATACGCATGTTATAACAATTAGTTGGGTGAACCCTATTATCGCCCATTCTGGAGTACCACTTTTTTTTAATTTGGTCATATTTCTCAACTATTTTCAGTTTTTATTGGGACTTTCATTAATTTCATCTCTCTCAATGCGTTTGACAAAGTTTCATGTCACTATGGTCCATGCTTTTCCCCAAAAAGTGCTGAATAAGCATTTTTTCGCAAAAATTTACCCCGTGTTATTCAAATATGTGCATAAATTAGAGAAATTTATTGATTATTTTTCTAAATCACAAAAATTGATTCTAGGCAAAATGTGCTATCCAGATATAGCTCAATCAGCTCTGTAAGACCTCCCCAGCTCAAACTAGACATCTCCCAACACATCCGTCATAGGCTCCAACCAGGAGTCAACTTTTTGTTACTTTGGTCATATTTCTCCACTGTTTCCATGATTCTTATTGGAATTTTCACAAATTTTGCTCTAGAAGGCTAAATCATTGGCCATGACCTAACCCTAACCCCAACAATATCTCTAACCCTAACTATAGCCTAACCCTAAGCCAGAGCCTAACTCTAACCCTTAACCTGAACCCCAACACTACCCCTAACCCTAACTATAGCCTAACCCTAAGCCAGAGCCTAACCCTAACCCCTAACCCTAACCCCAACACTATTCCTAACCCTAACTACAGCCTAACCCTAAGCCAGAGTCTAACCCTAACCCCTAACCCTAACCCCTTACCCCAACATTACCCCTAACCCTAACTATAGCCTAACCCTAAGCCAGAGCCTAACCCTAACTCTAACCTCAACACTAACCCTAACTATAGCCTAACCCCAAGCTAGAGCCTAAGCCTAACCCCAACACTACCCCTAACCCTAACTATAGCCTTACCCTAAGCCAGGGCCTTACCCTAGCCCCAACACTACCCTTAGCCCTAACTAAAGCCTAACCCTAAGCCCAAGCCTAACCCTAACCCCTAATCCTAACCTTGACTTAACCCTAAGTAATCAAATACAGTGTTCAGAATGATCATTTATCAATTGGGAGACCTATAATTGGAAATGTGTGTTGTTTTGGTTTTCTTTGATGAATATTCCCCAGGGTAGAACAACAACTGGAGAAAATGACCAATTTTTCTGTATCCTCCATACTAAATATTTCTCTGTAAACATTCAGAAGCAATAATAATGATTACAATTAGTTTATGTAATTGATAACACATGAATTGTTCTATCATTTGACAAAGTTTAATGTCACGATGGTCTGTACTATTTCCCAAAAGTGTCGAATAAGCATTTTTTCGCAAAAATCTACCCCGTGTTATTAAATATGCGCATAAATAAGAGATATTAATTGCCTATTTCTTTAAATTACAAAAATTGATTCTAGGCAAAATGTGCTTTCCAGATATAGCTCATTCAGCTCTGTACTACCTCCCCATCTCAAACTAGACACCTCCCAACACATCTAGCCATAGGTTCCAATTTTAGTCAATATCCCAGGAAAACATCTAATTGCAGAAAGGGGATGGGTAACTTTAATCATTCATATATCTGGAAAAAATAGTCGAATCTGCTTGCGGTTTGTATTATTTTACTAGAAAACAACTTGGGGTTACATTTTGGAGGAAATTACAATTGTAACTTAAAGGATGGGTCACTACTATCGCCCATTCTGGAGTACCACTTTTTTTTAATTTGGTCATATTTCTCAACTATTTTCAGTTTTTATTGGGACTTTCATTAATTTCATCTCTCTCAATGCGTTTGACAAAGTTTCATGTCACTATGGTCCATGCTTTTCCCCAAAAAGTGCTGAATAAGCATTTTTTCGCAAAAATTTACCCCGTGTTATTCAAATATGTGCATAAATTAGAGAAATTTATTGATTATTTTTCTAAATCACAAAAATTGATTCTAGGCAAAATGTGCTATCCAGATATAGCTCAATCAGCTCTGTAAGACCTCCCCAGCTCAAACTAGACATCTCCCAACACATCCGTCATAGGCTCCAACCAGGAGTCAACTTTTTGTTACTTTGGTCATATTTCTCCACTGTTTCCATGATTCTTATTGGAATTTTCACAAATTTTGCTCTAGAAGGCTAAATCATTGGCCATGACCTAACCCTAACCCCAACAATATCTCTAACCCTAACTATAGCCTAACCCTAAGCCAGAGCCTAACTCTAACCCTTAACCTGAACCCCAACACTACCCCTAACCCTAACTATAGCCTAACCCTAAGCCAGAGCCTAACCCTAACCCCTAACCCTAACCCCAACACTATTCCTAACCCTAACTACAGCCTAACCCTAAGCCAGAGTCTAACCCTAACCCCTAACCCTAACCCCTTACCCCAACATTACCCCTAACCCTAACTATAGCCTAACCCTAAGCCAGAGCCTAACCCTAACTCTAACCTCAACACTAACCCTAACTATAGCCTAACCCCAAGCTAGAGCCTAAGCCTAACCCCAACACTACCCCTAACCCTAACTATAGCCTTACCCTAAGCCAGGGCCTTACCCTAGCCCCAACACTACCCTTAGCCCTAACTAAAGCCTAACCCTAAGCCCAAGCCTAACCCTAACCCCTAATCCTAACCTTGACTTAACCCTAAGTAATCAAATACAGTGTTCAGAATGATCATTTATCAATTGGGAGACCTATAATTGGAAATGTGTGTTGTTTTGGTTTTCTTTGATGAATATTCCCCAGGGTAGAACAACAACTGGAGAAAATGACCAATTTTTCTGTATCCTCCATACTAAATATTTCTCTGTAAACATTCAGAAGCAATAATAATGATTACAATTAGTTTATGTAATTGATAACACATGAATTGTTCTATCATTTGACAAAGTTTAATGTCACGATGGTCTGTACTATTTCCCAAAAGTGTCGAATAAGCATTTTTTCGCAAAAATCTACCCCGTGTTATTAAATATGCGCATAAATAAGAGATATTAATTGCCTATTTCTTTAAATTACAAAAATTGATTCTAGGCAAAATGTGCTTTCCAGATATAGCTCATTCAGCTCTGTACTACCTCCCCATCTCAAACTAGACACCTCCCAACACATCTAGCCATAGGTTCCAATTTTAGTCAATATCCCAGGAAAACATCTAATTGCAGAAAGGGGATGGGTAACTTTAATCATTCATATATCTGGAAAAAATAGTCGAATCTGCTTGCGGTTTGTATTATTTTACTAGAAAACAACTTGGGGTTACATTTTGGAGGAAATTACAATTGTAACTTAAAGGATGGGTCACTACTAGGAGACACACAACCATTAGATCCTTCCGCCGAGTGGGAAGACGAATAGATGGCATTATAAAAACAAAAATATAGTCCAATTATTGTAATTACATTAGCATCACCAGTGGTTGGATTTTGGTAAGTACATGAATGAAAAAGTGTATGTGTGGACCAACTCTGAGACATGATTTGATGTGATTAAGGTGCATTTTCTTTAAAAAATGTGACCTTTTTGACCTGCCTCCATCTGTCAAAATCAGAATGACATTTTTTGACATTTTCTATAGATGGCGTCTTCAACAGGTGAGATCTTTTGATTTTCGTGGGGAGTTTTGATTCAAACTTTTTTGACTGACAGAGGACATACTGGGGTATGATGCAATGATAGCAAAACATGTCCACAAATCTTAGTTTTCTCTTGAAGACAGATCGTTTGTATGGGAATACGCATGTTATAACAATTAGTTGGGTGAACCCTATTATCGCCCATTCTGGAGTACCACTTTTTTTTAATTTGGTCATATTTCTCAACTATTTTCAGTTTTTATTGGGACTTTCATTAATTTCATCTCTCTCAATGCGTTTGACAAAGTTTCATGTCACTATGGTCCATGCTTTTCCCCAAAAAGTGCTGAATAAGCATTTTTTCGCAAAAATTTACCCCGTGTTATTCAAATATGTGCATAAATTAGAGAAATTTATTGATTATTTTTCTAAATCACAAAAATTGATTCTAGGCAAAATGTGCTATCCAGATATAGCTCAATCAGCTCTGTAAGACCTCCCCAGCTCAAACTAGACATCTCCCAACACATCCGTCATAGGCTCCAACCAGGAGTCAACTTTTTGTTACTTTGGTCATATTTCTCCACTGTTTCCATGATTCTTATTGGAATTTTCACAAATTTTGCTCTAGAAGGCTAAATCATTGGCCATGACCTAACCCTAACCCCAACAATATCTCTAACCCTAACTATAGCCTAACCCTAAGCCAGAGCCTAACTCTAACCCTTAACCTGAACCCCAACACTACCCCTAACCCTAACTATAGCCTAACCCTAAGCCAGAGCCTAACCCTAACCCCTAACCCTAACCCCAACACTATTCCTAACCCTAACTACAGCCTAACCCTAAGCCAGAGTCTAACCCTAACCCCTAACCCTAACCCCTTACCCCAACATTACCCCTAACCCTAACTATAGCCTAACCCTAAGCCAGAGCCTAACCCTAACTCTAACCTCAACACTAACCCTAACTATAGCCTAACCCCAAGCTAGAGCCTAAGCCTAACCCCAACACTACCCCTAACCCTAACTATAGCCTTACCCTAAGCCAGGGCCTTACCCTAGCCCCAACACTACCCTTAGCCCTAACTAAAGCCTAACCCTAAGCCCAAGCCTAACCCTAACCCCTAATCCTAACCTTGACTTAACCCTAAGTAATCAAATACAGTGTTCAGAATGATCATTTATCAATTGGGAGACCTATAATTGGAAATGTGTGTTGTTTTGGTTTTCTTTGATGAATATTCCCCAGGGTAGAACAACAACTGGAGAAAATGACCAATTTTTCTGTATCCTCCATACTAAATATTTCTCTGTAAACATTCAGAAGCAATAATAATGATTACAATTAGTTTATGTAATTGATAACACATGAATTGTTCTATCATTTGACAAAGTTTAATGTCACGATGGTCTGTACTATTTCCCAAAAGTGTCGAATAAGCATTTTTTCGCAAAAATCTACCCCGTGTTATTAAATATGCGCATAAATAAGAGATATTAATTGCCTATTTCTTTAAATTACAAAAATTGATTCTAGGCAAAATGTGCTTTCCAGATATAGCTCATTCAGCTCTGTACTACCTCCCCATCTCAAACTAGACACCTCCCAACACATCTAGCCATAGGTTCCAATTTTAGTCAATATCCCAGGAAAACATCTAATTGCAGAAAGGGGATGGGTAACTTTAATCATTCATATATCTGGAAAAAATAGTCGAATCTGCTTGCGGTTTGTATTATTTTACTAGAAAACAACTTGGGGTTACATTTTGGAGGAAATTACAATTGTAACTTAAAGGATGGGTCACTACTATCGCCCATTCTGGAGTACCACTTTTTTTTAATTTGGTCATATTTCTCAACTATTTTCAGTTTTTATTGGGACTTTCATTAATTTCATCTCTCTCAATGCGTTTGACAAAGTTTCATGTCACTATGGTCCATGCTTTTCCCCAAAAAGTGCTGAATAAGCATTTTTTCGCAAAAATTTACCCCGTGTTATTCAAATATGTGCATAAATTAGAGAAATTTATTGATTATTTTTCTAAATCACAAAAATTGATTCTAGGCAAAATGTGCTATCCAGATATAGCTCAATCAGCTCTGTAAGACCTCCCCAGCTCAAACTAGACATCTCCCAACACATCCGTCATAGGCTCCAACCAGGAGTCAACTTTTTGTTACTTTGGTCATATTTCTCCACTGTTTCCATGATTCTTATTGGAATTTTCACAAATTTTGCTCTAGAAGGCTAAATCATTGGCCATGACCTAACCCTAACCCCAACAATATCTCTAACCCTAACTATAGCCTAACCCTAAGCCAGAGCCTAACTCTAACCCTTAACCTGAACCCCAACACTACCCCTAACCCTAACTATAGCCTAACCCTAAGCCAGAGCCTAACCCTAACCCCTAACCCTAACCCCAACACTATTCCTAACCCTAACTACAGCCTAACCCTAAGCCAGAGTCTAACCCTAACCCCTAACCCTAACCCCTTACCCCAACATTACCCCTAACCCTAACTATAGCCTAACCCTAAGCCAGAGCCTAACCCTAACTCTAACCTCAACACTAACCCTAACTATAGCCTAACCCCAAGCTAGAGCCTAAGCCTAACCCCAACACTACCCCTAACCCTAACTATAGCCTTACCCTAAGCCAGGGCCTTACCCTAGCCCCAACACTACCCTTAGCCCTAACTAAAGCCTAACCCTAAGCCCAAGCCTAACCCTAACCCCTAATCCTAACCTTGACTTAACCCTAAGTAATCAAATACAGTGTTCAGAATGATCATTTATCAATTGGGAGACCTATAATTGGAAATGTGTGTTGTTTTGGTTTTCTTTGATGAATATTCCCCAGGGTAGAACAACAACTGGAGAAAATGACCAATTTTTCTGTATCCTCCATACTAAATATTTCTCTGTAAACATTCAGAAGCAATAATAATGATTACAATTAGTTTATGTAATTGATAACACATGAATTGTTCTATCATTTGACAAAGTTTAATGTCACGATGGTCTGTACTATTTCCCAAAAGTGTCGAATAAGCATTTTTTCGCAAAAATCTACCCCGTGTTATTAAATATGCGCATAAATAAGAGATATTAATTGCCTATTTCTTTAAATTACAAAAATTGATTCTAGGCAAAATGTGCTTTCCAGATATAGCTCATTCAGCTCTGTACTACCTCCCCATCTCAAACTAGACACCTCCCAACACATCTAGCCATAGGTTCCAATTTTAGTCAATATCCCAGGAAAACATCTAATTGCAGAAAGGGGATGGGTAACTTTAATCATTCATATATCTGGAAAAAATAGTCGAATCTGCTTGCGGTTTGTATTATTTTACTAGAAAACAACTTGGGGTTACATTTTGGAGGAAATTACAATTGTAACTTAAAGGATGGGTCACTACTAGGAGACACACAACCATTAGATCCTTCCGCCGAGTGGGAAGACGAATAGATGGCATTATAAAAACAAAAATATAGTCCAATTATTGTAATTACATTAGCATCACCAGTGGTTGGATTTTGGTAAGTACATGAATGAAAAAGTGTATGTGTGGACCAACTCTGAGACATGATTTGATGTGATTAAGGTGCATTTTCTTTAAAAAATGTGACCTTTTTGACCTGCCTCCATCTGTCAAAATCAGAATGACATTTTTTGACATTTTCTATAGATGGCGTCTTCAACAGGTGAGATCTTTTGATTTTCGTGGGGAGTTTTGATTCAAACTTTTTTGACTGACAGAGGACATACTGGGGTATGATGCAATGATAGCAAAACATGTCCACAAATCTTAGTTTTCTCTTGAAGACAGATCGTTTGTATGGGAATACGCATGTTATAACAATTAGTTGGGTGAACCCTATTATCGCCCATTCTGGAGTACCACTTTTTTTTAATTTGGTCATATTTCTCAACTATTTTCAGTTTTTATTGGGACTTTCATTAATTTCATCTCTCTCAATGCGTTTGACAAAGTTTCATGTCACTATGGTCCATGCTTTTCCCCAAAAAGTGCTGAATAAGCATTTTTTCGCAAAAATTTACCCCGTGTTATTCAAATATGTGCATAAATTAGAGAAATTTATTGATTATTTTTCTAAATCACAAAAATTGATTCTAGGCAAAATGTGCTATCCAGATATAGCTCAATCAGCTCTGTAAGACCTCCCCAGCTCAAACTAGACATCTCCCAACACATCCGTCATAGGCTCCAACCAGGAGTCAACTTTTTGTTACTTTGGTCATATTTCTCCACTGTTTCCATGATTCTTATTGGAATTTTCACAAATTTTGCTCTAGAAGGCTAAATCATTGGCCATGACCTAACCCTAACCCCAACAATATCTCTAACCCTAACTATAGCCTAACCCTAAGCCAGAGCCTAACTCTAACCCTTAACCTGAACCCCAACACTACCCCTAACCCTAACTATAGCCTAACCCTAAGCCAGAGCCTAACCCTAACCCCTAACCCTAACCCCAACACTATTCCTAACCCTAACTACAGCCTAACCCTAAGCCAGAGTCTAACCCTAACCCCTAACCCTAACCCCTTACCCCAACATTACCCCTAACCCTAACTATAGCCTAACCCTAAGCCAGAGCCTAACCCTAACTCTAACCTCAACACTAACCCTAACTATAGCCTAACCCCAAGCTAGAGCCTAAGCCTAACCCCAACACTACCCCTAACCCTAACTATAGCCTTACCCTAAGCCAGGGCCTTACCCTAGCCCCAACACTACCCTTAGCCCTAACTAAAGCCTAACCCTAAGCCCAAGCCTAACCCTAACCCCTAATCCTAACCTTGACTTAACCCTAAGTAATCAAATACAGTGTTCAGAATGATCATTTATCAATTGGGAGACCTATAATTGGAAATGTGTGTTGTTTTGGTTTTCTTTGATGAATATTCCCCAGGGTAGAACAACAACTGGAGAAAATGACCAATTTTTCTGTATCCTCCATACTAAATATTTCTCTGTAAACATTCAGAAGCAATAATAATGATTACAATTAGTTTATGTAATTGATAACACATGAATTGTTCTATCATTTGACAAAGTTTAATGTCACGATGGTCTGTACTATTTCCCAAAAGTGTCGAATAAGCATTTTTTCGCAAAAATCTACCCCGTGTTATTAAATATGCGCATAAATAAGAGATATTAATTGCCTATTTCTTTAAATTACAAAAATTGATTCTAGGCAAAATGTGCTTTCCAGATATAGCTCATTCAGCTCTGTACTACCTCCCCATCTCAAACTAGACACCTCCCAACACATCTAGCCATAGGTTCCAATTTTAGTCAATATCCCAGGAAAACATCTAATTGCAGAAAGGGGATGGGTAACTTTAATCATTCATATATCTGGAAAAAATAGTCGAATCTGCTTGCGGTTTGTATTATTTTACTAGAAAACAACTTGGGGTTACATTTTGGAGGAAATTACAATTGTAACTTAAAGGATGGGTCACTACTATCGCCCATTCTGGAGTACCACTTTTTTTTAATTTGGTCATATTTCTCAACTATTTTCAGTTTTTATTGGGACTTTCATTAATTTCATCTCTCTCAATGCGTTTGACAAAGTTTCATGTCACTATGGTCCATGCTTTTCCCCAAAAAGTGCTGAATAAGCATTTTTTCGCAAAAATTTACCCCGTGTTATTCAAATATGTGCATAAATTAGAGAAATTTATTGATTATTTTTCTAAATCACAAAAATTGATTCTAGGCAAAATGTGCTATCCAGATATAGCTCAATCAGCTCTGTAAGACCTCCCCAGCTCAAACTAGACATCTCCCAACACATCCGTCATAGGCTCCAACCAGGAGTCAACTTTTTGTTACTTTGGTCATATTTCTCCACTGTTTCCATGATTCTTATTGGAATTTTCACAAATTTTGCTCTAGAAGGCTAAATCATTGGCCATGACCTAACCCTAACCCCAACAATATCTCTAACCCTAACTATAGCCTAACCCTAAGCCAGAGCCTAACTCTAACCCTTAACCTGAACCCCAACACTACCCCTAACCCTAACTATAGCCTAACCCTAAGCCAGAGCCTAACCCTAACCCCTAACCCTAACCCCAACACTATTCCTAACCCTAACTACAGCCTAACCCTAAGCCAGAGTCTAACCCTAACCCCTAACCCTAACCCCTTACCCCAACATTACCCCTAACCCTAACTATAGCCTAACCCTAAGCCAGAGCCTAACCCTAACTCTAACCTCAACACTAACCCTAACTATAGCCTAACCCCAAGCTAGAGCCTAAGCCTAACCCCAACACTACCCCTAACCCTAACTATAGCCTTACCCTAAGCCAGGGCCTTACCCTAGCCCCAACACTACCCTTAGCCCTAACTAAAGCCTAACCCTAAGCCCAAGCCTAACCCTAACCCCTAATCCTAACCTTGACTTAACCCTAAGTAATCAAATACAGTGTTCAGAATGATCATTTATCAATTGGGAGACCTATAATTGGAAATGTGTGTTGTTTTGGTTTTCTTTGATGAATATTCCCCAGGGTAGAACAACAACTGGAGAAAATGACCAATTTTTCTGTATCCTCCATACTAAATATTTCTCTGTAAACATTCAGAAGCAATAATAATGATTACAATTAGTTTATGTAATTGATAACACATGAATTGTTCTATCATTTGACAAAGTTTAATGTCACGATGGTCTGTACTATTTCCCAAAAGTGTCGAATAAGCATTTTTTCGCAAAAATCTACCCCGTGTTATTAAATATGCGCATAAATAAGAGATATTAATTGCCTATTTCTTTAAATTACAAAAATTGATTCTAGGCAAAATGTGCTTTCCAGATATAGCTCATTCAGCTCTGTACTACCTCCCCATCTCAAACTAGACACCTCCCAACACATCTAGCCATAGGTTCCAATTTTAGTCAATATCCCAGGAAAACATCTAATTGCAGAAAGGGGATGGGTAACTTTAATCATTCATATATCTGGAAAAAATAGTCGAATCTGCTTGCGGTTTGTATTATTTTACTAGAAAACAACTTGGGGTTACATTTTGGAGGAAATTACAATTGTAACTTAAAGGATGGGTCACTACTAGGAGACACACAACCATTAGATCCTTCCGCCGAGTGGGAAGACGAATAGATGGCATTATAAAAACAAAAATATAGTCCAATTATTGTAATTACATTAGCATCACCAGTGGTTGGATTTTGGTAAGTACATGAATGAAAAAGTGTATGTGTGGACCAACTCTGAGACATGATTTGATGTGATTAAGGTGCATTTTCTTTAAAAAATGTGACCTTTTTGACCTGCCTCCATCTGTCAAAATCAGAATGACATTTTTTGACATTTTCTATAGATGGCGTCTTCAACAGGTGAGATCTTTTGATTTTCGTGGGGAGTTTTGATTCAAACTTTTTTGACTGACAGAGGACATACTGGGGTATGATGCAATGATAGCAAAACATGTCCACAAATCTTAGTTTTCTCTTGAAGACAGATCGTTTGTATGGGAATACGCATGTTATAACAATTAGTTGGGTGAACCCTATTATCGCCCATTCTGGAGTACCACTTTTTTTTAATTTGGTCATATTTCTCAACTATTTTCAGTTTTTATTGGGACTTTCATTAATTTCATCTCTCTCAATGCGTTTGACAAAGTTTCATGTCACTATGGTCCATGCTTTTCCCCAAAAAGTGCTGAATAAGCATTTTTTCGCAAAAATTTACCCCGTGTTATTCAAATATGTGCATAAATTAGAGAAATTTATTGATTATTTTTCTAAATCACAAAAATTGATTCTAGGCAAAATGTGCTATCCAGATATAGCTCAATCAGCTCTGTAAGACCTCCCCAGCTCAAACTAGACATCTCCCAACACATCCGTCATAGGCTCCAACCAGGAGTCAACTTTTTGTTACTTTGGTCATATTTCTCCACTGTTTCCATGATTCTTATTGGAATTTTCACAAATTTTGCTCTAGAAGGCTAAATCATTGGCCATGACCTAACCCTAACCCCAACAATATCTCTAACCCTAACTATAGCCTAACCCTAAGCCAGAGCCTAACTCTAACCCTTAACCTGAACCCCAACACTACCCCTAACCCTAACTATAGCCTAACCCTAAGCCAGAGCCTAACCCTAACCCCTAACCCTAACCCCAACACTATTCCTAACCCTAACTACAGCCTAACCCTAAGCCAGAGTCTAACCCTAACCCCTAACCCTAACCCCTTACCCCAACATTACCCCTAACCCTAACTATAGCCTAACCCTAAGCCAGAGCCTAACCCTAACTCTAACCTCAACACTAACCCTAACTATAGCCTAACCCCAAGCTAGAGCCTAAGCCTAACCCCAACACTACCCCTAACCCTAACTATAGCCTTACCCTAAGCCAGGGCCTTACCCTAGCCCCAACACTACCCTTAGCCCTAACTAAAGCCTAACCCTAAGCCCAAGCCTAACCCTAACCCCTAATCCTAACCTTGACTTAACCCTAAGTAATCAAATACAGTGTTCAGAATGATCATTTATCAATTGGGAGACCTATAATTGGAAATGTGTGTTGTTTTGGTTTTCTTTGATGAATATTCCCCAGGGTAGAACAACAACTGGAGAAAATGACCAATTTTTCTGTATCCTCCATACTAAATATTTCTCTGTAAACATTCAGAAGCAATAATAATGATTACAATTAGTTTATGTAATTGATAACACATGAATTGTTCTATCATTTGACAAAGTTTAATGTCACGATGGTCTGTACTATTTCCCAAAAGTGTCGAATAAGCATTTTTTCGCAAAAATCTACCCCGTGTTATTAAATATGCGCATAAATAAGAGATATTAATTGCCTATTTCTTTAAATTACAAAAATTGATTCTAGGCAAAATGTGCTTTCCAGATATAGCTCATTCAGCTCTGTACTACCTCCCCATCTCAAACTAGACACCTCCCAACACATCTAGCCATAGGTTCCAATTTTAGTCAATATCCCAGGAAAACATCTAATTGCAGAAAGGGGATGGGTAACTTTAATCATTCATATATCTGGAAAAAATAGTCGAATCTGCTTGCGGTTTGTATTATTTTACTAGAAAACAACTTGGGGTTACATTTTGGAGGAAATTACAATTGTAACTTAAAGGATGGGTCACTACTATCGCCCATTCTGGAGTACCACTTTTTTTTAATTTGGTCATATTTCTCAACTATTTTCAGTTTTTATTGGGACTTTCATTAATTTCATCTCTCTCAATGCGTTTGACAAAGTTTCATGTCACTATGGTCCATGCTTTTCCCCAAAAAGTGCTGAATAAGCATTTTTTCGCAAAAATTTACCCCGTGTTATTCAAATATGTGCATAAATTAGAGAAATTTATTGATTATTTTTCTAAATCACAAAAATTGATTCTAGGCAAAATGTGCTATCCAGATATAGCTCAATCAGCTCTGTAAGACCTCCCCAGCTCAAACTAGACATCTCCCAACACATCCGTCATAGGCTCCAACCAGGAGTCAACTTTTTGTTACTTTGGTCATATTTCTCCACTGTTTCCATGATTCTTATTGGAATTTTCACAAATTTTGCTCTAGAAGGCTAAATCATTGGCCATGACCTAACCCTAACCCCAACAATATCTCTAACCCTAACTATAGCCTAACCCTAAGCCAGAGCCTAACTCTAACCCTTAACCTGAACCCCAACACTACCCCTAACCCTAACTATAGCCTAACCCTAAGCCAGAGCCTAACCCTAACCCCTAACCCTAACCCCAACACTATTCCTAACCCTAACTACAGCCTAACCCTAAGCCAGAGTCTAACCCTAACCCCTAACCCTAACCCCTTACCCCAACATTACCCCTAACCCTAACTATAGCCTAACCCTAAGCCAGAGCCTAACCCTAACTCTAACCTCAACACTAACCCTAACTATAGCCTAACCCCAAGCTAGAGCCTAAGCCTAACCCCAACACTACCCCTAACCCTAACTATAGCCTTACCCTAAGCCAGGGCCTTACCCTAGCCCCAACACTACCCTTAGCCCTAACTAAAGCCTAACCCTAAGCCCAAGCCTAACCCTAACCCCTAATCCTAACCTTGACTTAACCCTAAGTAATCAAATACAGTGTTCAGAATGATCATTTATCAATTGGGAGACCTATAATTGGAAATGTGTGTTGTTTTGGTTTTCTTTGATGAATATTCCCCAGGGTAGAACAACAACTGGAGAAAATGACCAATTTTTCTGTATCCTCCATACTAAATATTTCTCTGTAAACATTCAGAAGCAATAATAATGATTACAATTAGTTTATGTAATTGATAACACATGAATTGTTCTATCATTTGACAAAGTTTAATGTCACGATGGTCTGTACTATTTCCCAAAAGTGTCGAATAAGCATTTTTTCGCAAAAATCTACCCCGTGTTATTAAATATGCGCATAAATAAGAGATATTAATTGCCTATTTCTTTAAATTACAAAAATTGATTCTAGGCAAAATGTGCTTTCCAGATATAGCTCATTCAGCTCTGTACTACCTCCCCATCTCAAACTAGACACCTCCCAACACATCTAGCCATAGGTTCCAATTTTAGTCAATATCCCAGGAAAACATCTAATTGCAGAAAGGGGATGGGTAACTTTAATCATTCATATATCTGGAAAAAATAGTCGAATCTGCTTGCGGTTTGTATTATTTTACTAGAAAACAACTTGGGGTTACATTTTGGAGGAAATTACAATTGTAACTTAAAGGATGGGTCACTACTATCGCCCATTCTGGAGTACCACTTTTTTTTAATTTGGTCATATTTCTCAACTATTTTCAGTTTTTATTGGGACTTTCATTAATTTCATCTCTCTCAATGCGTTTGACAAAGTTTCATGTCACTATGGTCCATGCTTTTCCCCAAAAAGTGCTGAATAAGCATTTTTTCGCAAAAATTTACCCCGTGTTATTCAAATATGTGCATAAATTAGAGAAATTTATTGATTATTTTTCTAAATCACAAAAATTGATTCTAGGCAAAATGTGCTATCCAGATATAGCTCAATCAGCTCTGTAAGACCTCCCCAGCTCAAACTAGACATCTCCCAACACATCCGTCATAGGCTCCAACCAGGAGTCAACTTTTTGTTACTTTGGTCATATTTCTCCACTGTTTCCATGATTCTTATTGGAATTTTCACAAATTTTGCTCTAGAAGGCTAAATCATTGGCCATGACCTAACCCTAACCCCAACAATATCTCTAACCCTAACTATAGCCTAACCCTAAGCCAGAGCCTAACTCTAACCCTTAACCTGAACCCCAACACTACCCCTAACCCTAACTATAGCCTAACCCTAAGCCAGAGCCTAACCCTAACCCCTAACCCTAACCCCAACACTATTCCTAACCCTAACTACAGCCTAACCCTAAGCCAGAGTCTAACCCTAACCCCTAACCCTAACCCCTTACCCCAACATTACCCCTAACCCTAACTATAGCCTAACCCTAAGCCAGAGCCTAACCCTAACTCTAACCTCAACACTAACCCTAACTATAGCCTAACCCCAAGCTAGAGCCTAAGCCTAACCCCAACACTACCCCTAACCCTAACTATAGCCTTACCCTAAGCCAGGGCCTTACCCTAGCCCCAACACTACCCTTAGCCCTAACTAAAGCCTAACCCTAAGCCCAAGCCTAACCCTAACCCCTAATCCTAACCTTGACTTAACCCTAAGTAATCAAATACAGTGTTCAGAATGATCATTTATCAATTGGGAGACCTATAATTGGAAATGTGTGTTGTTTTGGTTTTCTTTGATGAATATTCCCCAGGGTAGAACAACAACTGGAGAAAATGACCAATTTTTCTGTATCCTCCATACTAAATATTTCTCTGTAAACATTCAGAAGCAATAATAATGATTACAATTAGTTTATGTAATTGATAACACATGAATTGTTCTATCATTTGACAAAGTTTAATGTCACGATGGTCTGTACTATTTCCCAAAAGTGTCGAATAAGCATTTTTTCGCAAAAATCTACCCCGTGTTATTAAATATGCGCATAAATAAGAGATATTAATTGCCTATTTCTTTAAATTACAAAAATTGATTCTAGGCAAAATGTGCTTTCCAGATATAGCTCATTCAGCTCTGTACTACCTCCCCATCTCAAACTAGACACCTCCCAACACATCTAGCCATAGGTTCCAATTTTAGTCAATATCCCAGGAAAACATCTAATTGCAGAAAGGGGATGGGTAACTTTAATCATTCATATATCTGGAAAAAATAGTCGAATCTGCTTGCGGTTTGTATTATTTTACTAGAAAACAACTTGGGGTTACATTTTGGAGGAAATTACAATTGTAACTTAAAGGATGGGTCACTACTAGGAGACACACAACCATTAGATCCTTCCGCCGAGTGGGAAGACGAATAGATGGCATTATAAAAACAAAAATATAGTCCAATTATTGTAATTACATTAGCATCACCAGTGGTTGGATTTTGGTAAGTACATGAATGAAAAAGTGTATGTGTGGACCAACTCTGAGACATGATTTGATGTGATTAAGGTGCATTTTCTTTAAAAAATGTGACCTTTTTGACCTGCCTCCATCTGTCAAAATCAGAATGACATTTTTTGACATTTTCTATAGATGGCGTCTTCAACAGGTGAGATCTTTTGATTTTCGTGGGGAGTTTTGATTCAAACTTTTTTGACTGACAGAGGACATACTGGGGTATGATGCAATGATAGCAAAACATGTCCACAAATCTTAGTTTTCTCTTGAAGACAGATCGTTTGTATGGGAATACGCATGTTATAACAATTAGTTGGGTGAACCCGTAGTAAAACATGCTCACATCGGAACTATTTTGACCTACATCGCTATTTTCGTAATTCAAATGAAAGTTGAACTCCTCTTTATTTTGATACCAAAAAGTGGCATACTAGGTACCCTAGAAGCCAACTATGGCGTTATTTAGAACAATACTACAGGTAGGACTATATACCTTTTGGCGGATGGATATGGAACCTCATACCCTGAAAGAAAACCTCGAAGGGGATTACCCTATTTTTATTAGGGAATCCCACGGATGGTGAGATGGGAAGTTCAGAATCCCATGATTCTGGAAATTTTGCTATAAAAGTAGGGGACGAAATCCATGAGACCATTGTCAAGATCTTGCACATTGTTTTCAGGGTGAAATGGAACTCCATACACAGGTAATGTCTGCGCTGCTCGGGATAGTAGCAGTCAATGAACTTCTGAAGAGACTTGGAATGCCTCACCTACGCATCAGCACAAGTGCAACGCAGGTTAGAAACAATCAAAGGAAGACATAACATGACTACTTGGTAATGTGATAAGAAAAATGCGTTGAATCATTGCTCCATGTCCAGAATCGCCATTACTAATTAGAAAGATGACTCAGGGTGATACCCCGAGTGATTGTTTTTGTTCATAGGGGTTAAAATGTAAGGCAGATGTTCAAGAAAACAATTTTGAAAAATTGCTATACCTGCACATGTTATTTTCTGCTACAAAATAAATTATGAAGACATGGGTGCACTTATTTTATCGAACAAGCATCCTTGTTGCATCTTTGTTTAGTGCCTTAAAATAGTGACAATCTATTCAATGACGAACAGATTACTCTGTATTGATTGCTCGTATGTAATGTCAAGATTTAATTCAAACAGAAGCAATGAAAAGAATTTCAAAGAAGTTCTAACATGTACCAAAGAACCATTAACTTAAAATTAGTTATCATCACATCATCAATTGCAAACATCAGGTAATTGTGATTTCTTCGGGTTTGCATTGCCAGCCTTCTTCGAGTGAATCATCTGACCCTTTGGCTGACACCAATGAAGTGTCAACCCTACGTAGAACAGACGACAGCACATCAGCATCCAATGATTACAATGATGGGTTGGAAGAAAGGGCAGGAATCGAAGAGGAGGGAGGGGGTGACACGTCTGAAGTTCAGGAATTCCCACATGGTGCCATGTCACATGGGGTTCAACTATGTAAAGGTTAATATTTATTCAGGTTTAAACCAGAGATATAATTACCAAAACATGTACAAATTACTTATAAATAATCATGTTCTTGTTTGAAATATATATTTTTTAAATTGCCATTGTATGTTTTAGAAGAGACAACAGTTGACGTTAGGCAATGCCACAACGTCCAGGTTGGATCTGGGACAAATATCATTAACAATTACATTCAAGGTAAAGCTATTAGTGAAAATATGAAACAACGGGTGGCATTAAGATAGACCAAAACATTAAAAGTAACATCTTGGACTATAATAGGTCATAAGGGAAGAAATCACCCAAACCCCTTCTATCCTCCAACATTCAGAGAAACATCATCGAGGGATAGCACATTTAATACATTGGTGATAAAATTCTTAAAATTGTGTATTATGTAACCAATATTATCAATCAGCTCAATTTGACCAATACTCAATACTTTCAGGTTTTAAGTTTCATATTGGACATGTGTATGCAGCAAATTACTTCTTTGCATACCTGAAGATTGTCATTCAACAAAATCAACGGCATGTAGGTAGGTTACTTTTTCTCTTTGTAAAAGGGTATTTTGTGTTAAAAGTGTTCTGACAATTAGTTATAATGTAACCTTTTTATGCATTTTAATTTTTAAATATATCTTATGTTCCTTCATCTTACGAAAAAAATAATAGCAAAATGACATACAGTTTCATATAGTATTTTTTATTGTGAATGGACTGAATACATGATATTTATTCAAAATTGATAATATATCAATATCAGGAACAACTAATATATAATAGTGTCATATTGGATTGCCAAGGTATGCAAATCAAACTGGTAAGCGACTATGTAATAATGTACCCATAAAGTGATCTTAGAGAGAAAGAATGTTGCTGGGGGAATACTCATGAAATACATGTAGAAAATAAACTTCATGCCTACCCCTGAAGATGATGTATTGCCGAGGGACTGAATCAATATCCATTTACCCATTTAAAGGGACACTGCTTGTAAGGTAGTTCTTACGTCAATTTGTTTTTGATGCCTGCCCCGGAAGATGATAGATATATTGCTGAGACACTGATATAATATCTATTTAGCCATTAAAGGGACACTCCTTAAGACTTGTAAGATAGTTCTCATCCTCAGTCATAAAAAAACATTTTACTTCATAATACTTAGTGATTTACACATCAGAGTTGAATACCTAGGTTTTGTGTTTTCAATATGTTGCTCTTTCTTTCCTACCTTTATAATGGTGTTTAATGTGTCCTCTAAATTGAATGCCTTTGTTAAATCTACTGCTGCATACAAACTGAGACGATTCTGGAACTTTTGCTGAGAACACCCATATTAAGATTCATTGATACATTAGGGGATATTTTATGATTTATGTTTTCAATATGTTGTCATTTGAATGATATTTTAATGATATTTTGATACATCGATTGATTGAATGGTCAAGATACTTAAGATAGTCATGAGTGAAGACTAACATACCCCTAAAATGATATTTAGAATGATTTGCATAATCTTAAACTTAAATGCACTGAATTATCTTAGTTTTAATCCCAATGACCTAATTTCGTTTTTGATGTGTTTATAATTGACAAAATTAACAATTTCTATGTTATGTCCAATGAAACCTTTTGGGTCATCTTTGGGTACATGGGATAACGGATCCTATATATTTGTATTATAAACATACCTATTAATGTATTTTAAGCTTTGGTATAAACTTTTAATGCTGATATTTTGTTATGCAAACTAATTCCCTTTAGGCTATTTGTCTTTGAATGTCGTGATTATATATTTCAGGATTGGAGGACAAAATTGAAATGTACATGAATGAAAAGAAATTGACAGAAAACAATATCAAAATGGCAAAAAAACTTTATATATTTGTACCTGAATGTGGAAACTGTCCAAAGTTAATGAGCGACAAGGACCCGAACATGAAGGAAACAGGATGCATCGAATTACAAGCAAATCGTGCAGGTTCTTCGAGGCCATACAAAAACACAGCGTGGTCATTTGAGAAGGGGCACCAGGTAGGGTATCAATTTGATATCATTTCTTTTTATGTTAAACAAATTATATACAGGGTGGGCCAAAAAAACGCCACTTTTTTTCAAGACACTATAACTTTTTTATTTCCCAACCTACATACCCCAAATTTTGCAGTTATATAGTGCCAAGGGTTCTTAGTAATAATATAATGTAACAAGTCCTTCAACTGGGATTATATTTGATCTAAAAGATGAGTTCAATTGGTCCGCCACCCTATTTGATGATAGATTTTAGTTTTAGTCGCCTTGCTGATAGAGCAGTATCAATAAAATGTTAGCTGTATATTTTTTTCAACGTGTCTTAGTTGCCAGCTTTAGTTGAGCAATTTTTTAGATTGGGTGCCTTCATACCATCTCCTGGAGACCTTCCCATACCCTTTTCTCACTTGGGTTTGCATTAGGGCTATTAGCTTGGCGGTCATCAGGCCGTATCAGTTCAGGAACATTTTGCAAATTATGCTTATTTCTCATGGCACACCGCATATTTAAGTGAGACGCTGGTGACATATTTTATTCAAGTAAAAGTGTATAATTCATGATCCATGGCTAGATAACAACCTCAAGTTTCATTTGGTATGCAAATTATGATTTTGTATCAAAAATTAAAAAAGTTATAGCATTTTGAAAAAAAAGTGGCGTTTTTTTGGCCCACCCTGTATAACTGTATTACGTTCTTTTAACAAAAGCAAACACTGAAATCACTATAACATTTTTCAGGTGTATCATGTGTTGGCGGAATATGCGTCCATCCTCCAAACGTTGACAGAGCTGCCAGGATTGGATGACGAAGATAGGAAAAGTACTACAAAGAACTTCAGTGAATCTCTCAAAATTTTCATCAGCAACACATTTGAGGATGACGGTTTTGTTGTTGAGCTATTGGACATTAATGATGCATCGCCCATGATATCTGATATCCTTGAAGAGAAAATAGAAAATGACCTTTAACACTTTAGTTAAGGAATACTGAAAGGCGTGACCTTGCAATAGGTCTTTGGCTTTCCTCATTTTCTTTTATAATATATAGTATTTCCAACATTTCCCATGCAATATAACAATCAAGAGTCAAGCTTATAAGCCAGAGCCAATATGTTGGCAATTTACCGGCACATTATGCTAGCATATTTTGACGTGCTTAAGCTGTACAAAGTATCATTAAAAACTTGTTGCTAAACTGTAAATATGTTTTCAAACATTATAACTGTAACAGTTTATTGGATGTTATCTACATTACTCTGTAATATAAGCAAAGAAATTACTTATAATTCACCATTTGAAGGAAGTGTTTAGAAAAATGTAAATTTTAAAAGCAGCAGATTTGTCACTTATAGCTTGAGTTATCTTTCCACACCTTACATGCCTTAAGTATTATCCATCAAATATAACATCAAAGGCAATAGATACTTATTTGATGAATGATGAATATTTCTGGGTAAATCTATCTATATACATACTTGTATATTATACGTATATTATTCCATTCAGTTATCTAAGCTAAACTGCATAATATGTGAAATATCATATTACGTAAGACTTAGCTTGTAACTTGCGTAATTTGTAAGTCGAATAAGGTATAAATAAATAAATAAAAAATTCAAAAATAACAAAATGTACAACATTACTCAAATAACTGAAAATTCAGAAAAATCCTCAGTATGTATTTTACCACACACACTAAATGGTGCTGTGTTAGCCAGAAAAGGGAGAAAATTACCACTAGTTTCCTCAGTCAGTCAGTGCATGAGCTTTGTTTATTATTATCGTTTGAAACTGGGAAACATTCACTATATACAGTGTGTCTCAAAAAATGTTTCACTTACAAAAAGTTCAATATCCTTCATGATTTTGACTTTTCCCCTAAAATATACTTAGATACCAAAAGACCAGCCGTTCTCGAATAAATCCACACCATCAGATTCAAAATCCGTCAGGACATATTTTATACACGCATGTGAAATCTGATTTGCGCCAACTTCTCAGTGGTTGGACTGTGGTGGTCAATTCTTTTTTTGGTAGGAATGCTGTGGACAGTGATATCTTGATATGATCAATGATCAAGTTGTTTCTTTCCTGAATAGAAATACAGCATTCAGTGGCGGATCCAGGAACCAACAAGGGGGGGGCCCAAATTTGAGAATGTAGAAAAAACCTCCGCGCTTGCGCGGAAAAAAATTTTGGGCCCCTAAAACCGAAAAAGTGGGCCCAAATTTTGAAAATTTGAGGCCCATTTTCTTCCAAATTTGGCCTAAATTAAAAAAATAAGGCCTTAGAAGGCCCAATAATGACCAAAAGGCCCACTTTTTGGGGCCTTAAGGCCTTTTTTGGCCTAAAATTTTTTTGGGCCCAACTTCTTTTTTTTTTGGGCCAACCTTAGGGGGGGGGCCCGGGCCCCATGGGCCCCCCCCCCGGATCCGCCATAGGCATTTCATTGTAAAAAGTTTAATTTCGGTAAGTATGATGGCAACAGGATGATGCAAAGGCCTGTGGCAGATCGTTTGGTAGAACTCTTTGGAAATCAGAAGATAGCATTGAATTACCCAATTGATTGGCCCCCAGGGTCATCCCACTTTACACCCTTGATTTTTGAAGGGCCTCTGAAAGCGCTCTACAGCATCACAAACTAACTTAATGAACTTCTACAAAAATAACTGACGGAATCAGTGTGATATTACAATGCATGTTCGCATGGACAAGATACCTTAGATCCTCAATTTTCCTTTCACATTCAACAAGTTGAGAGGACCTCATGTTTATGTGGATAGACCCAATGACCATATGTAAGAAAAATAGGAAAATAACAGAATGACTCAGTTAAAGGTCAAGCTTCTGCTCAGAAGAAAGTTAAATGTTAAAGAAACTGTTCCTCTTTTGTCATGTGGTCCATCCAATCACTTAGAAGTTGGCGCAAGTCAGATTTTACTATGGGACACTAAAAGCTGTCCTGTGGAGGCAATCAAGGACATATTTTGAATCTGATGGTGTCAAATTATTCGAGAAAGATTTGTGTTTTAATCCAAAGTACATTTTGGGGGAAAAGTCAAAATTATGAAAGAGACTTTTGAGATACTCTGTATATAGAAATGGGCGCTGTATTTACATCATAGCAGTTGTTTATATCTTATCATTCTGACAATACAAATGAAAATCTTTGCTTTTCTGTATAATATCGATTATTTCATTGACGATAGCTTCAAGTTCCCCAAACAATTAAACAAAATTAGCACTCGATGGATAAAGAATAAATTGCCATACAACTCCTTCAGAACAATCATTAACACGAGTAATTTTTTAAGATAATACCATATCGTCCCATTCTTTCCACATTGTTACAATTGCATTTTCGCTGCTTATATTGAGAAATCAGATGTTGAAGTTTAGGTCTTCATAACTTTTGAGTAGTAATTTTTTAAAAACTTATTTTCAATAATCATGTGTATATATAACCTTGCAGAGCAAAAATAACTGATTAACAAAAAATAAAACACATCTTTTTATGTGTTTTTTTGTTTTTGAAATATCAAAATAACTGAAAACTGATTTTTTTATTCGCTTCCATTTTGTTATTGTCTCGTATACCATTATTCTGTCCATCCAAGGACGTTTCAAAGTCTGGTGCTTACAGTTTGGCATCATCCCAAGACTTCGGTGGCCATTTTTGCTGTATGATATCCAACTGACGGCTGTAAAATCCATGAAGAACCTATGCAGCAGATTCTTTCGCAAATGGCTGGGTGTTCCACCAAACCTTTCTTCAGTCAACATCTACAGTAAAACCTTCAAGCTTACTCTGCCTGTAACAACAGTTACTGAAGAATTCAAGGCATCATAGACCAGAGCCCTCTGTACTCTCAAGGTATCCATGGATACTAGAGTTAACAAAGCTGTGAAATGTCGAACTTCATGGAATCCACAGGCAGCAGTAACTAACAGTGGAGTGAGACTGACGCCAAAGCCAGACGTGATAGGATTGTTCAACTAGTGAGAAAGGGAGAAATGCAGAGTCAAAGAGTCAAGGCAGTCCGGGAGGCAGTCACCTCAGTAAAACAAGTCAGATGGACCTCTGATCTCAAGGGTGCTACTAAGTCTATTCAGTGGTGGTGCGGCAGAGTACTGCTCCAAATGGCTGTGGCTGAAGCGGAATGACCAATGTTGCTCATCTACGGGTGAGGCTCTGTAAAGAACCTCATCGACCCACACGTGCTAGGTGTCCAGGTTATAATGGGTCGAAACACTGTCTGACGCACGTGCTACCTGCTGATGACGCAAGAGCACCAACCCCCAAGCCCACCCATCAGTCAAAAGCTAATGTCCCTTCCCAATATCTCTAGAGACACACCACTTTTGACTCAAGGAGTGTAGCGATGCATCATTATTGATGTTTACACAAATTAATTATATGAGGAATACCTCTCGGATGGTATCAATATTTCCCGGACATTATATTCAGGGAGACTATATTTACTCTGACACCGGGGTTGATATCCATTTATCACTTGCTATCATATACCTGATATTGATTTGACCATGGTATAGATATCATTACATACTTGTTTATGTTTTCGTTGCCATGATGATAATCATGATCGGTAATATGAAGATCTTACGGGAAGCACACTAGACAACAGCAACGCCAAAGCGTAGCAAATCCCATCGAGCAACAATGGCTGACAGCATTTTTACAAACGAAATATATAGCAAATATCTTAAAATAACACACATAACAAAGGATTTTTAAAATGGCCACCTACTACCCGAAATGTCATGAGACAGTGTGCAAGGCTCATGAGTATTCACATATCAAATATGAACAAAATCGCTCCACTACTTTCCTAGTTACAGCAAAAAATCGTAAAATGACGTGCAAAGACAGCCATTTTTCAAGATGGCTGCCGTGTATTTCTTATAAATTTACATTTCTAGCTTAATTAATGTCCTATATAACATTTAAACATATTGCTATTACAGTTTTGTATAAATTACTGTAGAATCAGCACTAAAATGGCTGCCATTTTTCAGCAAGCGGCCATTTTGAAAATCGGCTTTAGAATAGAACTTGTACTCCCATAGGGCACATGTGTGCAAAATGAACAACATTGGGCGGTATTTGAGTTATCACCCGGACAGACGTATGTACGGACGGACGGACGGAACCGTTCCCTATATCCTTCCGAACTTGGTTCGATGGGATAATAATAAAGGGATTGCTTTCAATCAAGACCTGATATTGTCATTTGATAATACGATTGATAGTAAGTCAGGTATTATGGCAAAATCATATTATTTCATCGTAATGGGCGTGATCAAGTTGACGTCATATACGCACATAATCAGAGTCTACGTTGACAATTATCTACCGTGGAATATTTAAAGTTTATTGTCGGTGGTTTTTGGTCTGAATCATATTGTTGGCGATTATCTCTGACCATAAATGCCATAGATGACCATGGTCAATCATGGTTAAAAGTATGTTATTTTGTATCTATAATTCTTAGATAGATTGAATGAAATACTTATGCTTAATAACTTACCTTATTATCGCATCCTAGGGTGCTATATTGTGATCAGTTTGACAGGTGGATTGGCGGGCGGACGGGTGGTCAGTCGGTCAGTTGGTCAGTCGAATGGGAGTCCTGATTTTTGTCTACAGGTTTCAAGCCAATCCGTAAGAGGGAATCATCTGAAATGGGATGTTTCTATCTCCAAAAGTTTAGAACTGATCAGTTTTGGAGCATTCTGGGTAAATGTTTTTAATCAATATTATATCATAAATACAAACAAATATACAATGGATAGACGGGGTTTGGGCAAATCGCGCCCTCCGGCATTTCATGTCCCTATATAAACATTTACAATAGAGAGCATATGCAAGATTGAAATAGCTAGAATTTGGACAAACACAAAAAAATACAACTTATAATTCTGTAAAGAAAATGGATGAAGTTGCTGCTGCCTGAAGACATAACTGCTACCAGCTTTACCTATGAGTTCAGTGCCAATGCCTGAAGACATAACTGCCACCATCTTTACCTATGAATTCAGTGCCAATGCCTAAGGACAAAACCCCTACCGTCTCTACTTGTGAATTCAGTGCCAATGCCTGAAGACATAAATGCCACCATCTTTACCTATGAATTCAGTGCCAATGCCCGAAGACATAACTGCTACCATCTCTACTTATGAATTCAGTGCCAATGCCTGAAGACATAACTACTACCATCTCTACTTATGAATTCAGTGCCAATGCCTGAAGACATAACGGCCACCATCTTTACCTATGAATTCAGTGCCATTGCCTGAAGACATAACTACTACCATCTTACCTATGAATTCAGTGCCAATGCCTGAAGACATAACTGCTTCCATCTTTACCTATAAATTCAGTGCCAATGCCTGAAGACATAACTGCTTCCATCTCTACCTATAAATTCAGTGCCAATGCCTGAAGACATAACTGCTTCCATCTTTACCTATAAATTCAGTGCCAATGCCTGAATACATAACTGCTTCCATCTCTACTTATGAATTCAGTGCCAGTGCCTGAAGACATAACTGCTACCATCTCTACTTATGAATTCAGTGCCAATGCCTGAAGACATAACTGCCACCATCTTTACCTATGAATTCAGTGCCAATGCCTGAAGACATAACTGACACCATCTTTCAATTTGAATTCAGTGCCAATGCCTGAAGACATAACTACTACCATCTTTACCTATGAATTCAGTGCCAATGCCTGAAGACATAACTGCTACCATCTCCACTTGTGAATTCAGTGCCAATGCCTGAAGACATAACTGCTGTCATCTTTACTTATGAATTCAGTGCCAATGCCTGAAGACATAACTGCTACTATCTCTACTTATGAATTCAGTGCCAATGCCTGAAGACATAACTGCTACCATCTCTACTTATGAATTCAGTGCCAATGCCTGAAGACATAACTGCTACCATCTCTACTTATGAATTCAGTGCCAATGCCTGAAGACATAACTGCCACCATCTTTACCTATGAATTCAGTGCCATTGCCTGAAGACATAACTACTACCATCTTACCTATGAATTCAGTGCCAATGCCTGAAGACATAACTGCTTCCATCTTTACCTATAAATTCAGTGCCAATGCCTGAAGACATAACTGCTTCCATCTCTACCTATAAATTCAATGCCAATGCCCGAAGACATAACTGCTTCCATCTTTACCTTTAAATTCAGTGCCAATGCCTGAAGACATAACTGCTTCCATCTCTACTTATGAATTCAGTGCCAATGCCTGAAGACATAACTGCTACCATCTCTACTTATGAATTCAGTGCCAATGCCTGAAGACATAACTGCCACCATCTTTACCTATGAATTCAGTGCCAATGCCTGAAGACATAACTGACACCATCTTTCAATTTGAATTCAGTGCCAATGCCTGAAGACATAACTACTACCATCTTTACCTATGAATTCAGTGCCAATGCCTGAAGACATGACTGCTACCGTCTCCACTTAATTGTGAATTCAGTGCCAATGCCTGAAGACATAACTGCTGTCATCTTTACTTATGAACTCAGTGCCAATGCCTGAAGACATAACTGCCACCATGTTTACCTATGGAATCAGTGCCAATGCCTGAAGACATAACCGCTTCCGTCTCTACTTGTGAATTCAGTGCCAATGCCTGAAGACATAACTGCTACCATCTCTACTTATGAATTCAGTGCCAATGCCTGAAGACATAACTGTCACCATCTTTACCTATGAATTCAGTGCCATTGCCTGAAGACATAACTACTACCATCTTATACTATGAATTCAGTGCCAATGCCTGATTACATAACTGCCACCATCTTTACCTATGAATTCAGTGCCAATGCCTGATGACATAACTGCTACCGTCTCTACTTGTGAATTCAGTGCCAATGCCTGAAGACATAACTGCCACCATCTTTACCTATGAATTCAGTGCCATTGCCTGAAGACATAACTACTACCATCTTTACCTATGAATTCAGTGCCAATGCCTGAAGACATAAATGCCACCATCTTTACTTATGAATTCAGTGCCAATGCCTGAAGACATAACTGACACCATCTTTCAATTTGAATTCAGTGCCAATCCCCAAAGACATAACTACTACCATGTTTACCTATGAATTCAGTGCCAATGCCTGAAGACATAACTACTACCATGTTTACCTATGAATTCAGTGCCAATGCCTGAAGACATAACTGACACCATCTTTCAATTTGAATTCAGTGCCAATGCCTGAAGACATAACTACTACCATCTTTACCTATGAATTCAGTGCCAATGCCTGAAGACATAACTGCTACCATCTCCACTTGTGAATTCAGTGCCAATGCCTGAAGACATAACTGCTGTCATCTTTACTTATGAATTCAGTGCCAATGCCTGAAGACATAACTGCTACTATCTCTACTTATGAATTCAGTGCCAATGCCTGAAGACATAAATGCCACCATCTTTACCTATGAATTCAGTGCCAATGCCCGAAGACATAACTGCTACCATCTCTACTTATGAATTCAGTGCCAATGCCTGAAGACATAACTACTACCATCTCTACTTATGAATTCAGTGCCAATGCCTGAAGACATAACGGCCACCATCTTTACCTATGAATTCAGTGCCATTGCCTGAAGACATAACTACTACCATCTTACCTATGAACTGCAGTGCCAATGCCTGAAGACATAACTGCTTCCATCTTTACCTCTAAATTCAGTGCCAATGCCTGAAGACATAACTGCTTCCATCTCTACCTATAAATTCAGTGCCAATGCCTGAAGACATAACTGCTTCCATCTTTACCTATAAATTCAGTGCCAATGCCTGAATACATAACTGCTTCCATCTCTACTTATGAATTCAGTGCCAATGCCTGAAGACATAACTGCTACCATCTCTACTTATGAATTCAGTGCCAATGCCTGAAGACATAACTGCCACCATCTTTACCTATGAATTCAGTGCCAATGCCTGAAGACATAACTGACACCATCTTTCAATTTGAATTCAGTGCCAATGCCTGAAGACATAACTACTACCATCTTTACCTATGAATTCAGTGACAATGCCTGAAGACATAACTGCTACCATCTCCACTTGTGAATTCAGTGCCAATGCCTGAAGACATAACTGCTGTCATCTTTACTTATGAATTCAGTGCCAATGCCTGAAGACATAACTGCTACTATCTCTACTTATGAATTCAGTGCCAATGCCTGAAGACATAACTGCTACCATCTCTACTTATGAATTCAGTGCCAATGCCTGAAGACATAACTGCTACCATCTCTACTTATGAATTCAGTGCCAATGCCTGAAGACATAACTGCCACCATCTTTACCTATGAATTCAGTGCCATTGCCTGAAGACATAACTACTACCATCTTACCTATGAATTCAGTGCCAATGCCTGAAGACATAACTGCTTCCATCTTTACCTATAAATTCAGTGCCAATGCCTGAAGACATAACTGCTTCCATCTCTACCTATAAATTCAGTGCCAATGCCCGAAGACATAACTGCTTCCATCTTTACCTTTAAATTCAGTGCCAATGCCTGAAGACATAACTGCTTCCATCTCTACTTATGAATTCAGTGCCAATGCCTGAAGACATAACTGCTACCATCTCTACTTATGAATTCAGTGCCAATGCCTGAAGACATAACTGCCACCATCTTTACCTATGAATTCAGTGCCAATGCCTGACATAACTGACACCATCTTTCAATTTGAATTCAGTGCCAATGCCTGAAGACATAACTACTACCATCTTTACCTATGAATTCAGTGCCAATGCCTGAAGACATAACTGCTTCCATCTTTACCTATAAATTCAGTGCCAATGCCTGAAGACATAACTGCTTCCATCTCTACCTATAAATTCAGTGCCAATGCCCGAAGACATAACTGCTTCCATCTTTACCTTTAAATTCAGTGCCAATGCCTGAAGACATAACTGCTTCCATCTCTACTTATGAATTCAGTGCCAATGCCTGAAGACATAACTGCTACCATCTCTACTTATGAATTCAGTGCCAATGCCTGAAGACATAACTGCCACCATCTTTACCTATGAATTCAGTGCCAATGCCTGACATAACTGACACCATCTTTCAATTTGAATTCAGTGCCAATGCCTGAAGACATAACTACTACCATCTTTACCTATGAATTCAGTGCCAATGCCTGAAGACATGACTGCTACCGTCTCCACTTAATTGTGAATTCAGTGCCAATGCCTGAAGACATAACTGCTGTCATCTTTACTTATGAACTCAGTGCCAATGCCTGAAGACATAACTGCCACCATGTTTACCTATGGAATCAGTGCCAATGCCTGAAGACATAACCGCTTCCGTCTCTACTTGTGAATTCAGTGCCAATGCCTGAAGACATAACTGCTACCATCTCTACTTATGAATTCAGTGCCAATGCCTGAAGACATAACTGTCACCATCTTTACCTATGAATTCAGTGCCATTGCCTGAAGACATAACTACTACCATCTTACCTATGAATTCAGTGCCAATGCCTGAAGACATAACTGCCACCATCTTTACCTATGAATTCAGTGCCAATGCCTGATGACATAACTGCTACCGTCTCTACTTGTGAATTCAGTGCCAATGCCTGAAGACATAACTGCCACCATCTTTACCTATGAATTCAGTGCCATTGCCTGAAGACATAACTACTACCATCTTTACCTATGAATTCAGTGCCAATGCCTGAAGACATAAATGCCACCATCTTTACTTATGAATTCAGTGCCAATGCCTGAAGACATAACTGACACCATCTTTCAATTTGAATTCAGTGCCAATCCCCAAAGACATAACTACTACCATGTTTACCTATGAATTCAGTGCCAATGCCTGAAGACATAACTACTACCATGTTTACCTATGAATTCAGTGCCAATGCCTGAAGACATAACTGACACCATCTTTCAATTTGAATTCAGTGCCAATGCCTGAAGACATAACTACTACCATCTTTACCTATGAATTCAGTGCCAATGCCTGAAGACATAACTGCTACCATCTCCACTTGTGAATTCAGTGCCAATGCCTGAAGACATAACTGCTGTCATCTTTACTTATGAATTCAGTGCCAATGCCTGAAGACATAACTGCTACTATCTCTACTTATGAATTCAGTGCCAATGCCTGAAGACATAACTGCTACCATCTCTACTTATGAATTCAGTGCCAATGCCTGAAGACATAACTGCTACCATCTCTACTTATGAATTCAGTGCCAATGCCTGAAGACATAACTGCCACCATCTTTACCTATGAATTCAGTGCCATTGCCTGAAGACATAACTACTACCATCTTACCTATGAATTCAGTGCCAATGCCTGAAGACATAACTGCTTCCATCTTTACCTATAAATTCAGTGCCAATGCCTGAAGACATAACTGCTTCCATCTCTACCTATAAATTCAGTGCCAATGCCCGAAGACATAACTGCTTCCATCTTTACCTTTAAATTCAGTGCCAATGCCTGAAGACATAACTGCTTCCATCTCTACTTATGAATTCAGTGCCATTGCCTGAAGACATAACTACTACCATCTTAACTATGAATTCAGTGTCAATGCCTGAAGACATAACTGCCACCATGTTTACCTATGGAATCAGTGCCAATGCCTGAAGACATAACCGCTTCCGTCTCTACTTGTGAATTCAGTGCCAATGCCTGAAGACATAATTGCTACCATCTCTACTTATGAATTCAGTGCCAATGCCTGAAGACATAACTGTCACCATCTTTACCTATGAATTCAGTGCCATTGCCTGAAGACATAACTACTACCATCTTTCCTATGAATTCAGTGCCAATGCCTGAAGACATAACTGCCACCATCTTTACCTATGAATTCAGTGCCAATGCCTGATGACATAACTGCTACCGTCTCTACTTGTGAATTCAGTGCCAATGCCTGAAGACATAACTGCCACCATCTTTACCTATGAATTCAGTGCCATTGCCTGAAGACATAACTACTACCATCTTTACCTATGAATTCAGTGCCAATGCCTGAAGACATAATGCCACCATCTTTACTTATGAATTCAGTGCCAATGCCTGAAGACATAACTGACACCATCTTTCAATTTGAATTCAGTGCCAATCCCCAAAGACATAACTACTACCATGTTTACCTATGAATTCAGTGCCAATGCCTGAAGACATAACTACTACCATGTTTACCTATGAATTCAGTGCCAATGCCTGAAGACATAACTGCCACCATCTTTACCTATGAATTCAGTGCCAATGCCTGAACACATAACCACACATAACTGAAGACATGACTGCCAAGTTGATGTATAACAAAACATTATAGTGAAAGAAGAAGCAAAAATTCAGAAATATAATTGTTCAAGGGATAATATAGTTCTAGGATGATAAAACCTGTTCTGGAAAACAATTTTAAATGACTTGAAAGAACAGATAATAAACTTTTTCCGTGTTCACATGTTTGAAATCGGCCTGAACAATATAAGAGATAATAAATGATTATATATACTCTATAACAGGAACAATCTTTTTGTTATCTAATATGGTTGCCATGGTAACCGATATATCACTAACACACATATCTGCACAAGTTATCATTAAATGTATATAGGGTAAACTAGTAGCTTTCATTTAGTACAGTATTTATTAGAATTTTATAATAAAGATTAGATTTTGAAACTCCATTTCAAGTTCCCTGTTTCATTATAAAGGTACATTTATCAGCACTTAGATTTTCAAATGAACAACTCCAGTACACTACATTTATACTTTTCATAGTTATTATGCCTCATATTATATATCATAATGGAGCTATGATGTTAAATATTTATACTTTAATAAGATATCGTAAGTTAACCTCAATGATTTAATAAAATAATAGTTTGTATTGTTTAAAGTATTAAAAACCCATCCATTATTGAACAACAAATTGGGTTATGACGTCACAGTTGATATGCAAATGAGCTAATTTGCATAATTTTGAACCAATCATAAACTTTCTTCCTTAAGCTTTCATTTGGCGTTAATATCATCAAAATCGGATAAAAAAATGACAGAGATATCTCTAATAATAGAAATAGTCTTCATTAACAGTGGTGAAATTCGGTTGCCATGGAAACGGGCGTCTAAAACATCATTGGCCCTCATTATGATTTAAAATATATATATTTTCACTGAAGGCATATATAAACGAAGAGATTAAGGTATGACACGTCCTTATATACTCTGAACTATTAATCTCCTCAAATTCTCATTTTCACTCCTCGTCTATTAGGGGTTGGTAAAAGAACGGTCTGAGATATATATATATACGAGGGTTGATCATAAAGTTCTCATAATATCTCTCTAATTTCTTTATTTTTCAATATATTCCAATGAAATTTTCACAGAATGTACAGCATAGAATGTCTTATTAATTCAGCAAAAAATATTTAGTTTAACAGAAATATTAAATAAGAAACGGTTGCCATAGTAGCGGGAAATCAAGGCACCCGGGGCAAATAAAAATAATTAAGAGAATGAGCTTAATTAACCATGTTTACATACATAATAAACTCTCATGAATTACCAAACACGTTAAAATGTTAACTTGAATATGTTGTAAAGTGCTTTAACAATTAAATAAATCGATCGTGTAAATTAGGTGATGTCATAGGGGATGATTTCATGCTTCATTAGATGTGATACCAGAGTCTGACACTCAAAGCTGATGATCAGAGATGACTGAGTAAGAGAATGCAATAGATGCAGAGATCTTCAGAAAAATAAAATTCATACTGATAAAATGTTATGTTAAGTTTGTAAGATCCTTTGGTCAGACTAAACATGATCTAAAACAAATATATTGCTAAGATATCAACAAAATTACACCCTGTGTGTGGTTTGTACATGTTAAAAATGAACTAAAGGGGCAAAATCAATTTTCCTCAGGATATTTGACAAAACAGTCATGGGGTCTAAAAGTCACTTCTAATGAAGCATAACAATCATCCATTATGCAATCACACAATTCACATGACCATTATAATAGTTCACAACAGTCAAGAGCACATATTATTTGACAATTTAATTTCTTTGATAGCTTATTTGACAACTTATTATGTATTTAAACATGGTTAATGGGGGCTATTCTAGCTAGTTTTTTTATTTGCCCCGGGTGCCTTGATTTCAAGTTACTATGGCAACCATTTCTTATTTAATGTTTGTGTTATTCTAAATATTGTTTGCTGGATTAATAAACCATTCCATGCTGCACATTCTGTGGAAATTTCATAGAAAATTGTTGAAAAATAAAGAAATTAGAGAGATATTATGAGAACTTTATGATCAACCCTCGTATATATGCAAATCAAAAGTTGTCTATGACAAATATTGGCCAAATAAGAGGCGTGGAACAAAAGGTGTTTATGTGTATTTACTTTGAGAATATTTTGATAAGGCTAGATTTCTGTACACAGTCTTTCCTATAGAGGCTGACGGTAATTCCGGTTATACGGTTTCGGTACGGAATTGAGGATTTACCGGTATTGAAATTATTAACCGGTTAACCGATGATAATCCCCGGGGAAATAAAAGACACGTCGTTTTTTAATTATTTCGTTAAATTTCCACTTTCACGATGCGTACATTTACATAGACATTTAGATGTCCATGTTTGGCAGTTCAAGTGTGATTTCCATGTTTGGCAGTTCAGGTGTGATTTCCATGTTTGGCAGTTCAGGTGTGATTTCCATGTTTGGCAGTTCTGGTGTAGTAGCTTCATGTCAGGCTCAGATTTGGTTGTAGTTATGTTTGGCAGTTCCGGTGTAGTTGTAGTGACAACGCCAGATCCAGAAACTGAATTATGTTTGTAATAGTCATTTACGAACAACAAGGCATTGACAACCTCAGGGTGAAGTCGTACCCGTTTGGAAGTGATGGTGTTGCCAGCTGCACTGAACTGACGTTCACTTGACACGGATGACGCATGATGAACTCAAGACAGTCAATAAACTTGGATGATGATGACAAATAGCTGTCCAATTATTTTACCTACCCCACCCCCATGTATGCTGCACATCACTAGCTAATAATTGATACAGTTGCGAAATGGTTGGAAATGTGTAATACATTTGATTTAAAACTAAAAATACATCTTGATTCGTAAGATAGTTACATATATTATACTATGTCGTGAAGTTCATCAGTATGGGTTCAAATCGGTCTTGCACCATGTATGCATATAGACTTGAGAAGCTACGGAGAGAGTTAGAAACAAAGTGGGGTTGGCAGCGCATTGGCATTTTATCTGACATCTTTTTACCGGTATTTCGGTAACGGTACGGTTATTGGCGTGACGGTTACCGGTACTGGTTTTCATTACCGTTGCGACCTCTACTTTCCTAAATTATGATTCACATAAGCATCCTCATTGGTACTCAGTGGATCGTGCAAGTAGGGGAAGCAAACTGGTGTATGGATTCTGTATAACTGTCATATCAAATACAGTTGTACTCGTCACAATGATTAGGTACGTGCAAAAACATTGACATCTTAATCATATTTGCTGAGCATGATTTTGGATGTTCGATCTTTCCGATTATCATAATTGCAAGTTTTTGTATTTTTTATATCTATTTCCATAATGTATATCAATTATCTGTAAATCTGCCTATTCATTTATTAATTTATTTATTTCACGTCGGTTTATTTATTTGTATGTTAACCTTTGACACTCGTGTAATACCATTGGTTTTATCTACTCCCACATCATTTAGACTAGTCTCCATCCAATAAAATATAAATAAGTACACTGAGTAATCGCGGTGAAACACCCCGTGTTCGTGCTTGTGAATTGTGAATCGTGATAATTAAAATGGTTCCTGTGTGATGGAGGGAGGAGGGCGTTAGAAACTGAAAGTTAATGCGGTGTAAAAGTTGAGAATTCCACGCCAGGAAAAGATACAAGCCTGGCTATGTGGTCTTGTACTAGACATTTTCGGATGATTCTGATGAGTTGTGTCATTTGAATTAAGCATGTTGATACTTGCAAATTGTTTAGCGTATTGTTCTTGACAAGTCCGTGAGAAGCCTAATTCACAATGATTTCATTGCAATAGGTGGTTTAAATCATCGGAGGCGGTAAATTGATCAATGATTAGGAGGAGCATCAATCGCGCCAATAATTAGCGTTTTTGCGTTTGAAATTCCATGTGGTTGACATTAATTTGTTTCCAGTGCAGTTATTTGCCTCTTTATAGCTTTATTTATCAATCATAAATTAACCTTAACATCCTGCACGTGAACGAACGGAACACGTGAGATGGAATCGATAAAATACAGGGTGGGACAAAAATATCAAATATATATGTATCATGATTACGTATTTCACAAAATATAACTAAAAAACCTACAGTGTATACATACATAGAGGTAAGAGGAATTGTATATCGGGAACCTACAGTATATACATACACGTACATAGAGGTAAGAGGAATTGTATATCAGGTTTATCTTTTGGGATGATATGTTACAATTGGTCCCTCGAGAATATTCCCACATTTTTTGTAATTGTACAAGGGCTGTTCAAAAGGTTTTGGACAAATATATCTAATTATAAAAGTAATGAACCAATCTTATTCATATATCAATTTATGAAAATAGGAGAATACTACTCAAAATAATAAAGTTGAGGCAGAAAACTTTGATAGAATTCATGTTAAAGAATGGGAAAACAGAATTACACAAGTTAAAATCAATCATGCATTAAGACATTGCATACGATGACTCCTATAGGCATTGCTATGTATTCCAAGATTGAATTAGACAAAGGGAAATGTATTGAAGGAAGCTTTAGTTATTAGAAGGCTTGACATCCTCCAGGTAGGAGGGTTCAGACATGGTTTCAATGCATTCCTGCTATGGAAGACTACGTAAGAACTCCATATTTTGATTGATTATAAGTCAATAATAACATAACCTGACTAACTATTCAAAGAACACAGATTGACCGAGAAATTTCAGCCTTTCAAGGCATTCACAAAATCAATTCAATTTAATGACGTCATATGGACCATGAGACCATTGGTTCAATGTATCTCAAGAAGTATATGGCGTATGGTCCTGAAATTTCAGATATTAATGTAAGATAGGTGATACTTTGCCAAACTTTTCGAACGACCCTTGTAAATAAAAAAAATAGCTTGAATGGATACATGATACCTTGACCACAATGATGGGAACTATTACACCATTTAGCACCAATGGATTGATGCACTGGGCAACAGAAACAATCTAAAACTGTATTTACTTACTTGAAATCATATTCATAAATTTATTTCAAAAAAATTACTTCCAAAATACAATATAATATAATATGATATAATACAATATATGCGAGATGTGCACGGGACGTATACGGGATGTATATGAGGTATATAACAAAAAATGTATACAATATTTATCAAAATACGTTATACATCTGATGCCATATAATAGTGACCATGGTATAAACATACGTATTATAATATATTTATCATGTAAAATAATACTAATAATAATTTAAAAAATTACGTTCAACTAATTTATTAACACACATATATATGTTTACTATTATTTTCGCACACTCTGTATATTGTTTATCATTACTCTCAGTTCCTATCGTAGTATAAAAAGCAGCGCCCGCGCATGATATGCATTCCTGAGCATCAAGTGTCGGAGATGCAACAGCATTATTATATTGGCATGCAAAAACGTATGTACACACCACGACGCAATTTAAAAGCTTGCGTTTAGCAACGAGATCTGCAATGAAACATTATGGCACTGTTACAAACACGTACAGAACATAGGGGCCCATCGCTTGAAACAGGAATTTTAAAGTAACCGAATTACAAGAACATTCCAATAGAACACTTTGGACATAATGAATTTAACGAATGGTATTCAGATGGATTTCTTTACAGAGTCTTTCATAGATTATGATTCACATAAGCATCCTCATTGGGACTCAGTGGATCGTGCAGATAGGGGAAGCACGCTGGTGTATGGATTCTGTATAACTGTCATATCAATCATTGGACTAGTTGCAAATACAGTTGTACTCGTCACAATGATTAGGTATGTGTAAAATTTAACATTGATATCTTGATCATATCTGCTTCAAGCATTACCTAGTTTTGGATGATCGATCTTTCTAATTATTACACTGCAGGTTTTTGTAAGCTTTATATCTATTTCCATGATGGCATCAATTATTTGTAAATTAATATCTATATATTTGTTTGTTTCTTTACCTTTATTTTAGAAATGCGGTCAATATTTTTTGCATGTGACGCTCTATTCCAGAAAATATTTGGAGGCATATCACAAAACTTCGCGGAACTGTTTTGAATCTTTATTTATCCACCAGTTCACGAAAATTACATCACCTAATCTTCATTTCGCCATGGCTAAACACATATTTGACACGTAGAGTGGCAGATCATTCTGAATTAGTGTTTTTACATTTATGTTTCGCAGCAAGTTCAGTTGGTGATTCTTGATTGTACTTTCATTTGACATCAAATAAATCGCTGTCGATAGAAGAATTTTTTAAAGGGGCAGAGAGAAAATAGGAACATTTAAACTTTTTCTGAGCTATTAAGGCAACATTTGGCTTAGCATCTTCTTGACATACCTATTTTCTTAGAATGTATGGACAAACTATCAATTTCAGCATTAAGAAGTGTAAATTCAGTGCAAAGCTTCGAAAGGGGAAATCCACTTTTATGTTTTTTAGATCCACCATGTTTCAAGAGGAATATCAGCTAAAATAATGTTGATCAAGGGGGTTTCTTTGTAGATGATAAGAATTGATGTAAGTCTTGATGAAATATCCAAACTTAAATATATTTTGACACCGGTCCATGATCGTTGAATGGCCCCTCTGCACTAATTGTTGCACCTTTAAAACAATTGAAAAACAAAGTGAAATTGTTGCATTGAATATTAAGCTAACAACTGTATATTTTCAATTAAACCCCCAGTGTATGCCAATCTCTTTTTCATGAACCCCGAAAATTTGGGCACGATAACCTAGATAAACTTAAACAATCTCCAATTATTTAATTATTGGATGTTGTTAGTGAAGCTAATTAAGCAAAGGGCAAAACAGGGTCCAAAAGACGTGAAGGGTGGGCGTCAGACTAACAATAACTTCCTGACAATGTTAAGTGCTTAATTAGGCTACATTGTTCAAATACATTCTCGACAAAACATTTTTCTAAAATTGTTTTGGTAAAAGCTAGAGGCCTCGTCTTAAATTGCACTCGATAAAGCCAAGTCGAGATCGCATTCATTCTACCGGAAACCGTTCTTTTAATACTAAATATGGATTCTCTTAGTCAGAAACACGTCTCTCTTTATAATTGTTTGATTATACCGGTTGAGCATTAAGTGAGTGGATATCTTGCTGTATTTATCTGTTTATTTATGTCTACATGTCCATGTATTCATTTAAGATTGAACTTCCATTTGCTTAAATAAAGTATTACAATTATATTATTGCTAATATTAGTATTTGTTCTTTATTTAAGGTACAAAATGCTGAAAACGACGGCCCATATGCTGATCTTCAATTTGTGCTTCGCCTGTCTAGTTATTTCCCTGTGCAGCTCTGCCCTTACCGTCTCATCATTCCACGGCTCGTGGTTATACGGCCCATTAGGTAAGACAAGGTTTAAAGGCTTAGCCCTTCACTTGAACTGATTTTTATATAAAACATTGTAAATTCATCTACCCTTTGTATACAAAGGTACATGGTCCATTATCAATCATAACATTGAAAAAAGTTGTCATCTCTTAAATATTCGAATTTATTGACATTTTCAAATAAAAGTTTAGGCTAAATCTATTAATCAGCAAATATTCCACTTTACAGTACAAAACATAAATATCTTGTTTTAACACCATTGCAAAGATTGAACAAAGGATCGGACACACTATTTGACTAATAAAATGTGCCACTGTTCTAGCATATTACCGTATGTGCACCCTAAGTGGCATCATCGTAACATCACTAAGGCGGCAAAATTGTTTTTATTTATTTTTTTAATCTCTATCTCAATCTTTTCTAAATACGCCAAAAGTAAATCAAGGTTGATTGTCTGAGTAGCTTGAAAAGAAGAAAAAAGAAGAATGTATTTTTTTTAAATATTAATATTTACAATTGGTTTTTATGTGAACTAAAATTTTAATTCAAATGCATTTTTCTCTGAACCACGTTCGTGCATGGATGAGTTTTTTTTCGCTTTTTATCAACCATTTTTTCGACAAAATAATACACGTGAGGATGAATCCTATGCATTGGCGTGTGGTATTGCGTATTAAAATATATATGTGTGACCTCTGGAATTTAATGTTAAATAAATTCACAATTTTTCGAACAAAAAGTATTTCAAAATTTCACATATCACATTTTGATAAAATTGGGTAAGACAACAATATAAGCTAAAGTGGTTTAAAGTTTAAATAGGGCCTTTAAGAATTCATAAAAGTCATTCTTTGAACAAAAAATATATGTGTGTACAGATTAAACGGTCATTGTTACCGAAATAGAACAAATGAAGATTTGTCTCGAATTTTACAAAAATTGATGCAAAGTTTTCCTTCAAAATTGAGCTAGACGCTTCAAATAAAAAGCATTTTAGAGCTTTTTTCCTCTTCTCTCCAATGGTGTCATTTTTATTGTGGTGGTGCGATCGATGTTCGATAATCAAGGATTGTGAGTCTCATACTGCAACGTTTTTCTTCAAATTTGTTTATTTCAAAGGAAAACAAAAATGCCTTTCTGTCGGTGCATTGCTTTATTGTACAGAGTCCCTCGTTTAGCGGCGCTTGGGTACCCAGCTGAGAGAAGAGCTTCTCACACTTCTATATAAAAGTATAATGTACCAACAGAAAGGCATTTTTGTTTTGCTTTTAATGGAACAAGTTTGAAGAAAAACGGTGCAGTATGAGACTCACAATCCTTGCTTTTCAAACATCTGGTAGGTCTAAAATTCAATTTAACGATCGTAGTTGGCACCTTGTGTGCATACTATTTTGATAAAAGGTGGAAATTGTATCTCAATATGTAAATATTTTCATAAAGCACCTTCACCGTTGGTATGTTTGTTTGTTTATCTTTATTTCCTTCTCGAAGAAAAGCTTTTTCAAATAATTATACAAGCAGTTATTTACAAACAATTATTTACAAAACAGATATATTTACATTAGTAATTTGAATTATGTTTTACCGCATGCATACTTTGCTACCAAGATGATTATTTGTTCACATACATTTTCATTTAACTGAATGTCAGTATTTGAACCTAGGAGAGTTTCAACTAAAACTTCTTCATCGCCATTTAAAAATTGACAAGATGTGCTCACGTCTAATGCATTCGTAATATTGTCAAAAAGACGATCTCGTTCAATCATTAGTCCTGAACATTCCAAAAGGGCATGTTTTGTTACATCTCTGTATTCACCCTTGCATAATGTACATTTAACAGTGACTAAGTGATCTTCAATTAGTGCAAGTTGAAGAAGACTTGCCAAAGGCCACAATAAAGCTGGGTATTGTTTTCCTAGCACATAATGTATACTCGGTTCTAATTGTGTGTGGATATTTGCAAATCTTTTGAGCCGAACATCTTCGTGAACCTGACTTTGATACAACTGATTTGCCAACTCTTGGATGTTACATTTAATTCTAAATTTCCACATATTTTTGGGTACTTTTTGGCCATGACTGATAAACCTTTCAAAGTCTTTCAATAAATACGGGTATTTACTCAAAATGTTTTGAATATCTGGAATGAAACCATCAGATTTCCTTGAACATGACATCCTCACAATATAACTGCTAATTCTTGATATGAATATATGTCTCTGCACAGATTTTTCAGATGAATTAATCAGTCTGTTTAAAAATAAGAGCTTTGTTTTTTCAATATATTGTTCCATTGTTATTAGGCCAAGCGCCCCGATAGCTGCAACTGATGGTGTTTTCCATGGAAGGCCCTGAGCACGCTTGGCAAAATATCTCTGGACTCTCTCAATTTCTAGCTTTTGAGATTTGATGATATTATCCCAAAGCTCACACCCATAGAATGCTGAAGGAAGTATTACTTTATTCCATATGTTGACAGAACAAATAGGATTCAAACCACCATGTCGTATACCAATTCCACACAATGAGTTGAAGATTTGTTTTGTCTTAACACAAGATATATGGACAGCATCATTTGGCGTAAGCTTTGTGTTCAACGTATTTCCAACATAAGTCACTTGATTGACAACAGGTATTGCTTCTTGACCTAATCTAAATGTGTTTTGTAGCATTTCGGGCACATTGTTTTTGGCTCACACAGTGAGCCTATGTGATTGACCAGGCGTCCGTCCGTTGGTCCGTCCGTCCGTCCGTCCGTCAACATTGGCCGCACAAATTAAAACTGCTATTCGGATTGAGTCATATCCACATTCATTTTATGCATATCCATAATGCCTATTTGACCTATTATCGCCATTTCCCAAGTTCGCCCGGTTTTCGAGAAATTGCGGATTTCGACGTCGAAAAGTCAAATTTTCTGTAAATACTAGACACTTTGTTGAAGTAGAACTTTCAAATAACTTTTACTAGTTGCTGTATATGCAACTTATGTCCCCTGAAGATTTCAAAGCTCTTGAAATTACGGTTTTTGGTGTTTACTCTATAAAATTTGACAAAAAGTAGGACTTAGTCATTTTCAGGAAACTTTCTCATGTATAAAGTCAATGGCAGGTTTTGTGATTGACAAGTTTCTTAAAGTTTGCCTTATGCTTGATCATTTCCTGCAATAAATTACATCATTACTAGATTTAAGCATTCCCTACATATTGCTCAATGTCAGCATCAATTTTTTACCGTTTTTGAGATATTTGTTGTCAAAAAACAGTAAAAATAAGTTATTTTTCAACTTGCTTCAATTTGACCAAATTTCTTTTTGAAAATCATCTACAAGTTGCCAGGAGTTCAAATCTGACATTAGTTTTAGGATTTGACCTTTACTTGACCTTCAGTGACCTTTGAAATGTCAAAAAAGTTGATTTTTCAAATTGATTTTTGGATGTTAATTTTGGTCAGCTTAATCACAAAATACCTTCTTGAGCTCTTAATAAGTAAGATTTTCAAGGTCAAAGGTCATCAAACTAGGTCACACAACTATGCTATCTAAGTTTCTCAAAGTTCGACACTACAAATCCAAATCAATATTTTTGTTTGAAAGTCAGGATATACATTCCTCTGAAGGTTCCAAACTGTGTGAGCACAGGACCGTGGGTCCTTCATTACTATTAAAAACAATAACTGAACTTTTGTTGCTAGACCCAGCATGATACACAAGACGCCACTTTTGGCTAAAATCAAAGACAACATTAAGTAGGCTCTGTAAGCCATCTACAGTGGGTGACAAAATGGTAGTATCATCGGCAACTTTATTATCAAGAAACGCTGCATACACTTTAGAGCCTCTTTCAGTATAATGAGTGACAGATTCTTTTAAAACAAATGTAGCCATCTGGCTACCACTCCCTTCTGAGTAAGCAAATTGTAATTTGTTTGGTATGTTGCGCGATTCAAACCAGGATTTGGTCCGTTTTAACACTGTTTTGTCCCATAGCTTATTTATTATTGGTGTTAAAGAAAGACATCTATAACTGGTTTTCTTCAACTGTGGCTTACCTTTACCCTTATAGACTGATAGCATTATGGCCAGTTTATGAGAATCTGGAACCTTTTCAATTCTTATAATGGCATTTAACAATTCAGAAATAATCTTAAAAACAATTTCCCCTCCATATTTTACATGTTCATATGTCACGCCATCATGACCAGAGGCTTTGTTTTTCAAAAAACCTCTCCCATTGAAATAACACAGGAGGAGAAAAATTATTTTCAAGAATGACTTTGAAGCGCTGTTACTTTAATATTCATCAAATAAACTAAACACTTGGTGTTAAAAAAAGTTAGACAATTCAATTTTCTATATAAAAATATTTTTTGCTGAATCTTTTACTGAAAACATGTCCTGATTTCTGATTTGCCCCGAACCCTCCATTTCCAATTGGATTACATGGGAATGACGATTTTCGAAAATTCATCAAATTTATCATCAATTTTCGACCTATTGTAATTGAGGAAAAAAATTGAGAAAATTTGGAGGTATTGGAAATAAAGTCAAGTTACGTTTCAATCAATATTATAAGTTATTTCATCGCCGGTTAAGTAAATAAAAATCCAAACGTAAAGAGGCTTTAACACGTAGTTCAATGGGGAAAAAAGGTTGCCAAACTTATGGAGGGGAGTGTACATATTCGCCCTACTCTAATATAAGTACAATAGATATAGCTTTGGATTTTGAGCCTCTTTGAAATCACGTGTTATTCAAGTGAAAGCTTTGATTTTGATTGAATTTTGTTGTTTCAGGTTGCAGGGCTTATGCATTTACAATGGCTAGCATGGGCTACATGTGCATTAATACTCTCGCGGCAATGGCGTGGGAGAGAGTTCAAGTCTTGACAAAGCCATTTATCAACTACAGAAAGAACAATGGCGAGAGGTACATTCAAGTTATTGTCCTCGTTTGGCTATATTCAATTACTCTGGCTTTGCCCCCGCTTATAGGTTGGAGCAAATATATCTTGGATGGCTATGGCGTCAGTTGCACATTTGACTACCTCACCCAGAGCCCAGCCAATATAGCATATATAGCTACTGTATATGCAGGAGGTTTCTTCTTACCCCTCCTCATTATCGTGTATAACTATACAAAGATTATGCGGTATTTAGGAAAACACAACAAAGAAATGGGACAAGTATCAATGCAAATGCGCAGTATCAGAACGGACAGTATAAGATCAAACTCTGTCAAATATCACAGATCAAGTTCAACAAGATCAATGCATTGCTCTGGAAGAATTCAATCTGTAAAGGAAAGAACAAAAAAGAGGCGATTAAATGCAATCTTAAAAGCTCGAGAGAAAGAACTCAAAGTTCTCAAAATTTCAATTGCAGCTGTTTTCTTATTCTGCCTGGCGTGGCTCCCGTACGCTTTGGTTTGTCTTATGTCGATCACAGGATACCACCAGGTGATCGGTCCCTCTACCGCCGCTATTCCTAGTATATTTGCCAAAGCGTCGGCAATCTACAATCCACTCCTCTACGGCATGTTACATCCCCGCATTCGTCGCCATTTACGACGTTCCTTAAAATCGTTCTACTCTTGCGTTGACGTAAAAGGAAGAGCAGCACATTTCGCTAATATAACAGGAATGAGTAATCCTTCGTTTTCACGGTCATCAGATCAACTCGTAGTGAAGTACAAACGAAATGTGAGTGTTAATGCCTACGAATCTAAAGTTATTCCAGCTAGTGTTGGTGCTAATGAATCGATTAATGTGTTAGAAAAGGAAGCAGTTTTGACTTTTGTAAAGCCTAGTGGTCTGCGAAAAAATGGAGAGTCGATATCGAGGCAAGGTTCCAAAACCAGTGTTAAATACACTGGGTGCCCTAGTGATAATCCCTCAATGCATAATTCCGATGAAGTTCGCATACTCCTGAAGGTGAAGGATAATGAATGGCAGACGCTTGAACTACAAGATATCAAACTTAGTGAGTTGGTAGAGAAGTTACTTTAAGTATAGCATTTAATGCATTTAGAAAGTATCGTCCGATGGATAAACACTGTTTAAATGAGACCTGGAATCTGCATCGTGGTAATAGTATCATTACCCGGATCATCCTTCACATCGGACCTTGCTGCTGAAATAAAATAACAACTCCTCGGACTAAATGTGGTTGTATAACTTGTTAGTTAAAAAAACTTACTCTTTACATCTGCTTGAACTCAATTGGACAAAAAGTGCTCAAAAGTTGACAACAATTGCAAGTAGTAGCAAATGTGAACAAAGGATATGGGTGATATGAACGGAAATCTTCTTGAAACTATTAAAACATTAAACATGAGCGACAACATGTATTGTAAACGATAAACTTAACATATGAAATAAATGATTAAAAAATGAAAATATTTCTTTACTCAATGTAATGTATACAAAAAAGCAGCACAAAACACACGGAAACAAAAAAGGCATTTGATGTCATTAAAAATTGAAAAACAAAAGAGAGTATGGTGAATTATTTGCATGGACCAGTTGAGAGTAAAACTTGCTTTTAAATGTATGCACGCAGATAGACAATATTTGTATCAATTTGTTGCCACTACTCCATTTATTATAGTAATAACCCGGTATTACATTACACAAGAGGAGGGAAAACCCCATGATTCAATTGATGACATACGATTTCCTCCTTCGCGCACCTCCTTTTGTCGAAAACGTACCCTCCATCTTGGTTTTCAAATTGACCTAGTTTTAAACCAATCAACGATCGACTCGCTAAACCAATCAGCGACAATGTCATCTCAATACAGATTTACATTATAAGCGTATGTCATCTTTGAACCCTGGGGTTTCTCCCCCTCTTACATTACACCATCCGTCAAATTGTTTCTAACAATCAAGTCTCAAACAGATAAATGCTGCGATTTTACGAAAAAATGAATATCACTTCGACTCTTTAATTTGGACAGATCTGCTTCCTGGCGAATGTTCCTGATGAATCATATGATGTCTATCTACATAATGGAGTCCACATATTTACAATTATATTTAATATATGAATATAACAAATCTAAGTCAATAGGAGATAACAAATTTGGGACCGAGGGAAAGTGTTCACATTGAGAGTTGTTCGGATTAGAGAGGTGTTCAGATATATAGGTTTCACTGTGTAGCAATTTCCTTTTGGACAAGCTCTCGTATATTTCGAACAAAATATCAACTAAAGATATAATTAATATTTATGCTTTCTTTGCAGTGATATGATGATGACATCTTTCTACTTTTCTTTGTATTTAAAACGTATCAAATTGGCCTGGTGATCCACTCGATTACGCTGGTTACCGAAACGGTTAGTTTCGGTAACAAAATGTCGGAACATCGAAAGTACGATTTTTTTTTCTTTCTTATTTCACATGTTATAGGCAGAATTCCCACGACATTTTTTATCACAAACGTATATCAGTATCATATGTTTAAAGAAAATGAACATATTTGCGAACACATAGTTCACAAGACAACAAAATCGTCGATTTAATTCCTCACTTAAGTTACATAAACGGTTTTTCGAAAAACAGTTTTAAAGATCTGCACTTTTAGCCCATACCGTTTATGTAACTGTGACGAATTAAATCGACGATTCTGTTGTCTTCTGAGCTATTTTTCGCAAACATGTGCATTTTCTATAACATATGATACTGATACACGTTTGTGAGAATAAATATCGTTGGGATTCTACCTACAACGCGTGAAATAAGGAAAAAAAGAAAAATCTTACCTTCGACGTTCCGACATTTTGTTACCGAAACGAACCAGCGTAATCGAGCGGATCACCAGAGCTATAGCTTGCCGTATATAATGATGTTCTGAACAGACAGTAGGCCTAATGATTCAGAAACAATAGGAAAATGTTCCAAGAAGTTTGTTATTTTTGTATCTCCTCACAAATTATCTTTGCAGCTGAAGTTATTTTTGCACTTTTATCAGAATACCTGACAGTGCTTTGAATGCAGCACCTATATCTTCACGGACTGTTGCCCTGAACCTCGTGATAGAAGTCTAGTGTAATTACGTATGACAAAATTCTGCTCTTGAATCTTGTAGAGTGTACATAACGGTTATGTACTGGGAGGTTTTGGATACATATTTTATCCAAAGGGAAATATGTGTATCTCCCGAGGGACCGATACAGCGTGTATCTATCACGATCCCGGACCTTGGCGATCGCTACTAGATACACTATATTCCCGCTCGTTATGTACCTATAACCTTAGTATATGGTATATAAGTATTTTCTCTCTAGTTAGCACAACTCTTCAGATATTGTTTTCGTACATAATTATGCCTCTTGCTTACCAACTTCGTTTGTCAGAATTTTCACCGGCTAGTTTACGAAGAGAACACGTCGTTGTGATGTTTTAATTGATGTTCGCATATTCCTTTATCTTTCTTTATATTGATGTAAAATAATAAACTGTCATATTAATTAACACGCCGAATAAACATAACATCCGCCATTGAATGATGTCATTTATCTGTCGATTTGACCAATCAGTGACGATGTCTTCTCAATACAGATTTACATTATAGACATATGTCTTCTTTGAACCATGGGGTTATTCACTTATTTTATTACTGAGGTTTCAGCATGGCGTCATAGGTCTTCCACATACTCAATCATATCCATTAATTTCACTTGTTTTACTTTCAATGATATCTTGCATTTCCATTTCTCGTACTCGATTTTACAGATTCACCAAATATTTCTCGTGGTATTTGGCTTATGGCATGGAATTAATCACGCTTAGTTTAACAATCAAGTCATTATTCTGTAATTTAATGCGTATTTCTCATGGAGCGCGAATGTAGCAACATTACACATTATCACGCTTTTGTTCTCAAAGAAAAAATATTTGTGCTTTTTTATTTATACAACGATGAATTTTTGCTGGTACATCCCTAGATTTGGTCTGATTCCATTTCATTGTTTGTTTTAGTCTGTTAGCATTGAATCTTTCAGAGCATGTTCTACATCTTCCTTTTTTATTTTCAATAATGTTTGTCTGAAATATTCCAGAGCCATCATTTAGGTTCTCAATGAATATTTATAGGATATCCCATGATTTTGAAGAATATCATTTTTATCTACGAGGTGATATTGATATTTGCACGTGTAAACTTGTTCTCGCTACCGTACCTTAGTCGATGCCGATTACTCTGTACGAGGGGCCCCTTTGAAGATCTCCTACGCACGACTCCTTATAGTATTACATTATAGCTCAGTGTGTTTTTCAGTCTTTTCCCTGGCTTCTCAAAATGTGAACTGCCTCTTTTCCATTCATAGGTAATTATCTGGCTTATTATTGGCTCTATTGAATTATTTCTCAAATAATTGTTCGCCATCTATATGTTATACAAAATGCTAACTTATATACATCACTTGTTTATCACATCTTCCCCTTTCTTTTGACTGTTTTTACTTCTTTTTTTTTCTTTATAAAAATAGTCACATATTGAAACTGTGTGTCTCATCTTTAAGGATAAATTCTCCTTTCCAACTATACATGACGTAAGGATGATTTTTCCTTTAAAAATTAAAATCATATAATTACTTATTTACACGTCACTTATTGTCACTTTCAATTCTGACTCTTTAAGTCATTGTTATGATATTCACTTGTCACTTGTTATTGTTTTATTTTAGTCATTCATAGCCTTGATAATGCATCTGCATTCTTATTTGCACTTCCGGGTCTGTGTATTATTTTGAATCTATATTGTTGCAATCCTAGTGCCCATCTCATAAGTCTAGGATTTGTATTCTTCATGGTCTTAAGCCATACAAGTGGGTTGTGGTCTGTCATTACAACAAACTCTCTGCCTAGTAAGTAGTAGTTCAACTGCTCTATTGCCCATTTCATGGCTAGACACTCCTTTTCTATCACTGAGTAATTCATCTCTCTGGGCATCATTTTTCTACTTAAATACATCACTGGATGCTCACCATCACCAAATACTTGGGAAAGAATGCCACTTATCCCATAATCGGATGCATCAGTTTGTAGTAGGAATGGTAGTTCGAATACAGGACATCTCAACACTGGGTACTCACACAATTCCTTCTTCAACAAATGGTAAGACTGTTCAGCCTTATCATCCCATGGTATATTCTTTGGTATTTGTCTTTTTGTGAGTTCTGTAAGTGGATATGATTTTGTTGCATAGTCATCCACGAATCTTCGGTAGTAGCCCGTCATGCCTAGGAAAGTCTTCAATAAAGACTTTGTATCAGGTCTGCTGAATCTTTCAATAGCTTCAATTGCACTAGGCTTAGGAGTAACCTTGCCTCCTCCTACCATGTGTCCGCAGTAAACAACCTCATGAAAGGCAAACTGGCACTTTGAAGGTTTTACTGTCAAGTGATGCTTCCGTAGTCTTCTCATTAATTCTTCTACATGAACAACATGACATTCAAATGATTCACTAAAGATCAAAATGTCATCCATGTAGGCTGCTATGTATTCTTCAGCACCTCTAATCAGTTCATCAACCATACGTTGGAATGTTGCTGGAGCACCATGAAGTCCAAATGGCATTACTGCAAATTGGTATATTCCCCATGGGGTCCGAAATGCACACTTTTCTTTGCTGTCTTCTGTGAGAGGAATTTGCCAGAAACCTCTACTTAAGTCACAGACTGTTATCCATTTTGCTTTGGGCAATTTATCTAGAATGTCATCAATTCTAGGCATCAAGTAGTGGTCAAACCGTGAAACTGAGTTCAAATAGCGAAAATCAATACACAGCCTCATTGTTTTGTCCTTCTTAGGAATCATTACAATGTTTGATATCCACTCACTCTTGGATGGTTCTATAAATCCTTCTTTCAGCATGTAATCTATTTCTTCTTTGACTACTTTCAGCTGACTTTGTGGAATTCTGTAATTTGGTTGTCTGCATGACTTTTCATCGCCTGTGTCTACGTGATGCTTGATAAGATCTGTTCTGCCTGGATGGTTAGTTAAAACATCTTCATAGCAAGTCAGAAGAGCATCAAATTGACTTCTTTGGTCATCTGTCATCTCTGGATTCATTTTGTACTTGAACTTCTTCGTTTCTGTATCTCTGTCTTCCACATCAGTAGTATGTAGATTTGTAAATGCATTAGTCATGCTGTCTTCCGAATCACTGTCATCTTCTTCAGTAAGGATGAAACAGTAGTTATCTCTATCATGATATTTTCTCAGAAGATTAATATGATATGTCTTGGTCTTGGTTTTGGATATTTGTATTTCATAGTTCACTTTACCATGACGATGTAGAACTTTGTATGGCCCTTGCCATTGTGCCTCTAGCTTGTTATCACTTGACGGCAATAACAGAAGAACTTCATCTCCTGGTATGAGACTGACTTGTCTGCTTTTTTCATCATAGTACTGTTTTTGTGTTGTCTTAGCTTCTTTAGCATTTTCTTCTGCAAGTGATTGTAGGGAGGTCAGTCTATCTCTCATGTTGATTACATATTCTACAACACTTGGGGGGCTATCTTTTGAGGCTTCCCATTTTTCTTTAACAACATCTAAGGGTCCTCTTACATCTCGCCCATACAGAAGTTCAAAGGGTGAAAAACCTGTTGAGCTGTTTGGTACCTCTCTGTATGCAAACATAACATATGGTAAATACACGTCCCATAGTTTAGGCTCGGATGAAACAAACTTGCGAAGCATGTTAATGAGTGTACCATTGAATCGCTCAACTTGCCCATCTGTTTGCTGATGGTAAGGGGTACATTTGATACCTGTCACACCCAGTAACTTGTACACTTCCTTCAGTAGTTTGGACATGAAATTTGTTCCCTGGTCCGTCAAGATTTCTTCTGCGATTCCTACTCTAGAGAAAACATTGATCAATTCATTCGCTATCTTCTTTGCATCTGTATTCTTCATAGGGATAGCTTCTGGGTATCTGGTCCCATAGTCACCAATACAAAGTATGTACTTGTTTCCTTTTAAAGAGCGTATGAAAGGCCCAACAATGTCCATAGCAATTTTCTGGAATGGTACACTAACAACTGGTAAGGGAATCAATGGAGCTTTGTCAACATCTCTTTTTCTCGCGACTCGTTGACAATTGTCACATGACTTACAATACAATTTGACATCCTTGAAGATACCTGGCCAGAAGAATCTTCGGATTATCCTATTGGTTGTTTTTTGTACACCCAGATGTCCTGCTAATGGTATGGTATGAGCTATCTCTAGTATTTGTTTTCTGCAACCTTTTGGGATTACAATTTGCTCAATCAGTTCATCAACAGCATTTCTTGTAATCCTGTAGATGATACCTTCCTTCCTGATGAAGTATGGAGTCACTCTGTTTGTATCTGTTGAAATCAATATTTGTTTTCTGATGTCTCTTAAAGTAGAATCTCTGTCCTGCAATTCCTTTAAATCATCTACTCCTACTGCATCTAACTTTATATGGTCTTGTTCTTGGTGAGTATTTCTATACTTCTTCTTATCGCTTCTTCTTTGCAACCTTGTCTTTACGATTTTCTCAACATTTTTCTGTTCAAATATGGAGTCATCAAACTTAAATGGTAGACCTTTATCATCTGCTGTTTTTACATCATTTTGCTCCGTATTTGCTAATGTAGGACTATTCTGCAACATGTCTGTCTTTCCATCGTAATCTCTGTCATTAGACATTGTATCATCATCCATCATAACATTTGTTGCAATATCTCTCGCATCATCCTCGGGTGTAATTAACTTCACTTCAGATTTGCTGTCCACCATCTTGTTGTTGCTTTCTTCTTCTATCTGTTGTTTCCATTGTTTTCGTGTTGTGACAAAAGCTGGCTTAGATGTTTTCTTGTAGATGTATCTGTTCATCTTATCTCTGTCTAGTTGCTTTAAGACATCTTGTCCTAGTAATATAGGAGTAGGCACAGAATCTGACACCACAGCTTTAACATGAAATGTTTCACCACCAATGGAAAAATCAACATCTGTTGTAGGATAGGCTTTATGATCACCATGGACACACGTCATTGTTACTTCATCGGTTGATGAAATTTTGTCTGGACTAACCAAGTCTTGATGAATAATTGTTTTACAGCTTCCCGTATCTATGAGAAGTGTGACTTCCTGGTCATTCAAAAATCCTTGTACCGTTCCATCCTCACTATTGTTATATTGAGAAAAGATATCAGTCTTAGCTTTACAGTGGTAACTTTCCTTGCCTTTTCTACGACATTTACTTGTGACGTGTCCAAAGGTTTTACAAAATTCACAGTAGTGAGACAAGTCTGTGTTACACTGAGATGATACGTGTCCTATATTCTTGCATTTTTCACATCTCGTAACTGCTTTATCGCTGGTACATTCGGTCGAATAATGCCCTTTGTCGCCACAACGGAAGCACTTCGAGTTTTCTTTGATCTTCTTGAGTGTCTCCTCACTGTTGCTAGTTTGTTCAACAGACTTTGAGTCACTTTCTTGGTTTCTTTGTTGATTTCGTTTATTTCCAAACTTTCTATGTTTATTCTTGTCATTGTCTTCCAAGGTATAGTTTCTCGCTTCCATATAACTGTCGGCTAATTTGACAACTTCTTCTGTAGTCTTACAGTCATTCTGCTTTACCCATATTTGTATATCATTAGGGAGAGTGCTGATAAATTGTTCCTTAATGATGAGGTCTTTCAGTTGATCCCTAGTTTTAGCCTCTTTTGTCCATTTGTCGAAGGTATCTGACAGTCTTACTGAAAAGGCTTTGACTCCCTCATCGCTTGGTCTATGTAGTTTTCTGAAGCGTGTTCTATATGACTCTTCATTTATGGAATATCTTTTTAAAATAGCTGTCTTGACAGTGTCATAATCACTAGCTTCTTCTGCTGGTATTCCAACATAAGCTGCTTGAGCTTTTCCTGAGAGTGAAGGTGCAAGCTTGAGTGTCCAGTGTTCCTTTTTCCACTTGCACATTGTAGCAGTCCTTTCGAATACAGTTAAAATGTCTTCAATATCGTCAGTTTCTTTTAACTTTGTGATAAATGGATCCTTTGGACGTTTTTCTTCATCCTTTTTATTGCTGCGGATTTCCTCGATGAGTTTTCTTTGTTCCTCTCTTTCTTCTCTCCGCTCTTGTGCCCTTATTTCTTCAAGGCGATATCTTTCTTCTGTGTGAGATTGTTCCATCTTATTAAACATCTCCATCATGTATTTCATCATCATTGTAGTTTCAGTGGTAACTCCTGCACCCAGCATTCCTTTTGATGACCTAGGTATGGCACCTGGTTCTGCATCTTCAGCGTTGTCAGGTGGAACATCTTCCAAACCAATTTCATCTAAGGGTTCACTTTTTTCTGCCATGCCTGTAGATGTATTGGATGCCTTCTGGTCCTTTGGTTTCTTCTTGCTTGGTAGAGTTGGTCTGTCTGAGTAATTTGTTGATCGTGTGTTCATGTCAATGTAATTGACATACTACATATTAATATGCTTTTAATGAGTATAATATAAAAACCATGAAATGAAATTAGTAAAATATGACCTAAGTTGTACCTGATGTCATGTAGTAATATTGCTATTTGCACAAGTGATTTGCAAGAATTCTCTAATGGATGTAATTTGAATAAGAATATTGCAAATGCAACAAAATTTGCCGTGATATTCTGCAACAACTGGCAATGATAACTGACAAGGACAATTGACAATTAAATGGTTAAGGTAATTGCTAAAGGTTCAAACTCAATAATGCAAAGGCTATATTTCAGTTGTTTTGTGAACAAGATCAAAAGTTATTGAATATAAAATGCTAACATATCTTTTGACAAGACCCTATACAATTAATAATAGCATTCCTTGATCTTAAATGCACTGATATGTGTTGAAAACCTCATTTTTATACTTGTTTTTATTCATTGTTATTCCAGTTGGCAAGCCATACTATTTACTTTAACTCCAGGTCATCTTGACCTTATGCCAAGACAAATTATTCCTATGTTTTCTTTGTCTTTTGTTTTAGTGGATAATTGATAACTGTAATGTTTACTATTCAATAGCACAGTTGCACTAGACTGCCAATTTAAGTGTGCAAAGTAGCTTATAATCCTATTAGCTATTCAAAAGTGAATACTGCAAAATCACACATAAATGTCATTCCTATAGCATAGTATTGATCAATATTTTAAAACTCAGTTGTAATGTATATACCAAGAAGCAACTATATTCCATGCAAATTTCTTGATTATTCCTTGGTTTTACTTTATCCAAGTTCATTTATAATCTGATGCAATCTTGATGCAAATTCTTATAATATCTTTACCACTTTGGCCTTGAATTAACTTGCAATGGCAATTAACCATATACCACTTTGGATTGGTTTCACCACTTTGGTGCTATTGCAATACTACTTTGGTTTTATTCTTAATACCACTTTGGTCTGAGTTATTTTAACCACTTTGGTTTACCACTTTGGCTTGATTCATTTGACTTTGATCTTAATATCTCTTTGTTTGAGTTCACTAGATTTCTTACTGAGCAGAGTTCATTTTCAATGTAGATTTCCTCAGATTTTCCTCAGAGTCCTCAGAAAATGAAAGTAAAGGATACTACCTTTCCTTGGAGTGCTTGAGTTCGATTTCTTTTTCGCTGCCACCATGTAAACTTGTTCTCGCTACCGTACCTTAGTCGATGCCGATTACTCTGTACGAGGGGCCCCTTTGAAGATCTCCTACGCACGACTCCTTATAGTATTACATTATAGCTCAGTGTGTTTTTCAGTCTTTTCCCTGGCTTCTCAAAATGTGAACTGCCTCTTTTCCATTCATAGGTAATTATCTGGCTTATTATTGGCTCTATTGAATTATTTCTCAAATAATTGTTCGCCATCTATATGTTATACAAAATGCTAACTTATATACATCACTTGTTTATCACAGCACGAGAGAGCAAAGCGAACGAGTGCAAATATCAATATCATCGAAAAAATGATATTCTGAAAAAATCATAAGATGTTCTTATTATCCTTTAGGAGTGTACTAAATGTAAAATATCATTGCAAAATGAATTTCATGCCAAATAGAGTCAATTTGGTGGGAAATCAACAAGCGGAGTATAGAGTCACAATATCCTCCGCATATTGGGTTTTCCGGAGTATATCGTCACGATATCCTCCGCATTATGTTTTCCGGAGTATATCGTGGCGATATCCTCCGGTTATTCATTTTGCCAATAGATTATTATACATTTAACACACTAAGTGTAGGATAATTTCTGATCGTGAACAAAGGTTTTCTTCTTGACACATTCATTATCTCCAAGAAAGGTATAATGATAATTAAGTTAATCAGACTAAGTGATATTAACGGCAGAAGCAGATCTATAGGGGGTGACAAAATTGCAAGCAATACAACAAATATAATTGGTGAAGTTATCTAAGATTCAAAGTACAAAAATAGGGGAATGTTTATATTCTCCCAAATATAAACAATTGAATTCAGTCAAGCCAAGTAAGTAAGTCAACGTTCGAAAATAAAAATCTCAAAAATCGTACATCTTTGATTTCCAAAATAATTTGTGAGGTGGTTATTTAGATGATAATACACATTTTAACGCACTAATTTTGAGTACATCTCGAATCAATTCTCAACAAAGCGTTCTCGAAATAAGTATTCGAAATGTTTGAGTTCGGGATGATAAAAGTACGTTAAGATATACCGCTCCTTAACAAACTCCTTCACGAACAAGATATAGAATCAAATGCATATTCTTCCTATTTATTCCCTGACACATGCCAATGAATGTTGCATAAGTAAATATCTCCGTTTTAAAAAAATTTGAAAACGTTGTTCTCTACAGGTGCCATTTTTTATAATTGAAAAACAAAATTGAACAATTTGCATTTCTAAATTGATAAGTTTCTTGGAATACAACTTAACTGTAAACGATTTAAGTCATTAATAATATTTCCCTTAGTGAACCCATGCTGAATAGACAGTAACTGGGTCAATGTTTTGTGTTCAACCTTGATTTCATGACTTTTAAACATGAGTCGACGATTATGTAGGAAATTTCATTTTCAAATGTAAGCGTGTCAACTCCTGTTTTTGCACAATATTTTGCCCTTTATAATGATAGATCGCCAAAATATATGCATGTACCTCTCAATTAGGCGATATTTTTTTCAATTTATAGATGTAAACTATAAACTCAAACAAAAATTCAAACCATCCGCTCTATTATTTTGATTACACAAGACGAAATTTCCACTCCCGGGGAGCACTTTGGTATCACTTTGAAGGAAGATTCTTGAAAAATCGTTCGAATTTTCACAAAAGGTTTCACGTAATTTTATTACTTTGTTTAAGCCTCGACTTATAGCATACTCAAATCCGATACCATAATTATTAATCAAAATGAAACATTAACTTTACCAGGTTAAATAATAAACCGTTTCGAGAATTGATGATTTGAGTTAATTGTGGATATTTATATAAATGTAAGTTGGCATGTATTCGACAGTTAATGTACACACATGATGTATGCATCAACGTGTGACTTAAATATCAATTCGTGACTATCACATTTGGCTTCCAAAAATTAAGTTGGAAATTACAGTGGTAGGAGATTAACGAAAACGTCAATCACATCCAAATATCCGTACGACGTCAAGTATTAAACAAAACACTTTTCGTGCATCTCGAACATGGCAAGGTTCTGTTATCCAGCAATGTGCATTTCGAAAGAAAAAATTCACAAATATCAACAAATTTCATTGAGTAGGATATTACATTCGAAATCACAAGTTTCAAATTATTTTTTTATAACCGAGAATTGTCATCCTCCGATCACGGGGCTTCAAAATCCAGAATATATTCTTTCTTTTTACCCCCTGCGATAAGCAGTTAGCATTTCCCCGATTAAGAACTCGCAATCAGATTGGTTGTCGCAACACTGCGACAGAAATCATGTATAAGTCATTGCGCATAACTAGATCACGTGATTCAGTTTAATCGGACGCTTCCAAATTGGTTATAGCAGGGGGAAGAAGGAGGTACGGATTCTGGATACCTGCTTAGGAGGATGGAGAATTGTAAGAACTTGAAACATGTTGTGAGTTTTTCAAACGGCATATCCTCATTCACGTTCTTTGACAAGGATGAATCCATTTGAAAACATGGATTTTCTTGATTATTCTTCAAAACTACCCTTGAAATATAAGTATGTAGGATATTACAGTGTAAATTGACACTCATTTGTTTGCTCGATATCCTGAACAAATAAATGCAGTACCGTCTTGCAATATTTGAAAACCGAAAGTTCATTCTGTATGTAAACAAGAAAAAATACATTTATGGTTGGTTCATAATGAAAAATAACGAATAACATATATCTTTTGAAGTAGGGGTATACAGGGACACAGTGGAAAATCAGAAATTTAGGTCATATCCCAAAGATTGCTTCACCAATATGTAACAGAACATCAAAATTATCATTTACACGTTTGCTGATAGGTTTATTGAAAATAATTAACCAGAGGTTTACTTCAGTTGTGGCACCATTCTTAGTAAATATTGATGAACATACGAATATCGAATGTTGACTAAGTTACTTGTCTTGACCGTATTGTAAAACTCTTTAATTCTCCTTCAATAGTCTACACTTTGGGTAAAAAGCTTGACAAGAAATGATATGAGCCTCAAACATTCTAAAATTAAAACAATTTTCGTCAAGATAGTAATGAATTTGATCTGCCTAAGGAAAAGTGGATTCCACCAGGGACTTTAACATACTGAATTCGGACGACAAAAATGAGCTGAAACGAATTTATAGCAGGAGATTTTTCAATAGGGAAATACCATGGGGTACATAATTTTAGAGGAATTCAGTTTTCCTTTCAAGAACAAATTGATACATCAAAATAAACATTAGTAATGCATTAAACATTGTAAACAAGGCATTAACATGACAAAATGTCAATACCGAGTTGTTCACTACAATCTTAAGTCAGACTTGATCTTCTGAGAACTTGTAATTGATTTTGAAAAAGGTCAATTTCAGGCAAGTTGAAAAAATACCTTTTTGAGAAGGACACTGAAGGTCAAATCTTAGATCTTTAATCAGACTTGAACTTCTGAGAACTTGTAGATGATTTTGCCAATTTCAAATTCTTCCAAGATGGCTGCCGCTTTAAAAATGGCGGAAATTTTTCGTGAAGATCTTAAGTTTTTTATTTTAAACCAAAATGATAAATATTATTGTTTGAAATTTTTTGTAGTATATTCACAACATCTATATGTTTCACGTGTGTTCCGTGTTTTTCACCCTGACCCCTAGGGGCCGTGTATGGGGTCGGGTAAACAGGGATTTGCGTTACTTTTGAGATCTTTCTGAATTAGTATCACTTTATTATACTCAAATGAAAGGCAATTTAGACTAGATAGCGAATACTACATATCGTTTTTCTGATTTGGCCCTCGTAAATTCAAAATCTTATGTGGTATTTCGCAATGATGTTCTAATGTACCGATTCACAATCCAAGATATAACTGTCTGAAATTGTTTACGATTTCCTTCGTGAACCTTTGAACATTTTTCACTTATTAGCTCTTCAAAACTGGAGCAAAATGTTAATAGATAGTAAATTGCTAAAACGTATATCATGACTTTCAATCTAAAACATTGATTTGTTGTTTCAAACTTCAAGAAACTCAGACATCATTGACCTGACTTAAATAATTGGGATACAAAAACATAAAGGAGGGCGAGTTGTTTGTAGAATGAATCGGGGGATTTTTTTCATGAATTTCGCTTATGTTTTTCATCCAAAAAACATCAATACACTTTAAAACATTTTGTTTACTTTAAGATTACACCATGTAATCCAAAAATATATTTCTCATTTTCAAAGATAATCCATGGATTAACACCCAGGTATTTTTATTTTTCAATCTTCAGAGGGCTGGGAATCAATGATGCTCAACGCTTTTGAATACGATAAATGCTGTTTTAAATAGGTTTTACGTATGCCAATAATTTCTCAAATTATGTAAGCTGAATGCATTCCTTAATCCCTAGAATGCCTATCATAATAACATTCTTTTGTCCTGGCCACTTAATATGTTTTGTTGCTGTCTGATCATCAAATCAAATTGTTGTTATTTAAAGATGTCAGTCAAATCTGGTGAAACAGCACAACATTTACCTAAATAGCACGAGTACATATTATGTAACTCATTCATAATATTTCATGCATCAGGTATTAAGGCTTAGGGGATTAACTTTTACACATAAACTGAACTGACAGATGTGCACGCTTACATGTACAACTTCCAGGATTGTAAGAATTCAAAACTTGTTGATAGCCATATTTTCCTGAATGTTACATCGAGATATTATGGCATTTATGAGTGGTAAAACATGAAAAAAGCATTTTCATTTAAAATTAGCATATGATTTGAATAACACAGATGCGAGTAGGTAGTTACCAGATTCACCACCAGGTGGCTCGTTCGGGTCAGATAGCATGGCAGGTATAGGAGAAAGTTCCCTTAAACTTAAATCACATCTATTTTAATGATTCAATTTTCATATAACCCTTATGTATCTATAGTTATGCAAACTGAAATATGTCCAGTAAAAGAAAATGTTATCTATCCAATACAAGAAAAGATATTTCACTTTTTGTGATTTTGTATCATGGGGTCTATGGGGAATCAACCCGAACAAGAAGTCACATTTTCAAAAAAAATTAAATTTTCAAAGTTGATAAACAATTTTCGAAACCATATTTCTAGATGTACTTTTACATGCATATTTCAAATATGACATCACTTTAACTGAATTTTGAATATTTAATGACGTAAATCAAGATTATTTCTACTCGCACCTAGTCTATTGATGCCAAGAAATGTATTAGTTAACTGTATCCGTTTTACATCCATTGCAGTTGGCTACATTATAAGACAAGGCATTCACATGCAAAATGTCAACACCTGCCATTTGTTACAGACACCAACTGCCAAACACCAACTGCCAAATGATAAACACCAACCACTGAACACCGTCCACAAAAAAGTTTGAGACCATAACAATATGTCACCACTTGTGGTGGTGACATAAAAATGATCATGGAAAATTGTATTTTTTTAAAAAAGTAGGAACTTCTGAGGTTATTAGAAAATTGGAAGACAAGGAAGGATTCTGGGAAGGATATTAGGGTTATAAATTGCAATGAAACTAAAACAAAACATTCTTTTTCTCAAATATCACAGTGTATATTCAAATCACAAATACGATATCATACAATTACAATAAGGGTCTAGTGCACTTTCCATTATGATATCCCCATGAAAAAAATGAATCATTTTTAGGTGTAACATAAAGAATTCAATGTCACATAATACTGTGGAAAATATTTGGGCGTTTGGACCCACATGGGCTGAGGTTGAGGTCATTTAGTTCAGCAAGGGTGTATTGACTTGCCATTGAATGGGCTCCATTGACCTTACATGTGGATATCATCAATTCCAATAGAGGCCATTGGTTTCTATTGATTTTCACAAAAATACCTAAAATACACTATCACCTGAATCGATTGCAAATTAAATAATTTCACAGTATGACACAAATGGTATATCACATCAGATGTGCAAATATAAAGTTTGCAATCGATTCAGGTCATACTTCAAATTAAAAGATTATACATTTTTTCCATCATTTTTTCCTACAAAATGTCTATAGAAAAATGCTTCAAAAGCAACTTTTATACTAATGAAATCCCATACAACTTTCTAAATCCAAAGATTATACTGTTATGTTTCATTAATTAATAACATATTTGGATAATATGTTGGGATGTGTAGGATGCACTTTATGATTGAATATTGGCCCTAATAAGTGGCCCATTCATCAATACAGTGCTGAATATAGGTCAACAAGATACTAGTGTACATATAAATGTAATAATACCTATAGCTAGGTCTGAATATTAAACTCCAGCCAAATAGAGCCACCACAATATTTCAACCTTTGTAACCCTTGCAAAAAGATTTTCTTGCAATAAAAATGTAAAAATAGCTTAGGGTACTTGTAAGCCAATTTGATTTTAAGGTAGACATGTCTCGATATTTTTCAATAATTTTCATGATTAAAAATACCGATAATCAATGAAAGGGACAATATTTTCACATTTGTAATTGTATGTGTATGCATGGTCCATGTGTATGTTACCATAATTCTTTATATCCACTTAAAATGTAAAAAATTTTGCCCAATTTATAAATATCAGATAATTTATTCATCACCAAAATTAGTAAAAATTATCAACATGCAGAACTACCTTAAAGAGTTTAATCTCTCACTCAGTCACAATCATGTCAACCAAAACTGTACTCGTGTTACATAATATAGGATTATACAGCTTACCATACGTGTGCAATCTATATAGCATCCACACTGACATCTTTACAGAATCATATATAATTTTTGAATATAAACTAACTCAACCCAATAAGGCGAGTACTAAAGAATTTACTTACCTGCCATCTAAAAATCTGCTTGGAACTACCATTGGATTACCATTGGATTCCTCCAAGAGAATATTCTAGGGCTCATTCAGCTTACATAATTTGAGAAATTAATGGCATACGTAAAACCTATTTAAAACAGCATTTATCATATTCAAAAGCGTTGAGCATCAATGATTCCCAGCCCTCTGAAGTTTGAAAAATAAAAATACCTGGGTGTTAATCCATGGATTATCTTTGAAAACGAGAAATATATTTTTGGATTACATGGTGTAATCTTAAAGTAAACAAATTTTTTTAAAGTGTATTGATGTTTTTTGGATGAAAAACATAAGCGAAATTCATGAAAAAAATCCCCCGATTCATTCTACAAACAACTCGCCCTCCTTTGAAAAAATTACAGGTCATTAAGGTCAACTCTCAAATCAAAACTCAGATTTGAACTTCTTAAAACTTGAAGATGATTGTGAGAGTTTCTCAATTTGAGCAACATCAAGTTGAAGAAATACGTTTTTGACCTTCAATGTTCACTTATTTTTGCCATGTTAACATATATTGGCAAAAAATGTTTTGACATTAAAATATTGAAGTCCGTCTACATAGTTTATTATTGGAAGTTACAGACGCCAACAGCCGAACGCAAAACACCATGCAACCGTCGAACACCGTCTATAAAAAGAGTTGGAGACTATAACCATATGTCACCACTCCAGATGCTGAATTTTTTAGCAAAAGTCGTTCAATGCAATATTTCCGCCCCTTCACTCATTTTGTCTGTTTTACGGGCGTGATAACCTCTGAATACTAGATATAGTAATTGGTACCTAATACACAGTTCGATCTGCTAGGATGCATTTTGACAAAAAGTTTTGTAACGAAGAATTTTGTGTCTGTGTAACACTTTCAAAATCCTTCGTTACGAGGCTTTTTGTAAATTAAACTTGCAGTGGTGGATATAGGCGGCCTTTTGGGCATTTTAGAACAAATTTTCAAAAATGGGCCTTGAATTTTCTAAATTAAGACCCAATTTTGGTTCAAAGGGGCCAAAAAAGTTCAGATTTGAAATGTGCCCCCCCCCCCCCCCCCCCTTGTAGCTTTTGGATCCGCCATTGACGCGTGTGTGTATATATATCCAACCTTTGAGGAATCACAAATTATAACATATCAACTCCAACATGTATTCAATCTCTATTAAAATACATACATTCTCTTTGCATGATATCAGCTGGGATCTTATATAAATAGAATTCTAATATAAATATATTCATATGAATGCACGATTCTGGTTTCACTCTCGGTTTAAAACATAAGTAAAATGATCAGCTCATTTTGTGTTGGCGTTTCTGTTCTGGTTATTAATAATGAAAACTCTTAGCTTCGAATTACACGTTGGTATGTCGCTCGTGTAATAACAATTAACCAGCCAACAACATTGAGAATCCTGCACGTGAACACGAAACGTTCTGAACACGTGCAGGATGAAAAAATAAATAGCAAGCTCAACAACTAGCAATCATGACTTTAATGTATATTTTGGGTTTGCGAGGACATTTGATTTTTTCAAAATAAACACGAGGTTTTAAGATGTAAGATACATCTTCAACATTTGCGGCTATTTTGGGACTTTTCGATGTAAAAGTCTATATTACAATTAACCTGATAAATCTACTGTAGTCTTATCTATTTTCAATTGAAATAATATATTGCATTCGATTTTAGTATTTTAAAACGTTCTTCAGAAAGATCTCAAAATGGATACGAGCACGTTTTCTTGACCTCAAATTCAAACGTGGTCCATATCACCCTTGGTATACGCAGCTAACGAAAATTGACCGGTACGGGTCAAAAGCTGGACCGGTACGGGTTAACGGTTTTATTTGAATTTAAAACAGCCATAACTTGCTCAATATTGACTTCCTCGTGTCTAATTTGAAATATATGATACCTCCCGATGCTTTTAAGTACCCCAATTTTTTACAGATTTTTAAACGGACCAAAACTCTCTAAATGCGCTTTTATGCTCTCTTCTCTCGAGAACGACTGTCTCATTTTCACGATAACTTTTATTTCGTACTTCTAACATATAAGATTTATTTTTTACCATCAAGGTATGATGTAAATGACATGCTATTTACATCTTGTGAGTTAATGATCATACCTTGATGGGGAAAAATAGATCTTATATGTTAGAAGTACTAAATAAAAGTTATCGTGAAAATGAGACAGTCGTTCTCGAGAGAAAAGAGCATAAATGCGCATTTAGAGAGTTTTGGTCCGTTTAAAAATCTGTAAAAAACTGGGGTACTTAAAAGCATTGGGAGGCATCATATATTTCAAATTAGACACGAGGAAGTCAATATTGAGCAAGTTATGGCCGTTTTAAATTCAAATAAAACCGTTAACCCGTACCGGTCCAGCTTTTTGACCCGTACCGGTCAATTTTCGTTAGCTGCGTATACCAAGGGTGCATATGGACATGTCACAAGAAACTGTAATATATGTTTTTAAGTAGGTACACCTAGAATTTCAACAAAGTCGCGCACACGTACATGTTGACGGTTGCCATTTTTCAAATGGCCCACTACTTAACCCAAAAGTGGCATACGACAGTTTACCATGCTTATGAGTATTCACACATCAAATGTGAACAAAATATAATCGCTTCATTACTTTAGGTGTTAAGTAAAAAATGTAATATAACACACGTAAAAATGTCGGTCATTTTCAAAATGGCCACACCTTCTAGCCAGAGTTTCATAAAACAGTGTGCCATGCTTACGAGTATACAAAAAAGGTTAAACACACTTTAAATAAAAATGGCGGCCATTTTCAAAATGTCATGCTTATGGGTATTTTTGTGTACAAAACATCAATTCATTTATATCAGTAAGCGGGCTGTCACTTTCAGTTCTTAAGTATGGCTTGCCAACTGTTCACAACCCTGGTTTCTATTCATATGTCTGATCTGTACTTTTACAAAAATTAGTTCTTTAATCGTCATGACATTTACCATTGGTGTATTGACAGTCAAGTCCATTGTGTAGTTGTTGAAGCACACGTGATGGCTGGGCTATACAACTGAGACTGAGATGAGATCATGTTTCCTCTAGTGTAAGATCGGTCTTGTGGTATTAAATCAAGTTGAACATTAAGACAGCAATGAAGACAGTTTCAACATTTAAGAATATTTCAGTACACCCCAAGGACAGAAAGGCACAAGTCATATAAAGATCCCATGTTAAACAATAAACAATACATATTTATGCGAAAAAATTTCCTAGGATTTTTTTATTTATTTTTTTCAAAAACATGTGCAGTTCTGACAAAACACAATATAATATACTACACAAAATATGGAGAGGTTAAGATCGTTGATCAGGGCTATTGAACCAGACTATGGACAGTGGGGACCTCTCCACATTTAATATCAAACTTCTTTCTATCTACTCTTGGTGACATCCTTCATGTACTAACTGTTCACCTTTCTCATGACCTCTATGTGACATTTCAGTTGTCAATGCAATTTAATCTGTACATACAGGTACTTTTGAAGGCTTAACAGTTATTGATTATTAATAATGGTAGGAATTTTATTTTACAAGATATTATTTTTCCATAATAAGATGGCAGGAAGAGTAAATATATCTTTATGCTAAATATGGACATTTTAGTGTGTGAAGTTTCCAGTAGCATAATTATGTTTTAACTGTAAAATATTGCAGCTTTATTTGACATATTTTACCCTGACCTCTCAGTATTAGCTCTCAATATGATGTATTATACCTCGGATGCAGTTCATAGAGATCTTAACTTTCGAATCAAACAGGTTTCAATTTTACTATGCTTACTTTGATTACAAATCAAAGAACTTAAAAATACTGTGACAAAATCATAACAGAGATGAATGCTTTGAGCAGAATTATAAAATATAGTATTATTACACTGTAAAACACATGCTATTTGGGCAATGTGAATTGATAAAGAAGCAGTTATCAATTAAGAAAGTAAAGAAAGCATGGAGTAGGTCCCATATAAATATACACTACACTCTGAAGTACATTATAATACATAATATATTAAATCAAGAAACATTGATTCCGTGTGAAAATAAATACAATCGTAATGTTACATTTATTTATGCTAAATATTTAACCATGCAACCTTGTATTTACATCACATCATTGGCACATAAGCAACTGACATTCCATTTATACACAGAGACCTACTCCATGCTAACGCTCTAAGTACAAAGGCTACAAAAACTGGTGACGCCATAGCCGCTTTAACCAATCACACCATAAGGCTGTACACAAGAATGCCATGCCTTAGCCCCAGAGAAACAGAGAACCTGTACATGTTAAACCTATAGACTTTGCATAGAACTTTTACATAAATTACATGGCATTTTATTCATTATAGTTTTAATGACCAGGGTCAACATGGTATGTAAAAACTGCCTAACAATTAGAAAATACTTCCTTCTTTCTCTGTTCTTGCTCACCCAATCATTTCTGTTCAATATGTATAGTTATTATTTATATATATCAATATTTAAGCTGAGATTTGATGCCTGATTTTTATACACATAATGGCTTAATGTTAAACATACATTAATCATATCCCCAAAGTAGAATTATGCATCGACACATGTACAAAATAAACACAACATAACACCACGAGGGGGAGGGAAAATATGCAATTCTGGCTCTGCCCGCCAGCGATGATATTACTCAATAACTTAATGGCTACATTGTCTCTTAGGCAGTCAATCTAAACGAGGCCCCGACCCGTTATATACTATCTTGTCTTTTATTTACATATGTAAAAACGCCAGCTTACATTGACTGCTGTTCCTACATCGACAAGGAATGATACAAGTTAAAGGCATAGTGATATAAAGCTCTCTCACAGTTCACCTATAGGAATCAATCCTCAGGTAACTAATTCCAGAAATCACACGATCACAGTAACTGACAGTGCCACTCGCATTGCACCTGTATAAATAGTCAATATACACATAGAGAGCTTGTTTATCATGCAGCAGAATTGCATACTTTCTTTGGAAAAGCACCATACAAATGTCGCTCTGTCCTAACGTCTAGGGCCGGAGAATCCACCTCCACCCCTCATTCCTCCTCCGCCTCCCCCTCTGTTATCTGTTCTACCCCCAGGGCCTCCTCCACCCATACCCCCGCCACGTCCACCTCCTCGAGGCCCTCCAGGACCTCCTGGACCCCTGGGGCCAAGACTTCCACCACGTCCACTCCTGGTGCCACTCCCTGGTCTTCCTCCGGTCTCGCTGCGTTGTTTCTTCTCCTCTACATTCAAGCGATGGCCTTGGAACATTATAGGCTGAAATAAGATCAATATATTGGTTAAAGAAGTAGTTTCTTAGGTGGCTCCCTTGTACAATCAGTGATATCCCAATATCATTGATCATGTAATACTTATACCTTAGATATATCTTGAGACCAAGTTATGGGCACAGTATTGAAGATATATTGAGAAAAAAATCTTAAAACCACTGAAAGTAAAAAATATGACTAGGTGCCAAACATAAAAAAAATATCAAGAAAATGCACTGTGGTTAAAAAATGAAGAAAAAACAAATATCACTGCCAGGATTTGAACCCTCAATCTCAAGGACTGGTATCAATTCAAAAAAAATTTGTACATATATAAATCATTTCAGAAAAAGTCATACACAACATAAACATGTTGCTTTAATTTGACAGCCTTTTTAATTTGGCGGATTGAGCAAGTATGTTGTTGTGGAGATATATAAAAATAGTGAGTTTTGCTCAGTGATGGAGTTCGTCAACTAAGTGAGGAGGCCTATGACAGCAGGCATACTGTCACCATCCCGCACCATCAGACGCAAATTACAGCATCATTGCAAATTAATTTAACTTTCTGTACAGATTGTTCTTTTACTATTAAATGAACAAATATAAAATGAATTGAAGATGTATAAAGCATCCACTTTTTTTAAGAAATACTTACTTTTTCTCCCAAAATTCTTTGAACTGGCCCAGGTTCCTTAAAAACCACAAAGCCAAACCCCTGAAAACAAACAAGAAGAGTTTTAATATTATATTGTATTTTTTTTTTATTAATCATTTTTATTTCAAGTTCATATATTATAACATTTAATTTCATACAATGAAAATTCAACAAGGTTAATCAATTTAACATTTGTGTTGAACTTCGAAGTAAATATACCATACACTTATATGCAATACAAATACAAATTTGTTACAATTATTCGTAACTATTCATATATAAACAAAAAGGAAAAAGTACAATTAAAGCTGATATTAGAATGCTTTACAAAAAATGGTGTGCAGTGGTGTAAATTATGGGATGGTGTAATATACATGTTAGTCAATCTTGGTTGCTTTTAGGAATTTTAAAGTTGCTTTCAGAAGATGTGTATTATCTTCATTACTAAGTTCAGTGTTACCATGCAAAAGCATATTTACTTTGCTAACAGAGTTAGCATCTAAGAATTTTTCTAAACAACCAATGATATGGAGATCTATAAGTAGTTGGATTCTATCATTTACAAATTGGGGGCATTTGTGGGGGCATTTTTATTGTATTAAATGCCTTTGTTAGCAAAATAATTTGAATATAAAGGCTCAGATTAGCGTATATTATGAGTTTCTATAATCATAGTTATCATAGAGGGCAAGGTGATCATCATAGCCTTTGCAAATATAAGTCAGAAGTCTTAAGTGGGCAAGTTTTTTTTTATTCTACAACTGCATTAGGAAACAAGAAAAAATGATTGACCAGAAAGGATTTGATAGGAACAAGTATGTAAGCCAATTAAAGACGCTCCATATTTTCAGCATTCTTTGGCAAAATATTATTTTGAACTTTCATTGGACGGACACCAAAAACAGCTTAGACGGACCACATCAGAGTTTACAACAAATTATCAAAAAATGTTCCTATCTGTCAAATTTTATATCTTAAGTTTTACAAATGTCAACGAAAGATGACGAATTTATTTGTACCACATGCTTCATTCATTTTTGATGGAAGTGTTGCCATCTTTTCAATCAAGAGTTATTTAAAAACAATGCTGATTCGGTATCGTTACAAGTCCTGCAAATGGCTGAAAGAGCCTTTTCCATTGGTCTATGCAATCACCTGATCATTCATTTGGAGAACAGATTTTTCTGAGCTGAGCCATCAAACTAATCACATTTTCCCTTGAGGTATGGATAGAGAATCAGTATTTAATGGTTTGATATAACCATATTAGGTGTGTGTATAACGCTCAATATGGCTGATAATTAACAAATGTTGCATAATTTTCATCAATTTTATTTCGTTAAGTGTACAAATATGACTCGGAATTGCCAGGAATTTTACAATTGAAACTTAAATCGTAGCATCTAATGCATTTCTGAGGCGATACTTGTCTACAATCAAATATGGAGAGTCAGTCCCAACTTCACTATTGGGAAGTTTCTACAGATTTGGGGTACTTACAACCACCATCTAATCAATGGCCTAGAAAACGCCTAGAAAGCTTTTAATTAATGTGTCCCTACCCTAGGACCCACTTTAAGACAGGGCTATTGAATCACTGATGTTTGATTGTATGTTATGTTTTAATGATCATTTGATCCTTTTTTCTTCTAAATTATGCATAGTGCCCCTTTACTAATCATTTATTTGTAGCAGCCAAAGTACACATAAAATCTTATTTCATTATTCAAAAGCAATACAACTTACTGGTACTTTATCGCCCCCTGTTTTCCTGTTGATTCGTAGTTCTAGAACTTCACCATAAGCTGCAAATAAAAATTATGTAAATGAGATGATAAAGTTAACTAGAGTAAAAGTAACTCCATGGAGAAGCAAAGCCCATCCAAGAAATCAATGTCTTAATCCTGCAGTATCAGACACAAATTATAAAGACACAAATTACTACATTACTGCAATCATATAAAGGGTGTCTATAGTCTCTTCTAGGGGTCAAACGGTTCAAAATTCCAACGGTTCGGTTCGGTCACGGTATTTAGGTTCACGGTTCGGTTCTTTCATGGTTCTCACGGGTCTCGTAAAATGGTAATATTTCCTTATAAAATAGTAAGACAGCTCATAAAGAAACAGGTTTTAGCTTTCTATCTAGCCTTGCCCATGTTGGCCACTTTCTATCCTGGTCCCACTATCCTTTTTTATTAAATTGACTTGACAAAGCAAAGTTTATTTGCCTAGTGGCCAACTTTAAATTTAAACTTTAGATTTTTCTGTCCTTGACTGTATTAAGAGCTGAGATCTACATGTAGCACAAGCAGTAACATAGCCCCGGGAACATGCATATAAAGATTGAGTCGAATACACCAAGTATAGAGATCTCTTTACTTGGTGTATTCAACTCATTTTTTTATTATACATTTTCCCAGACCTATGTCTTAACTTAACTTGAGGAAAAAATTTAGCCTAAATAAATATTTTTATCACCGTGAAGATACTTTATGATCTCCCTACAGATTCTGCATATTGATACATTGTCCTCTGATTACCCATTCCAAACGTTGCTTTTGTATTTCAATAATTGAGATTTAATCTCCCAATTCTTGTTGTCTGTCAAAGCAGTCATGCTGAATCAGCACAGATGGCGCTGCGATTGTGCGGGAGATTTAAACACAAATATGTTTCAAGTTTTTAACAAAGACATTAGTAATGTTATAATTTCTGTAATTGTAGTATTTTTTAAATAATATTGATTAAAAACAAACTTATTATAACTGACAAAACACCTCCACGAAGCAAAATTAATTATACTATGAATAGCGTAATCTGGCGAGACCAACTTCCGGTCTATTTAAATGTCACAAAAATGTAAACAATTACTTGTCTATCGATTTGTGAGCGATCTGTTTCACATCTAAGGTAGGAATTGAATGTTTTCTATTGCTATACACATGTTTTTAAGGAATATATTCATGAAGAATAAGTTCATGTCGAACGAAAGAGAGAATATTGAAGACTAAAAAATTGTATTTTTCAATTTTTCCTCAAACCGTGGATGAACCGAATCTCATATTTATGAACCGGATCTCATATTTATGAACCGAAAATACCATCCTAGCATCATTAACCGCGGTAACCGCGTACCGCGGTTAACCGTTTGACCCCTAGTCTCTTCACACTTTATACAGATTTTTTTTTGTAATTGTTAGGGACTCAGTGGACATCAGAAAATGACATGAGCTATACAATAATTTATACCATAGTCTAATTTTCAATATCAATTCAAAAAAATCAAATAGGCTATTAGTAAATTCAAAACACGAAACTTTCTTACTTTCAAAATGTTTTTTTATTTGGCTCCTCAAGGTGGCCAATTCATCCTCCGTTATTGATATTGGTAAATTGCCTACAAACAGTTGTTGGTTGTCCGGGTAACGTATGCCACGTCGTCCTCCATCTGAGTCTGCATCCCCATCCCTATCCCTGGGGCGGCCTCTATTGTCTCGATTCTCTCGCGCAGGGGGCCTGCAATAATAAACAAGGTATGTTGATCAACATTTAATAGACTTCATTAAACGAACTGGTGTTTATCAACTATATAGCTTTATTATTTGGCTCAGATTAGCGTATATTATGAGTTTCTCTAATCATAGCTATCATAGAGGGCAAGGCTGTCATCATAGCCAGGAATATCAGCAACAAAATTCCAACAATAAAGCTCATTAAATAACACAAATATGAAGTCACTCCTGTTATAAATTAGACAGATGATACAATGTAATAGTTTGCACCAGTGAGTTGAAATAGTGAATTGTTCTTTTGTATTAATTTTGTAATAATTATTGTAAATGTTCAATATGGTCTTAGTTAAGAAAATGTGAAATCTAAATAGCTTCACATGAGTACTTCAGTGAGTATTAAAGCTCTGAATGAATCACATACCTTTGAGACCTCTGTGGCAGTGGTGCACTGCCTCCTGGACCAGTATCGTTACGTACGTCTGCAGGTTTAATGGGAGCAGGCTTAGCCGGCTGAGGCGCAGCGGCAACTTGCTGGGAGCCAGGAGTATTCTTCCTTGCAATTCCGGCCCAGGAGAATGTCTTGGGAGTCTCATCCACTGGAAATGAATCATTCAATATTACAAACTTACCAAGAAAAACATTGGTATACTTTTTAAAGACTGCTTCATACAATTTACGCCACTTGAACTAAAACCTATTTTGCTCAGTGATGGAGTTCTTCAACTAAGTGAGGAGGTCTATGACAGCAGGCATACTGTCACCATCCCGCACTATCAGACGCAAATTACAGCATCATTGCAAAGGTAGGTATGAATCTCTTAAAAGAAAGTCAGGTATTGAACTAAAGTCTGGTCTCCTAACCATATTAGATTAACTGATATGGACCATCTGATATTTCACAAGACGAAGGACAAGGGAGAATGCACAATATTAGGTACAATCCATGTACAGTAATATATTACCTGGCTCAGCTTCTGGTTCAAGCTCCTGTTTGACAGGTGCTGGTGGCTCGGGGATTGGCTCCTCTTCTGGCTGAGGTTCTGGCTCAACGGGAGCCTCCTCTGGTGTCTCAGGTCGCTCCTCAAGGTGGCCAGTCCCATTGCTACAAAGATCACAAATATGTTTGTGTAATGTTATAACCTCAGACTTGTACATTACCCTTAATCGTTCCTAGCATCCTGTATGTAGCTTGCTCAGTAATAGAGATCGTCAACTAAGTGAGGAGGCCTATGACAGCAGGCATACTGTCACCATCCCGCACCATCAGACGCAAATTACAGCATCATTGCAAATATACTCTACTTCTAGAAACAAGATATTGTGTGAAAAACATATTATAGTATGTACATACCTAAGTTGGGGCTGCTGGGGTTCGAAGTATGATGTAACAGTTGGGTCTTGAACAGCCTCAGGTTGACTCTGCATCTGTGATTGGTCAACCTCTGGCTCTGAATCAACGCCAATCTCTGCAACACAATGGAGATTAGTTTTGAAAGATACAAGATAATGTTTTTTGCTAGATGTAGTTAACAACTGAATTAAATTTTGCAACATGGGCTACGTAACAATATTCAAAGCCACACTTTCTTTATCACATGATTTACACAATAGGGAGTTTAATGTTGCGATGTTTTTCACAACCTAAAAGTGAACGGAAAATATTGGAAGCAAAGCATTTGTATGGGCCATTGGTCATATATAGGTTGGCGTTTCAATTTTATATGCAAGCTTAAACTCCCTAATGTCTGCTTGGTGAGGAGGTCTATGACAACAGACATACTGTCAACATCCCAAATCATCACAAATAACAACATCATTACAAACACGATCTTAAATTTTTGAAAACATATTCCCTGTCAACTAATATTAACAAACCAACAATAAAACATGTAAAAATGTGTAGTGTAACATTTAGCTTATTGATATAATGATGTTCTCCCCAGGATTTTATCTAAAATGAGTGTAATAATCTTATTTCGTAATTTTGAACGAATTTGGTCAAAATATGTCTTTTTCATGATTTTTTTAATTACAAATGGATGCAAATGGATTCTCAGGTGGATGCATTGCTATTATTAAAATCTCAAATGGGTGCAGTGTCCACTTTAATGCTGGGGAGATCACTGTATATGTACAGAAATCAAACATTCTTGAGCGAGAAAAAATGTTTCAGCTCTGGTCACCATAAAGTATTTTTAAGAATTAAACAATAGACTTTTTTGCAACAGATGAAAACACGAGGCAATATTATTGGAAATTTATCTCCGTCTTTAACAGTTTCATTAACAAAATTCCTCAAAATGGGAGATGTTGGTAAAAACAACCAAAGAAAATTGCCATCTCCGGATAAGAATGAAAACATTATTTCTAGCAACCAGAACCAATATTCTTTTCTAAGCCTAAGTTATTTGATATTATGTTAAACAAGCAACGGTGATGCTGGTCATCACTGATGACCTACCATGGTCAGAATCTGTACAAATATGTACAATTTCCAATTCTAAAAGTACACAATCCTCATCTAATTGACACAAATTTAAGTTTGTACTTTTGAGTACATGTTCAATGAAAATCATGAAACATAAAAAAGTAAGACAATCTAAGATTTCTATTTCAACTTTATTGCCGTTATGATTGGATCTATTTTCTCCACTTGCATCAGTTACAGATGTCCAGTACTATTTTTCATATCTTGATCATAAATAGGTGATTCTTGAAAGACACTGAAGATAGAAGTGTATAAAAGATTATAATGAACAGAACATTATTGGGATTTGTTCAGAATATACTTCAGTTTCATTTTCTGAATGCTACAAATGATAAGATTTCTTGAGTATATAAGCTGACAAGTTTGCATGATATTCACTAGACTAGAGTGACATTGAGCCTTTCAAGTTCCACATCGTGATATTGAATTTCAGCCAATAAAGATACACACTTTTAACAATTTGTGCTGCATTCAATTATTCTATAGTTGTCTGAATAAGCTTTAGAAGCATATAAGGACTGAGGACAATGAGCATAAAACCTTCCCCACACAAATCCTTTGTCATTTGTGCTTTGTTCAAACCTCTTTATAACTACAAAATGGAAGCTCATAAAATAAAATATTCCGAGCTGTTAAACTGACCTTCAAAGTTTAACATCTGAGAGGATTCCACTTCCTGTTCCTGTTGTTCTCCCTCAGGGTCATCATCGTGGAAAACCTCGTCCTGGTAGCGGAAAATATCATTATGGACATAGTACTTTTTGGGGGACTGTGGAGCCAGTACAAAAGTCTGCATGAACCGTCTCATAGGTTGTCCATTATTTGACAACTCTCCAGTCACCTAGTACAATAAAAAAAAAAGAGAAAAATAGAATGAATGAGTAGAAAATTTGTCAACTATTTTACCAGAAGCTGGGATGTGTGATTACGAGAAGATGATGCATATTACTTTTTTGTTAATAAAACATGTTCAATGACACAAACACATGATGATAACTAGGGAATGTTGCTCAGAAATGGTTAACGCATGTTTGATATCACAGTACTGAATCAAAAGGTCTCCAAATGCTTTCTATCATCATTACAACATTCAACAATAATATTTAGAGATTTGTCTTGTTTGCAAAGATATATTTATAAATACTTCTGGTATGATGTCATCATTAATATTCTTATCGTTCCCATTTCTATCAACCCCCCCTTGAAGCTACCAGCATCAAACAGGATGCATCAATAATACCCCCCCCCCCCCCTACACTTCCCAAGATGTGATGACATGTAATGAGAATTACCTGTACAACAACAGCACTTCCCACGGTGGCCTGACTGTCTACTTGTCGAATTTTGGCGTGACAGTCTCGGAAATTCAATGACATGATTTTCTTGTGAATTTCCTGGAGAAAAAACAAAGTAGAATATCAGTTAGAGGTGGTGAATTTCCATAAGGAAGGAATCACCAATTCCTCATAAATATTATGTGTGACTTATAAGCTTTATGTGTTCATGTATAAGAGATTGAATTGATCATGAAATACACACTATCACAAACAATGCTATGGAAACATTAAGCTACATGAAATATATCTTGATATTGCACAATACATATGACAGGACATTATCATCTGTAATCAAAGATGGTTTGAGGTGTATAATAACCTCACGTTATATCATCCTCAATCATAAACTATAACCTAATAGTCTGTCATCATAGCAACTGCATCAACATTTTATGTCTAATGAAATGGTGCTAACTACAAACTAACAGTTACACAAGCTAATGAACAATGTCATATGATATAAGGGTTTTATCTTTGCTTTAAATACAAAATGAGAACATGTTGAAAAGGTGATCAGGTTGTTACCTAATAATAAAAAGCATGCATGTCTTATATGGTGAATATTTCATTAATGATGCTTGGAAAGTAGGGTCTGCTATTATATCAACACAATGAGTAAGCATAATCTTGCTTCAAGATGCTGGACTCCGCTGTTCTATTTACCCAATATTTGTGTGTGAGAAGGTGTGTAGTGTGTACTAAGTATTGTTAGGGCAGTCACAAGGATCTTGTAGCTTAAGACTTAAAGTCAGTACATGTATATTCAACTATTCCAAAGAGATTTTCCTTACCCCTTGCCCCATAATTGGTGGCTGTTCTTCACCTGGTTTTTCCACACCTCCATGTACAAAACTAGAATTGTGGCTGTAAAATCTGAAAAGAATCAGGAGATAATTTAAGAAATATTGAAGAGTATACAAAAATATCCTAATAGTTCATTACCTGCAAGGCGAATGTTATTTCCATTGATTATGTCTAGAAAGAAGAACTCTACTCTTATAACTAAACAAACAAAATGCAATGCTACAATTAAAATAGCATTAAAGGTAGACAAGACAATCTGGTTAATCAACCAACTTTGTAAATACTAGCACCATGAATTAAAAGAACTTAGTAATCCTACCCATGACTTAATTTAAGTGATTTAAAATACATAATACTCTTTGTCAATCATACATCTACTCATGTTGTTCAAATATACCCCGGGTCACAATGACACAATATTTTCCAGAGAACAGTAGCATGTAGTTTGCAGGATATTGATTTATCATCAGACATACATGAAAATATAGTATTCAGAATGGCAACACTTTTCTGTGCATGAATTTTATCCAGAAATCAAAATAAGAGTCTTTATGCAAATACATGTATTAGAAAACCATCTCAGTACAGATATCACATGATTGCAGTGTAAAACCAAGGGTCAGTTTTTTTAATTTGTGTTATTTTAATGAACTAAGCCATGTTGGGTATCTAATATTTAAATATATCCATCCTATACATATGACACAATAATGAATGGAGCCTGATAACTTCCAATATCTCAGATTTCCAATATACAAAAGACTGGAAGATGCATATTTCCCTGGAAACGAGAATTCAATAAGAAACATTAGTGTTAGAGGAAGATCTGACTTTTTTAAAAAGTTATCTCATTTTTAAACCTGAAGTAGCATTGATGCTTTTTATTCTTCATACATCTTTACATCAGCCAATCAGAGATGGCCTTATACTATCTATCAAACGTGTATTCCATCGTGAACTATGTCATGATGAGTCAATACAGATGAATCTATGTCATGGCAGAATGGACTTTCATCAGTATGACCCATAGGTCATTTTCAAAATCAACATTGTATACTAGGCTCAGAATAATGAATACGATATTTCTGTAATCATAGTTATCATAGAGGGCAAGATGATCATCAAATCCAACCATCATAGCTAAAATCAATGAGCTATCTATTATATATATATCCCCATATCAATATGCTGAAATACTATGCAGATTAGTAACTTTAGAGCTAAGGCACTCTATGAATGGTGGTTTTAATTAAAGTAGCTTGCTGAATCTTTTACCAGTGATTACTTTTCATGGTATTCTTCACATATTATCAATTTCTTCTTATTTCACAATTATTCTGCACAATAATAACCAGTGGTATATCAGATCTTATGGCGACATATGTGATATTTTTCACAAAACTTTTATCCCTATACGATAAATGTGATTCATTTTGTAATTCGATGCATCATCCCAATAAATAGCTATCAATGGATACTTTCCGAACCGCCATCTAAATGTATAAAATATAGTTTAAAGTGATTAACATGTGCACATGCATGCTCACAGTGCTCAAAATAATAGTCCTTTTTTTTGGTTTATTTGATCTAAGAAAATATAAGACTTCTTTGTTAGTATCCTATTTTATGCCTAATAAGGGGCTGGGTCAAAACATTCTGTCCGTCAAAAAACATAATTAATCATGTTAGGGGGAGGGGGTAAAATGCCATTTAATTAGGCGATGGGCATCAATTTTAAATTCCTCTGGTTTTCGTCTTTTGCAATCTCTATAATTTTCTTCATTGTATTAAATACATCCTCTTCCTGGCATTTTCACAATGGGATCACTTATCAGGCGAAAGGTCCAACTGAATCTGTTTGGAAATGTTCTAGGTAACAACACTAACACTTGCATTCAAAAAGCAAATCACAAACATTCTAACTACAGAAAATGTGTAGACATTAATTAACGAAGCAAATCATAGGTGGAAAAATTTTAGAAGGGGGGAGGGTCAAGACCTACCTAAATTAATTATGTTTTTTGACAAACGTCAATATTTTGACCAAACCCCTAACACTGGACATACTTTCTACACAAACAAAATGTACCGGGTCTCATTTAAAAACAAATTTAACAAGTGTGACAGGATTCCCGACTGTGATCAAATAATCATCTCTAATCACATGTGAAAAATGCCAGTACAGTTGATATATGAATAATTTTTTGATCTGCAGGTATTGTCAAATATCTGCAGGTATTTTCAAAATGAAGAAAAAAAGAATTAATAACTAGCAACAAATACTGTAACTTTTGAGATACGCTTGCCATTTATCGAACTGACTTTTGATATTTATCATGCAACTTAGCTCCAATTCTTATATCTTGAAAGCACATGGATTAAAATATCAAGATTTTACCTGTGTAAGTGTAGAGGGGCCTCATGCAGTAAGGTATAATACTGTCTCACAAATTCGCGGCCAACGCATTGTGGACTAGGAGTTTCCATGACCATGACTTTGTCAGCTTGTGGCAATCTAAAACAAAAATTTGATTGATATATGTATCATTGTCTATGCAGCAATCTACTGATGAATTTTATTTTTCTGGAATATTGTGCCCATCATGTCAGTTCTATGTCATTACACATCTCAACTATAAAATAAAATATTTAAAGCCATGTTCAAATTACTAATCGAATTGCAACATATATTATCTAAATTGACCAATCAAAATTGTCAGTGATTTCAAGACCTACAGTGGGAGCCACTGAAGTGTAGATAGGCTGCTAGAGTTTCCTTTTTTACTTCCTAGGGGGGTACAGATGCCAACAAGAAAGGTTCCTTTCAATTTTAAAATGAGTTATAAACCATAAATCTATTTTCAAATGTTAAGGTTTTAAATTATATTCTATTCAAATTCTATTACTGTTAAATTATATATCTGCTTTATATGGGCTTGTTAGCCTTTTGCAGATTATTGACATAGACATAAGAGAATAATGCCATTAAGGTCTTGGGGGAGTTATCAGAAATTTATACCAAACAGGAAATGAAAAAAACATGTGGATTTTAGAATTTTATGAAGTAAGATAACAGCGTTCTGCTTTGATGTTCAACTTCAGTTACTTGTGCTACTCCCATATCATTTACATAGCCAGGATCACAATGGTCATGGACAAAATGACCCTTACCATGCTGAAATAGCTTTTTCAGCCCTCTGAAAATGTGACTGAAAAAAGTAAAAAGCCTGGCCTTACTTCCTGCGGAAGCTATGTGGATTTTGATACAAAAGCTTTCCCTCGGCGCACTTGGACAGCTGAATAATAGTGACCTTTAAAATATGAAAAAAGATTTCAACGGCTTCCTTTTGGTCTCTACTGTGTCTTACATCAGTATCTTCAATCCGTGCAAGTATTGGAGCGCCGAAATACTTCTTTTTCGATCAAGACTTATAAATTGTTCATCAAGTGAATGTTTTTTTTGACCCATTTCCAATATGGCGGTTTGCTAGGAGCGAGATACGCAACAAACAAAATGAATTTTAGAATGATTTAGGTTCGGACAACCTCCGGAAATTCACGGAAATGTCCGAGCAGAAAACGCCATATTGGAATTTGGCAGTAAAAACATTCATTCGACTAACAATTACAAGTCTTGAATCTTGATCGAAAAGGAAGTACTTGCATGGAAGGATGATACTGATGTATAACATAGTTAGTGAACAAAAGTAGGCCGCTGATCGACTTAATTCGTGTTTCAAAGGTCACTTTTAATCAGCTGTTCATTTCCCCGTTTGAGAGCCATAAGTTTCAAAATCTAACATGGCTCTCGAAGTGAGTAGGGGAAATGGTCCTATCACCGCAAGGGTACACTGGAAAACTACTGACGATTTCAAATATGATAACTTCAACTTACTTTGAGAATATGAGATGAAAGATCAACCTTTCTTCTAAAATTTAAGTAGTGTTTGACATTTCTCAATCTCCGAACGCCAACACTTTAAGACCCCTTAGACTCGCATGTGCGGTGGTCCTAATTATCGCACAGTTGTGTTTCAGATGTCATTTCACGATACTGTATACATTTCTCTGTTTATAACAGATACATACATATGCTATAATCATTTTTCTATCAGTTTTAGTGTAAAATATCAACAAAATATCAATTATACACTTACTTTTCTGTCTTTATTTGGAGGGGGGTCAAATTTTGTCAGACGAATTTTTGCGCAATAGCATACATGACAATAGCCGAAGTAAACAAGAGATATTTCTAAATATATGAATAAATCATGAAGATTGGGAGTAATGGTGTTGAATTACTTCCTGCGAAAGCTATTTGGATTTTGATATAATAGCTTTTCCACGGAGCATTTGGACAGCTCAATGATTGTGACCTTTGAAATCGAATTAAGCCGATCAGCGGCTTACTTTTGGTCTCTAACTGTGTCTTACATCAGTATCATCAATCCGTGTAAGTATTAGAGCGCTGAAATACTTCTTTTTCGATCAAGACTTGTAAATTGTTCATCGAGTGAATGTTTTTTAGACCTATTTCCAATATGGTGGTTTGCTAGGAGGGAGATACCCAACGAACGAAATGAATTTTGAGAATTAGTTAGGTTCGGACAACCTCCGGAAATGTACGAAAATGTCCGAGCAGAAAACGCCATATTGGAATTCGGCAGTAAAAACATTCACTCGACTAACAATTACAAGTCTTGATCGAAAAGGAAGTACCTCAGCACTCCAATACTTGCACAGAAGGATGATAATGATGTATAGCATAGTTAGAGAACAAAAGTAGGCCGCTGATCGACTTAATTCGATTTCAAAGGTGACAATCGATGAGCTGTCCACTTCCCCGTTTGAGAGCCATAAGTTTCAAAATCTAACATGGCTCTCGAAGTGAGTAAGTGTTGAACAGTTTTTCGTAACACTGGTTTAAAAGATGGTGGGTGTATATTTTAGCTATTTAGGACAATCGTGCAATAATTAGGACCGTGTGATAATTAGGACCACTTCTGGCCCACATGTCAAAACATAAAAGAAAATGTAGGTCTTAGTAAAGATAACTGAAATAAAAAGTACATTATAGAATAGGCATTGTTGTTATTTTATCCATCACCATGTTATTTAATGAAGTGAACTACTATGAATGAAGTAGTGGGTGGAATATCCAATATCCGGATCGCCGGTCTATAAATATGACAGTCAAAGAAATTAAAGAAAATCGGAACAAAAAACGAGTTACTTTGTTTACCGTCAAGTTTTAATATAGACAGCGAAATGAGCTGAATTAATACTCAATTTGCAAAAATTGAATATGAGGATAGATTGAACTAGATAAACTGATCCTCGCCATTTATGAAAACACTGAAAACTGGAGATGATTTTGGTAAAAATTACTACGACAAAAGTTGATCATCGGTCGGCCATAATCGAAAACGAAAATAATGAATTCTCTCAATAATACTGATATAATAAATGGATTACTCACCTCGGGACCAACCTGGTGTGTTCCTGGTATATATAAGATTATAAATACATTAGAAAGATAAATATATTGGACTAAAACTAGAGTAAAAAAGACAAAATTGTGCTTTGAAAAAATGTACTGGCACATGCACGTTGCGCAAAACTTGAATGAAACTACACTATTCTGCGCATATATTTTCCGTGATTTTAAAATTGTAAGCCCCGAAGTTTTGCATTTAGATGTCGCTCAATTTGAATCGAAAAAAAGATAAATTTGGAATAGCCAAATACAGATACCCAATGTTCTACGTATTGCTGTTTTATTTGTCTAAAATCTTGTCTTATGTTGTTGTTATTATGACAATGCTAGAATGATGGCACAAAAGTCGACTGGGTGCTCGATTAACAACCAGAAACTTAAAGGGACAATAGAACACAAATGATCCCGACAAAGTATACTGTACGCACCAGCAAAACATACTTATTTGACCGTCCAGTTGAATAATCCCGATGTTTTGTACTAATTGGTTTATAAAAACACAGCATAGAATTTGCTGAAAATGTCAGACTACTAATATTTGGTATTAAAAACAAATTGTTATTCAAAATGGCCGATGTACAATGTAGTCATTTAATTTGCATATTCGTTACCTTCCTTTGCTTTATTACCACGTGACAATAAGCTGTTTCACTTTTTTATAGCATTTTTTGGAAAGATAAATATATTGGACTAAAACTAGAGTAAAAAAGACAAAATTGTGCTTGATACAGGTAGTACCTACTACCTAATTAAAGTGATTTTTTGAAGTTATGCTTTCTCGTCAAATTCTACATAGAATTTCATTGCAATTTCCACAGAACACTAAGGTTCATAGACTGACCATGGACTTGTACAAATATATGGCCCCTGGATAAATATTAGAAGACAGTGTTAACATTTTCTAAACAGTTAAATTCCCACAGCATCGGAATGCAATGTTAGCGAATGAAGGATATCAAATAAAGAGATGCAATTAAACCGTGTTAAAACATGTCAGATAAGTACAATTTTTGAATACTGAAACTCAGCAACACAGATGCGGGAACAAGAGTTCATCCCCCTCCCACACACAGAGTTGCATGCCCTTCTAGTTGAAAGCCCATGGCAATACTGAAGTATTGATAAGTACAGGTTTATCTTGATGAGATTTAGTCTAATAATTATTATATATTATTTCGTCGGGGATATCATTTCGTCCCGGGGATTTCGTCTTGGGTATTTCTTTGCGCACATTGTCTAACCTTCTTTTTCATTCTTTCGTTTCACAGATCATAAAAATATGTGTCCATTTAGATAAACTTATATCATTCCTTATTTATTATTCCTTTTAGAGCAGATTTTGATTTTTCAAACATCAAAACAATCACAATGGGATTACGAATAGAACTTTAAACCGAATAGAATATATAGATTATACAAATTCGATTATGGAGGGCAGTGTGACTCAATGTAAGTTTGCGAAATTTTTGAATGGCATTGCGCATGCGTTAAAGCATGTTGCTAAGAGTAACGTGATGCTTCCTTGAGACTGGAAACACAGATTTAGTCTCCGAAAAACATTCAACATAGATGGACATTAACTCTAAGTAGTCCAATATAAGTGTATTCCTGAGAAAACCAAGTATTTAAACAACATGGCTACGGCTTATCATATGGAAGCGTTACGGAAGCAAAGAGTTATTGAAAGGAAAAACCAAGCAACAGAAACTTTTACAGAAAATCAGGTGAGTGCTTGATAAACAAAACACATCTTTCTCAAACACAGTGAGCACTTCATTATTCAGTTATTAGACATATATTACATGTGTTAAGTATTAGATAGATTGTGCTGACTGTGTTCTAAAGCCAGTATGTTCAGTAAGGTTATGTTTATTGAAGATTATGAATTGAGATTCTTTACTCGAGTCTCTCTGTAGACTAGCTCTAGCTTTACCTTCTTCTAAGGCCACTGTATCGTGGCCTTCGTCCAAAGATAAATTCCTGCATGAACAACTGGTCATGTCGTAATCATAAAATTTGAAATCATATGTCCGCCATTTTTCAACATCACAATTTGAATTGCGAGTTTTGGTCTTATTACCTCACCAAAAATTCCAAAACACACATGAAGTGATCAGTGTATTAGTTCACATCTTCTGGATCGCTAACTTAGAATTTACAGCCAGTTACTAATGTAAGACATTAACAACATTTTGTCCAGTTTTCGAATATCGCTATTTTTCTTGGAGGCTTGGAGCCATTCATCCTCCGATCACAGGGCTCCAAAATCCAGAATATCTTCTTTCTTTTTACACCCTGCTATAAGCAGTTAGCATTTCCCCGATTAAGAACTCGCAATCTGATTGGCTGTCGCAACACTGCGACAGAAATCATGTATTAGTCATTGCGCATAATTAGATCACGTGATTCAGTTTAATCGGGCGCTTCCAAATTGGTTATAGCAGGGGGAAGAAGGAGGTACGGATTCTGGATACCTGCTTAGGAGGATGGGAGCCATTTTGTTTTAATTTTAGACGAAATCATGTCATATCTCATCAAGGAGCCGCGCCGGTTCCGTTTTAATTAATGATTTATTTATCCAGCGATTTTTAGAATATTCAATAAATTTATGACACGGCGGCCAGCTTTTTTCAAACAGAGTTCACGGTATTGTATTCCAGATGAAAGTACCTCTAGCCAAGTATTGGCTAGAAACTCGAGTAACTCTAGCCAATTCACAGTGGCCTTAGAAGAAGGAAAGATATTCTCTAATTTATCTAGATCTAGATCTAATTTAGATCTAATTTGAATTGTTTCCCATGAATTGGATTCAACATTCTTTCTTTTGAAACTCAGACATTAATCCCATTGGTCTAAGATGAAGATATGACGTAATATCGTATAAACCATGACATCAGTCACATATTGCCCTATCAACTAAACAAGCAACATATTTTGTTTCCATTCAGTCCACTATCTCAAGGCTATCACTCAGTCTTCACATTTTTGTAAAATGTTACAAGCTTATAGTCATTGCTTATTTTTATTCAAGCCACAAGGTCGATCTATGATACTGGAACAGACTGACAGAGAGGAATAGTGAGGGAATCAAATATTCCCCACAACTCTCTGTTTACCTTTTAAGTTGTATAACGAAATAGAGACTGGGGGGGGGTAATTATTTCTTTATTCCTTAATCCTTATAGCTATTTTATGTTCCCGTGCCTCTGATTAGTAGTGTTACTAGGCCCATGTCACTAAAGTTATCATTAATTGAGTTCCTTTTCTTTTCAGCCAACCATGGGAATGCCAGCTAGTGACATGAATGAATATAATGCAATGACATCAAAAACTCAATACCCTAACAACAGTGCAAGATATGACAACTGCAGGTTAGTTAGTACTTGAACATTATAACTCAATGTAACGCATCAATTGTAAAAACATAATTCTAAGCTTAGGGTTTAATATTATTTAAAAATAAACTAAACTAATATATGTATATGTTCATATGCAGAATTATAATGTTTATTACTGTTAGCAATAGCATGGTGTTGTTTGTATTTATAATGATAATCTGATGTAACATGTCAATTATAATAAACTTTTTGCTATTGAAAATATGAGTTGTTTGTGTAGTAACTCTAACCGTTGGTACTCATCGCCTACAGTTATATTAAGTGCCCATATATAGGCTACTAGACTAAGAATAATAAGACCAATTTATTTTTTAGCACACCAGGAGATAAACCTTGGGTCATCACACATGACACTAACTTCCATAATCGTGTAGATAAACGCAATGTACATGTGGACTCGATTTATTCTGTTATGTATCCCCCTCCCCCTGGGTCATCTTCTGAACCAATAGCACGAAGAACCCGCAACCAACAACGTCATTAAATAATGTACGTCTTTTCAAACTTCTTGCAAAGGAGTGGTATCGATATGGTGAACTTTTTGAACACACGTTTCTCTTAAACCAGTCATCAAAATATTCTGGAAATTTTACACATCGTCAATTTGAGGATCATCTTTTGGATGGTAACATTATAATTTGAAATGTATATATACTTTTCTCTATATTGCTTTAGAAAACACATCAGACACTTCTTTTGTTTTTGGTGTTATATGTTCGGAATGAAATAAAACATCTGTCCGAACCTCATTGGAACAAAACAACATAAACACAACAGGTTTAGGTATTTGCACAAAGGAAAGTTTGGTTGATTTAAAAAAGTATCTTGTTTAATGAAATAAAAGGTTTATCTTAATTTTATCTATTTTGGGGAGGGTTGTTTTAAGTTTTTGCATACTTTTTGTTAACTCAACCAATATTTCCTTTGTATAACTATAATATTGAGAAGTCTAAGAAAATGTTGTATACGCTATTTTGTTCCATCAAGGTTCGGAAAGACATTTTATTTAATTTTGAAGAATTGGTAGAAATGAACAAAAAACAATTGCACTAAAAAACAAAAAATGTTAACAAAAACAGTTATATAAAATATATATAAATAATTTTTGCATTAAATTGTTGCCAATCAGTCAAGATTACATAAAGGACCATGTTTTTTACAGAATGTTTTCAATGATTGGTTTAAGAGAAAAACATTGTTGAATTCAGTTAACCATATCGATACCTATCCTTTGAATGGATCACTGATTATGTGATAAAATCATTATGTGATAAAATCATTTTTAAAATGGCACACTTTATTATATTTTAGTTGCAAGATGCACATATGACTATCTTCTTTCTAGAAACATTTGTTTCACTCTAGTCAAATGGTCAGCTAGTTTTGATCCATACTCATTATTCATCAGGTATCAATAATCAAAGTTGACAAAAAAATTAACTCAGAAATAGCAATTTTGAGCAAAAGGAATCAATTCTATTTAGCTATTGATGTACTTGGCTGCATATTTTTGAATATTTAAAAATTTACAGTATATGGTGCATTTTAGCATTTCAAACTATAATTTGTTAATGTTATTTTAACAAATATTACAAAATTGCTTTTTTCTTTTTTTGTGGGGGTAAGGTGCAATAACGCAATTGCACCCATCGTTTTACATGTAGATTCATCCGATAAAAAATGTCTGTTCATAAGAAGTCCATGGTCTGTTGCTAGCTGATTCATGTTTAGATCATTTATGGTACCCTGTAAATATTTTATTTAAATGAGTTATTTGAACAAAAGATAAATCACAGCATTAATAAAAAGATTTCATAATGTTTTGTCTTTTGTAGAAGATCTTGATGTACTTTACAACAGACTCGCAGATGATTCCGACGATGAACATTCACATTTTATGATAACTCACTATTTCTTTCAGACAAACATTAGAAGCTCATAGAGTTAGAAATGAAGGATTTGACAATAGATACAGACATCGGCAAGATCTCGCTCCCCATGTAGACAAAGCATTCAGAACAATATACCCTGGTAGAGACAATAGTGACTATACCTGTGACCCTAATCGTACCAACAGACGAGAAAATGTCAATGTATCTAAATATGAAGCCATGAAACATATCAATGGTGACTTTCATTGCAAAGTGCTACAGGAGACACCAGAATAGCTACTACAGAATCATTAACTTCAATAATTATTTTTAAATATATTTTACCTGTCCAAACGATATGAATTAATAATTTGCAGGTGGGGAATGAAAGTGCCAACTAATATGAACAAACTATACCAGAGTACAGGAGATGAAAGGAGAATGAGCAAACCACCTCGTCAACTGTCACAATCCGCCATGATACGTCACGGTTTAGATGTCCAACGTCCTGAAATCCCCAAGTCAAAATCTGCTTTACTAAGATCAGAACTTCCCCCTCAGCCAATTCATTTCATTCCCCTTGTCAACCCCACAAGAGATTGTCCCAATGGGTTTAAAAAGATCCCTAGAGATCATATGTATGAGGTCATACATCCCTATGAGTTTCTAGAATGGAATCAGGGAGGACGATTTGGAGGCAGATTACCAAATACATCTAAATTATTTCCAAGGAGAACAAACAGATGTTACAATTTGTTTAACCTCCATTTTGTACACAAACCTTGAACAGTTAGGGTTTTAGCCTATTTCAGAATGATTTATGCAATTAATAGACACAGAGTCAAGATCAGCACAAATGAAACAGTATTAAAGTGACAGTATTATCTCCTTCAGTATGATCATAATCAAGTGCATTTTTCATAAAGATTTATAAGTGACAGTGAAAGTATCATTGCGCAATTTTCTTGCCTCACATATTTTCACATATCAAAACATATTTGATAATCATATATTATTTCATCATACTTATAAAGCACAGTTAAATTTTCATACTTATTAAAATGATTACAACTGAGCATGAGGTTCGTTCTAACAGACGTGGCGAAATGGCGTGTGACATAATGACATGCTGTGGTTTGTTTCTCTATCTTCTGTGCTCTTCTGTTTTAACGTAGCTCTAGCTTAGATAGTTTTAGCACATTTATAATTATAATTTTTGTATTGTCACATTATGTGTATTGATCTATTTGATGTGCATGCAGTTTAGTTTTAATGAATGTTCTTAGTAATTGTTAGCACATGTTCAGAATTTCCTTTAAAGGTAGTAGAGCCAATGTTGAGGGTATAGCATAATGGAAGAGTGAGCTTAGTCATGCTTCAATGACAACGAGTGACATCTTTCTATTTGTGTTCTGAAATATAACACATACCACTGATGCCATCTATTCATGTGTTTTGTAGGAACACAGTTGTTAAGGAAAGTTGGACTGATCCATTCAAGGATAAACCCTCATATCCCATTAAACATAGAAAAGTGGACAATTGGCCGGAGGATAAAATGTATCCAATCCTTAATCCAGCTGAATATAACCACAAAATACCACGAGAAGACTTGCCCAAAAGAAAACCTCATTATAAAGTTTAAACATTGACTTTTAGAAACCCCGGCCAGTCCCTAAATTTAATTTAACATACATTTTAGAATCTGGTCAATTAACAATTCAAAAAATCATTGAAATGAAAAGTTTGAGTTAGTTTTAACACCAATTGCATGCTCAATGAAAATAACATAACAAATCATAAGTGTCTTAGAGTGGTTGAACTTTGTATGTACTTCAGGCGTCAAATTGTTCGGAGTGGGGTAGAGCATGATAAACATCAATACAATCACAGTCGCAATGGCCCCCTATTAGATGGCACTTGGAATCAGCTGAAACAGGAACTCAACCATTATGCTATACATTCTCATCAAGATCCACCAATGGCAGAACTAACATTGAAAAAAATAGTTAACCCAAGAAAATAAACTTCACAAAATAAGATATTTTATTAAATGTATACAGTACATGACATAATTTTCTAAGAGAAGACTATGTCTCAAATATTTGGTTAATTTTTGAGTGTACTGTAGACATATTTGCACTTTTACCAGCATAAAAAGTTTCTTAACCCATTGCACATATTCAGTCTCTTATATAACAATACTGATAAATTATATTAAAATATTAGATTGTATACTGTATATGGGAAGTACTTGGCACTGTCATGAACTGCTGAAGGGAGTGTGAAACAGTATTATATACTTTTGATTATTTATTAAAAATCATATTCAATGATTAAAAAATGTTCCTTGCCATAAACAGATAAATGTATAAATAAAAGATAACTTAATGACAATATTAAATGAGATTCAGACACTGCTTGCTTATATTCATTATATTCATATTAAGACATGCTTCAATGTTAGCCTTGCCTAAGTTGTGTATTTTTTTTTTTTATCTTTTACCTCTACTAGGCCTATGTAATAGTAGATTAAGATAAGTAAAAAATACATACTAAGTAGCAAGGCTTTTCAAATGTCTTATATGTATGTAACTTCACTATTACAAAGTAATTATTAATGAATGTAATTGGTAAGAAATTCTTAAAAATATGGATCATGTATTTTGGAGTATAGTTTTCAATATTGTATTCATATTTTTTTAAATCACATGCGATATGTAAAAAATACTGTATTGACTTTTGTTTTTGTAACAATAAAATCAGCATTTATTTATATGATATACATAATAAAAACTTGAAACCAATTATAAATACATGTATGTTATTTTGTTAATTTTTGTACAACTGTGAAAATCAGAAGCTGAAATTCTATTTCAATTAGAAAGGAAACATGATAAAGTAGATGTGTACTGTAAAAGGATTAATAGCAATACAGCAATATGGTGAACTAAATTCAACATTCTCAATTATTGAAAACATGCTGTAAAAGTACATCCTTTATCTAAAGGTCACCAGTTGACAACAATTTAATGTGAAAATTATTTATACATATATGAGATATTTAATATAATTGTTTTGGTAAACAATGTTTGTTTTGAGTGTAGTTGCTTTTTGTTCTTTTACCAATTCTTGAGAATGATATGAAATATCTATCCGAACCCTGCGGCAACAAAATGGCATGTACACCATGTACGTAAATATATTGTCTCAATATTGTAGTCATATAAAAAAGGGATAGGCATCGATATGGTGAACTGAATTCAACAATGTTTTTCGCATAAACCAATTATTGGAAACATTCTGTAAAAAACACGGTCATTAATGCGAAAATTATTTATACAGGGTGGTCCAGAAAATGGGACACTCGTATTTCAAAAATAAATATTGATTTTCTTGATGAAAGCATGTCTTATTATATACCAGTGGATGGGGAATTTACTTATCTTTAACCAGCGTCCATAATATAAATGATGCAATTTTAGTTTCAAAACGGGTTTTCCAAAACTTGCAAAACCCAAGTTTTATTGTCCACTTTATTTACAAAAACAGACGTTCAATATGTCCACCATTTTGATCAATTATAGCCCTCAATTCTGGCCTTAAGTGTTCAAAAGCATCATTGATATGCTGTTGAGACAATGAATTCCACTTCTCAACAAGTCTATCCTTACTAAGGGGCTGAGTAGAGTGTAAGTGTGTAAGGGGTTCATGGTGAACCAATTCTAAAACGTGGTAGTCGCAGACGGTGACATCGCATTTTCCAACTATGTTGTTTTTAGACCATTCTGATATGAGCTCATTCTCGAATCATTACATTTTCTAACAAGATGGGGCTCCAAGCAATAGATCTCACAAGAGTGTCAAATGTTTAAAGGAAAATGTGCCTAGATTCATCCCGCCTAATCACTGCCTCCCCCAGATCACCCGATCACCCAATATCTGTGACTACCACGTATGGTGAAAACTAACAGAATTGGTGAACCATGAATCCTTTACATCTATTCAGTCTCTTGAGGACAGAATTGAATTACAGTATTGAGAAGTGAAATTCATTGTCTCAACAGCATATCAATGATACTATTGGCCAAAATTGAGGGCTACAATTGATGGTTTTTGCAAGTTTTGGAAAACCTGTTTTGAAACTAAAATGACATCATTTATTTTATGGACGCTGGTTGACAGACATTATAATAAATTTGAACTTATGATATACCAAATTAATGATGAGTAAATTCCCTATCCACTGGTATATAATATGACTGTTTTCATCAAGAAAATCAATATTTATTTTTGAAATACGAGCGTCCAATTTTTCGGACCACACTGTATATATTTCATATAACTCACGGTGTATAACCCAAACGCTCCTACATGCACGACGGAGCGTTTCATTTATGCGGAAACGCTCCGGAGCGAAATAAAATGGCGGCTAATGAAGATTCCACTATGACCGTAAGTATTGTTTCTCTCGTTTCTCTTACATATCATATGTTATGGTGAAATATTATGTAGCATTCGATGAACAATACCGTGAGCAAAGATCTTATTTATTCAACTTCTGGTGGTAAACTGTTATTTGCTTGATCAAAGCTCCGTAGTGTAGATCGAAGGAATCTGAGATGACGATTTGACCACAAATTACAAATTAAACTAGTATTTCTATGAAAACGTTAATATTTCTGCTAAAGTAGTAGATCACAAACTCGTATATTCTCATTTCTTGAAATCCCAGTCCAAATCCATTACTTGTTCTCAAGAAATCGCTTGTTTTCCTCGAAACGCTCCGTCAATTTAGAACACAATTTTAGAAACGCTCTTACCATTTTGTTTTGATATCATTTTCAGATTATTAGAGAAGAGTTCCGAATCGAATCTATCTCTCAAAAACGTGTTGTACTTGTTAGGCAAATTGAAACATCTGAACCTGGTGGTGCTAAACGTGCAACTAGCTGATTTAAGCCTACATTAGATGATGTCATGCCTACATGTGTGCTAGATCATAAAACTATAGAAAAAACGAAAATTAATACTGTAGATTGGGTTAATTTGGCGCCCGCATTAATTTGGCGAATTTGGCGAAATTGAAAAATTCGCCAATATAAATCTCCGCCAAAATTTAGAATGAATCCCCGGGAATCATCTAGGGTATTTCGTCCAGTGTATTTAGGTCACTTCCGGTTTATTTTTTCCAAAAATATGAAAAAATGTCTCTCATAAATTGGCTCAGAACTGGTCAGTCACTCATTTATACTCAGGGAAAAGTAGCAGGATCGATTGAGGTGTAAAATGTAAAGGATGATCTCACAAAAATGTACAAACGTGGTGAATATCGCCAGTGGTCCTCAAAAGAAAAAATGAACATAGCCAAACATGCCCATTTACATGGTAATTCGCAAACAGCGCGTAAGTTTAACATTCCATTAACATTTTTTTGCATATCCGCCAAATTAAATAGCCGCCAATATGCCAAAAATGGCAAAATCGCCAAATTAAGTAGCGCCAAATTAACCCAATCTACTCAATCTTCTTTTGATGACAAGGGGTATAATAGATCTTAATTTCTTTCTCTTCATGAAAAGGAAAGGCAAGCTATATATTTCCTAAACAGATCTAGATTACCGGAGCGTTTCCAGTTCACTGTGTTAACCAGATCGGAGCGTTTCTTGAATATGAGAATGTCATCATTTTTAAGACTGGATTTTCGGTAATCAAATCACTATTACGATAATGTATGATGCGTTGAAGCATTGGAATTTGTCTAAAATATACGTTGGTGCTCTAATCTTGGCTCAACTAATCACATGTATCGACAAAATTGGTTTTGACCGGTAGAATGACAAATACGTTTTTGGATTTTGATAACTATACTATGACGATTTTATCACATGTCTAGGAATTTTGAAGCATTTTGATTTGGTCAGTTATGATTGTGTTCAGTACCCTGTACTCCTGGTAACTATTATAATTTTTGATTTCGCTTTGAAACAATATGACGTCACACCGTTGTATTCGTACTTGTTTGTGAAATAGTATGACGTCATATTGATTTCCTTAACTAGGAAGTGATATCATGAGTGACGTCACATCGTGACAATTTAGTAATGACGTCATCAACAATATCCCAGGCAAAAATATGAAACGTCATCACTGGTTGCCTCTAGTAACGTGTGAGACGGCCGTGTGAGACAGGAAAACTCACACGGTAATCAACCAATCTTCGTATATGTACAGCTCTTCCTAATTGCTTCAAACGTCAACAGCCAGCCAAGTACAACATGAATATCACACCCATCGAATGGTATACTCGAAATATGTGACTCATACCTCTTATTCCCATTATTGGGGAAATCGTCAGACGGCTGATCATTCCCGCCAGCCAGTTTTCCTACTCCGGAGCGTTTCTTTGTTTAATTTCAGTAATGAAACGCTCCGTCGTGCATGTAGGAGCGTTTGGGTTATACACCGTGTAACTGTTTTGTTAACATTTTTTAGTGCAAATGTTTTTCGTTCCTTTCTACCAATTCTTGAGAATGAAATAAAATGTCTTTCCAAACCTTGTTGGAACAAGATAGCCATCCATTTTTTTCTCCTCTCAATCATTTTGGTTCATTCGAAAAAGGTATCTTAAAAATCAAATAAACTACATCGATCTTCATGAAGATCGTCAACTTAATAAAAAGCGAGGGACTAATTATGTAAATTGCGTCTTCGTTTATGTACCAAACATAGAACCGCCTGCATATTCTCAAACTAGACTCTTCCTTAACTTTGAGCCAAAGTATTGTCCACAACTTGACTTATAGGTGGTGTAGAATCGAGAAATAAAAATATCTTACCGAAAACGAAGCCCGGAAGTTCTTCCATCTTGTTACGCTGACGTATCGTCAGCGTAACTAGATGAGTACCAGTGATTAAGCGGTGGAAGATATCGATGAACTGTGGCGCCCATGCAGTGCACTGACGTGTCGCAAAAAGGTGGCGCATTTGTTTTTAAGGGTATCGCGTGAATGTAACTTTGATTCCCCGGATTATAAGATAATATTCTAATTAAAGTTATATATCATTTTAAAGCTGTTTCGATGAAGATTTTAGATCAACTACACTCCGTTCACATTTTTTGCGCGTTCGTTTTTAAAAAAACATCTGGCAAATATCCCATGTTGACACGTTACATTTTGAATTATTTTTCGTCTTTAAACGCTCATAACTCAAACAATATATGACTATTATACTTATTTTTCGTCTTGATAAAGGTAGATGGAAGTTTTATTTAAAAGGATGAATTTTAGTAAGCGTCCCAAATTGTGACGTCATAGAGTCTGAAAAATAGAATCTGTTGACAGCGACCTTTTTTGCTCATTTTTTTGGTACCTTCAACTTTTCAGGTGTACATTAAACAAAAAATACGAGATCAATTTTTAATAAATCATACATGATTATTTTGCTCCTAAACTGTAGTTTATTAATAAATAGTTGATTTTGTTCACAAAAGTATGTGTTTTCTGTTGTATGTGGAAAAGTGGAGGACGAAAGGTTTTCAAAATTCATAAAAATAGGGCTAATTTACGCCATTCGTCTATTTTCAAGCACAGCAACACGTATATTTATTTCACCTAAAATTTCAATTGATTCGTGTTTTATGATGCTCCTAGCCCATTAACAATATATATATGATATCAGAGTTATTCGTCTAAAATGTTTTGAGATATAGAGGTAAATGTGGAGGACGAAAGGATTTTCATGTGTGTACATTTTTCTCAAAAACGTCACATTCTAAGCGAGGATCCTCTGGATTACACCACAAAATGTGTAACAATGCGTGCGCGAGCTTTTTGCGACACGTCACTATATACGGACAAATGATCATACTCCAGAGTTTCCATTTCATATAAGCTTAGTCTCATTAACTTCATCAAAGCATAACGCCAACTATAAAGAAGTTTAATTTGATGAAAACTAAAAATATGGAAATGGACACTTCCGCCATCTGATGCAAAGATAACAGCAGAAACTTTCGCTTGATACTGATCAGTTTGACAACATTTATACAAGGGATACTTGATTGGATCAACATTTGAACTTCCACACCAAAACTAATGCGATTTGAAGGAAATAATGAGTTCTTTATATTACTTCTCACAAATTATAATGAATCGTCACCGTGCAGCTGATGTACGCTGATGCTGTACATAATACATGTATACACAATGAATGGTCATTTGCTGAATCATCCCCCGTTCTAAAATGTGTAGTTAACAAATACATATTCTCTTAAACATAATCCATACTCTCAGACTGCAGGGAAAATAATAACCAAACGAAATGTGAAAAAACAACCTTTTTACAAGGGTCGATTATGTGGGCCGATTCACTCAGAAAAAATCTGGACAGTGCTTGTAAAACGTTTATCTTAATTAGAAAGTTAAAACCATTTCTTAAAGAATGCTGTTTTATTTCACACGAAATCGTATTTGTTTTCATCAAATTATTTTTTTTAAAACCCTTGTCATAGTTTTTGTTTCAAAGCAGTCAATTTGCGTCACCGTACAGAAAGTACTCCGCTATTTTTTGACGCTGTGCGTACGGTGACGATGGAACGCTTATGTGACATGGCAACTATGGAATATATGATAATAGTCCATATAGCATGCGTGGACGCCACAGTTCAACGATATCTTTCACCGGTAAACAAAATGTCGGAACGTCGAAGGCACGATTTTTCTTTTTTCCTTATTTCACGCGTTGCAGGCAGAATGTTTTTTCTCACAACGTGCATCAGTATCATATGTTTTAGAAAATGTACATGTTTGCGAAAAAATAGCTCAGAGGACAACAGAATCGTCGATTTACTTCCTCACTTAAGTTACATAAACGGTTTGCGAAAAACAGTTAAGATCTGCACTTTTAACCCAAACCGTTTATGTAACTTAAGTGAGGAAGTACAGGTAATTCGACGATTCTGTTGTCTTCTGAACTATTTGTTCGCAAATATGTTCACGTTCTTAAACATATGATACTGATACACGTTTGTGTTAAAAAATGTCGTGGGAATTCTGCCTACAAAGTGTAAAATAAGGAAACGAGAAAAATCGTACCTTCCGACATTTTGTTACCAAAACGAACCGTTTTGGTAACCAGCGTAATCGAGTGGATCACCAGTGAAAAGGGAAGGTCTACACGACCTGTAATAAATACTTGTAAGTGACATTATCATCACAACAATAATGTCATTGCTGGCTTTTTGAAATAAGTTTAATTCATATATAGAATAAAAAGAATCTCGATATCATAAACCTCATACAGTATATGCCCGAGGACCATAATTATGATAATAATTTATATTATCACGGGAAAACATTTTGGGCCCCTAAACCCAAAGGTGAGCCCAAATTTTGAAAATTTAAGGCCCATTTTCTTCAAAATTTGGTCTTTAATAAAAAAAAAATGACCAAAAGGCCCACAGACTTGACTGAGTATATTTGCATGTCTGGTCTTCGGTGGGGATTTTTTGTTAAGGGAATTACTGGAGGGAATTAAGGGAAAACAAAATCAAATCCTCCAAATCGTATGATCCGGTTGCGCAACACATTAGTCTCTCCTCGTAGGCCTACAGTACTTGAAAAATAACAAATAACTTGATTCACATGATTCATGACTCAATTATTAATCGTTATGGAATGTCTTTTTATCGTGATCAATAAGTTAATTATAAATCCGGGGAGCCACTGCCAAACTAAAAGGTACCAACGCTATCTCAGATCAAGGACGTCCTTGCTCAGATCCACGGCTCAGATCGTGTTACATGGTATTCATCACTGAAATGATGCATGCACAATGATCTGACAGTTATGATGTATAGCCTCACAGTATTACTAACACTTACTCCAATCCGTGATCATATGGATGATTTTTTCTCAAAATAAATACAGTATACCAACGTATATATGCGTATGGACATTTAGTCAGGATACTCAGTGCGCTAACTCATTGGCTAAGACTAATAATGGTGTCAACACTTGACTATTGAGGCGTGCTCGTATTTACGCAAAACATGATGACGTCACTAACTCATGAGCTCAAGTGAAATTTCACAAAACAGGAAAAGTTTGAAAATTCCTCTGTTATTTGCGAATAGTACCGGATATAGGTGAGTAAATATAATTGTTTATCATATATATGTCGTTTCATAATTATGTGCTTCATTGAAGAATTTATTTCAATTTGATAACTTGATTTCTAAGCTCAATCATGAAGTTCTAGCGAATTTTGTTTACTTCCGGGTTCCTTGTAATCTACACTGCAGTAAGGGGCAGCGAAAATGTCAGTCTAAGAAACCGAAAAATAAGTAATCAAAGGACTATAGTCCTGTTTAGGGTGCAAAACGTTTGTATTTTTCGATTACTTGTGCCATGCTTGTGCTTAGGCAAAAAATGTGTGGATGTATCATGATTCTCTGTTTCTGCACAAGCTCACAAGGGGCATTCTGCGCAAAGTGATAGAATGTAAAATGTTCTTGTCAATTTAATCTTTAAAACTGATTACAATGTGTTCTATATATTTATTTATATGTTTCTAGATTCTTACAAGTTACAATCCAAAACACCTGAAAATATTTCTGAGATCCTGATCAAATATTGAATTTATTGAACAAGATATAGAAATTATGTCAAAATAATTTTCAACCAACATTAGAATCAAGTCATTTTGATGAAATACAAAACTCTTAAAACTATTTAGCAGTACACGTCCCAAAACATGTCTTGATTGGAACCTATTGCATAATAATTAAACTGTAAGCCTATCTTTAGTCCAATGTTCAAGTACCCATAAATGATTGTCAGTGAGTGATAAGTGACGTGTTATTATAGTGATAATATGGAATTGAAAAATAAGTCTTAAAACAATTGAAATAGATTTTAGTAACTTTGAAAGTTGTAATTTGAGCTTTTAATATGTACTATTTTGTAAGTATATTCAGAAGTATAAATTGAAATATTAAATGTTGGAATAATGACTTATTCAAAAAATCGTGGATAGAGTGCAAGTTTGGTGATTCATAAATAAATTAAACTAAGGCTACTGTATTGAATTCCTTGTTTAGTATCATTCATTTTTGTAATTCTAATTTTTAATGGCCCCAGTCTTTAATTTAATATTCTGTGCCCCAAAAAATTAAAATATAACTGTCTAAATGAAATTAACATCACAGTTTATTTTCAATTAATACTTTGCCAAATGAACATATTTCTATGTGTAGAGAATAGGGAGGGAACATTTGATTTAAATTATTTTTTGAATCATTTTGGCTTTAATATACACTGAAACCTGTAAAGTGGAACTCCTCTAGAAGTGGAACACCTCTCTGCCAGTGGAACACTTTTCACAGTCACAATCAAGATTTAGACCAACCAATAAGTTATTTCAATGCAACAAATGATTACATAAAGCTACAACTCAATACTACATATACTCATGGTTTAGTCTTTGTAACTAGGACACCAGTCTGAAATATTATAAAATACAAAGTCAAGTTCACTTCTTCCAAAAGCATACATTTATTATACATTTGTCCTTATTTTTTTAACAGAATGGGTTTTGTTTATAAAATGAATTCCAATAAATACAGTTTATTACTTTTGGAGGGTCTAAGCTTAAAGCTTTCTATGGGCCCTTACATCACAACCATAGGAGTTCCACCTTTACCTTTCTGACTCATTTAGTTAGTTTACAAAAGACCTCAGATGGCCTTGACTTATAGTTACCTCAGTTCAATAAGTTAAAGATGTGAATTGAATCAATGCAATTATTAAAAAAAATATTAGTCATGGATATGAATATTGTAAACAACTAAACTGCTAAACTTTTAACATATGGTTAGTGAAACTTTCTACATGTATATGTAATTGGACTCTAATTATTCAAAACATCTGGTGAGTATCTAATTTATTTGGGAGTATATGAAATAATAAAATGTATGAATGTTTTTCATCGCGAAAGATCCATCATTAATTGAATTTTACTCTGTAATATTTTATCTGATTGGTTCAGTATGTGTCACATGGTTATTATTGTTATGGGACATATGTAATGATTAGCTACTTTAATAAATGAATACAGTAGATCATTTAGTTGAAATGTCCATGGTGACATTTAGAGATATTTAATTCGTTAGTTTTTTATAGGTGTAGGATTTTACATTAAGATTTTAGAGGGGTTACAAAAAAATGGCATCAGGAGTGCTTATGGCCACAAATATATCATCAAAACAACAAAAAGAACGTAAATTTCTAAAAAAGAGTGCATCATTAGATGATATGATAGATGAAAAGAAAGTAAAGGAAAAATCGATGGAGTCAAAATCAAAATCAAGTAAGAGTGAATCTGAGGAGAGTACTTTGAAGGATAAAAAACATAAAAGTAGTACCAAGAAACCTAATTCTGCTATGACTGCAAGAGGAACAGTAAAGTTAAAAGATGAAAAACGCTCAAAGTTTAGTTTTAGTTTATTCGGTGGATTAACTTTTAGTAAGCCTAAGGTAAAACAGAGAACAGTTTTGAGCCCTGCAGTGACCAGAAAAACAAATGATGTCATAAACACACTTGGAAATTCAAAAAGTAATCCAAAACAAAAAGGGACAAGAACTCGATCTAAATCCAAAGATCGTGGTTCAATAATTGAATCTCATACTTCTGGTACATCTAGCCGCTCACATACAAAACCCAGAGAACGCACAGCATTAGGTACCTATAAGGAAAAGATCAAAACCAGAGAGAACTCAAAGGAGAGGAGTAAACATGGTGTTAATGGGAATAAAAGTCCCAGTATTTCATGCTACCAGGGTAAAAGGTCCCATATGCCTTTACCACCCATTCCACAATTACCCGAAGTGTTAGAGGAAGATTCTGAGGAGTTTCATTCTGCCCTAGGGCTAGCTTTAGGTAGATTTTGTTTCATTTTTTGGCATGGGACCTAAACTTTTGAATATGTAGAATCTCTCATAGATGTTGTTGGCATGGGATTAAATTGTTATATCAAAGTTGTTTGATTGTAACTTGCTCAATTTGTCCTTCAGGGTACAATTTCTATATTGCTGTGAGGATTTGAGCAAAAATAATCTGGAAATGTTGCATGGGGATTATTGGTAGATAGCTAGCTATTGAGTAATGTTATGCCAGATCAATGTTTAGCCGTCAACCTTGCCAAAATATCTGAATAATTACAGTTTATATATTCATCATAGGGATATATGCCTTAATTCATATATTATATTTATCTGGATACCTACTGCCCATTTTACCAATAAATGACTGAATTATGATGGTTTTCCACTTGTTTTCTACTGTTTAATGCTAATCTAGCCTAACCAAAACATTACTTCCATCTATTGGTTGCTATCAATCAGCTTATAGTGAATTTTGTCATAAACTCATATGGGTTATCTGGACTCTTATCCCTCATTTGTGTGCCTTAATACACTCTACTATACCTTGCATTTGGTGTTCATGAGCAACCCATTTGACTTATTAGTAATAATTATGTTATTTGTTTTTATTTGTCTGTTCCTTATAATGGTTTATAGGTTGAAAGTTAGATGTTAATAAGGTACTTTCAAAAATCTACTAAACAATGCGATTAGACAAACAGAGTATCTTATGCATTTCTAGGGGTGACGTATAGTAGAGTGTAATAGTGAACTACAGTGACATTCAACTTTCCAAGTGCAACGCCCTAATGTAGACATTAAGCACATAAGTCAAGATTCATGATTCTTTGCCTAAATTGCATGTGATTTATTAAGATGTAATACAGGTTTAATATAGGTTAAGACCACATATACCAAAATGTAAATCTCACCATTCAGAATCTTATATAGATGAGGACTGTGTATGGATTGCCCATTTTCTTTCCATATTATTCATAGAGATTCTTGATTCTGTGCATTATATATTTCATTATTGAAGTTTCACATACATGTACTTATCAATTATTTCATTTGTGTAAACATCAATAATGATGAATCGCTACACTCCTCGAGTCAAAAGTGGTGTGTCTCTAGAGATATTGAGACACACAACTTTTGTTACCATGGTAATATGGTAAAAGGTAAAAGCCTATTGAATTTCATGAATTAAAATTCACAATGACAGTGTATTTTCGTGAAATGGTGGTGGCCACCTGTCTCTGATCACTCTCCAAACTATTTCTATCATATACAATACAATTCTCTTTGCATTGTGCATGTAAAAAATATAAAATGGTTAGCTATAATAAGTCTTCTTTGTATATGTTATGTGATACGCTAGATATATTATTATTATATGGGTACCTGTATGTATGTAATGGGATGTCATGTTATGGTCATGTCATGCATTTTGATTCAGATTAGCCAGAAATAAGATGTAAACTCAATCCAGATGATCAGATCAAATCATACCAGCAGTTTAATACTGATATTGTTCAGGTATATTTACATTGCTCTTTATTCAAATAATACAAGAGATATAAGGTTAATACATGTATATGCATGAGGTACAAGTCAAGGACTGGGATTTGAGGTTTATATGTTAACAAAGTAAATTAAGGAATACATGTTCTTTATTGCATGGTAAGTTTTGACTTGTTTTAGTTATGATCTGATCATATGTAAGGTGTTAAGTTTTTCAGTCTGTACCATGTTTTAATTTGTGTGTTTAGTTGCCTTCATTGTTAGAATATTTTTATAACAATAGAGGACATGTTGTGTTTCCTTGTTTACAACTGTACATTGACATCACCATGTTCTTATTATATGAGGAAATGCTTCAAGTTTGGTGTTATTTTCTTTTTGATATAAATCATATATTGTAATTAGAGGTTATGTCACTATCATGGCATATATGCCCGAGGTCTCAGTGATATATGGCCCGACCTTGGGAGGGACATTGATCTCTGAGAACCGAGGGCATATGTGCCACGATAGTGACATAAACGATTTATAACATACCTATGATGATGTAGACTGGTCAGAGAGTACCGTTTTCTTATAGAATTGACAAACAAATGGTTTGAAAATGATTGAAATGAGTTTAGAAAAATTGCTCGCGCAGTTTTATCTTCGATTGATTGGTTATGACGTCAGCGCCTTGACCAATCAGAAAGTTAGCGGGCGCGGGCTTTTCAAAACTTATATTGGCCCGCTGTCTTGTGTACACTTTGCACTATACATCATCATAGGTATGTTATAATCATGTATTCATACCATGAAGATGTTGTTATTCCCACCACTTGATTATTAGTGATCTGCTGCATTATTTGTTTTATCTTAACATGTACAGTAAAACCTGCCATAGTGAACACCTCTCTCTAGTGAACACCTGTCTTAGTAGACTTCTGTATAAATCACCCTCTCTCTAGTGAACACGAACAAAGGATTTTTTCTTGACGAAAATGTTCAATATACACAGGTTTTACTTTTCATTGTAATTGTTGCTTGTGATCCAGTTTATAGTTATCAAAATGCACAACAAACTGTAAATGAATACTATCACATTATTTGACTAAATAGCCATTATTGTTATTTGCAACCATGCTCTTTGCCATTGCCAAGGTGATACTTCTAAATATATATCACATCATTTTTTGGAAATAACTATATTCAGAAGCATGATCTTAGTACATATTACACCCGCCATAATGCTACAACAAATCTTACATTGACCCCAATTCAATGTATATCCCATCATTTTCTTTAAATACTATTGTTATTCACAAACATGCTCTTATATATATTACACCCGCCATAATGCTACAACAAATCTTACATTGACCCCAATTCAATGTATATCCCATCATTTTCTTTAAATACTATTGTTATTCACAAACATGCTCTTATATATATTACAGCCGCCATAATGCTACAACAAATCTTACATTGACCCCAATTCAATGTATATCCCATCATTTTCTTTAAATACTATTGTTATTCACAAACATGCTCTTATATATATTACAGCCGCCAAAATGCTTCAACAAATCCTACAGGACATGTACATTGATCCTGACCTTCTGGCCGAACTCTCTGAGGAACAGAAACAAATATTGTTCTGTAAAATGAGAGAGGTAAACACCTTTTGTAACAGAAATTCATCTTTGAGGTTTTAAATTTAGCGCCATTTTTGTTAATATATTGCTACAAATGTACCCTTCAAAGGTTTGCGTGATATCCCCACTCTGAAATGGTTGAGGATTTTGACAAAGACATTTGGCTGTCAAATGTCAAAAAGTCATATTTAGCTTTCATTGGTCACAATTTTATGGCCATTTACAAAACATGTTCCAAATGTGGTAACAGGCCACACTCACCAGACATGAAATACCCACAATTTTTATCTTCAGGGCTAATGTCTATACTAACAACCCTTTCTATCACCATTTTATTTTCACTATCCAGGAACAGGTCAGAAGATACAACGAATACGAAGAAAAAGTAGATACTGAAAAAAGAAAACCACCAAGGCCTCGAAAACCAGGTAATTTATTGCACACAAATAAGATTAGAAAAGTCATGAGAATGTATTCCATAATGTAATTTTTTAATTATGTATTCCATATTTTTCCATAATTGACCTCTTTGGAATATAAGTAATATCTTACATAAAGATGAATGAAATATGAGAACTGATTCAGTGAAAAAGATATCAGATTTTCCATTTTTTACTATATTTGATTCGATTCATGTTTTGCTGGGAGCCTGCCCTGAGAGCAACCTAAAACACGTTGTCTGTTGCATGTTGGAATGTACAAGGAATTAAAAACAATATGATCAATAAGCTTGAAAGTGCTGATTTTACGAAAGAAATCAAAAAGCATCACATTATAGGTAATAACCAGCAATAAAAGACATGGTGGTGTTGCAGTATTGAATTTGGTCTAATACCTTGTACCGTATTGATCTATCAATGTACTGTCTTTCATATGACTGAAGGAATGCACTGGTTTAACTTAAACTACAAGACCTCTTTAATAGCTCAAATGGTGGCAGTACATTTAGGCTAAGCACAATGTATATCGACTGAACTCAAATGAAGATGAATTATGAGCAGTAAATGTTGGAGTAAGTGGTATTTGGTTCCAGGGTGTGGCATTTATAGTTCATATGTAATGATTAACTGCAACAATAATTGTCAACTCATAAGTGGCCATCTAATCATCTGACATGCTGTTTATTATGTGATTGTACCAGGTTCGATGTAATATGAGTTATCAATATGTATCAAGTTAAATAGACAGTCTTTGCATTTTCCCTTATTGTGACACAATTTCACTAAGCAACGGTTGTTTCATTGTTTTGATTTGCCTGTAACATATGTAGGTATTGTTGTTTGATCTTGGTAATGTCACAGATACATTGATGCCAATCCCAACCTTTAATCACACCCTTTTTTATTTGAGCCAAAATTACAGGCCTGTAGCCAGGGGGGGGGGGGTCGCAGGGTTCGGGCGAACCCCCCCCCCTGGCCAAAAATTCTTTCAAAATCGTGCAGTTTTTCACCATTTTGAGCACTTCTCAAGTGATTTTAGCCATATTTGGATCAAAGTTGTCAAATGTGAGCCCCCCCCTGGAAATTTGTGAAAACTGAACCCCCCCCCCCTTGGCAAATCCTGGCTACGGGCCTGAATCACTTTATGGTTGAATCTTGGACTATGTCAATGTCAGGTTAAATGATCAAATGCTGAAAAGATAAAATGGTGTAGTTATTCAGGACTGCTAATTAAAATTGATATTTTGTTTTCCACACTCCCCAAGAAATGGCTTTGTTTCATCAAAAGATAAATTGAGGGGTTCATAATACGCAAAGTAAATCCCATACTAAGCCATTTTGCTTTTTAAAAAATAAGAATTAAAGAAATAACATTGAAAGCACTAGCTCCATATCCCTGATTCCTATTCTAAAATTCTGATTTTATTCTCCAGGATTTAAAAGTCAAATTAGAGACGAAAATATTTGGGCATGTACTAAGCTAACAACCAGCTACCAAGCAAGTCAAGATTAATGATTTCACTGTTTTGTTTAATACAGGTCGGCGAGTAGAGAGGATTCAGTTCCTGGAGGGGAAAGATGGCAATGAATGGGTTTGGGTGATGGGGGAACACAAGAATGACAAACCTATAGAGCAGATCATAGAGGAAGAAGCACAGCTGAAGGCTGCTAAGCTGGCAGAAGTGGAGGCTGAGGAACTAAGGTGGGTGTGGTCTTGTGCAGGGGGAGATTTGTTTTTGTTCCAAAATGTAGTTTAGCTTTTCAGATTGACCCATTGCTTCAAATTTAGAACATTGTTGTTGATATCTTTTAGATTAAAACAACTGTCACTTATATTTGTAGTTCTTAGACTAACCTAATTTCTTAAAGATTTAAAGCATGGAAGCATGAATTAAACATTTGTCGTCTGACAGATTTGGCACAAAAACTAGTGTGACTTTATATGATGACCAGTGTCCACAACAATAATATGCTTGTGTATATCACATGGTACATACCAAATTAAGCGTGACAGTTGAGCGCACGGGGTACAGTTCAACAGGAGGGTGATGAAATTTGAGCAAAGTGAAGAGATTATATAATAACGACGGGGCCAAATGGAAACTTTTCTTCTATAAATTATTCCCTAATCTTGACTCAAAAGAAATCTTTCAAGCAAAATTCAAAAATGATGCCCTTAATACTTTTCCACCTTTTTACCTCTCAATTATGAAAACTTGGAGTAAAGTTCACAACGATGAACCCTATGATAAAACTACAATAATGAACGAAACTATTTGGAACAATAAATGGTTAACAATAAATAATGAAACGGTAAATTACACAAATTGGAAAATCCGAGGAGTAAAACAAATCAAAGACCTTATGAAAGAAAATGGAGAATTACTAGGATACGAAGATTTCTTCCAAAAGTACAATATCACTACACCTTTTGTAACATATTATGGAATAATTCATGCTATCCCGAGAAATTGGAAAACGCTTTTGAGAAATGAACATGAAAATATTAAAATTCTAGGGCCAAACGACATTCAAGTAAAAAAATCTATCATAAATATAAAACACATCAACACCAAACAAATATACTGGTATATTATAAAAGATATTTTTAAAGAACCAACAGGGAAACGATACTTCAATGAAAAATACAATCTCTCCGAATATGAATGGAAATCGACCTTTAGATTACCCTTTGAAGTTGCCCGTGAACCAAAGATACAAAGCTTTCAATATAAACTCTTATTAAACCTCACGCCATGCAATCTATTTTTGTTTAATAAAAAAATCTCTGCATCAAACTTATGCGACAAATGTAACCTTGGCCAAATAGACGATACCCTTCATTTCTACATCGATTGCCCAACAGTAGTGAATTTCTGGAATGACATGTCATTTTTTTTCAATAACATTCAATTAAACAATAGGGATATATTACTAGGCGTTACAAATAATCAGGAAAATGACAATAAATCCGTACTTAACTATTGCCTACTTTACGCAAAAAATTACATTCACTCTTCCAAATTGAGTAATTCGATAATCAACATCAACGGTTTTAAAAATATCTTAAGAAATAAAATAAAAAATGAATTAAAAATATCAACAGAAAATCAGACTAGGCCCATCTTTATTAAAAAATGGATTTCTATTCTTAACAAACTAGAGATACGTTTTTAACACAAACCTAACTGTATTTACTTGCGTCTTTATTACCTATTGTATTTTCACCATTCTATGTACCTGTATACTATGATTATGTTGTACAAACATGTCCCATTTATTATGTTTTTATATTTTGTTAACGAGGTAATTTTGTTAACGATTAAAAATATCCAAAACTGTGCTTATGTGTGTAAATTATGATGTATTGTAAATTGTAATTGTAAAAGTAAAATGATAATAAATATATTATGATAAAAAAAAATAAAAAAAAGAAATTTGAGCAAACTGATCTTTTCATCGTTTCAGAAAGATTTGGTCTAATTTCTAGATATGTCTGTAACAATACAGTATCTTAGACAGTGAATTTGATGGTGAATTTTATAGTTATACCTACACAAACTCCGAATGTAGTATAATACAGTATAACACGTGGGTAAGATACGCTGCAACGCAAATTTAAATTTCTTGTGTTGTACTTTACAGTTACCACACGTTATACTGTATACTACATTCGGAGTTTGAGTAGGCTTAACTATGAAATTCATCATCAAGTTCACCGTCTAGGATGTTGTTACATATAGAAATATCTAGAAACTCGACCACATCTTTCTGTAACGATGAAAACATCTGTTTGCACAAATTTCATCACCCTCGTGTTGTACCATATCCCGTACATTCAACTGTCACGCTTGATTCGGTACGTACCCTGTGTATATGCAATCGCAGTTTACGAGTGCAAACAAAGCCCTTGTAGAATACACATGCATGCTCCCAAGTCTTTCAATCATATATTAAAAGATAAATGCCTTCTCTATCGTTATTGACAAAATAATTCTGCCAAACCAAACCTTACAATTCCCAGTTGTAGAAGTGATTGCTTGCTGGATTCAGTGTGCATTTTGTATACATTACTAATTTTTTTTATCTAAAATTTATTTATTTTACTAATTACATTAATATTTGCATGTTAGAAACCAGGAAGAGACCGAAATTGCTAAGAAGGCAGCTCAAGAGCAGGCGAGGCTAGAAAGAGAAAAACAGGCACAAGAAGAAGAATTGAGGTAAAAATTGTCACATTTTGTAAGACTTTGCCTTGAAAACTGCATGTTCGAAAATGTTGTCAATTTTGTCAAGAGATTTAGATTAATCTCCAAGAATAGCAAGAAATGTTTCACATACTCAACACATTTTCAAGGTCTGAAAATCTTGTACTTGTCAATTAATGAATCCGATCGAGTTTAAAACCAGTTGTACAATGGAATTTACTACAAGAGTGAATCACATTGAAATGCGCACATGACATTTAGATGTGTTCACATTGATTCACATAAATGTGTCAAGAAAAAGGATAAAGATAAAATTATTTATTTGGTGTAGTGCTAATATCCATTTTAAGATTGATTTATTATGCATTTTATCTCTCGCTTGACTTTATCCCCCTGTTAAACTCTTGCATATCAAATTCTCTGAAACTACACTTCCTTTCAAATCCAAAATAAATGTTTACATTGATTGTACCTGTACTTCCTTATTAAAAGCTGGAGCTATATACATTTATAATCTATTGACTTGCTAAAACATCTATATATTCTCTGTGAATACAACATTGACTATTCACTTTATATTCTCTATGAATACATTGACTATTTACCAACATTGGTCTTGTTTTCAAATATGGTTATGCATGAGACAGAAAGGGCTTTCTCTTTAGCTCAAAGTACAGTGATTAATAAATGATGAATAATTAACCGGTTCATCGGAATCATCTTGGAAGTGAATTGCCGGGGTGAATTGACTGGGGTGGGTGCGAGTCATACCTAAATTAGTGGTCTAAGTAAATAACAATGCATATTTGAATATGACTGGCTCAATTAAATCATACAGTAACTTATTTAGATGAACTGGTCATTTGCTTGACATTTTTATATGGACCACCTGAAAAATAGGCAGAATGTGGCAGTTAAGGAGGAGGAAATAAGGTTGTGTCAGTCTTAAAAATAATGTTCTGCTTTTAGGCGCCAGGAGGAGGAAGCAAGGTTGTATCAGACTTTGAAAGAAGCCAAGATGGCTGAACAGAAACTACAAGAAGAAAGGCGGAAAAGGGAAGAAGAGGAAAAACGAAAGTTGAAAGAGATTGAGGTATGTTGGAAATCAAACAATGGATTATGTTACGTTTTGGCCAGCAGACTTGGATATTGTCTGTTTTGTATCTAGCTTATCTACAATCTACATGCTCATCTGTTAATGTATTAACACAAGCCCAAAGTTTGTTTGTTGGTGCGCCCATCTTTGTGTTACACCAAAATGATCAAATAACATGTGATAAATCCAAATATGAGACTCAGTGGCCGTGAATTGGTACGATCCGCAATCCGATCTGGATGAATTTTATCTTTTGAGATAAATCTGAAAAACAAGGATTATTAGAGGGAATCCCGAAGATTCACCGATTTTTGGATTAATTCTAGGATCAATCCCACAATGCATCATTACCATGATGAAATTTATCTGCATTGAACTGATGTTCAATGTGTTATTATTCTAAGAGTCTGTTGATTTGCTGGTCACTTCATTATGATCACACCCATGAAAAAAACGATTTTGATTGGTCAATAGTAAGTGGTGTTCTTGTGACATAATGTGTGATAAGTCAAGTGTGCTCCAATGAGGACTGCTAGATTATTTTATTTTTTGAAAAGGCCAAATAATTGTGACATTTAATGTCAATGATTACTGAATTTAAAGGAATTTGAAGGGATAGAGATTGTAAAATGTTGGAGACTACATTTTCAAAAAGCACGCCAGTGTGCGTGTCCCTTACAATCATTTTTTTTCCTGAGAAGGGTATACATATTATTGATTGAATCTCCAAATTGATTAGATTGAATATGGGATATGCCTTTTTCAAGACTGTTGCCAGATAACCTCTTTAAATAAAGTCTGAACTTATGGTTGTTTTGGAAATTAGGCATTCCCATGAAATGAGTGCAAATTTTTTTGTTTGAAACTTACTCCCATCTTGTCTCTATTCTAGTCCCTTTAACCCATGCTAATCCACTTAGATTTAAAAACTTATGTACATTATAATACATTATGTAATTAAATTAAGACCCTTTTACAAATCTCATTTCATATCGCAACAACCATTCTACTAATAAAATCATTGTGATTTTATCAAGATCTTCAAATCTGCATTCTGCATACACATTTATGAATATTGGATGTTTTATGATTGTATTAAAATAGCACTTGACACATGTTGTTTGTTTTGAACCATATTGAACTGACAGACATATTATGTCACATTTAACTTATGTTTCGTGTACAATGTAATTACAGCAAACACAGGTGCTACGTCGAAGAAAAACTCGTGAAAGTGTCAAGCAGTTAAAAGAACGGAGAAGTAGCGACATCTATATGTCATTTAAAAAAGCTCGCCAAAACTTTGAAAAAACAGCTCAGGAAACCATGACTAAGGTGGAAGTTGAATGGAAAGAGAGAGGTGAGAGATATCTAAGATATACTAAAACATTTTCATAATTAATTGAAAGTATCTGTATGGTGTTGAAATGTCAGCAGTTAACAACGTTGATTTCATTATGATTTAATGAATAAGAGGTAATAATAAAATGTTATCTCCCCCTCACCATATAGCAAGATTTAAAACTGTTGATTTTCACTTGACTTGACTTGAACAATATTTCAACTCCCCGGGTTCACCTATGACATTTTTGTTAATCTCTTGGCCTGAAAAACATAATTCTTCTATGGTGACAATTGGACAACATCACTTACCTGATAGTTTTATATAAATTTATTCTCTCTTAGTAAAAGTAGCTAAAGAGATTGCTGGTTGTTTCAAGGTTATTTTATATGAATGTGCTGTTGAATATAATATGAAAAAACATTTTTTCTTTTATTTAAATAAATTGGAATGAATTCATGTCTTGGTTTATGTTATGTACTGTAAAATGTATTTATTTTCTACAAAAACGACCTGTCCATAGAATCTCAAGATTTGACATGTATCACCAGATGGCATCCAAGAGTAGATACAGTACATTCAAGGGGTACTATGAGTATGCCTTCTTGTGTGCTGCCTCTTGAGTGGTCAATAATACAGATTATTACCACCTTGCTGGGCCTGTTCTAGGGGTATTAGTGCCAGTTTAGAAGACATTTATTTTACTCGACATGAGCAATATGTGACTTCATAGTGGCGGGCAAATAATGCATTAAAGCCTGGCAATTTTCCCCGGGAAATGAGATATCGTCCAATGCGTATAACTATTGCCCTTCGAAACTACGTTATTGTGCTATTATATTAATTAAATAATGAGTCTGTCTGTAAGATTCTAATGAAAGATTCACAAAATGCATAGTATTAACCTGAATGAATCTGTCACTTTTCTAGAAAAGAAAGCTAAAGAGTTTGATGAAGAAAAACGTGCAATAGCTCGACGTGCAAGAGAGGAACACAGGAAGTCCTTATCAATGAAGCATTCTGGGAAAGTGATAGGTGCAGTTACAGCAATGATGAGACGACACACAGTTGTTGGTGCGCCTCCTCCCATGACAAGGTGAATATCATATGCTGTCCATCCATGACAAGACTGTTTGTCACTATATACTTACACTTGATTTTTTGCTAATTAATCAGTTATGTCAGATATCATGTGTGTAATGTCTTGCTAATTAATCAGTTATGTCAGATATATCATGTGTGTAATGTCTTGCTAATTAATCAGTTATGTCAGATATATCATGTGTGTAATATCTTGCAATGAGGAATTGTTGTGAGTTTCTGAAAAATGACATAATATATTCTTGATCAAATAAATGTATGATTTCAGCTCCAACAACAATAGTCCCGGCAGCAAACCCCGCCCACCTAGACCTGATGACAGAGACGCTGTCATTGATTGGTTCAAGGATGTAGAAAAACAAAAAAATGTTGGGAAAGATCCTAAAACAAGAAATGTTGAGCCTTGGTTCCATGGTAATAAGCCATATCATTTTAATTTTTTGTTTACATGTTTAAAGTCTATTCATTCACAAAATTAATAAATAAAAAACAAATAGATAGACATTCTAATCTTTGTTTAAAACATAATTTATTAAACTGCAAGTTTTGAGTTTTTATTGAACAATAGTTATTTTTCCAATAAAACTGTTGAACTGAAAAATGTTGTAATGCAAATCAAACAAATGTAATAGTAAACTAATGGAAACTGTATTGTTCTTTAATGACTATTTGAGAAATCACAAGTGGTAATATCAGATAGCAAACCCAGCAAACTGTAAACAAAATGATGAAACACAATAATTTTAAAATATTCTGCTATACATATATTTTCTCCTCATTATGTATTTAAGGGGTTATAACACGGGTGGAAGCTGAGAGCCTCTTAGAAAACAAAAGAGTAGGGACATACCTTGTGAGGGTTAGTGAAAAGGTCTGGGGCTACACCATCAGTTTCAAGGATGAAGACAGATGCAAACATTTCCTAATTGACACTTCTGATGATAGCTATCAATTCTTTGGGACCAATCAAATTGCACATAAAAGTCTTTTAGACCTAGTGGGTTACCATCAAGTAAGTGGTGCTAAAGCAGCTCAGTTATAATACAACATAGTGGCTCTCATTTCAAAATGGCGTTTTCATTTTTACTGTGTTATTTTCAAGAGCATTGTCCATATAACTAAATGGTAGAATTTACCGTGGGTATTCCATATACTGTAACAGCCCAAATTTTCAAGGTGCCCTAATTTTCACTATTTTCGCTGAAGAGGCTAGACCGTGAAATTAAAGGCACAGTGAAAATTTGATTCAACATTGAATTCGATTGGATATTTCTTCAGACAGTAGACTTTAATGCCCATGAAATATTTCAGATTGACAAAATAGTGAAATTTTTGTCAGCGAAAATTTGGGCTTTTACAGTAGTTAAGTATAGAGAGATTTTAAATCAATTATGATTTATTATTAATTATGATTACTGTGGGCACATACCATGGCAATCAAATCATATGTTCATCATGTTAATTTTGATATCGAGTGAAGCAATGAGGCTAGAGACATAGATATGCAGTATTAGACCCTAATCTTTTTGAAGTGAGAGCCATCTTATGATAGATCATGACTTTCAATTCATGAAATCATTGTGATCACATTCATGAACCAAAATTAGTCCACATTGTTATTAAAATGATAATTTGAGAATTCACAAATAGTTTGTCCTAATAAATCATAGGAAATCATGTCAACATAATAGAAGGAGCAAAGCCATATTTTGATTGCCTTATCTTTGAAGTCCCAGTTCTGACTCAATTGAACGAATAGACTCATTTAACATGCTTTTATATTTTTAATGTTTTTGGTGCTTACTTGCCTAAAATCAATATCTAGGGTGAGCTAAGAAATCATGCTCCCCCATGTGATAAATGAGCGTCCCCGGACTAATATAAATTCTCAGACTCAGTTTGCTATTAAATTCTGGTGTTTACTTGCAGAAGAAACCTATTTCTGGTGTGGGCCAAGAAGTCCTGCTGTTCCCCTGCGGTCAGATGCGAGACCCTCCTGATTACTATGAACTTTTTCAAAATGACAAGGTGGAAGTGACAGCTTTATAGCGAACCAATCAAATACTAGCATTCCAATATAACAAGTAAATCCAGCTGTTGCCAATTTTAAAAACTGTACTCTCGCTCAAAGACAGGGATTACTAAAAGAGAAAGGGACCATTTGAATTCATGCTATATTATTGTTAGCCCTGTCACTGAAATCTTTAAAATTGTTAAATTAAACAAAGTGCATTTACTCTAATCCATGCTGATATTTAAAATAAGCAGTAACTTTCTACTTATATAGTGAGCCCAGTATGTCAAGTTAACTTACAGAGGTGAACTTTTTTGTGAAAAAGTAGAAAATGAAAAAAGAATGCTCAAAATGACTGCTGAAAAGCACAAGCTTTACTGAATATTCAGGAACATAGTTGATTTTGATATAGAAGTACTTCAGTAGTGCAATGGACATCTTAGAACAGTGCAATGTTGAAGAGGCACATCCTGATTATGAAAGTACATTTCTGAGGGTCCTCGATGATAAAGGGACACATGCTGATTTCTGAGTTTATTCATAATTGAGGGCTCTCTTGTAGAAGTAGCCTACGTAGAATACCATTGTATTGATGCGAAATAAGTATCATATATTCTCTCAATACACAATCATTAAAACATTAATTAAATACCATTTAAACACCATTAAAATACCATTAAATAATTAACACAATAATCAAAGATGAGCACAATTTTCAACAACATTCATCCCAGTGTTTATTTACCATTATCCAAATCATGTCTTATTTATTGTCTTTCATTATGTTTTGTTCAATTTTAAACGTAGTGTTTATTAGTAGAGCTGGCATCCATTTTGCTGTATCGTGGTAATCGATATGTGTCCCTTTAATACTTTGTTATTTAGAGATAGAAAATAGAGTAATTTTGAAATATCTACTATTTTTGAAGGAGTTTAGTGGTGACATTGTACATTTGTAACTTGTTTGTATATTGTATTATAAAACTATATTTGTATATTCAATTATATTTTATATTTTAATCTCTATGTCTACTGTAGATATCTGTTATATAATAAGCTGATTCGAATAAACAAATAAATACATACATATGTTATTAATTGTAGTTTTGAATTGTATGAGGTGTGCTCAAATATGCCATTAGTTTGTATGATTTATGTAGTGTTTTTAGCGATATTTACACAAAAACCAATGGGACTGGTGTGAACAACAACCAACTAGAAAAAATCTTAAGTGAACTGCAATGAGTCCTGACTCCCTTTAATCATCGTGAAGTTTTGCTGCTGAAAACAGGACTTTTTTCAATTTGTTCTGTAGGCTACTCTCCAACTTTTTGTGAATTGTTTGACATTTGGCAGTAGGTGTCTGCAACAAATGGGAGGTGGTGACATTTTACTTGTTAATGCCTTGATATGTCACCACCACAACTGGTGACGTATTATGATTTCCAACTTTTTTTGTATTCTTGGGGATGTATATGAAGATTGTTCATAGATTCATTTATTGATCTCATATGGGAAAATATGCTACAAAGACACAAGTCATTTTTATTATATTACATACTATTATTATTTATTGTCTGGCATCATCATGTATGGCATTCTACATATATTATGCAACATGTCTTTTTACATATACTCATTACATGTACATGGATATTATACATCTATATTTACATTTCCAATAAATATCATGTACATTCAAGTAAAGAAATTCTAACTATACATTAGAAAATACAATCTTATTTACAGACTAAAATTACTATACTATGAAGCATGAACCATTTCAGTAATTATTCATTACATTCAATCTCCTAAATCAAAAGATATACAATAATCATTATGCTCATTCATGGCTTATTTTATTTCAAACAATCTCATAATATCAACTCCAACAAAATGGCAGCTTGGACCTCATGCAAAAATAAGCACTTACCCATGGGACAATACCCAGTGAATTTTACTACCAACCAACTGATTGTTAAAACTGACCTGAATACTGCATAATTCAGATATGGCCAGTTGTTATGACAGTCCTACTTGTTATTTAAAATTCACTGGATTCTGTGGTAAATAGTCAGGTTGGATGAAACATCCTTTTGATGCAACCTAACTACTTACCATTGTGATGAGGTTATGAGCGTACCATGAGATAATAACTAGCACTGTACTAACAGTATCATGGTTAAAGTATAGAACACATTACGCCTAAATACTTAAAACGACTAAAATCAGCAAAAGGTGTACATTTCAGAATTATCATATAGTTACAATATGTTTTGTTGCTACATTTCAGCATTATGATGATAATTCATTAAAATACAGCTTAATTTTAGGTACATGATTATGATTCTACAAAATGTAACTCCATTTCTAATTCCATGATAATAACTCTACAAAATGTAACTTCATTTCAATTCCATGATAATAACTCTACAAAATGTAACTTCATTTCAATTCCATGATAATAACTCTACAAAATGTAACTTCATTTCAATTCCAAGATAATAACTCTACAAAATGTAACTCCATTTCTAATTCCATGATAATAACTCTACAAAATGTAACTTCATTTCAATTCCATGATAATAACTCTACAAAATGTAACTTCATTTCAATTCCATGATAATAACTCTACAAAATGTAACTTCATTTCAATTCCATGATAATGATTCTACAAAATGACAGTGCTGATAGCTACATATTAGTATATGATACTTTTCATTCAGTATTTGATATTAAAACATTACAGAACTTTTACAACTAATCAGGATCACAAAAGCAGTCACAACTTTATAATACAAGTAATACTGCTAAGAGTTGATGTCTTTTGCATTCCTCAAAATAAATCTGGGACCAGCACATTAATTATTTGCGAATTATTCTGGCGCCATCACATTTAAGATGTCAGACAAAATAGTTTTCAATGAAAAACTTATTTTGAAATTGATACCAGAGTGTATATGATATATTTCAGTGTTACAGGTGATAAACCCAGAATGTTTCTCATTTTAATAGTCTTTTCCTCAGTTCACACATATATGAGCAAATTCTAATTTCACTGAGTCAACATAATCTTTGTGAAAAAATATAGCTAGCCTATTTATATTTTACAAAAGGATAATGGACACAATCATTGTTCAAGTAAAAACCATTCAAAGTTACATATATGTTTAACGTCCCCTCCCATTTTGAGATAGAGGTAAATGTTCACAAAACAACATTTTTAAGTGTATAGAAATCCCATTGAAATAATCCAAGACAAAAGAAACTTAAAAATAGTGATCTAAGATCATAAAGTGCAAGCAGTTTTTTATTGACAACTACATGCTTCAGTTATATCTTCAATATTTGGTTAAGAAGTGTCTCGTTTAATGCTATATTTTACAATTGAGTAATATAAAAGTAATATAGAAATACAATTAATAAAAGTTCTGTTTTTTCACCTCCCATTCTCCTTAGATTTGGCCTTCAACAGGACATTAAAAATAGAATGAACTTTGAATGGTCTAATGCTTTTCATAGGTGAGGTATTATAAGAATATTGCAAACTTTTGTAATATTGGAATGAAACTATGAAATGGAGCAGTTTTGCATTTCATTTCTTGTTATCAGTCTTTTAAAAATATAAAGGTATATATACAGGGTGTCTCAAAAAAGAAACCAGGATTTGATTCCTTTTTTGAGACACTCTGTATAGTGCATTCTATTAATTTAAAAGCTACTTAAATAATAACATTGAAATAATACTGCTCAGAATCAAGTTCAAGCATACGTCATGCATAATGAGCGTAATACATGCACTCAGATCAGAAAAAAGCTTTCATTTACAGTGTTCTACAATAACATATTACACAGCTGTGTTTATACCTTATATATACCATGTTTCCTGTATATCAGAATCAGAATCAACTGAACATAAATATCTTTGGCAATTTACAGATCTTAAAGCTAGTTAATTTTAAGGTTGTCCATGTGCGATGACTTTTGGACATAAAATGCATTATAAAAGCTATTTGTTTCACTAGAGATACCTTAACAGTCAACAATAATTTTTATAAATCAACAACTATGGATATTATGGATAATGTGAATCTTTGGTTTAATAAAACAAGATGCATACAAAAATATTTCAGTGCCTTCTCTGAAACTTGTTCCACAACAGGCTACTAGTATATTTATTTATATGTCTAGAATTTAGAGTGCATCTGGTAACACTACAAGATTAAAGCTCATTAAGTTAACAATGTATCAGTGATTTCTAAATATAATCTTGTCTACTCCAAAAACCATTAAAGCAACCCATGCCTAACTCATTTTTTGTAAACATTCTAGAGATATAGACATACCATATATATATTTGGTATGGTATATGGTAACATCTTTGGCATTATGCAACAAATGGAATGTCTACATACTTGTTGGACTATATGGAGAAATCACTTAAACTTACAAAGTAGTATAAAATATACAAAGGTGTATAACAGATATGAAACATTCCTTTGGTTGTGCATTATTTAGTATTCCCAATCTGAAAGAACTGAATTTTGAATTTTAAAGGCAGAATCAGACATACATATAGTGTTTTATTAACCATATTTGTGATATCTGTGAAATTGTTTGAGATTCTAAGTGCAAAGCGTGTGTAAATTCTCCCATATAAGAAATGCAGATATCCATATATAAAAATGAACACATGAATGTTAAAATGTTTGGTTTTCCTCAAATAAAGTTCGGTGATTTTAAGAAAATAGATATGATGAGGAATGATATGCCAAATTTTTGAAAATGTTGCTCAGTTAGATCCGATTCTCCCTTAAATCAGTATGAAAAGTATTGACATATCGTCGCATGAGAATAACTTTGTACTATCTCACATTTTTACGGAACTGAGAAATCAAGGTTTGAAAGTTTAGAGGTCTGTATCTTACTTAGTATTGCTATGTGAAACTTGATTTTTTGTATGTCATCTGGTCTCAACCTAGAGATATCTTATATGAAATATCATACCTTGAAACAATTTACAAGATCCTTTTTTAAAACTATGGAAATGGAGTTGATACAATTTCCCACCGGAATAACAGCTTATTTCTAATTTCAAATTGTTATATCTGATATCAACTGTTTCAACCAATCAACTCTCTAAGAATTGGTCATGTGACTTGCAAAACTTGGAGTTATATATATATATATCTTTTATTTAAGGAATAAATAATGATAGGCCATTCAATATGGTGAAATTCAGCACGAGTTGGACAGAATGTTGTACAAAGCACAAACCGAAGGTGAGTGCATTTGTACTAACATTCTGTCCAACGAGTGCTGAATTTCACCATATTGAATGGCCTATCATTATTTATTCCGATTCAAACATAAAAATTAGTAAAAGCCGTGTCTGTGGAACGGGCATGAAGGAAGAATACGCATGCTGTCAAGATTCTTAAGTCGGCCGGAAAATTTTTAGAACTTGTTTGGGCTGTTCTATTTTACTCCCCGTTTTAGATTTTATACGGTGTATGCAAACATGTGTTACAGTAGTTACAGAGGGAGTAAAAAAGAACAGCTATCCCCGGACAGAGCCCCAGATGTGCAGCTGAGATGTGACGTCACTCAAAACAATGCAAATTGCAGATTGAATAGAGCATGGTCGTGCATCTATGGAGAATTAGAGAACGTTCTATATTGGCTATGCTGCATTCTGATTGGTTGAGAAATTCGAATAGAGCACGGTCATGTTTGAATGACTCTTTAAACAATCTTATATTAAAACAAAGTATGCCAATATGCATGTTATTGTATCTAGAATGAAAAATAATGTTTTGCTTTGTAAAAAAGTCTTCAAAAACCAAAGAATATTATTTAATAAAATAAAGAAAATTCAATTTATAAAACTTAAAATCAATTTCTCAAATAAGTACAATTATTTCTTAATTTTGGAATCTCAGGACACCCTTCAAAAAGAATTTTTTGCCTTTGAAACTAAGGCAGAAGTACAATGCATTGAAACCAATGATGCCAATACGGTCCCCCACATATTTCCCTCGGTATAAACCCTGAAGCCTAAACCTCCCAGCACATTACAATGTAGCCCCTAAGGGCCGGTCCGCTGGTCATTATCAGGTTATTTTTGATACAGACCAGTTGATTTTTTCACTGGGTATAGGAGAATAACATTGCAACTGGTCCGTAATTCCATTTTGACCAGCAGGTTTCAGATCCTTAGGGCCTAAGACATAACCAATTTTTATTACATGCACATGGAAGAAATTTGAAAATAGAAAAATAAATTCTAATTCATTTTAGATTAATGAAAGTGATGAAACCTCGATTTAGGTAATCACATTTTGTTCATTGGGATGCAGCTATCATTATCCATTCATTTTCTGTTGTTTGCTACTCTGTGGAATACAATTGGGAATTGAAGCAATTGTAGAAGTGGAGACTAAGAGTGGCTCTTTGTAAAGAAATTGAACCAATTTGTTACTTTTCCAAAATAAAATGTAGATGATCTAAAAACAATGATCCCAAAAATGCAAAAGAAAGGACAAATCTGAAAAACGTACTAGTAATAAATAACTAAAAAGATCCCAGATGTTCAGTGAAAAGCGCAAAGTAAATCATAGATGAAGAGAAAATAAAATAAGTGTTTTAAGGGACTATACTAACATAAAGATAACTCCTTATTGATATAGTGTATGGTCAGTAAAAGTTAAAGCTAGTTTAAATAGATTTAGCTTTTTTCCACAAACTATAAAACATCATTTTGAAAGAGATTTCAATAGTATACAGACAGTGATTGCCTTTGAGCAATGAAGTGCAAAATATGACAGTTACTATTTGTTTTGATTACTATATCTAGTATATAACCTATTATTATATACTCTATTTGAAGAAACAAATAAGTAGTCTTTCATTTTCAACATTTAATGATGACAGCTTCGTATATGCATTTCTATTGCATTTGGCCATTCAAACCCCTATAAGACCTGGTAGCAGGGAAGATAAAGGGTACTTTTGACTGCTCACATGATCTAATTAACTGGTCATTTGTACTTTTCATCTTCCCTGGTAGCGAGGATTTCGGTTTTCGAGGAAATTAGTAATTCTATTTCATATCATGTGGCCATGAATAATCCAATGAGCATCCATAATACAAAGAGTAATTGAGGGCATATAATTTTAATATGCATGGGATTACACATACTGTATCATTTTATTTTTTTGATCTACTTGTAATAGTTCTAAAACTAAAACATGAAAGGCCAGGCATGCAAACTGGCATGGTATTGTGTTACAAAACATTATTTCATTCTAGATACAATAACAGGCATATTGGCATACTTCGTTTTAATATAAGATTGTTATAACTCCAAGTTTTGCAAGTCACATGACCAATTCTTAGACAGTTGATTGGTTGAAACAGTTGATATCAGATATGACAATTTGAAATTAGAAATAAGCTGTTTGTCTGGAGATGGTACAATTTCACACTGAATTCTAGCCTAATGAGAGGGAATTGAGATGGGGCATGTATCTGAGATGAAAGCCTGTGTTTCAAATAGTAAAATTCCATGTCTATCTCAATTTTTTTGAAAATGGCAGTTAGTACAAAGTTATTCTCACGCGACGATATATACATGATCAATAAGGCATATATTTAATCTTAAAAATATTTATCTAAATAGTTTATTTTCAACAAATGAAAAAAAGGCTAATTTAATGTCATGGTATTGGTAATATGACAAAAAGAATTTTAAAACCATAATGCAAAAATGGTGGCAAGAATAAGTGTTCATACTTCAAAACTAATATTACTTAACAAAGAAATGCTGTGGTGATCAAGCACATTGAAAAACAAAAACATTTGAGCAATTAACATTTGTGGGATATGCTCATGAGAGGAAATGATATCCAAAATTATAAAATTCCATGTCACATGTTGATTAACAAGTTTCCAGATAACATTAAAATGATATTATCTTGTTTAATGTTTGTCCAAAAATGTTAATAATACATGTAGTTTATGATTTAAGTCAAATTAAAATTACATCTTTTGAGGCATATACAATCATGTCTCACTCCGACTGACTCTGATGTATGACGAGTGAACATTTCTAACAATGAGAACTCCATAATGCTCTATTGAAAAATTGAATTGATTTCACAAGATTTTTCACTAGATATGTTGAGTCTTTTGGTAAATCAGCAAATATCTTTCTGGGAAGGATTTATACAACCTTCATTTCCATATAATTTCTCTACATAAAATAATTTATATAAAAGGACGGATTTTTTGTAACATTACTAATGATCACATGTCATTGCATCCATTGTTTGGAGGATTCCAAACATTATAAACAAACAGCATAATAGTGTTTCTGATTGGACGGATTGAGTTGGCGTGATTGTGTAGCAAGCAGTGGCACTATTACAATTTGCTGTGTCACACTTGTGGCAAGTTAGAGTCCTTCTCTTCACCCTGGAAACAAAAAATATTTCAAGTCATGACAAGAAGCAATAGCACATATATTTATGATATTTTCCAAACAAGAAATGAGCTAAATAACCAAAATCAAATTCATTAAAATCACTAAACCTATTGATCTAAATTATTCTATTTACTGAAAAGACGAAAATCTCTTTATATCATTTCATTAACATCTCTAGATTGAACAATGTTCTTAGAACTATATATAAAACTGTCACATACAGAAAATGGCATTTTTGTATTAACTAAAGTATGGTATTGAAGTCTTACAAACCAAACAAAAAATAAAATAAATAAAACACCCTAAAGGCATTTCAAAGCAGTGGCTCCTATTCATTCCATACAGTTAACATGTATTCCTTTAATATTGTTCACAATTCATCATACAATGAGAAACCACAAAATGTCTGGTCATGCTCGTACATTCCCAGTGTGAGAAGGTCGCCTGATCAAAAAGTTTGTTCATTTACTGGGCAACATAGGATTTGGGAGGAGGGAAAACAAATGCACCTGTTGATATATGATGGTGTAAAAACATCAACATTTTTTCAATCTTGGGGGTATGTTTTCGAAATAAATACCTGCCGGGCAAACCCTCTATGAAAATCTAATTAAACTTGAGATAAGAATGAAATCTGAGGAACACTTAAATGTCATAAGGTACTATATCAGGTCAGTGTGACCTAGGACTTGTTATTAAATTGTTCTTACAAGGAGCTACCGACATATGATCGGGCTTTGGCATGATACGGACAATAGCTCTTCATATTTTAATGAATATAAAGTAAATAAACTTGGTGTGCTCTCATTTGATCTAAATATTGCTATTTATTAAGTGGTGCGAGTACGTGTCTAAAATCATGAAACCTTTCCACCTAAAATAGTTTGGTTTTTTATACATAAGTAAAAATGCTCAGGTATATTGTTTGGTACATTGTTGTTTGTAATTTTTAAAGACCCCATACAAAGTTTAAAAACATTGTTTAATTGTGCAGATGTGATTTGTCATGACATAAAAATTGCGCGAGAAATATTCACAAAAAAATTATATTTGAAAAGAAGTTGCTTTTTCAAATACTGGTATTTGAATTATCCGATTCTTAGATGATCAATTAAAAAAATACACCATTATTGATATAAATCCACAATTTTTCGAATAAAAAGTCCTTCAAAAACAACTTGTTGATAATCAGATATATGAGTCAAAGTCGTTTAAACTTTACATGGGGTATTTAATACAATCGCTGTAAACAATTTAATTTATCACAAAAATATAGACCATTTTAGGTTCAATGAATTAACAACATTTTTGCGCATAAAAGATTATTGAGAAATCATTCATCTAGTCTACACTTTCATAAACATGTATATCAACAAGGATACACCGACCATGTACTTTAAATGGATCAATTTTTCTATAAAAAGAAAGAATCGAGCTTATAATTGATGTGTAAACAGCATCTAGACTTTCAAAAAAAATTATCTTCAGCTCGTATTTAAGAAGCAAACATTTAGTTTTTTCAAAATGTCAAAAAGTAATAAAATATTCTACAAATAAATGACAATGGAATATCAAAGTAACAATAGAATTCAGTGCGTTATACTAAAATACTACATAAAGTTTCCCAGCAGGTAGAGCATATACCAACCCATTGTAAATTACAGTGTATTAAATGAAATAATTGATGAACCTTCTACATACATCTACTGCAAACATGATTATTTAAGTATTTACTTTGAAAAAATGACAATAAAGAAAGACAACTGATAGAAGCCACATATACAAAATAGGGTCATTTCAACCTACCATCATATCAAAAACAGGTTAATATATTTTTGAGCCAGACACAATGATTGATTGTAATATGTCCACTTTCAATCCAACCCCCTCATCTAGAATCCCATAAGGCATTATATTAATCTTTACAACATTTCATAAATAATAGATGACTCAATATCAATTGAAGGGAGATTAAACAACCTTAAAAAGTTGATTAAAGCTATTAATATAAATCCTTGAGACTTAACTATAATTTATCATGCATGGAGCAAATTTCATTATTTCAGTTCTGTAAACCTTTCGGGCAATGAATAATAAATAAATAAGGCCTGATAATGGGTTTGTTCCCTTTTAAATTGAGCTGTGACTCCTGGTAACAACAATATAGTCTGAAGTGGTAGACCTGAAGAATATATTGATCGATCGGGTTTCAATTGTTTTATATTGTCAGGCTGTCACCCAACTTGTCAAAATGATGAATTACACTTGTAAGGTATCCACATCCAATATTAGTTTTCACTTCTTACTCAGAAAAGGAAATTACTGAAATAACCTGAGACCAAGGATGATCGGCACAGGGTTGGGAGGCAATGTTTTGTATTGTATTTCAATAACCACTTATGAAGAAAAACAACACCTCTTCAGTATATGTCATAATTTTATGTTTGATACCATGAAAGACAAGCCCAGGAACTCTTCTTGAAGGAACCCATGGGATCGAACCTAAGGTACTTGTGCCACAAGTTAATTGAGATTAGTTTAACAATGGGCTTTCAATTAGAAAGTGGAAAGCCCATGATTTTAATTGTATGAACAATTAACAAAATGAAATGGTGCCACATTTTCTTATTCTTCTCTTGCTAAAGAGAGTGATTAGAAAAAAAACAGTTTAACACACTGTGAATTACAGGTGTACCCTAGTATACAGGTAGGCTTGCTACATGTCTTAAAGCTCAAACCTATAGTAGAACTGTCTAGGAATTTGGTACTTACATTTGAATTATTCTGGAAGGGGTCTATGTTTGTTATATGAGGTATGGTTGCCAGGTAGGTCTTCTTGTTGCCAGGCTTGACTTGATTCTTAGAGTTACCTGCAAAAATAATTGTTCTTTATAACACTAACTTGATTTCTCATGCTTACTATGGTGTTTATCACGAATATTGACATTGACATTTCTCTTGAACTCTAATATTTTTCATAAGCTAAACATTTCATATAAATATTGTGATATTACATTTTTCATGAGCACTGAAATTTTTCATGAGCACTGACATTTTTCATGAGCACTGAAATTTTTCATGAACACTGTGACATTTCTAATGAACACCATGACATTTCTCATGAACACCGTGACGTCTCTCATGAACACCATGACATCTTTCATGAACACCGTGACATTTCTCATGAACACTGTGACATTTCTCATGATCACTGACATTTTTCATGAACACATTGACATTTCTCATGAACACCATGACATTTCTCATGAACACTGTGACATTTCTCATGATCACTGTGACATTTCTCATGATCACTGACATTTTTCATGAACACTGTGACATTTCTCATGAACACTGTGACTTTTCTCATGAACACTGTGACATTTCTCATGAAGACTGACATTTCTCATGAACGCTTTGACATTTCTCATGAACACTGTGACCTTTCTCATGATCACTGTGACATTTCTCATGATCACTGACATTTTTCATGAACACTGTGACATTTCTCATGAACACTGTGACTTTTCTCATGAACACTGTGACATTTCTCATGAAGACTGACATTTCTCATGAACGCTTTGACATTTCTCATGAACACTGTGACCTTTCTCATGAACACGTGACATTTTCCATGAACACTGTGACATTTCTCATGAACACTGTGACATATGAGATTGATCGTTAATGTACTATAAGTATTGTATAAGTATCTAAAGAGCACATCCTATTAATAGTGCTCTAAAATATGACGCCAACAAGCTGGAGGGCATTGTTTCAAATTCCGATTACTATTTTTAACAAAAGACTCTTTATAATTTGATAACAAAGTTATTCTGACATCAATACATTGTCTCAATAATTTTAATTCAATAATTTTGAAATCATCTAAGAGCCAATATGCTCATAAAATATACCAATTAAGCTGACCAATGCTGATCGCTTCTGGTCACAAAAACAGTGGCTACAACATATATGGTGACATAGAAATGAAAGTGAACATACATAAAGTCACAGAACCCTAATTATAAAAGAAATGTCAGAGGATTAAATAAATCAATCAAACTTTTAGTAAAGAGCTTGTAAAAGTATGTTTGGCTTCTCTTTATTCTTTGGCTTCCTTAAAGAGTACAGTGTCCTATTAACCATTGATTTGAACCAAGGAGGGAACACGCTTAATCACTCTTTATTTGCATGATGGGGAATGAAAGAATAAAAGCAATCTTGGGATTATGATTTCTTAATTTATCATGATTGAATGTCTGGGGGCTTTGTAATCAAGTAGAAGGTAGTTTGGCAGTGAGAATACAATTGTAAGAGTTGCCAAGTTGAAGCCTGCTAAGTTACTAGACATCATGCCATTGTGCTCCTTTTATAGGATAGATTCAGATAGATTGATCAATGTCGCCACCAGTGCAAACCTTTGTTTACAAAAATCTCAACACTCGGTCCAATTTCCATGAATAAAACATATTGAGGCTGTAGTCGCATGAATTATTTGTTTGTTGTTAACATGAACATGACCCCAATCTAGGATAGGAGCAAGAAAATGTTTTTTATTTTATAAATTCTTCAATGTTAACGCAAAAGTAAAGTGAAATAAAGTGAAAAAATTCCAGATATATTTTTAATATTTAATTTCTAGGTCCCTATTGCAGATATGGAGCACATTTAGATTATTTATGATTCTTTGCTACATTAATCTCTTACCTTCCACTCCTTGTATTCCAGGGAGCGAGAAATCTGACTCTTTTTTGGAATCACGGCCATCGTCTCGACTTTTTCTCTTGGTCATTTTATCATATTGCAATGTCTTTTCATGTAATGAACTTTTCTCGGACTGCAGAGGCTGCGGATCTATAGAGAGACTGTGATGATTTGGTGGCTTGTGGCCATCTTTTTTGTAATATGTGGTCTGCTTTTTCACCTTATTTTCATTCACCCTGGAAAAATGGCATAGAAAGTGAGTATACAGTCATATGGATGATCATCTATCCGTAAAACAACAATTTAATGAAATAAACGTTATATAGATTCCATATTATAATTATCTAACTCTTCACTTTAATAATTCATGAATGTTTCAATGAAGAGGTGTTGTCCCTAGCAACACATCCTGTCATATCCATCCAATCAGATTCATGCAATTAAATATCTAAGACTATGTGATGGGATTTTTGAAATGAGTAAAATTATGCGAATTTATACAATTTTTATTTCTGTAGCTCTTTCTTTTATTGGGGAATGTAATAAATAAAAGAACTGCCCTAGTTAAACTGCAAGTGGGAATTTGAGTTTGCAATTTTATGTATAATGTATGAGTTGTGGTGTTCAAGGTGAATTCTGCTGCATGCAGAATTAAATAATTCAGTTTTTATAAAATATACTAATAAATAATAAAACAAGCATTTCATTGTTTTGCATGTACCAATAAAATGTCTCTTATATAGGATGTTCAATAAGTTCATGGATACAGTTCTCTATAGAATGAAATATTTGTACACTAAAATATTTATTGAAATGTGATGTACAGTAAAAGAGTGTTTAGATTAGCAGCTGTTCACACTTTGTTCACACTTTAAGGTTTCTAAATATCTGAATCAATGGGAGCTAACATATTTAGGAATGAGAGTTGTTCAGATTAGGCAGGTTTCACTGTATATGAATAAATCATTCTTTTCACTGACTGTCAAACACTTAACACCAACTGCCAAACACCAACTACCGAACAATGTCCAAATAAAAATATGGAAGTCATAGTATATATTTGAATGTTGACTGTTTTGTTCTGAACTATTAGATTTGATCTGAAACAACACCAAGAAACATTTACAGTGTATAATCTTAATGTCATCATTTGGCTGTGTGCACATAGGTCAGGTATGCCATTTGATAAGTCACTGAGAATATGATAGTACAAAGCAGAAAATAGCATTACAGATGAAATAAACATATCAGCAATGAGGACTGACGAGGACAAGACATAAATGTACATCAACAAAATTCAGGGCAAGCTAGAGGATAACAAAATATTAAAAATCAAATCATAAACTCAAATGCAATTAAAAGATAAAATGTTCTACATGAATAAAACATGCACAATTATTATAGTATTAATTATGACAGATCACACACCACACTGTATGTAGACCTACAAAGTAAAACACACTTCTAAACAAACAGTACACCATGCAGTTCGAATGTGCATTAAGATGCGGTCAAATGTGCAGCAAGATGCGATCAAATGTGCAATAAGATGCAGTCAAACGTGCAGTGGGCTTAAGTCTTGTAGGACAAAACAGTGCCTGGACAAAACAAACAAAAATAAGATTCACATGACATCACAGCCAAACACGGATGAACCTTGTACCTTAGTCCGGGGGGTCCAGCAGGAGACGTTGTGCTAATTGGTGATGTCATAGTAAGATTAGTACTTAAAGGAGTAACTGTCTGAGTAGAGGATCCAGTAGCTGTGCTCCTGTATAAAAATATTAAAAACCCTAACTAATTATCTTTCCATAAAACTGGACAAAAACAAGATGCAAAAAATGATTGTGGAACAACACAAAAGCATTGATTTCATCTTTTTTTGTCAATTCAAAACAACTAGATTAACTTTTTATATCCACAGATAAAATACCGCATAATTTGTTCGGAAAAAACAAAATATAGCAAAGCTGACAATTTGAAAACTTATCCTAATCAATCCAACTTGATTGCTGGATTTTATATTCAGTATCAGTACTTCATCATAATAAAACATTAAACACTGTCTATATAACAAGGGTATTTATATTGATTGCGGTCAAGAATGTTGCAGATTTCAATAAAGATGTCATTAATCTCCTTCCAGTTCAACCTAGATTGTTATAGAATTAAAGCGTGGTAAGCCAGTACTAGGCATTCTTATTCCTGAACATGTACTGGCTGCATTAAAAACACAAGGTATTAGTCAAATGTTTTCATAAGCAAACAATACTTGTAGTGGTAGCGGGATCAATCGGACAAAATATTTGTTATCACTTACCCTGCTATACTTGGCATTGAAGCTGTACTGAATCCTGATTGGCCACTGTTAATTGGAGGTATACTACTGTGATTGGTCGATGTAGTCTCTTCAGCTGAATTAGTATTTGTTAGTTTTGCAGCGGGTGGAGTTGTTTTTGTAGGTTTGGCATTAATAGAGATCTTTTTCGATTGTTTCTCTTTGTCAGATCCACTGTCTTGTTTGGAGTCCTGAAATCATTAAGCAACTCACTTGTTATCATATTTTTAATAAGGCTAATTAAAACTGATATAAACTTATTTTGCCTTTGAAAACATACAATATCAAAATCAAGAATGTCTTACATCAGAATTGATAGGTAATGTTTCAAAATAAATGGGTTTTAATTAAAATATCTAAAAAACATATACAAATGCAGAGTTATATAGGTTCCATTTCAGCGCATGAGAGACAGAGAAAGTAAATGCAAATTATATAACATTAAAACATGATTGACATGAAAGACAACCTTTATCACAGAATATCATCTCTATGGCACTTGATTTATAGAATAAATCAATATTTAATTCAACTTCACACGCAAAAAAATCCTGATAAATATGTCTATGGTAATTCATCGAATATTTATATGGAATTACTGCTACATTACTGGATAAACTAGCGATATACTAGTCTTTGGTCATAAAAGCCACATAAATAATATTCCACTTACAATGATGTTCGCATCAAACCAGTGATTTATGTATATACTGGGAGACACATACAATGAAAACATTATAAACAGTCGATCTTAAAAAACATATTAAATCCAAATAAGCTGTAAGCTAGCTGGCTTTGCGATCAGTTGATAAAAGGCTTTATTCATCATTCAAAGACCTACTCGACATTTATTTCAGATTAATGTCTTCGTGAAAGTTCACGGAAATGCTGAGCAGAATTATTGCTATGAATTGATCCTAAATAAATATGCCTTTATATTCAAGGCCTTTGATAAGCAAAGAGCTATACAATTAAAAATGAAGTATAGGATATCCTATGAATTTGAATGATATCATTTTTATCCATGTGTACATATGTGAACACGGCAAAAAGTGAACACAGCAAGAAACTTAAATCACAATATTTTATCAAAATTAAACCTGTATATGACATGAATTTTTATTTTTTTCTTTAATTATCAGGGGGTCATTAACAGAACTTTCGTAAAGTTACGAATTCGCAAGTTAATTGTTAATTTTACGAATTTGGTAAATGTGCATTAACAGAACTTTCGTAAAGTTACGAACGATTCGCAAAGATACGAAAAAATGACGTCACGTATGCTTTCGTTCGTAACTTTAATAGCACCTCAGACCCTTTCATAACTTTGCGAATGGCACGTTTCTCATCCAATTCGTATGTAAGGTATACAGGTTGGCAAAAAGAAATTGTTCTCTATATGCATGCTGAGTTTCAAGCTAAAATATCTACCTATTCTTACATGATAAGCAAATATGTTCCTGAGCTGGGAATCTTTGAAATCGCGGAGACAGGTTTGATCACAGCGCGCAATGATATCAAATGACATCATATTTTTATTTGTGCTAAATAATGATATAAGATGACGTCACAATTTGAAATTTGTTTACGAACGATAAAACTTATGAATGACTTACGAAAGTGTTCTGTTAATGGCCGATTCGTAACTTTATGAATTCGTAAATCATTCGTAACTTTTTAAATATTTACGAATTTCATAAAGTTACGAATTACGAATTCGTAACTTTGCGAAAGTTCTGTTAATGACCCCCTTGTAGTAGCTATAAATATAAAAATCTAGAAATAAATATACCTTTTTGGATTCCTTTTTCTTCTTCTTGCTTTCAGTTGCCTTGTTATCTGAGTCATTATTATTTGCCGACTTTCTGACCTTGAGCAGGGGATTCCCAGCATCCTCTTTGTTAATGCGTCGTGATAACTCTTGGCCAAACTTTTGAGCAAATCCGTCTTTTTGGAAGAAATCATGCTGTAAGAGCTGTGTACATGTAGGTCTGTCAGAGGCCTCTAATTGAAGACATTGCTGAAAATATAGACAAAGTTGCACATATTGAATATGAGAATGAAATATTATGTCTAAAGGGTGAAACTTCTTGAATCTGAGATAAACTCAAAAATAAATCTATTTTAAGTACAAGGCAATGGGTACCAATCCTTTGAAATGGTCCAAACTATGAATTGCATTTTCTAGAGTTACTAAACACATCTGAAGGCCATTAATTTAGCTATTGTCACTTTGACCTTTCCATCACAGATTAATTCTCCGAAAAATTATATAACTAGTTCAGCATTTTATCATTGGTCATATGATATGGTTGAACAATTAGCAAACTTTTTCACTTGAAATAAAAAAAAAGACCCATCGATATTTACACTCATTTGACCAAGAAAAGATCTTCTCTTTACTTATCTCAACAAAAGATTTCATACTTTTATTTGTTAGGTGAGTATTGAATCCATTTTCTCTATTGAGTAATATGAAAGATCAAGTTTTCTTTTTGCCAAATAATCAATGTTGTGTCATCATTAACTGAACAGTGTCAATACATGTGGTATTTTACCAATGTGAAAGATATCTTGTTGGGTGTTGATTCTTGTATTCATTAGTAGACACTTTTTCTGGATGAGGTGTTAATTATTTAAGGAATAAATAATGATAGGCCACTCAATATGGTGAAATTCAGCACGAGTTAGATGGAATGTCATACAAAATACAAATGAAGGTGACTGCATTTGTACTGACATTCTGTCTAATGAGTGTAGAATTTCACCATATTGAATTGCCTCTCATTATTTATTCCGATGCATACATAAAAATGAAAACATTGGGAAATTGGGGATTGAGGTTCGTCAAATAACCAAGCTTGCTGTTATTTTCGCCATTCCCAGGTGTGATGTCACAGAACAACACAATATAAAGACTCCCAGATGGTTGAAGGTCATTCATGTATGGAGAATTAGAACATGTCTATGCTGCATTCTGATTGGTTGAGAAACTCAATTAGAGAATGGTCAAGTTTGAATTGTGGTCAAGGTATTAATTATATGTTTCTTCAGACAGATATATAAATGTTGGTATATAGAACGATGGAAGTTTTGCGTGGGTAGTATATATAACAAATTGATCTAAACAATGCGCAATAGATGGGAATTAATGAGAAACTAATGTACAGTAAAGCGCTCAAAATGTTTCGATAAATTCACCATTAACTATTCAAGGAGGAATTAAAATTGATCATTATATGCTACCCTACTCCACAATCACACCCAAGGCACTACTAAATAATGCACCAATCACTATTTATCCATCCACCTGGGATAACAAAATGCCAATAGAATCAGGAAAATACAAAATCATAGATGGAATTCTAATACAGTACATCAGGCCTGTCAACTGTCCCGCAATTTGCGTATTTGTCACGCATTTGCTGAAGAATTAGAAGTCACGCCAGTTATTTTTGCGTGACAGAAAATGTCACGCAAATACGCATTTTACCTGGTAATTGTCAAGCAAAAATATTTCTGTAGAAATTTTTTTAAAAAAGATCGTCTACACATCAAAAATACGAACGCCGGAAAAAAACGTACGCATATCGTTAGGACTTTTCACGCGAATTTCGTATATGTCACGCATTGCGTTCGAAATTTTTCGTACCTCCCCCCCCCCCCCCCCCCCCCCCGTTGACGGCTGTTTGAAACGCGAGCGTAGCGAGGGCGAAAAATATTTGAGGTGTTCAAATTTTGGCAAGATGTAATAAAATTGAAAACAAGGTGTTCAAAATTTGGATCAAGGTGTTCAGATTTGGACCAAGGTGTCCACATTTTGAGGGAAGGTGTTCAACATTTCCAAGTCACTCATGTTAGGTGTTCTCAAGTTGACAGGCCTGGTACATGTATACAGTATAACAATAGAATAAACACCTTACTGTTTATGAAACATCATACGAATAAAATAGCAATACAATAGAGTGGTTTTGCATCTAAAACATCTGCAAAAATGTAGGTAAAAGTATCTGCAAACCGCATCACGTTTTAACTGAACTATTTCGCATAAATCTTGTGAATACATTACGGAATTTAGATAATCATTGATAATAATGTTGTGTGAAACCTCTGTATTACCTGTTTAAAGTTCTGATTAGTAGAATCACAATGTTCTCTTTATGACTTTATATTAAAGCACATATAGGCATACCTTCATAAAATTTAGACCCTCCGATGATATTCTTGGAAATTTTTTCTCCAGGGGTTGTACCTCGCGGACTTCCGGCAGCCTCATTCCCACAAACAATGGATTTTTGTGGAAGATATCTTTCTGTCTTTGGGGTAAATTGCCTGCAATACAATTTTAACATTAAGGCAAGAGTAAATAAACAAGGCATTAACATGCAAAATGTCACCAACTGCCATTTGTTATAGACACCGAACTTTGACCACCAAACACCAACCGCCATCCATAAAAAAAGTTGACTATAAAAGGAGACAATAACAATATGTCACCACTATAAATTTGGCATATGATTAGTTATTACACATTTATTGACACACTTGAACCTTGGTACGATTGAAAAAACTGTTTATTCCGGGGTTTCATTAGCAGGCGATTTTCACCGGTTGTTTTCACAAAATCGCCTGTTGTTTTTAGGGGCTTTTCAACTTTTCCATGTTGAATTTATGATTTCCATTATTTATGATTTCCTGAAATTCTAGTGAAACCTGTTATTATTTTGAACATCCTAGTCTGAAAGATTATAAATGCACATTTTGAATCAAGTGGAATAAATATGGTATTACAGTGGAAAAACATGAATTATGGTATTGTAAGAATAATGAAATGAGTATGTCGACTGTTCTGCTAACTGAAAGCAAGATCGCTCAAACGTATAGTTCACAAAGTGTGTTGAGCGAGTAGAGATATGCAAGAAGGGTAACATTACTGGTCGAGTGATCACTCCCATTAACCAGGTTTTAATTCAAAAACCTAATATTACATTGGTAGAATTATGAAATATGAGAATCACAATGACGTTGATTTGTGATAATTCTAACACTAGAGCACTTAAGCATCAATTATTCATATTATTTATTGCGCAAAAGAAAACATTCAACCTCATTGAGCCTTAGTCATCAAAAACATTTGGTAATGAGGTTCTAATGACTTCACGATTCTTATTAATTATTATACATGTAGTCTTTTATGCTGAAAAATAAAAAATAAAACGGTTGAAAATTAATATAACAAAGAGGTCGCATATATCATTTTTAGTGTTCTGGTGTTAATATAAACAGAGTCTGGAAATGTATCTTTTATTATTTTATTATTATATATGTATTTAGTTCTATATATGACATGGAGAGGGTAGAGAAAATATGACGAGGGCAGGCCAGGGGGGATTCGGGCCAAAATTTCTTTCAAAATCATGCAGTTTTTCACCATTCTGACTATTTTTTGAGTGATTTTTGGCCAAATTTACCAAAGTGAACCCCCTACCCTAGAATTTTTTGGAAAAGTGAACCACCCTCTTGGAAAATTCTGGCTATGGGCCTGTGAGGGGCTATTAAATTAGTACAGATTATATTAAGGTTATGTAAAAAGAAACTTTTTAAAAATCATTAAAGGATTTGACATAAAATTGAGTTTTCTATTAGTTTTGATCCATGAATCACTTACAACATATGTAGTCTTACCCCTATGACAAACAAGGCATTTAAAATTAAAATGTCCATTCAAAAATGTTATCTTATTTGTTTCCGCAATTTATATGTTTTGTTGATTTAATATATTGTACTGAACGGGTTCAAATTATGAACGTTTTTGTTACACTGACAATATTACTGAAAGCAATTTATAACAACTTTATTAAAATCACGCAACATCCTTGAATACAATCAATATAAACACACTTTTGGCTTACAACTGAGCAATGTTTATGTTATGATGTACTAATATAAAAGATTTGATCATGCAATATCCTGTGGGATCAATGAATTGAACATGTTCTCAAAAACTCATTACTATCTTTTGCGTAACTTAAAATAAACGCACTCAGCTCAACTGGCCATTCCAAAAGGCTGAGTCTAAAGTGATGGCAGATTGTAACATCATCTTTAGAAAACAAATAAGTACGCCCTACCATTAATTCAGTTTCAGAAATATTGATGGAAAATCATATTACTAAAATTTAAATGGACCACAATGCAGCTTAATCAATTAATTCCCAATGGAATAAATTAAAAGGAAATAATAAATAATGTATCAAACATGTATGTCGTTGTTTCTCAACAATCCCTCATTGGAGTAAAGGGATGAACAGATGGATTAAAGCAAGTGATGAATCTAACTTCATCGAGCCGGAAATAATAATACATTGATCAACTCACATAATAACTTAAGCTGAAAGCAAATATTTTGATTAAAATGTGACATTTGCAACAAACAATGTATGTTCTACCTCGATATATTAGCATTCAATCTTTACTATGTTTTATATGTGAAATTATGTTTCTGAATACTTTTGGTTTAATGAGTGCATTGCTCATAAGCCACGTTGGCTTACCATACACATTTTAAACTGGAGTGTCCTTATCTATTTATTACCAGTCTCCATTAGCCAAACAAGAGCCATGTTCAGGAGCTCAGCATCTGTCTCTGCTTGGAAAAGTGGATCTCCTGTGAAACACTCAACAGTAAGACAACCAACTGCCCATATATCAACTGCCCTAGAGAATATGCAGAGTCAGTTTTGCAATATTTCTTTTCTCTTACTCTAACATACAGAATAATGTTAGACATATACAGCCAATCTCAAACAGTACCGTATGGTACCATTTTTGTGACAGTATTGTATGGTACCATTTTTGCGAAAGTATTGTATGGTACCATTTTGGCTACGGTACTGTATGGTAACGTATGGTACTGTAGACTTAAACTATAAGGTACAGTAATGTCAAAACTGTACCGTACTCTTAATGTATTGGAATTATTGGAGGTATGTATTGGTTCTCTATCCAACCTAAAAGCCTCATTAATGGGAGAAAATGGTTGTCTTATCAAACAATATACACATTGTACTAGCCTTTATATAAAATAAACTGAAATCATTAAGAGTTGGTTCTGAAATAATTCTTCTTCCGTACAGAAGTTAGTTACATTTATATTAATTAGCTACTACAGTATCTCATGCCTTGCCGGGCCAGTTCTAGGGGTTTTAGTGCTGGTTCAGAAGGCATAGTGGTGGTCCATATGGACCGGTCTAGAATATATTCTGGACTGGCAATTTTCCCCGGGAAATTAGATATCGTTCAATGCGTAAGATTTTCTTGCTGTTTCAGTCCTGGTCGTTAATGGTGGTAATAGTACTAATAACGTCATTTCTGCGAGCAATATAGTGAAATATTGGGCCTTCGGCCCTCGGTCCAATATTTAGAGGTTATGTCACTATGACGTGAAATATGCCTGAGTTCTCCCAATATAGGCCGACCTTGGGAGGCTCTATATTTGGGCAAGAACGAAGGCATATTTCACGTCATAGTGACATAACTGATGTATTACATGCCTTTGTTCCCATGGTTACTTTGTATCAATGACGTGACGTCATGATATTATCATGGTTATTAAAGAAATCTAATATTAAAACGAGGTAAGCGGGCTATATCGGGGTAATCGGGCAATATCGGTGGATATAGCTCGCTAACTTTCCCATTGACTTCCATACAAATGCTTCGCTAGGTATGTAATACTTCACTATATAACAGGCTGGTATCGAAAAATTTGTCCGCTGTGACGGAGCGTGCTATTTTGCATAGAAACATTAAGAAACCCACACAATTTATTTTTTTACTCATATGTTTCGCTATACCAAAGAAAGTTTCTTATTCCATGCAATGGGTATATCATTTGTGGGTAACTTTAACTTTTGTTTGAAGTCCAACAACGCTAAGAGTAAAAGCTATTGAAAACGGCGCCGGGGTATCATACTCCAAAATGTACCATTTCTTTTATTTCTTTTTAATGGTACAATATAGTGACACGATAATATTTACATATGTTTTCAGCATAACTCTGAAGGTTTTAACGATATCTTGATGTATTGGGTATTTTTAATATTTTTTATAAAAAATAATGTTTACATTTTTTGTCAGCTGTGACGGAGCAGTTTTAACTGTGAACTACGTTAAGAATTTAAGATTCAAATTATATATTTTAAAAGTACCCTTAGAGAGAGAACAAATCACTTTCCTAAATTATGACAATTAGCCTCTGGGGGATCTGGGGTAATGTAAATCGGAGATATAAAAACGACCACTCTTTGCATTTTTTCGGAGGTTTGTACTGAAATCAACATGGTGTAAACTCAACATGATATTTCTATTTACGTTTTCGCCAAGACGTCTTGGAATGTCAAGTGACGTGTAAATAGGGCTAATATGAATTTATTTGAAATAGCGCACAGGCATCCTGCATTCCGACAGATACAACCTTTTACCATATAATATTACTATATATAAGATGATCCCAATACAGATTTAATTTGTAATTATTTGAAATTCATTGTTTTGCATAGACTAAAATTATAAAAAAAGTCTTGTTAAACGTGCTGCACTGTAAACCTGTATCAATGAATATCTTTCTCTAGTGAACACCTCTTCTTATCAAATATTCCTCTGACTTCTGTATGAAATTGCCTCTATGGAGTGAACATCTACCAACTGGGAACACATTTTTGGGCTCCATATGCGTTCACTGTACACATGTTTTACTGTAGTTGCATCAGATAGCCATAACTCTTATTCAAATAAAGAACAATCTGAAAATCAAATTTTGCATTTTCGTATTTCAAGATACACTCCACTTACCTTTCGGAATGACTAGAGAGGGTAGAACAATCCGCAGTCCATACCATATAATATGTATTTAGCTTCATCTTCACCAAATAATTTTACTTCAAATAATCAAGTTACCGCAAAAATGACATGTCAGGTGATGGATCCGTAGTAGGCACTACGAAAGGCAAATACCCTACATTGAAATGAAGTTGACTATCATTTTCATGAGTTATCATGCATAAGTTGGATTGCAGTACAAACTGAGAAAAGAAGCTTAAAGAGTGGTCGTATATACATCTCAGAATTTGAATTGTGTACCTTCATTACGTTTCATTTTTCAGAATACTTACGAAAGAGATTTGACACGCTCGCTCCTCTAAAGTGTAGTTGTAAAAATATATATTTGGATCTAAATTCTTAACGTTTTTCAAATTTGAAACTGCTCCGTCATAGTGGACAAAAAAATTAAACATTATTTCTTTATAAAAAAATTAAAAATACCCAAAACATAAAGATCTCATTAATACCTTCAGAGTTATGCTGAAAACATATGTAAATATTATCGTGTCACTATATTGTACCATTAAAAAGAAATAAAAGAAATGGTACATTTTAGAGTATGATACTCTGACGCCGTTTTCAATAGCTTTTACTCTTAGTGTTGTTGGACTTCAAACAGAAGTTAAAGTTACCCGCAAACGATATATTCATTGCATGGAGTCAGTAATTTTCTTTGATATAGCAAAACATATGAGTAAAAAAAATAAATTGTGTGCATTTACTAATGTTTCTATGCAAAATAGCACGCTCCGTCACAGCGGACAAATTTTTCGATACCAGCCTGTGTATATTGCCCTTAGAAATGACGTTATTGTACTATTAATGTATTTTAACTGATAAAAATATGTGATTTCATATAGACTATTACATAATGAAGATTTAGAGAGAATTAGTTGTTTTGCTTTTTATTGTGTTGTTTCTTTCAAAGTGTTGTGACCATTTTTTGGCTCAGTAAAATTTGGAATTCCTTACAAAGTAGGCAATGTATATTTTCAAAGGAAATCTATATCTTTATGAAAACAGCAATCTAAAATGTTGAAAAAATTAATCCTCCATATTAAACAAGTGAAACAGGTAAATTTTCTCAGTAAACCTTTATTTGACATTCTGGCACCAACTTAAACCAAATAAACTTCCAGTGTCGATTTGACACGACTAACAATGGATGACGTCAAAGCGGCCAAACTAAAGCAAACATGATAACAAAGCATTTTGTTTTGATGTCAGATATACAATATTGCCAATTCAGCATACAGTTGTATTAATTATAGATAAATATAGCCTGCCTTACAGATGCCATGATGACTATTGTATGATAGAGTGGAATGATATTTCAAACAATTTAGTGTTTCCTTGAGCCATGTTGGTTGGTTGGTTGGTTGGTCGGTTAGTGTCTGTCGGTTGGTTGGTAACAATATTGTTGAAAATATTCTTCAAGGTGAAAATGATAATAATGCGGTTGATCAAGACAATCCAGATGATGATGATGATGATGATACAGAGCGTGCACCGTGATAAAAGGGGTTTCATTAGAACTTTTGGAAACAGGCAGAATGAATGAAACATATTTAGCAAAATTATTGGAATTATAGTTTTAACCTGAAAAAACTTGCTAAATTCCTCTTGAAAATCATTGTGGGATCCACCGTCTCTACTGTAACTTGGAAAATATCTCTCAAAAGCTTTAGATAAAGAGAGACTGATAAATCAGAATGGGTGAAATTGCCTTTTGCTTGGTACTAATGAAACCCCTGTTAATAACAAAATTTATAATTTCTTACCTAAACATTTAACTATGTGATACAACTGGTCTATATCTGAGTCACCTGGGAAAAGTGGCTCACCAGTGACCATCTCCACTACAAGACAGCCTATTGCCCAAATATCTACAGCCCTGAAATATCAAATGAAAAATAATTAATTTCACTTTCTTTTATTATTCTCTTTATCTATATATACTACTGGTATTATGTTAATCATCTTCTAAAAACATTCTCACATTTGTTATGGATTCACATCTGCAAATAGCCTACATTAAAAGAAAAATATTGATGATTCTTTAGGCGGGAAATAACACTATTCTTGAACTTAAAGATTAATTAGAATAATATTCTATATCTGGAAAGTATCTCTCAAGTCGAACACAACTGAAGGCTATATTCTGTTTTGTAAAAACAAACCAAAATAAATAACCCATAATCTAAACATGTTACATCAAGGTCTCAGATAACTGAAAGGCAGAAAACTTGAGGGATACATGTACATTGTTTATATAAAAGTTGATAATGGAAAAGTATCTGATCTGTTTATACTTAACAATACAAAACTTATCTACACCTTACTTTAATCACATGTACCAAGGAAACCATGAGAATCTGAGGTATTAGAATACAATCCCTTGGCTAATAATGCTTTTCGGGTCAAGCCAAAAAGATACTTCAACTTATGTAAAAATTGAAAACTGTGAAAACTATAATAAAAAGATGATCTACCTGAAGAGTGATCCCCTTTAAATGATAATCTCTGGAGATTATTGACCATGAGATTAACAGATCAATGATTGTCTTCATACAATATATTTCCATTATTGCACACAATATATGCCAAGTAAGGTGTCAGTTGAAGTACCTTTTTAAACCACTATAGAAATCATCCCAGTGATGAATGTAAACACAAAAACCATGGCAACCAACCGCTTGACCCAGGGGCGATAAGTTCAATGGAAATTGATACAAAAGAGTCGATCATTGTTAAGCAAGAACTCCACTGACCAAACATTCATGAAATTTTACTTGTGAAGGATTATGCAAACTCTATAGACAAAATCTACTGAGATGTATGATTTGCAAATACCATTATTGACACATCTTATACTAACAGAAGAATGGCAGAAAGCTATATACCCAAGGGGAAACATACACTCTTTGTTATACACAGTGAAAGTGAAACATTTAATGATTTTTCTCCCTTCCAGACAGAATCAATTCACAAGAGCCCTTCCAATGGGTTCCATCGAGAGTTCAGTTGCATTTGGAAATATTTGAATTAGTATTCCTAATAAGCTTGCTCCAGACATGTCAAACATTGTGGTAAGCTGTCCTCCTACAGTCCAACAATGCGGGAGTTCAAACAAACACTACTCTCTATGATTCATATCATGTTCAATTGCGAGTTTGAGTGTTGGGAATAAAATAACAACATCATTACATAGTCTGGAATTAACAGTAAGGGTAAACTACTTAATGATCTTACCAACACTATAGACTGAAACTGGATACTAAATCGACACTTTATTTGCTAAATGCTCTATTGAGACAAGTTTATTCTATAATTACTGATTGTTTGATATTGAATATGTAAACCACAGTATCAATGACTGCCAGTCAAATTATCGTTCTAAAGATTGGTTGTCACATCTTGGTCAAAGTTTTGGCGAGACTTAAGGCACGAAAGGAGGACACAATGTGAGTCAGACAAGCACAAATGCGAATGTGAGAACTTGGAAACTACCCAGAGTGACTTTTCTAGAAACTCATAGTGCCTTTCTAAAAGTAAGGCAGTGGTGTTTGGTACAGTTGAGCCATCCATCACACATGGTAGATATCTTTACTTATTTTGATGATGCAACAATAAGGCCAGGGGGTGGAATGGTAGATTTGGTTTGAGGACATATTTAACGATTGTACGACCCCTGGCTGATCCTTTTGTACATGGTCCGGATATTACTCAATTTTTTATGGGAGTAATACTCCCTGTGCAATGCTGTGCATTATTACTTGATATAGCACCATAAGCAACTCCAGTTTGTATTGAAGCATTAATATCTATTTAATGCTTACTAAGATTTACAAACTTTGAACTCCCCAGGTCTTGACTCTACAGCTGAAGAATCATTAAGTATCTTAAGTAGTTCTATTGATCACTTCTACAAGCCTTGCCCTGCCCCATGAAAAAGAAACAAGGTTAAGTACAACCCTTTCCTACATCATCAAAGAATGGACATTGACCCATTAATTGTATGAACTGTATGTTGATCTAGTTTCCAATATTGGAGTTAGTGTTTTGATAGCAACAAGTATTCATTATACAAAACAAGATATACAAAAGATAAATCAATGGAGATAAACAACTGGTACAAATAAATAAACAAAAATAAAAAATATCTTACCTTCCATATTTTGTATCCCCCACTAAAAGTTCCGGCGCTCGATACCACCGTGTTGCTACGTAGTCTGTGTATGCCTCACCAGGTTGCGCTAGTGTTCTCGCAAACCCAAAATCGCATAATTTAACAATACCTGATTTGCTGACTAAAATGTTTTCTGGTTTAATGTCTCTATGTATAATCTGCAAAAGAAAATATGAAAACTTTTTATGTGATATTTGATCATGTCAGAAATTTTACTACATTTTCACCATACACTTTGATGATACATTTTAATCGACATTTACATCTTTATATCGAAGCATTTCCCACAATTTTGATTCTTCTATTTTTGTGTCTTATAGCAATGTGATCAATCAATGATTTCTGACCAACCATCAATGACATCAATCAACTTGTGAAAAAGAGTCATTTTTACATTGAGACAGGCCCATGATACAACAGGAGGTAATTCCCATCCAATGAGTCTATAGCATTAATGATGTAATTTTTGGCCACTTATTATGAATTATTTAAGAAATATTGATCAAGGTCAGTCTGCTTATATTTGTTCTAAATAAGTCTAGATCTAGGTGAATGAAATACCATAAATAGCTAAGCTACATGAAAGATATAGGGCTGTCACTATACCACATGTATTCAGAAAGAACTAGATGGACAAGTTACCCTGTAATAGTATTGATTCAATAATTGTTTCATAATAGATCATTCCATGGGCTGTCTCTTGAAAGCCCATGATCATTCATAGTGATCTTGGGGTTCTATTTTTTCACAAGTTGTAGTTTTAACAGAGCTGGGATTATAAATACTCACATTATGTGTATGGCAGAATTCTATTCCTTTTAGAACCTGCCAGAGAATTTTTCGTACTGTATTTTCATCGAGTCCATTTGGACACCTTTCTAAATCGTCTAATACTGTATGGTCCACGAATTCAAACACTAAATAAAGTCTTTTCTTCCGTCGAAATACTTCTATCAAGTTGACTAGGTTTTCATGACGTAGTTGCTGAAAATAGGAAAGTTTGAAATTAAATCATAAAAACCTCGATTTCAACTGCAAACAAGTAAAGAACCTCATGCATCAAATCACTAGAAACTCTAAGTTCTTAATATACTAAGCGTCAGAGTCTATAGTCTGGACCATAAATAAATGAGTCATGTATTTGCTTAAGTGAAGATTTCCCATGTTGTTAAAAATGAGATAATTTGAAGAGGCCATATATCAGTGGATGAGTAAAATATACAAATTTTACGGGACATGCATCAGTTTGCATCTAGACAATATTCGAAACTATGGGCTTTCAAACCACAATGGTTTGCAAAAATGGTGATAGAAAATCAACTACTCATTTATTTATGACCCAAACTGTTGTACATTTTCGAAGATGAAACTCTCTTTTAAGAGGCATAATCAAAAATTGTAAAGGGTATTGGGTCACGAGTAAAAAATCTTAAATCCTTTAACAACTCTAACATTTCATAATGGTAAATACTAAATCTTTACATAAGTGCAAAAAATATAAGATTCGTATTACAGCTCTCTGCATTGTCAACTAAATAGCATTGACATTGGCACCTTATATCAATAACAAACAAAAAAACATTGAATTGATTTTGATCTTGAAAACTGGAATGTGATGAATAATATAATCGGTTACATTTTTACAATACCTTGTAAAAAAGCTTGTAACAATACATTGTAGAAAAATGCTATTTTATAGCAAGTTCAACAGGTTATCTTCAATATCTAATTTCAAGCATTTTAAATACTCAAAGATCCTGAAATTGTGAAGATCTTTTATATTCCTCACCACATGCGAAGGTGTTTTTTATTTTTGTTTCTAAGTTGAGAATGTCTGAATCAATATGGCCATCAATAATCCAACCCTTTTACATGCTTATAAAATAAGTAAAGAACCCCATACAGCTGTAATAAAAAGAATGAACAAATCAATCAGAACTGCTAAAAGTTTATAGTTTTATATTCTCTTTTGATACTATTATTAAATGGGGTTTAACATCAGTTAACATGGCCGTCGCCAGGGGGTCGCGTCGGGTGCGCTTGCACCCCCCCCTTGAGTTTTGCCTCGTCGCTTTTTACAAAATTTGACTCGTCACTTTTTTTTATTTGCCTCAGAAAAAACGTGAATATTTTGCCTCAAGTTATTTGTAGCACTTTCTCCATGGCTTTGACGCCACTTTCCATACGAGAACCTGGAATGTCACTCTGATTAATACCCAAGATCTATTAAAAATGAGAGAGAGAGAATGTTTCGTTCTCATAAACTTCCGGTTGTAGCATTGCGCGAATAAATTTGACCATGATACTTTTAGTGTATTGCGCAACCTTTTCAAATTTGCGCAAGAAATTTTATCCCGCCTTCAACACTGAACGAAAAGCACAGTTGAGCACAAATCTTCTGTAAATGCTCCAATTTATTTCTACAGATTACGATATAATTTGGATTAGTTGTGAGAGGATGATTTGTAGAGGTGATGAATGTAAGTAATAGTTACTTTTTGAGCGTAAAAATACTAAAAATTAAAAACCAGAACAGAAGGAACAAGACGATTAATTTTCAAGTTTTTTGAGAAGAATATTGCTGTGTTAGCGTGGTCGTGTCCATTATTAGTGTGGGGGTGGAAGGATTCGTTAAAAATTCTCTCCTCTTTTCTGTTGATGAATAATCAAGATGCATACACCAATTTTTAACAAGATACATTTATATAAACATGTTTCGCATATTTTGCGTATTTATATGGAAGAAGCCAACCACTCAAAAGTTGTCTGCTAAGCTGACACCCCTTTCTCTTAAATATATTTCCCCCATTCCTGAGTTTCACTTTTCACGATTGTGTATTTTTACAACTGCCACTTATTAAAATATTCGCCAGAGTTGTGTCTCTATAGGTATGGAACAAATACATCTGATTCTTTTAAGCCTATTTCACTTTATTTTCCTTTCGTCATGTGCTGAACTCTCCTGTATTTAATATAGATTATCTATATACAAATCATATTCCCGGGATTTACCTCATTAAAGGCAGGGCAAGTGCGTCAGCATTTGAAGGCGTTTGCCAGGATCAGAACCACAATGACAGAGGAGAGACTTTCAGATTTAGCTATGATATTTATTCACTATGACCATGACATTTCTTTGGATAAAGAAGCAGATTTATTTGCATTGTTGCATCCAAGGAGGTTAAAAATGACCAGTCTTTTGTATGAGTGAAGAGTAACGATAGATTCAGATCTAGGAAGAAGTCACTGTCTACAAAAAATTGTCTCAATTTTACCAGGCTCATATCATTCCTTTTCATTTATATTTTGGGAGTTTTATAACAGATTGTAAGAGATACATTTTTTTGTTTTTGTAGTTTTGTCACTTCATATAGATCTGATTCTATCTTTAACTATGTGACTAGTCAACAAACAACAGTATTATGGTGGTTTCTTTAGAATATGTTGGTGCTATTTACTTACATACAATACATGTAACAAGTTACAGATTGTAAGTGAAAATATCTGTAGAAAACTTTGTCAACTGTTTTGTCAAAATATTAGTAAGAAATATGTCCTAGCATTGACTGATATATCACCAGTCAATTCATTAGTTATATGTAACATGACTTTTTGTTTGTTGTAATCTAAAAGCTATATAAGGCTGAATTGAACATCCTCAAGTTGATGTCAAATTAAAGGAATTTTCAGTATTTAAAGGTTGTACATATACTGCATTGCATTAAATTGCCATGATATTTAAAATGTCATTTCCTTGTAAAATGATATTTAAGATCTTGATCCTTTCCTTTTAAAATGCTTTTTTGTGAAATGTAATCTTTAATAATATTGCAATGGTGCCATGGGGTGCCAAATCAGTGAGACTTACTGTAACAGAGTATGGGGTATCAAATCAGTGAGACTTACTGTTACAGAGTACATAGCCTTGCAATGGTATCTATACAATTTTGTTTTGATTAAGACTCATTGTTAGGTCCATTTAAAGAATTATAAAGAGGTTAAAAAGAGTTGCCAATATTCAGTATTTTACTGCATTGTCATGAGACAAGTTTTGATTATTATGGCTGTTCAAAAGAGTATAACATGTCTTAATAAACCATATCTAAGTCATGTTTTTGATAGTTATTCACAATGGTTAATCACAATGTGATATCTGATATGGCTAATAAATAAATCAGTTTGAAATATTAGTAATCTAGATGATGTGAATGTTACTTTATGCACTATACATGATGTGTGAGTAGATTTTGTCCCATTGACACTTTTTGCCGCGCTTTCGATTTTTTGCCTCATTGAAAGAAAAAATTTGCCTCATTAATCTGAAAAATTTGCCTCATGCACCCCCCCTTGAGAAATCCTAGCTACGCCAGTGGTTAAAACTGTCAGGGTATGGATTTATTGCTCTTTTGGAAGTATAAGTGAATGTGTTTAATGATCAATGAGAAGTTGAGATAATGTGATAATTTGTATGAGCCATTTCTCACGAAACTTAACTCATAAATAAATATTTCAGTTTTAAACTGAATTTTAGCAAGGTGCTGGAATAAAAAACCTATTGTCCCAACATGTTCAGATTTCACTGACACCCTGAGATTTTATAACAGATATTTTCTCAGGAAACTCAATCCTATCCAGTAAAACCTGCGAACAAGGAACATTCTCCTAACAGACCAAAACTGTTGCTTGTAGACGGATGTTCCCTACAGAAAGGTTTCAAATTTGGCGTTCCTTACAAAAAAATATTCGGACAGGTTCCACTGTGAATGTAAAATGGCCTGATCCCATTCATTTATCAATAGAATGCTTATACGTTTGACTTATAGGGCTATCTGAGCATTGCTGGGCATTTCTGTTATACATGTGTGATCAGCAATACTGTATACTTATTAAGACATAAGTTACCACTTAGCACTTATTTTCTTATATCATTAAATGATTAATGAAAGGATCGATGAAAAATATTTATATACTTGTGAACACATAGCTCACGAAGCACTTAGAGTTAATATTGAAAGATTATTACTGACTTAAGTTATGATCACATAATCTCTGTTAAGAACCTCGAAGATTAAACGGAATATTAGAAATATATCACATACAAATATTTGCACTTGTATAAATTTTGTACTTTTAAAATTTCAAGATTTCTATTGTATTAGATCAACAATGTTATAAAATATAACAAAATGAATCATGGGTATTCATGATTATTATGAATAGAATTGCAGAATTTTGTAAGAATATTATAAAAGTATGCTAGACCCCAAAGGTGGACTTGCATATTGAAACTTTTCAAGTGATCTACTGCATTCAATGGTTTATTTACAAATTGGATAAAACGGCAACAACTCTCTATGCTATTATGAAGTGCATGCTGCGTGTGTTTCATATGTAAAGAATCGAAAATGGATTATAAGATATGAGAATTCAGATACAAAAGGTTGGAAATTTCTATTGTGTTACATCAGGGTATTAGATTACTTTGAATAATCTTTACACAGCACATCTGATTTTAGTAAATCTCTTTTGACCTACACCGATGTAATGCTTTCCCAAGTGCAAAATATTATGAACAACATTTTGATCAAGATACCATTCATTGGCTGTTGTAAACAAGACCTACTCTGGCCCATTCAGACTCGTTACCACTTGAGCCAAATTTTATCAAATCAATAACATGATTATGTCAAATTAACACATGATTAACAGTTTGAATCAATTTTGTCAAACTTTGGCAGTTAGATTATTGTGTGACATTCCAAGCTAGCAGAACATAAAGAGTAGATACACTGTGTACTGTTTATTAAGACTGAAATACACTTCACTACCTGTTATTGCTAATGATTACGAAAGTGTAACAAATTTGTTACAGAATATTGCGGACCATCAACCACTGATGATGAATGCACAAAAACAGAAAATATTACAAGTCCATTTATTTGTTGCCATAGTAACATTTCAAGTCAATGCATTCTGAAGTAGCAGTATATAAGTGTTTTAAGACAGTGTTTTAAGACAAACAATCTTTTTTCATGGTAACTTATATTCATTGCCATGGTAACTGAAACTGCCAAAAATATGTTAAAGTCGTAACATGTCTGTTGACAATAAATTTCATGTCCATGTGCATGTGAACACTACTTTAACATTTTTGCAAATGGTTACAAAATGTTACAAGTCCACTTATTGTTGCTATGGTAACAGACATTGGCAGAAATGCACATGTTTTTATATGATCACAGTAAAGATTTGAAGTCAGTCAAATCTGTACTTGGTAAGTTATTGGAAGTTGGAGACTATAACAATATGACATCGCTTGCGTTGGTGACATAAAAATTGAGAAACATTGAGAACTTTATGAAATGGCCATAATTCTTGTTTAGTTATTCTTACTACAAGAAAACTTTATCGATAAATTGAGCACTTTAATTACTCTTAGAGCAGAAAGTCAAACATGATCAATATTTCCTCAAAGGTGCAAATTTAATTTGTTGAACTCTGTTGTAATAAATAATGAAAACAACAACTTGAGTTGCATAGAGGCATTCAATAGAATACTGACAGGTAGTTGATTCTCCATCAATCATTATATATCAACAAGTTTCTTTCTTCAAAATGACCATAGGAACATGAATGTGTAAACATGTCATTGGTCTTCAAAGTGGTGATTACAAAACAAGGTGATTGAAGTCTGATTACTTTAGATTGCTTTGTTGTAAGTAATTCACTTGTATTCAATTTTGCTTTGTACCAGCTTTCGCATGATAATGAAATGCATACCTGTAATTGAATATTTTTAGACATTTATTATTTTAAATGAATATCTAAAAAATGTATTTCAAAGTTACTACAAAATTCAACAAAACCTTTCAGAGATTTAGGAATTTTTTTTCATGAAATTGAAATCAAAATATTTCATAAAATAAATGTCACCTTGCACATGATAGCTTTAAATGATATCATTTACTCGGAAGAAAAAAAAACATTCAGAGAAATGCTCCTTTTTACAAAAAATGCCCCAAAACAGGAAACTTCATTGCATCTGGATTTAAGTACAGTAATATTGATTCATTACTCAGGATTAATTTGATTAGCCTTGAATATAATGTGTGCCTGCACGAAATATGTTTAAAAGTGCATAAAAACAAGATAAATCAAAGGCACCGATTGCATGTTCTAAAAATATTAAACAATTAAAAAACTACTTACTTTGAGCATCCTAACTTCCCGCATAGCGATTTTTTTCACCATTTTATCATCTTCACTCTCGAGGAACTTTTTTATAGCAACAAATTGTCCAGTGTCCTTATGCTTGCACTTGAGCACCATGCCATAACTGCCCTCACCGACCAGGCCAAGATTCTCATACTTCTCCATTGTTTTAATCACGCTAGAGCCATCAAGTCGTAACGACTGAAAGTACATGTTGAATAATGCAGTACGTTGACGCTTCAATAATTTCCTCCCTAAACAAAGTCCTTTTTAATTCGTAAGTTTTTATATATTTTCATTGTTCTGAAAAATTATGACAGACACCAATTATGGTTGTCCTTTTAGTAAAAGAAACAGGTTGCCATGTTCCCTGCTACAAACATTCCAATGAAATGCTCTTTCACAGTTTGTATTACAAATAGAAATTTTTTCCAACTTCAAATAAAGCGTCAATCAATAGGTTCCTAATAATCAATAATTCAAGTGTTTTTCTAGTTTTTCAAAAGTATTCATTCTTATATTTCTACTTCAAATTTAAAATGCTTTCTCAGTTGCCCTTTAATCTCCACTTTGAATATATCTCTATACCTTTGTAATCGAAACTGAGAACTGACTGTCTGCATTAAGTGAGGCAATGTCTAGTAAATCCAATGTGCTTTGGTTTCCAATCTATTCCAACTCCAATAATTCCATTTCAAATAAAAGACAGTATTATTTATTACAATAATAATCATGATTTATTTAGATTTTTTCCATATAGTCTCCATGTTTCTAATTATTTCTGTTTATATGGGAGGCTCTTGAAATTTGTGGCCAATCAGAGATCAAAGGGCTTTAGATGACAGAGCTCTTGTCTCGGGGAACAATGTAGGGGAGATTTTGTTTGCATGCCTATGTAAATTTTGTTGATTTTACATTGTTGAAGCTCTCACAAAAACATAGCTTAATTGGGAATTGATTCATTATATGATCCAATTGACGCTGCCATTATTTTTAGAATAATTGTAAATTATCTATAAAAATTAGCTTAATGATAGAATTAATCTAATATTTTAGTGTTGATCTTCTTTAAAAAATAATAATAACTAGACTTTGGAAATTGAACGAGTTCAATTTCAGACTCCAGATTCAGACCTTTTTAGCCGAGTCATCCAAAATAAGCCGAGTCATCCAGAATAAGCTGAGTCATCCAGAAAAAGATGGATGGATAAAATAGGAAGGTAGGATAGGATAGAATAGGAGGGGACGATAGGATAGAATAAGAAAGAAGGATAGGATTGAATAGGAAGAAAGGATATGATAGGATAGGATAGGAAGGAAAAGATACGAAGGAAGGATAGATAGGAAGGATAGGATAGGATCAGATAGGAAGGATGGATGAATTTTTCAATATTTTCTTCTCTACTCTTGACTTTCTATCAGGATACCATCAGATCGATTTTTCCGAAATTTCAAAACGGCATAACTTCCGAACCGGCAGTCAGATCGAAATTTGGTTTACAGATTCGGATTCCTGACAAAATTCTACCCCTAATTCATAACTCATACGTTAAATTTGGAGATTTTTTATTTTGACCTACTTTTTGGACACGCCATAACTTCCGAACTGGAAGTCGGATCGAAATTTGGTTTGCAGATTCGGATTCCTGACAAAATGCTACCCCTAATTCATAACTCATACGTTAAATTTGGGAATTTTTTTATTTTGACCTACTTTTCGGACACCATATCTCAAAAGTGGGTCAAAATACTTTCTGACGGCAAAAGGCTAACACTATTAGCACACTCATGGCTACATGTATACACAATTTCGAAGAATATAATTGAAGTGTAGTGTCAGAATCGCAAAAATAAGGAAAACCTTTGAATTTGACCTAGATTTTGACTTAGGCATTTTGGTGTCCAAATTTTGAAACTAACTGGCTTTTGAGGTCCCCTTCTTTTGAAGGCTTTCATTAAATTAAGCTGAACTCAGTCTATATTTCGTATTTCTCACTTCAAAAAAATCTTTTTACCCATTGACTTAACATGGGCACCAAATTTTTGAGCTTTTAAAACGCCATAACTTCCGAACCGGAAGACGGATCGAAATTTGGTTTGCAGATTCGGATTTCTGGGGAAATTCTTCCCTTAGTTCATAACTCATATGTTAAATTTGAGAAACCTCTAATTTCGACCTACTTTCTGGACGCCATATTTCAAAATTGGTAAGAGTAATCAAAAAATGGATGGCACATCATGAAAGGGCTGTTTCTAAGCTACATGATGAAAAAAAGACAAAGACGTTTCGATAAATAACAACGAAGATAATGGACAGAAGGTTGAAAATGTAAGATTTGACCTAGTTCTTGACCTTTGACCTAGATAAAAAATTGACCCAATTTCCCACCAACTAGATACTGAACCTAAATGAACTGTATAATGGTCTTTACTGGATACCTTATAGTTATAGAAAAATCGTCTAAAGAATAATAAAGAAGAATACTGGCAAAAACAATAGACTCCAGATTGACATCTGGAGTCTAATAAAATAGATGATACAGTGTATGTATATCTAAATGTTAAATTGATCTGTAAAATCCTGACTGCAAATCATCTTGAAAAGGTAGGATATTGTTCGAAATTTGATACAGACAACCAATTTTTATATATTAATCAAATGAAAGACCAATATTACCAGATCACGCTATCATTAATCTACCATATTATAGCCTGCTAAAGGCACACACCCCCTAATTAATACACATGCAACTTAAGAAATATGTATGTATGTATGTATAAATATTTATTAACGTCTCACGCCATATATAAAATAGTACAATAATGCAATATCAGTTAAAATCTTCGGCCCGGCCGGTGTCGACCTATGGGAGACTTAAAATCATAATAATCACTTGTTAAAAGTTTTTGATTATTAAATTAAAGAACGCCTTTTTAAAAGCATATTAATCAGTGTCTTTGACAATGTCCTTTGTAACATTGGTGTAGTCATAATAGAGCAAAACTGTTGAATATAATTAAAAGTGTGAAAATCTGGAATTTCCTCAAGGCATTTCAGAAACAATGGAGTTCTTAGTTCATCATAAGAATTGCACTGTAGAAGAAAGTGTATCTCGTCCTCAACAGTGTGATTGTCACAGTGACATCGACGATCCTGGAGTGGGGTATTGTGATAACGTCCAGTTTCAACCTTCAATGGGAGTGTTCCGCCTCTAAGTTGGGCAATTGCTTTGCGTTCGCTCCTTGCAACTTAAGAAATATGTAAGGCTTTCAAAATTGAAAGGAACACATCATTCTAAATGTAGTTGCATTTGGGTTCAAAACTTAATCTGCACTTGACTTGTTTCAATGATTCTCCCACGCATATGCCTCTGGTGACCTGGTCCATTGTGAAAATTGTACTTGAGATAAAATGATATTGAATAAAGAATATCATTCAAAATTGTTCCAAGGATTATAGCATTGTAGTGATGCACCTTGTTGAAAATTTAAAAATTTCCTTAAGTCTGTTCTCATCCTATATTAAAAAAGATGAAATAATCAGATATTTTGACTAAAAAGGGGTAAACTAGAATTTAGCATCCTGATGAAAAAAAATGTATATCAGTCCAAACAATGTCATTTATGTATTCAGTAAAGATAAAAGCATGGTACTAAAGAACTATCAACTTATACAGAGCATTGTGCTATCAATATTATAATTATGTAGCATATAACAACTCCAGGAGTTTCATTAGCAGCAGGCAACAGGCAATTTTCACCGATTGTTTTCACAAAATTGCCTATTGTTTTTAGGGACTTTTCCATGTTAAATTTATCATTTCCATTAATTTTACCTGTTGTTTTCATTTATCTAGCCTGTTGTGAGAAATTCTAGTGAAACTCCAGGACTATAACCATAAATGTTAGACTTCTTTACAAAAGTTAATACTAACACAAAACATGGCTATAAGAGATAGCGTGCATTCTGATTTATCAGAGCACCTCTTTATCTAATGCTTGAGAAAGCATGAGTACATGTACTTTAATGGATAGTAAAGTATGTGAATCCCACAATAGATAACATTGTACCTATAGTACTGTTTTAACTATAAAAATGTTTTGATTCTAGTCAAAATTGTATCAAGTAGGTTAAGATATTTTACAACAGATAATAAAATTATATATGTAGAGCAGATGCTTAACATTTGAACAAAAATATAAATTTTACACCAAAAGCCAATAAACAAATATGTTTTGGTTTTAGTCAGCATTGTCATATTTTTTGTTAGCCATGTAGGGCTCTATTTTGTCTTATCAAACCCATAAGTAGAGAAATATCTGATTGTGAGGTAGGAAGAGACATTTTTCTCTTTTAATTACCCTGGATCAGTTACTACCTTTTCAACGGAATCTAATTTTTGTTGCAATGGTTGTTGGTTTTGCATAAAAAATAATATATAAAGCTGTAATCCGATTAGTTTCACATTTATGTATTTTTATCTCATATACTGTTAGTAAAACTGAGATGACAATGGTTCTGATGGCATACAGAAAGTGATACAGAAAACTAAAAGAGCTAATCTCAACATCAAATATTTGCTATTGGAGATCAAGAAAGAAAATTTCATTTGCCTGACAATATCACTTCTGTGAAACCATTTATATGTTGACTCTTCAGATTAGATTTCTTAGCTTTTCGAGGATCGTTTAACAAGCAATAGAATCCAAATAGAATATGTTGATGTTAAATATATATAGCATCTTTATTCCTAATTATCATCTAATCAGATTGGAATCTACCATACCCTTGGAAAAACATCTTTTCGCTCATCAGTTTTTGTTTGTAAAGAGTATGGAAGATTCTGTTACGAGCATGTGACATTTATTTTTCATTAGTACTTCAGAAGATAATTGAATGAAACTTTCCTTTTCATAAGAGCGTGTGATGACAATATGTGAAATTGTCCTATTTCTTGTGGGACCTGTAATTAAAAAACTAGGAACTTCGGATTAGATGTGCACCATGTTTAATTTTTGCGTGTCCATACTTTAAGTTACAAGATCTAAATACAGCTGCAATTTATTTTTTACATTTCTTTATGGTAAGAGAACTGAACGTTGGCACAACAGATGTTGATGGAACAAAATAAGGCAGGCCTGTCAACTGTCCCGCAATTTGTCACGCATTTGCTGAAGAATTTGAAGTCACGCCAGTTATTTTTGCGTGACAGAAAATGTCACGCAAATACGCATTTTACCTGGTAATTGTCAAGCAAAAATATTTCTGTAGAAAAATTTCTAAAAAAGATCGTCTACACAGCAAAAATACGATCGCCGGAAAAAAAATGTACGCATTTCGTTCAGACTTTTCACTCGAATTACGTATATGTCACACATTGTGTTCAGATTTGGACCAAGGTGTCCACATTTTGAGGGGAGGTGTTCAACATTTCCAAGTCACTCATGTTAGGTGTTCCCAAGTTGACAGGCCTGATAACTGAGGCCCGGGTATACAGTCATTAATAAAAAATCTCTTATTCTTAGTCTTATTCTTATTAATAAAAAATCAGTCTTATTCTTATTCAATGTAAGTAATAAAGTAATATAGTAAAAGACATGTATACACCACACATTACTAACTCAGTACACTAGGGGACTTTTTAAACATTTTTAACATATTCCTGGGCCTCAGCCTGATAAGGTAACCACAAACAAATAATGTAGACTCTATTGATTTAAATATAAAGTGTATTACAAATGCTACTCAGCACACCGTTAAGTCATGGGCTCACAAGTATGTAATTTTTCTTTCCAAGAAATTCCAGTCAACAGTTTTAGATTTAGAGTTACTCCCGTCGAGAGCTACTTAGATTTTGAAAGTATAGCTCTCTATCGCTAGAATCAACAACTTAAGAATCCTGACTTCAAAGAAAATTCCAGGGAATTCAGCTGACTCATGTTGCACATTATATACCTGAAAATGTATCCTACATTGCCATCTTTCATTCAGCTCAACTACAGAACGTCTCACTGTCCTATGTATCGATCAGGACTTCATTTTATTGGTCGTGTCAAAAGTTTTGGCCAGGTATATTCAATATGGCGGCTTGACGTTTCCCAAGTTGCGCATGCGTCGATAATATTTCCGTTTAACCGCCATATTGGAAATGGGTATCAAACAATGAATTCAAAAAACAATGAGAACTCCTGATCGCCATAAAAGCACATTCGCGATCCTACATGCACGGGGAAAGTAGACACATATGAGCCCATATGCAGGCTTCAGTTTGAGACAAACAGTAAGCCGCTGAATGGCGCTGATCAAATTTAGATGTCACAATTCTTCAGCTGGAGATCCTCACGATGGAGAGCTATACTTTCAAAATCTAACATGGTAGCCTAGCTCTCGACGTGAGTAAATTTAGAGCTGATTTCTTGAACCTTGACTAGTCCAAGAGTAGTTATCAGAATAAGATGAAAAGAGATTTCTAATGTTAATTGTGATTTATAGCTTGCACTCCAGTGATAGTCTAGAATTTACCTAGCCTAGATTCATGGTACAGTAATAATATTTTTCCTGGAAAATTCAAATCAAATGAAATTTTTTGAAAAATAAAATAAAACAAAATTCATGTATTTCAAGCCTTCAGTTCAATAATTCATAGTCTTACCTTTGTTAATGTACTCATAGGTAGCTCCCATTGCTCGGAAATCAATAAAGACAATACAGATTCATACAATCAAATAGTTTAACCATTTTAAAAATTTTCAAAACGTGATGAATTTCCGGATCGAGATTTGTTTCCACTGACAACAACTGTGGTATGGTGTGTCATTTACAGATCACGTGGGCATGTTGTGTGATTTAAATTTATTTTTACAGCAATATAAGAAGTATAAATATTTGTAAATTTCTATCATTCAACTTATAATATATAGAACAGTTTTTTTCCTAAAAATGTTAATCACATTACTTCAAGTAATTCTTCAAAATAGAGATGTAATCTTCAACTAAAAGGGGTCATGTTTGCATAAAAGAACAGCTCAATTTTTATAAAGGTGGCGCTTCAAACATGACAAACCAGATATTCTTTTGTCACATTTTTTCATTCGCTCTGCCCTCTATAAATACATATAATCTTTAATTTTATGTGTGCATTGTTCACCATGTGAAAATTCAACTTAAATAAATGGAAGATATATTTTTATGGTAAAATATGTTAGTTGAAAGGTTGTGACTGTTTCTGATATACAGCCTTTCTTCTAGGATTTTTTTTAACTTATTATACTAGCCTACATCATGGACGTATATCGATATACGTCCATGCCTACATGTACTATGAAATCTGTCAAAGGCGCAACCGCGTCACCAACTTGCAAAAGTTAACTGTTTTGCTACAACCCCGGGGCTACAACCAAGCGCATTTTCGATACATTATATGAAAGATAATCGAAAATAATTAAGGACCGAGGGGGTGAACCCGGAAGGGGGGCGTAGCCAGGATTTACACAGGGGTGGTTTTACCGGGGGAAGCTTTTGCCAAGGGGGAAGTTTTTTGACAGTTTTTGGCCAGAAAATCATGCGATAACTTGCTCAGAATGGTGAAAAACTGCATGCTTTTTATAAAAATTAGTCTGGCCGGGGGGGGGGGGGCGGCCGCTAAAGTAGTTTAATTCTGATGAAAACTAAAAATATCGAAATCGGCAATCTCCGTCCGCCATCTTAAATGCGAAGGTTACGCCTACTGACCAGTGCCCACGTTCCGTCCATAGTGGGCAAGAGTCAAATGTAATTCCCACACCCATGATCTAAAACTAAGTGATACGTACTGTCTGCTATCTATTTTATAATTGTTCCAATCAATTTATAGGCTTACGCTTTTTCGAAACAGATTTAATTTCATGTTTCAAAGCTTTCAAGAAGCACTTTTTAAGAATTGAAATATATGAACAGGATGGGCAACTAGATAACATCAACGCCAACGCGTACACTGGTGATCCACTCGATTACGCTGGTTACCAAAACGAACCGTTTTGGTAACAAAATGTCGGAACGTCGAAGGCACGATTTTTCTTTTTTCCTTATTTCACGCGTTGTAGGCGGAATCCCCACGACGTTTTTTCCCACAACGTGCATCAGTATCATATGTTTTAGAAAATGTACATGTTTGCGAAAAAATAGCTCAGAGGACAACATAATCGTCGATTTACTTCCTCACTTAAGTTACATAAACGGTTTTTCAAAAAACAGTTAAGATCTGCACTTTTAACCCAAACCGTTTATGTAACTTAAGTGAGGAAGTAAATCGACGATTCTGTTGTCTTCTGAACTATTTGTTCGCAAATATGTACAATTTCTTAAACATATAATACTATTACACGTTTGTGTTAAAAAATGCCGTGGGAATTCTGCCTACAACGTGTAAAATAAGGAAACGAGAAAATCGTACCTTCCGGATGTTCCGACATTTTGTTACCAAAACGGTTCGTTTTGGTAACCAGCGTAATCGAGTGGATCACCTGTGGCGTAGCAAATCCAATCAAACAGTCATTTGAAAAACGGCAACCTATTCGCCCAAGTGTTATAAGACAGCGCAGTCCTTACCCTGCTAAAGCACGCCTTACCATCGCGTAAGCAGGCGTCACCGTACAGCGTCAAAAAATAGCGGAGTACAGTTTCCTGTACGGTAACGCAAATTAACTGCTTTGAAGCAAAAACTATGACAAGGGTTTAAAAAAATTAATTTGATGAAAACTAATACGATTTCATGTGAAATAAAAACAGCATTCTCTTAGAAATGGTTTTAACTTTCTGATTATGATAATGGGATTATCACATCAGCCAAGCAAAAAATAATCTTTATCGTAAATTTATGAAGACTCCTAGTGAAGAAAATGAAAGGAACTATAAAATATATAAAGCAAGGTTCAGAGCTATTTTGAGAGCTGTTGAAAAAAAACACTATCGGAATCAATTTGAAACTGCATCTGGAAATATTAAGCAAACCTGGAATATTATCTCTGACATATTAAATAGAAAAAAACTTCACACAGTGGTCCAAAACGAATTTCTGGTCGATGGTATTGTAGTAAGTGATAAAAAGTTGATTGCCAATAAATTCAACTCATTCTTTTCTTCAATTGGATTGAAATTAAGCTCTAAAATTTCAGAGTCAAACAGAACACCAAATGAATATATTCGTAATATGGGAGATTTTGAAAATAGATTTCACTTAACACCAGTTGATGAAACTGAATTGTCATTATTGATACAAACTTTGAAAGATAAGGCAGCGTCTCTTGATAATGTTAAACCGATTATTGTAAAACATGCTAAAAATGAACTTATACAGCCTTTACTTTTGATATTTAATAAATCCTTTCAACAGGGAGTCTTCCCAGATAAACTCAAAATAGCTAAGGTAACACCAATTTTCAAAAAAGAACAAAAAGACAATTTCTCAAATTATAGACCAATTTCAGTCCTGCCAGTTTTTTCTAAACTTCTAGAAAAACTTATTAACTTTAGACTTTGTAATCTTATCACCGAAAATGAAATATTATATATTCATCAGTATGGCTTTCAGAAAAATGTCTCTACCTTTATGGCAATCCTAACTTTTGTTGAAAACATACGACATGCGCTGGAGAACAATGAATATTCGCTTGGTATATTTTTAGACTTGTCTAAGGCTTTTGACACCATTAATCATAAAATCCTCCTCGATAAATTAAATTTTTATGGAATTCAAGGGTCTGAACTATCTCTTTTTAAATCATATCTAAAGGATCGAAAGCAAATTGTATCTTATAACAATATTGACTCTGATTTACAAAGTATATCATGCGGTGTGCCCCAGGGCTCAGTCCTTGGGCCGACATTATTCATATTATATGTAAATGACATGTTTAAGGTGTCCAATCTTCTGAAAAGCGTAATATTTGCCGACGACAATAATTTGTTGGCCTCGGATAAAGATTTGAAATCTCTAATAGAAAAGGTTAATAATGAACTTGATCTTATGGATGACTGGTTCAAAGCGAATAAATTGTCAATAAACTATTCTAAAACAAAATTTATCTTGTTCAATAAACAGAAACGACAAATCTTTAGAGATGTTAAAATTGATATGTCTGGCAAACAAATTGAAAGAGTAAGATCTATCAACTTTTTAGGTGTCATTATTGATGAACATATTACCTGGAAAGAACATATTAAACATATAGAAGCAAAAATATCCAGAACAATTGGTCTCTTATATAAGATTCGCCACCTTTTGAATAAAACAAGTCTTTTGGCAATCTATAATTCCCTGATATACTCACATATAAATTACTGTAATTTAATCTGGGGTGGCCATAGCAATGCTCATACAAACGAGCTGCATTCCCTACTTCTATTCCAAAAGAGATTTCTTCGATTACTAGACAACCAGCCAAGAATGGCACATTCAGCACCTCTCTTTAAGAAGTACAACATTCTACCTGTAAACCAGGTGTATGAATTTAATGTTTCAAATTTTGTCTATTGTTGTATTTACCAGGAACCTGTTTATTTCAAACCATATAATGATTATTTTAATCAAAATGAATATTTTCACAATTATCCTACTAGAAGAAGTCATGATTTACATGCTAGGGCTCACAAAACAAAAATAGGGTTATATTCAATCAAAGTACAGGGTCCAAGAATATGGAATTCTATCTCAGATCATGTCAGATTTTTGCCTTCTTTACTTCAATTTAAAATGACTAGAAAGAAAAACTTAATTGCTGAAATATAATTCTATACTGTCACCTCATCTACCTTTCCATCCATACATTTTTTCCTAAACCGAAATAGAGTTAACACACAATGGCAGCCACAACCCACCACCACTGGCCGTAAGTTAGATGCATACATATGCTATCAATATGTATAGTTATTATTGAATTTTTATTTTTGTCACTAAAACAACTTCATACACTTGTTAAAGTGTCAGTTGATGTAAAAGTAATGTATCATAGTTTGACAATAAAGTATGTAACTAACTAACTAACTAACTAACGTTTTACGAGCACTGTTCGGATTTTTTCTGAGTGAATCGGCCCACATAATCGACCAGAGTTAAAAAAGGTTGTTTTTTCACATTTTGTTTGGTTATTATTTTCCCTACCGTCTGAGAGTATGGATTATTTTTATGAGAATATGTATTTGTTACTTACACATTTTAGAACGGGCCAAGATTCAGCAAACAACCATTCATTATGTATATTTAAAAAAGATCAAATTTGTACGGTGACGCACCAGCTGTACGGTGACGCTATGCTTTGATGAACTAAATGAGACTAAGATTGTATGAAACGGAAACTCTGGAGTATGATCATTTGTTCATATATAATGCATGGGCGCTACAGTTCAACGATATCTTCCACAGCTTAATGGAAGGTTACTGGAAATGTATGATACGGTAAAGATCATGAAACCAAAAACTCTCTTGTTGCTATGTTATTGATGTTTTAAAACAAGGGATGTCACAAGTAAATCTCATCTTGCACGTGTGACTTTTTAGGATGAAAGATGCAATATCTTGCATGGGGTAAAGATGGCTGTGTAGGCTATCTTTGTTAGTCATATGAGAAAAGCCTGGTTTAGTTCAAATGATACCAAAGCATTACGTCAACTTTCAAATAGTTAATTCCATGAAAACTAAAAATATCGAAATTAATACTTCCTGTCCGCCATCTTAAATGCGAAGGTGACGGCTGTAACCTTCGCTTGATACATACCAGTTATAATGTACATGTAGATCTGACGCTTCTTTACCTCTTGTTCGAACAGTAAGCTTAGAGCACTTCATTAAATCTAAGGAAGCGTCACCGTACAGCTGATGCGTCACCGTACAGTTCTGATCTTTTTTAAATAAATACACTGAATGATTATTTGCCGAATAGTCATCTGTTCTAAAATGTGTAGATAACAAATACATATTCTCATAAAAATAATCCATACTTCAGACGACAGGGAAAATAATAACCAAACGAAAAGTGAAAAAAACACAATTTTTCTCTCGAGTCGATTATGTGGGCCGATCCAGTCAGAAAAAATCCGAGCAGTGCTCGAAAAACTTTTATCATAATTAGAAAGTTAAAACCATTCCTAAGAGAATGCTGTTTTTATTACACCCGAAATCGTATTTATTTTCATCTAATTAATCTTTTTAAAACCCTCATTATAGTTTTTGCTTCAACTCAGTTAATTTTCGTCACCGTACAGAAAACTGTAAGTTACTGTATTTTTTGACGCTGTACGGCGATGGTTAGGCGTGTAAAGATCATTCACATATCAACTAGGGTGAACAAAATCGCTCCACTACTTTTGGAGTTGGTGTCATAAGACAGTGTGCCATATGGTTATGAGCATTCACATATAAAATGTAAACAAAATCGCTCCAAAAACGTAATTATAACACACAAACTTTTTCAAAATGCCCGCCTTCTAGCCAAAATCAGTCCACGTTAAAGCAATAATTGTAAAATAGGGGTGTGATGGCCGCCATTTTGCAAAAGGGCCATCATGTTTATTAGATATTTAGATTTCCAACTTAATCAATATCCTATCTAAACATATTAATATTACAGTTTTATATGTTGTACCCAAAATACTTTAAAATGTACACTAAAATGGCGGCCAAAATCGGCTTTCAAGCAGAATTACACCCATGGGGCATGTATAAAAATAAACGATATTGGTTCAACGATATTTGAGTTATTACCCAGACGGACAGACGGACGGACGATCGGAGGGCGGAGGCGTCCCATATATCCCTCCGAACTTTGTTCGATGGGATAATATAAAAATGGGACCCTTTGTATTTAGGAGCAACAGATAAACCAAGTGACATTAGCAAAAGATGGGGAATTTAATTATCTTTAAGATACGATAAATGTGACTTCAATGTTGTAGACTATTGTGACATTCTTGAATGGGATGTCACATTTCTCAAAAGAATCTGAAAATGAAGGAATTCATGAAAAGTGGATGTCCATCATTATGTCTCCCTATACTAGTATATATATGTCTAATAGAGCTCTCAATCTCAGAAAAGTCATTAGAATTAACGGGATTGTCCGATAGCGATTGTTTGAAATAACAAAAGCGCGACATAAATTCAAATTTGCTAAAGCGTTTTAAAGATATTGTATTTTCGGCCAATACCCACGAAATCATTTAAAAACCTGGATGGCAAAAGTAAATAAAGTGTTTTCTCAGGGCGAGTCCGTTTGAAAAGATAATACACGCATTATATAAATCACAAAAGATCCACAAACCCATAGAGTAGAATCAACAATTAAAAAGTCAATTGATTTATTAAAGGGGCACAAACTAGACTTTATAAAAAAATAAAGATGCATAGGTTAAGTTGACAAAGTGCGGGTTAACTCGGATCTGAGTTGACTAGAAGCCTAAAATAAACACTAGGCCTTTGATCAAATTACATGCACAAACAGCTTGACACAAAATTCATGTCCTTGTATTCAATAAATGACTGATGCATATTTTTCTTTTATTGCTATTTTCTGGTGTGTTAAGTTCTAATTCAAGAAAAATTCGTTTAACGGTTACAGGCTTCGCTACTAGAGTCACTGACAATTTATGTACATACCTTTTTATCTGCCAAGCACGCAATCTTACCGTGAACAACTTCAATACCGTTGAACCAAAGAATAAAATATTTTCTACGGCAACACAGACATAAGTTCGATTAAATGAAAAAAGACATTTAACATGATTTTACCATTCACTGGAATATGTATTTTAGTACATTTATGTGTGGGTGATTCTATGGCAACCATAAATCGGGATATCAAGATGAAAACGCTCCAAAGGACACCACCACATTGGGCCCAAGTTCCAAGCTCATTGGATGAATTCCCAAGAGATGACAATGCAATTTCTATAAATCCGTGGAGTTACTTACATAGACTAGGGATGTACAGATGTTTAATTGAAGCAACAGGCAAACGACTTCATGGAACAAAATTAGATGGAAAATGGAACCTTCTTTGGGGTTTACCAATTCAACATGGTTGGCAATTCCAAACAGGGCGCTTGCGAGATTTCACAAATCAAACATATTGTGGTTTCAACGGAGCACAATCTGAGATGTTTTGTATTTCCCCAAACAGTTGGTGGGCTGATATGAATTATTATTTATCAGCGTTTCCATTTCTAGCTGCTGTAAAAGCTGGCGTTTTTAGTAAGCAAATTAATGGATTTAAAGTGGAACTGAAACCTCCAGAATATAACACGGAAACGTTTTGCTACGGAATAAAAGATTGCACTCAAAGAGATGGAACATTAATGAAAAAATGGTATAACTTCTTCATGTACATTACAGAGTGTCCGAAAACAAAATGTTCACCAAACCGAGCAGCAGTGAAGCTTTGGAAGGCACACGTGGGATCAATTGAAGCAGGCATGAGGTTGTTCAACGATGAGTTGAGATATCTATCAACAAAAGAACGTAATTTTGGAAAAGGTTGGGTAAAGAGTGTCACAATGTTGGCTGCTGTTAGATTCAAGACAAATATGAGACAAACAGAAAAATTCCAGGTATGTGAAGAATATTGTAATACCAGAATACTGTTAATAATTGATAGTGCTTCAACTTTAAATGCAAACATCCAGACTATTTGTCAGGTGATCAACTTGAGGTGATTATAAGATGATCAAAATAATTAAGGTAACTGAGTAAAAGCTCCACACCATATGCTTAGTATTTTAAAGAACATTTTGTGAATTGCTATCATAAGCTTAATATTTTGAGAATATGCGTATATCAAAACTGGAGAGTGTATTGATTTAATTTTATCTTCAAAAACACAATCTCTCAAAACTGAGCACTTATATCTTTACTTCATGGACACCCTGTATTGCAGACACTTGGCCTACCTAAAAGAATCCTATGGGAGACCGATGACGCCCCCTATATCCCAGATATGTCACCAACAGAGAACACCTTACTTGATGTCTTAGATCAGCTACTCTATTGGGACAACTTTCTAGGTAAACTCCACACAGTGGCTTTTGAATCAAAATTCATCATTTAAGATCGGATCTCGCTAAAATCAGATGGAAAGAATTGAAATACCCTTGGATCAAACCCGGGGACCAAGAATGCCAAAATGAGAGCTCAAAATGAGCTGTAAAACATCATGAGTAATCATGGCCTTCTGTCAGTTCCTTTCTAGAAATATATATCTAGTTAAATAAAAAATAGAAAGATGTTATGAGTTCTATCGGCCGCTATAGCCGTTATATTAAGAAAAACTTAAGTTAATGGACGATTTTTATTTCATTGCAATGCAATATTCTTTTCAAATCAGTGTGCATATTATTGCGAATGAGAGATGAGCTCATCACTCAACACTCTCTGGAACATGTAGAACTAGAAAGTCCTCTTTTTGTACTAATAGAGAGCTACCCGGAATAAGTATATTTTCAACAGACACAATGTCTCTGGTTTTCAAGTAAAATAAAAGATTACTACATGAATATATTTAAATATATCAAAACATCAAACTGCTGTAACATAAACATGCAAAGAAATACAATTTTATTTAATATTCCTTAGGTGGTTATATTGTATCTGGATGGAACAGTGTAATGTGTAATGAGGCAGCAAGAAAAATGGGGCGTGCCACTTTGATGGATTTACTCACTCAGAGCCATCTTAGAACAGCCAAGGACATCTTCTTAATATTATGGACTACAATAACAACTGATTGTCAAAAAATACCTAATAGTTATGTTAATTAAAATGTTATATTTTATAACACAAGTAACAGAGATGTACTATTGTACTATATTCAGATATTAGATTTAAACAATGAGAAGGTTCTGTAGAATCTTGTAGTCATTCAAAAAATTTCCTTAAAATAAATTGGATACTCTAGCAACTGAACATTGAAATAACAAATCTGTTTATGGATACTATTGCAAATATTTATGAAGTATATTTATGAGATAAAAAAGCAGAGGACATTTAAGATTGGAAATGTGGGGTCATGGATTCGATCCCCATGAGTGTAGATGGACTTTTTCACATCAGGCCTAATCAGGGGCATATCCAGCTTTCAGTTAGGGGGGGGGCGGCTGCGATAGACAAAAAAATTTGGTTTAGTCATGGGGGCGGGTGCGATTGTGGCATAATTTTCTTGCTGCCAAAAAATAAGATTTATTTTGAATTTCAAAAAAATTAAATTGATGCAACTTCCTTCACAATTGAGCTAGGGTGCACCTCCCTGGCTACGCCTATGCTAATAATAGCGCATTTCATTAACCAATATTTGGGGTAATTCTAAAACAAAATAAAAAAAATCATAATTCTGGTAATAGGAAAATATTGAGGGGGATCATCAATAAGTTATACAAATGCATCTATCATGTAGAACAAAGCATATCCACCATTATTGTCTGTTCTGTACCATCATTTCAAACATAACCATAACATATTCTAGAAAACATTCAAAATTTATTTCTAATAGAAAATATTGCCGAAAAGTTTAACAGTAGAACATATACTTATTATATACTCATCAAGTTCATAACAAAACAATCTATATTTAATATTTAAAAATGTCTTACTCAGTTGTAAAACGGCAATTCCATCATTCAAAAGGTTCTGATCTGCTCGTTCAGAGTTCAGGAGTTGAACATGGTAAAACAAATACTTTGAAACAGTCAAACAATTACTTTCCAAAATATAATACAATTGAGTGAACCTGTTTGAAGTGAATGAACTATGTTGACAATAAAAATTAAATTCTTAACTGAGATAAACATTGCTCACTGGATAGTTACTGTATGAAAATGTATGTATGTATCAAATGTTGAACAATGCATTAAGATAAAAAAGAAACCCTTATTTATTTCTTGTGTGATATCTGAAACAGGTACCAAACCAAGTAGAGACCAGCTTATGCCTGGGTCACATTTGATCCAATTCATCAGCCAACATACAGCTGATTCAGCATTCTGATACTCATAGCATCTCTCTCTGTTGCATTGCAGATGTTATCCAGAAGGAGAGAGATGGAGAGGGCGTGGCTTACCCGGTGCTGATTCAGTATTCTGTTCAAAACTAACATTATCTCTTTATATCTTTATAGTTGCATAAACACATTAGATATTCAGCAGTAACCACTTAATGAAAACTAATATTACCCCCTTTTATGATACTGATAAAAAGTTGTACATTGATCTGAGTATTTTTAATCTACAGATATATGGTTTATAAGGTAAACCAGAACAACGGCAACGCCAAAGCGTAGCGAATCCCATCGAACAGAAATGGCTGGCATTTTTACAAACGAAGCGCAAATATCATAAAACAACACACCAGAAAGGCCACCATTTTCAAAATGGTTGCTCACTAGCCAAGTTGTCATCAGAAGAAATAATATGCTTTTAAGTAGCCACCTCTAAAATTTTTGAAAAATCGCACACATGCTTGTAAAATAACACACATAAAAATGGTGGCCATTTTTCAAAATGGCCGACTACTCCCTAAAGTTTTATTAGACAATGTGCCATGCTTAAAGTATTCACATATCAATTATGAACAAAATCGCTCCACTACTTTTCGAGTTATAGTAAAATACGTTAAAATGGCGGCCATTTTTCAAAATTGTTTTCAAAATGGCCGCCTTCTACCAAAAGTGTCATAGGACAGTGTGCCATGCTTATAGTATTCACATACCAAATATAAAAAAAATCGCTCCACTACTTTTCGAGTTATAGTAAAATACGTTAAAATGGCGGCCATTTTGAAAAATGGCCACCTTCTACCAAAAGTGTCTTTAGACAGTGTGCAATGCTTATAGTATCCACATACCAAATATGAACAAAATCGCTCCACTACTTTTTGAGTTACAGCAAAAATCGTAAAATGACGAGTAAAGGCCGCCATTTTTCAAGATGGCTGCCATGTGCTTCTTTAATATCTACATTTGTAGCATTATTAACGTCCTTTATAATTTTTTTACATTTAAAACATATTGCTATTACAGTTTACATATTGCACCTAAATTACTGTAAAATCGTCACTAAAATGGCCGCCATTTTGAAATGAGCAGCCATTTTGAAAATCGGCTTTCGAGCAGAACTTCTAACCCCATAGGGTATATGTGTACAAAATATGAACAAAATCTGGCCAACCGTATTTGAGTTATTGCCCGGACGGACGGACGGACGGACGGACGGACGGACGGACGGACGTACGTACGTACGTACGTACGTACGTACGTACGTACGTACGTACGTACAGACGTACGTACGGACGGATGGACGGACGGAGGCTTTCCCTATATCCCTCCGAACTTCGTTCGATGGGATAAATATAATAATCAGTGGAATATATAACATTGAAGCATCAATATAAGCAAAATGCAGGCTGGTGTATAAAATAAAATAATTGCAACCAACAAACTTTTGCACATCAAGCTTGAACATTTTCATTATATAAAAGAATTGAATATACATATTCTGTATACAGAAGCAAAATATAATGACAATTATTTGAATTGTTAGTAACTGAGCTAGTAATAGCCTTTTACATATAAAGGTGCAACAAAGAGTCAACAGTTCAGAGTAACTTTTCCAAAATATGTCACAACCTTAAAATAGTGTTTGCTCGCAACATTACATGTCACGACTGTTTATTTCCTAAAGGTCAAACAGTTCTGGCTTTATTTCATGATAATCAATTGCTTTTATGGTAACTGTAAATGTCTTTAATTTGGTGTTATTTAATTTGGCGGATTGAGCAAAGTATCTGGTAAAAATGTTGAAAAAATAATAAGTGACGTTAGATCAGACTTTATTTCAGATAATTTCCAAGGAACATTGGTATGTTTTTAACATATTTCATGCGACACATTTCATATTCTTTGTTCTTTGTTGCCCCTTTAATTTTAAAAGGCCTGTGGCCAGATAAACTATGGTCCACCAATTATGGAATGAATCTAAGCTGAGTAATATAAATCCATACCCTACAAAGATGATATCAAAACATCAAAATCCAAGAGTTTGAGTAATATGAAATAATATCTTACATTTGAGTATGGTAAATATTATATAACATACACATTACATTCAATATTGGATTTAAAACATACAGTGCCTTTAAAAAACATAGTAAATACAAATACAGTCTTGATATTTCTGGCCAATAACTGGCTCATCAACAGATCCATAATCAGTGAAATATTGCTGAAGAATTAAGTGTGTCATGGAGTTTACTGCCATTAGATTACTAAACATAATCATTATGGTTCCTTGGATAGTTGTACATAGTACATTGTTCAACACAAAAACTGTTATCAAATTGGTGCAAAACAGTGTTCACGGTCAAATATTGGAAATATTTTATCTCAAACATAGTTGATTTCTAAGTCTGACTTTCATAAGCCTCTCCACGGTGGTCTTCTGTAAATGTGTAGTATGTCTTAGTTGTAGTCATCTCGTTGCTGGAAATAAATAGAACATCTCGAATCACGATCAATGATTTAGAAATCTTCATTATTGAATTCATAGCAATCTTTTCAAATCAAGATTTCAGTATTAAATAATTGATTTCAAAATATAATTTCAAAAAAAATTCTGATAATCATAACCTCATCTTTTGCTCACATATTTAATCCTGTCCAGATTCAAAAGAAATTAAATAATAGGCCTGGTGCTTGTAATAGCTATGGAAGGACTTCGCTAAAGGTTCAACATTGAATACTACATATATCCCACGTTTTAATTTTGGGGAAAATTGTTAAACTCTGCCAAATTAAGTAGCCACTAAATTCCCAAGTGACTTTAGTCCCATGTAAATTAGTACCATTATTACATTGTAATATTGCAAGTCCGCCAAATGTTCAAAACAGTAAATTCATCAAAATAAGTAGCGCCATATTAGTAGAAGTACAGTATCTCAAGTTCAAGTGTTTACCTCTCATATATGGGGTTGACATGTGCATTGACAGCATCCCCATGGTCAATATCTGAGCGCAGTGTACTGGAATTCATCACCGTCATCCTTGCAGTCCCATCATCCCCTGGTCCTGGAAGTACAACATATTCTATTGGTCGAGGACTTTAATAAATATCAACATTGTCTTTTTATCAATAGATTTTATTGCCATTGTCTATAAGGCAAACAAAATAATTTGTTATCATATTCAAAGTACTGCAACTGAATTCCTTGCTATCAAATCTGAAACCATATCATGTTTAGACATATCTTCCATTACTGTTTCTATCCAAGATTATTGATTGTTTTTACATGTAATATACCATTTGGTGTTACAAAATAATTTCAAGTCACAATTTATATATTGAATATAACATTTAATAGATATATAAAAAAAAAAATTTATATTTGATATGTGACCATATAATACTTTCATTAACATTTTTGATATTCAATCTACATTTTTGTATACATGTATCTTTATTATGAATTATACTGCAGGTGCTCTGTTAGTTTGTGTTCATTTCACTGAATCAATAATATGGATTATGAAACGCTTTAAATGAGAAGTGCATCCAATGAAATAACCCCATCAAGTCATACAATCATAATTTTCTTTAAGAATCAAAGTTTTCATCATTAAATATTAAAAAATTCTTTCTTAGAAAATGTGATTTCTTCATGGAGGTCACGTACACTCTCAATTGAGATGTTATAAAATCACATATGATGACATAAAAAGGGAATGTACCCCATTAATCTATTAATTGTTCAAGTTGAACAGAGTTTTTATGTCTGTCATTATCTGCTATGTTATTATTCTGATCCAAATTAGCTGTCTTGTGTGAGATTTACCGACAACATGGTAAGGGCACAAAGGATCAAATTAGATAATTTTCTGAAGTGTTTTCAAAGAAGTGTAAGTTATTTATATGTCTCTGTGTAAACTGATGAGAGAGAAAAATTAGCCATTCAAGAATAATCTAACAGAATTCAGAAAAAGTCAACTCATCTGAAATAGAAGTATAGCTACTCTTGGTAGCTGATAAAGAAAATGTAATATTTCATAGAGTCATGGTTATAATTGTATCGATTAAGGTGCAACATTAGTTGGTGCAGCAATCTTGAAAAGAATAGCAGTTGAGCACACACAATCACACAGAATTGGTGAATTATTCAGTAGATATGCCACACAAAGGTGACTAGGTATTAGGTACAAGTTGTGCTAATTGTCATTGGTGGTTCCCTCATGTCTTTTGACAGTAATTACCAAATGTTTCAGTGACTTCAAATGTTTCATAAGCATCATCAGTATCATCCTCAATGTAACGTGTACTAATTGCATGAGCAACATTCATTGTGCCAGGACCCTCCGCTTTATTGGAACCTAAATTGGAAAGTCTTTGTAATGATGCAAGTACATTCTGGTAAATATCTGGTTAATGTCTAAGTCTTATGTCTAATCCTCATTCTGGCTCGTTCAGCTGATTTGTCTCCCTCTGCCCCCCCCCTCACCCCTTCTCTCCTCCTCCTTCCTTCCCCTCTCTTTATTACCTAAATTTTTATTGGACTGCTAATCCTTTTTTAATCCAGCGTAACAATTGAGTGCCCGGTTTTTTTTAATGACTATTTTTTTTGGAAGTAAATGCTTACATACATAGATGTGTTTAAACATGTACTACTTGGAGGAAGCCTACATACTGTGCCACTAGGGAGGGTGGGCCACATGTTTGCATCAGTGTTACTTGAGGTAAATTACACAATAAATAACACCAACTTATTGTACTAAAGGTTGTACATGTACGTTCTAGCACAGAGCTCCAAGAAAATGTCCTACAGGGTAATTGACCCATGTAAATAGATGGAACATATCATATATTGGCCAAAATACATGTGTATTCACTGGTGATTTGTACTAGTTTGGTACAGTGTATGGTTATTACCACTGATGTAATGCATGTACTCATCACATCCATATGATGCTGACTTATTTAATCAAAGAGTGCTAGTGGCACTTGACACAATCATTCTTGCTTTGCCCTCAGGACCTTTGCCTATATGTCCCATTATATAGAAGTGAAGCAGATGCAGATATAGGATATTCTGCATATGTGTTAAGTCAAGCATGGTGAATTGCAAAGCATATGTAGTGATAACTTTAAGCAGATACCATACAAGACTACTTGTCTAAAAAATTGAAGCAATATGTGAATACAATTTTGAACAAAAAGCAAAGAAGTGGAAGCATTTAAATCAAATATCATGTTCATTAATATAAACGACTCTAACAAATAAAGCCATATCAGAGGTCAAAAAATATTTGTCTAGTATAACTTACTTCCACCATGTCCGGAGACTACACCTGGGGCTGATTCAATGACCATATCTTTACGTGTGGCCTCTCCAGACAGCACCCCTTCATGTGTGGTGAGTGTCATGTTAACTTCTCCAAGATCAACTATGGGCTCCTCTGGTACATACATGGCAAGACTCTAAATTTACATAATTATGAATCAATGCAAGGATTATGGGTAGGAACCTCATTTGTGGTCATACTGGTCAGAATGATTTATGTCTCCAATGTCAGTTTTGAGAAATTAGAAAAATAAAATTTTGAACTAATATTTTCAATATGAACAATATGCTTGGAAATGTCATACCATGACAGAATGTCACCACCTAGTTGCTCTGGTATTTTGTGTTCAATCTTAAAGGAACATTCCTTGGCAGACTATTTCTCTCCTGATATGGTAGCTACAATCATATGTATACTTTACATATTTAGCAAAACACGAGAAATTTTTTCTTATGGTCAATATTGATCATTTAAAAATGTAGTACTCATTCCCAGTAAGCTGCCATCTTTTCAGATTTCTTTCAGGAAGTGATGTCATCGACTCTCACCTGTTATAACCTTGTCTATTACAGTATAGGAAAGAAGTACAAAATCACTTCTAAACAAGAAGCCCTTATCTTCTGTGTAAAAATATTTTCAGGAGTTGTCAACTTAGAACTAAAGAAGAGATCATCAAAAGGATTTTAATCATAGACCAAATTGAAAAAAATATTCAGCTGGTTTAGTAATTCTAATAGCTCCTTGCCTAATGTTATATGCAAAGTTGAGAGTCGATGACATCACTTCCTGAGTGAAATTTTAAAAGATGGCAGCCTACTGGAATTGAGCACTACATTTTTAAGTGATCAATATTGACCATTTCAAAACATTTTTCTGTTTTTTGATAAACTTGCAAAGTATGTATATGGTTATAGCTACCATATTAGGAGAGAGATGGTCTGGCAAGGAATACCCCTTTAAGTCAGATTTGAACTTTTGAGAACTTGTAGATGATTTTGAAAAAAGCAAGTTGAAAATAAGACCTTTTTTCACCTGGAGAAGGTCATTGAAGGTCAAATCTAAAGTCAGATTTGAACTTCTGAGAAATTTTAGACGATTTTGAAAAAGAAATTTGGTCAAGTTGAAAAAAGAAAATTTAGAACGTTTTTTGACAGTGAGAAGGTCATGGAAGGTCAAATCTTAAAGGAAGAGGTGCATTTATTGGCAAATACCCCTATGGTCAAAATGAATAATTCTTATATGTAACATGAAGAATAGCCTATGTCATATAATTCTTTGGAAAATATCAAAGTGCTCGGGCACACATAGGCCATTTAGATCAGTAAGGTTGTATTGACTTACATGGGGCTGTGCATCATTGACTTAAGATGAGGATATCAGCAAATGCCAACAGAGGCCATTGGTTTCCATTGATTATCACAAAAATACCAAAAATACACTATGACCTGAATCAATTGCAAACTTAATAATTTCACAATATGACACAAATGGTTTATCTCATCAAATGTGCAAATATGAAGTTTGCAATCGATTCAAGTCAAACTTAAAATTAAAAGATTGTACATTTTTTCATCATCTTTTTCCCTACAAAATGGCTATAGAAAAATGCTCCAAAAACAACTTTTACACTTATCAAAAATCATACAACTTTGTAAAACCAAAGAATATACTATTTTATTATATCATTGAAATGTTTCTCGTTTTCTCATTGGATAAGAACAGATCACATGATTAAAAAAATTAAAAGTCCTGGATGTTATGTTTTTGTTATGACGTCACAACAATATTGTAGAAAATACTTGGATACGCAAGGCAACAAAACTTCATTGTTATGATGTCACAGCTTATATTTGTAGTATGAGCATGGGTACTCATAGCAATTGTGCATCCGTTGCCATGTTCTTGATGTTTATAAACCAGTGATGTCACAAGTCATCTTGCACGTGTGACTTTTGAGGATGAAAGATGGCAATATCTTGCATCTAAGAGTGGCTGTAGTTAGAGTGGTTATTCTGATGAGCTCGTGTATTGTATCTATGCATTAAATGGTTACAAGAAATACACTTAATTTGTAGAACATTCAAATGATATAATAAATCAAATATTCCATTCTATTGAGGTGAATATATGTTCATCTTTCCCTCAGGTATATTTCCCTTGCCCTTCGGGCTGTGGGAAATATACTGAGGGAAAGATGAACATGTATTCACCTCAATAGAATGGAATATTTGGTATATATTTCCAGAGATCACTATAGTTGAAAAAACTTGTTAGCCATTGTGGCTAAATCTTCCAAAAATTTTTTAGCCAACCAAAATATGAATTAGCCATTTTGAAAAAACGTAAAAAAGGGAATTCGCAATAGAGGTGTCACGGTCCAAGAAAATTTCGGACGGTACGGAACGGTTCAAATGGTCTCGACACGGTACTTTCGGGACGGGACGGGACAGAACACTGAAAATGATGCAATGTCTGATGATGACAGTTTCACTTTCAGTTTCACTTTTCAAAATCATATTCAGAAATAAAAAAACGTCCATTAAAATAGAATGTAAAGCATCTGCCGAGAATGTGATTGGCATTTCACATAGTCTGCATGGTGTAATATCACCAATTCGTTTGCCTTGTGATATTGGAGTCCCAAAAATAAATACTTTCAAACTGCCGACTTTTTCGACTCAGATGCCGGCTTGATTTTTCAATTTCTTTCCTACATCCGGCATACTGATAATGCACTCGATTTGCGAACGACGATCAAGAAATTTACGAACAAGCATTACCATCTACCTGAAATCGCGGGTCCGTTAATAACACTTTTCAATGCAAAGAAGTGTAATCTAGGTACGAGGTAAGTGAAAATATTTAATTTTTCAGAACGAAATCGGAGGTGTTCCTCGCTATTTATACACGTTTTTATGCATTTTAGGGAAGGAATCTATGTACCGATATTAACCCTTTCTGTCCCATGTCCCGAACCGAAGCATCTGGACCGAAATGCGGTCCAATATCAGGAAACCGTGACACCTCTAATTCGCCATAACTGCGAAATACCTTTACATATTTTTCGCCACCTCTTTCGAAAATTCGCGATTGGCGAACGTCTACCGTGATCTCTGATATTTCATTATGTAGTAACATATTCGGATAAGATGTAGGGATGTGTAGAATGCAAATGGATTTTGAAAGACACAAAAATACTTCCTGGTTTGGAATCTATGCCTCTACACTTCATGATTGAATTATGACCCTAATAAGTGGACTATACATCAATACAGTGCTGAATATAGGTCAACAAGATACTAGTGTGCATATAAATGTAATAATTAAAGCAGAATACTCATTTTGAAAAATCAAATGAATTATTTTTTTCTCATGGGGAGATCCCAATGGAGAGTGCATGTGGTCCTTTAAAGTCAGATTTGAACTTCTGATAACTTGTAGATGATTTTGAAAAGAACTGAAGTCAATCTTAAAACTGTATTTGTTGAGTTATTGGGAGTTGTAAGAATTCGTTATAGATGCCAACCACCATCACAAAAGAATGGAGACCATAACAATATGTCACCACATTTTGGTGGTGACATAATGGACAATACAGTCTGAAAGACACATTATTCAATACTCTAATTTAACTACAAACCTGTGTTTCAAATTCCTTTTGGTAACTGGGAGGTGCAATCGCATATTCTGGTTCATATGTTGGGACAACCATGACTGTACGCTCCGAATGATGGTACCTCTTAAGCGCCCTCTGGTATCTGAAAAACACAACATTGACATAATGAAATCATCTGATCTTGCTGTATTTTTCCATACTACGAGGGTTGTCCCAGAAGTAATGCACTATATGCTCTAATTTTATCAATAATTGATATTTTTCCATGAAAGTTTCAGTAAATGTTCCTTAGAGACATTTTGATTAATCTACAAATGTTCATGTTATAACGTTATAATAAAATTAAGTTGGTGAGTTTGGGTAGGGTGGGGCAGGTTATACAGTCACGTCAAGGAATAAAAAATTAAAATATGAAATAATTAATCAACAAATACCATTTTGTGTAGCTATAAGAAGTATGCTCAAAAATACATTTTAAGATACTAAATTACTATGAGCACATCCTAGATTTAAATACAGAAATGTGAATGATACTCTCTTAGACCGGTTTCTATACATACCTAGCCCAACTGATGCAGAGCACAATAATTCCAATTATACAGAACAGAATGATCAGGCAGGCCAGGGCAATTAAGGCAGCCCATGGTCCCCAGGAGTAGTTTTCATAAGTCTTCATTACAATCATGCCAGTGTTAGGCTCATCATAGGGGCCACGGATTCCATCAATAAATACACCCTTTTTCGCCATACTTTGTTCGATCAGCTTCAGTTTGGACTCGATAATGCTAAAATAGCAACAAAGTATTAATTAGTTTAAATTAATTTAATTGAATTTTCGAATTTCTCAAAGTGAACTCTAGTGTGACTTATTCTTGATGGGATGTGATGGGTCAATGAGAGTGATATAAAATGTCTGTAAAGAGGCAAAACATAAGCGAAGTATACTTTAATTTGCACATGTATTTCATATTTTCCAAGTGTAAAAGGTGGATTGTACATGTGCATATATTACATACTAGACAATTACCAACTACTAAGTAAAGCAAATGAACCAGGTGGTGCAATTTACTCCATTACTTTGAGTACAGAGTGCACCGAGAACAACATAAGCATAGCCAGGGGGTGCGATTGGTGCACCCCCCATTACCAATAAAAATGAAAACATGACAAAGCAGAAGAAAACTAAGATCTTTAAAATGCTTTTTATTTGAAGCTTCTAGCTCATTTTTGAAGGAAGTTGCAACAGTTTTGGTAAAATTCAAAATAAATCTTATTTTTTGGCTTATTTATGGCACAATAAGACCCCCCCCCCTAACTGAAGACTGAAATTTTTTGGCAATCTCACATTCATAGAAAGTTCTGATCTGATTAATATATATATTGAAAATAAAAACTTACTACATAAAATAATTACAAAAATGTGCGTATTGACTACACTGTGAAATAAATGAAATGCAATATTTTGTTGCCATGCATATTAAAAAACAATCTGGAATATTCTTCATGTGGATTTCAGTTATTGACCCTTCATAGTTAGCCTCAGCTGTTAGAGTTATCCATGTTTTATATTTCCTCTCCAAAATGTTGCTAACTGCATACACACTTACGTTTGTACGACATTGCTGTCCCTACCAACCAAACTGTAATCTGTCACATTCGTTAGAACAAACCACACATCAGTTCTGTAAAACAAGCCATTTCATTGTTTATTTATTCATTGAAGTATTGTGAAATAAATGAAATGCAATATTTTGTTGCCATGCATATAAAGGTGGTTTCTGGCTGTTTAAAACCGACTTAGCACAGGGTTTGTGTAAAAAACTTGGTGACTGGGTAACCAGGTGACTGGGTACCTTACCTTCCTACCAGGGTTAGGAATTTGATTTTTTCATTTTTACCTCAAAACGCCCAACTGACATCCCAATCAACGTACCAGTGACACAACCAATCAAGCAAACTGTGTAAACTGTGTAAAACTACCTAGGACTTCCGAAATTCAGTCTCTTACAGGTTCTTGGTAAAATGATAACGTGAAAATATTAAAGTGTAGTCTACAAATGTGCAACTTTGAAAGTTGCTAACCCTGCAAGGAATGTTAAGTACCTGGTTACCCAGCCATTCGGCTACCCGGTCACTCAGTTTTTTACACAAACCCCTTAGCACAGGCTGATGTAACTTGCATATTTACTTTTAATTGGAATACATGTAAAAGTAAACATATACGAGGGGTGATCAATAAGTAATGGACGCTTTTTTACACAGATGCCTATTATAAACCAATCCCTTCGATTTTCTTACCAGTGATACATCATTCAATAATCTATCAACTCTAAAGATTTGAAGACAAAATATATAATACATGTTGATATATCCTTATTTCCGTGAAGGAGGTACAGGTACCCCGGGACCGACATTTACGTCACATATTCTGAAGCTATTTTAGCTTGTTTAACATGCAATGCACTTGAATGCAGGCTGAACAAAACAAACCATTATGGTCATGAATTACCCCATTTTGTTATGCCATAGTTGATTTTGAATATTTTATCATCACTATATGGTATTCATGCCACATTCATTCCACAGGGCCCTCTAAATAGGTTCCATCAAGTGCTACATGTATACAATTCCTCATCCTCTTAACTCAAGATTGTGAGACAAGGCTGAATCCATTCTCTGACATGGTAGTAAGATGCAGTTGCATGGGTTGTTTTATTTCATCAATGTCAATAAACCTGCGTCCTTTCTCTATAGAAATAAGTAGTACAGAAATGAACAAGTCACATGTGAGCACATATGGACAAGATGTAGCATTGGCCAAGGGCTCAGTTTTGAGGTCCAGTGATATTGTTTTCTGAACATTTTGAGATCTGTGGGCAGGTGCATTGTCCTATGGAGTAGGGTGTTCCCTTCTCTCACCACCCCTTTCTTCCACAATGCCTTCTCAAATTGACCTGCAAACCCCTTCCATACACCACTCTAACATCACAATACTTTCTGTTTATGTGTTACCAGTAAGCAAAAAATTTCAAACAACACAACACTTCTTGCATATAAAAAGTTCCAATCTAACTGAAATTTTCCAAACTGGCTAAAACCTGAATATGTGACGTAAATGTCGGTCCCGGGGTACCTGTACCTCCTTCACGGAAATAAGGATATATCAACATGTATTTTATATTTTGTCTTCAAATCTTCAGAGTTGATAGATAATTGAATGATGTATCACTGGTAAGAAAATCGAAGGGATTGGTGTATAATAGGCATCTGTGTAAAAAAGCGTCCATTACTTATTGATTACCCCTCGTATATGTTTAAAATAGTTTATTTAAGTAAACATATATATATTTCTAATAAAGTTTAATTTCATATAAAAGAACATTAAACAGACTCGGCCAATACGAGCAACAAGAAGTGACATAACAGTAATTACACCAAATGTACAACAGGCCCATAGCCAAAAATTCTTTCAAAATCATGCAGTTTTCACCATTTTGAACACTTTTTAAAGTGATTTTGGCCATTTTTGGACCAAAATTGTCAAAAGTGAATTTTTTAAAAAGTGAACCCCCCTTGGCAAAAGCTGGCTATGGGCCTGTACAGAGCAATCACTTAGGAACATACTTCTCTGTATCTACAGTTGTTCTTCCATTATCTTGGGTACGTTTAGCCTGGATCTTTTCAATTATTGGAATCATCCCTGTCTCCTCTTGGAGGGACCTATAATTATATGCAGACAAAACATAATAAACATGTTCTTTAGTATATAATACAAGTATATAATGAACAATAATATAACATGCTACTTTTGGGGCTTTGCACTGAATATCAGATAAGTAGAAATTACACAAAGAGGAACACAAGTCTGAAATAAAAATAATATCCCCAAGTCAAAATATCAATTGCTCCATACTGTATTTTTATCTCAATTTCTCATATACATGTATGTATAATTGCAAACATGTACAGTACTCATGAACTGAATCAAGAGCAATAGAGTTACTAAAATATGTACAGTATAGTAAAGTCAAACCAAATTAGAAAAATAGACAGCAAAATCTTTTTTGGGTTATACAATGTTAACATACATTTAACAAGTAAGGATCATTTGTTTTATATGTCTCTGATTGGAGTCACTTAATTTATAAATCTTGAAGGATGGACAAGTAGAATAATACAGATTCAGTGGCTGAATAGCATATGGAGATCTCATGTTTATTGTTGCACACTGGCATCATTGGCAAACAAACCATTCAACCTGGCCAACCTTAATCCAAGCTTGAGCTATTACTTTATGATGTAATTGATGGAGCTCGGTCTGCCAGGTTCATTGCGTTATCATAGAGAGTAAGTGCATGTGATTGTGATCTGAATATAAAGTCAATATCTCACCTCAGGATAACATCTCTATGTTCATATGCCTCATCTGAAGATTCATCAACCATCAACACAAATCTATGTTCATCACTGATCAGGTTGATCTGAAAAAGACAAAATTATTTAAAATCCTTATTCAGTCTCTATACCTAGGTCTCATTTGCTCCGATTCATCAACTGGCGCTTGGCCTACTGAGTATTTTGTTCAAAATTGAATGTCAAATCTCAAATTTGAGGTCAGATGTGAACTCCTGAGACAGGATTTAAAAAAAAGTTTGGTACATTTGAAGCAAGTTGATCAGTTTTAAACAAAACACTACTATCGGCTGAGCGCCAGATGATGAATCGGAGCAAATGTGACCTAGGCATAACCACCATCAGGAGAATTTGATGTAAATCTTCTACACTTCATAATACTAAAGCATTGCTAATGTAAGCAAGTCATAAGGAGTGAAACGTTACAAAGGCTTTGTAAGGAATTTTGGTAAGGTGAGATATCATGCAACAATCACTAAAAAACTAATAATGTTATCTGAGCTTATTAATGTTATTCTTATCTTAAAACAATAATAATTACAAACATACAGTATACACCATTTCTCTTATTAGTACAATCACTACAAATCTGAGCTTTACAAGTCTTAATATTAAATCATTAATATTACAAATGCATATATGATGCATCGGTTCTAAATATCTTTCGTCATGGCTTAGGAATTGTGCCAGGCAGAATCATATCTAGTTTGAGAACCTTCAAAAAACACTGTCTCATTTTTGAATATTTTGAATCTTAAAATATAGTATTTTAATAATTTTTGATGATACATCATGAATCGTGTCCTATAGGACTACTAAAAGTCACATCTGAGGATGGGAACATTATTGAGGGAAAGAAATACTCAATACTATTCAAAATGGAAATGATTGTCTTATCAACTTCATGTGTTCTCTTCTAAACTTTATTTATACAGGTACGGGGTGACACTTTAAAATGACTAACTAACTAATTTTTTCTCAATAATCGGTGCATCTTCATGATTTTTTTGTGTAGAGTGTATCAGATGCATAAAAGATTGTTGTACTTGTATAGCATCAATAACTTTGAGATCTAGAGATATCACAGTTTCCCTCCAGGTATGCTCTCATACCAATCTTTCATAGGAACACTATCTACACATACATAATCATGAAGATTCTTTAATCATTGATAAAGTTATTCCAAAATTAGTGCATGGCACTTTTGTGTCACCCTGTACTTTAAAAAAGTAAAGTTATTAAAGATTCAAAGTGCGGAAATGTGTAAGTTCCAAATAAAAATATGAATATCTATAATATTAAATCTAAATGTAAATAAATTTTTGAAATCTTGAGATTTCCTGGAATTAAGCTAGAACTTAGAAATGTTAAGCCTTTACTTACAATAACTTCCCCTTCAGTTTTGTGCTTGTCTGTGCCATTTCCTGGGTTGTCATATGCTACAATATGGAACCTTTGAGTATTATTATCTGAACTGGCAAACTCAGCTACGTTGCGAATCATTCCATTAGTAGGATCAATATGGAAGAAAGAATTACTTTGCCCGGATTCTGTCTTCTTCTGGTATTGCACTCGACCAAAGTTCCCTTCATCTCTGTCTACAGCCTAAAATAAACAAGATGCAAACTTGTATCAATGTTTGTTAAGATTTTTCTCAACTGGGTACAGAAGTGAAAGAATTATAATTCTTGATGAAAAAGAAGTATAAAGGAGCCCATTGGTATAAGCATTTCATTATTTGTTGATAATTTCTTCACATGGCCTGCAAAAACCAATCCAACATGCTCTGTTGAGGTTAATTCATACATCAACCAGACATTAAATTAGCTTTGACAATCTTTACATGTACCCATATATACGAGGGGTGATCATAAAGTTCTCATAATTTCTCTCTAATGTTTTTATTTTTCAATTTATTCATGATCAACCCTCGTATATGTTACTCTTAATCAAGACAAATCCACTGTTCATCAAGTGTTTTCACAAGACTGAATATTTATCAATTATATTAATCAGTACTGGATGTTATAGAGATTGTTGCAGAGTTGCATGTGTATTCAACAAGTGTAAGTTTTAATCTGCAATTCAGACGTCAATATGTTTTATCGATGCACACTCTTTCTTGTTTTTGTAATTATATATCACTATTGCTGACTTTGTTTGAAAGAAAATCTTTGAATCTTCCTCTTTGCATTGCACTTAGATATTTAGTTCAAAGTATTGTAAAATTAATATACTAAAGCTGATGCTTGATACCTATATCAAGGACTGATCTGGGAACCAACAAGGGGGGGGGGGGCAAATTTTAGGTTTGATAAAAAATTCCACAATTTTTGGGCCCCTAAAATTTGGCCTAAAATTATAAAATAAGGACTTAAAAGGTCAAATAATAGCCAAAAGGCCCACTATTTGGAGTCTTAAGGTATTTTTTGGCCCAATTTTTTTTCTAGGCCCACTCAAAAATCTGCCAGTGTATATTAGTTTTGTTTAATTAGTGTTTTGATACAAGACATCTGGATTAAATGGAAAGGTCTATGGATTTTTTCACCTTACAATAAAGCACATATATGCAATCCCAATGTACCATCCATGTTTGTAAATATTTGAAGGTCAATTCTGAAAGAGGGGCGATAACAGGGGATAACAATGGTCATCATGGTGGCTCTTATGCAAAGCTTTAAGTGCCCAATGATTGACTAAATTAATTTCATGCCAGTACTTATACAACATAACCAACAACAACCACTTAAAAGAATATATGTTAAAATGTAACATTCCAGTCAAATTAAATGTACAGGGTGTCAAAAAACAACGGCATCCCCCTCTACTTAAGTACTTAATGTCACATGGTGTGTCATATCTCATTTTAAAGACAATTCAATTCTGGAGTTACCTGAGAAATTTAAGCTTTATATCATATAATTGTACAGATTTACAGCTGATGTTTAGAAGTTGGTGTGACCACCAGTTGCTGCTTGAACAGCAGCTTATCAGGATCGATATTATTTCAATAAAAATTTAGATAAGGGTGAAGCATTGCATAATCCTCTTAGCACTTTCCTCACATTCTTCATAATTACATCCTTCCTGTATCTTTTTTCACAAGGCTCTTTGTCCATTAATTCCTATACCCTGTTTTTCAGAACTGAACCCATATGTTCAGTGCAGTTGAAATCTGGGCTTATTCTTTCATATTCCACTTTCTGAAGATTTGACCTTTAACCAGTAACAGAGCAGCAAACAAAGTGCCGAAGTAGCAAACTTTGAAACAATGCAGCTTTTTTAATATGAAGTTTTATTGAATGAAATTCAATGATAACTCCAAAATTAAAAAAAAATTATCTTTCAAATGAGGTATGACATGATATGTAATATTATGGACTTTTTGATGTGGAGGGGTGCTGTTGTTTTTAGAGACCCTGTATGCACCTAAAAAAACGGCAAATCTAATCATCCAATGAATTTCATAATTGAAACCTAATTTCACAAATGGAAAATCACCATGGGAGGGAGGTGTCCCTTTTTATTACCTTGACTACTATCAATAATATCAAAAATACTGTGTTACCTTGAATGGCGATTTGCACCAACCCTGTCTTTTCATTGAATAATTGTTTGTATTTATGAAATAAACCTATTGATAAAATTTTTTTTATGGCATCTGATTACAGTCTTACTATGATCATAATATCTTACCACTAATTGGAATATAAGATATGAATCTTATGTTCTAATTAGAATATATGTTATATGAATCTTACTCTGAAATTATGATACCATTATCGTCATAGCAATAAATAATTTGGGGTATCAAGTTATTCCAGTGTAATTCAGACAATGAAAGGATCTGTACCCATAGGTCGTCCGATCTTGATGAATGCCATAGGTGATAAAATTATAAGAACATGATCTCTTAGTTGTTTATATAGAAAATCTTCATTATATATTAGGCCATTCAAAGTCAAAGATATTTTTAATGTCCACTCCCACATAAGATTCTAGCAAAATTTCAGAAAACGAACAATTTCAAGTGTCAACTTAGACATGTGCAATAATTGAAATAAATCCAAATGATAATTGAAACTTACAAATTGTAATTGAAGATAATGTTTTACTTAAGAGTTCCTTAATTGAAAACTACACGTATTTCAGCTTTCACATGTAAGGTGCTTCCATACATTTACATAAAAAACTCATTACCCATAAATAAACATTGTACATGTATGAGATTTATTCAGAGAGATAGATTTGGATTCCAATGTGTCTCTTGGTATGATCACGACGCATTACATAGGAAATCTGTCATTTTCTAATATTCTAAACAAGATAGTCTGCGCTGTAAAATGTAAACATAAATCATTCCCGCATACATACGTTCATCATGTAATTTAAAATTTTCAATTCTAAATGTGAAACATCTGGGTTGATCAGTTTTTGAAGTGTAGCATTTAAAAAGTTAAGTGATAAAGTGTGTGCCTTTTTTGTTTCACTCTGTAGGTTTTTATACCTGGTACATGTAGAAATATAATAAATTAAGGATTTGTTTTTCATCCCAAGGGTTGGTAACTGAACAAGACATAAAACACATAATAATTAACTCTAAATGGCCTAATCATATTCTGCATATATACCAATGGCATGCACAGGCACCAGTTGGAGCATGCATAACCCGTAGGGGCAAGAGGAAAGGAAAACATGTATTTCCTTGAAAAGGAAAAAAGGAATCACAAAACGTGAAGTTGAAACATTTATTGCAGCAATGAAAGCCCAAGATATCATCTGGATTCTGGTAAGCTTGATCATTTATATTTTTTTATCAAATAATACATCATGCATAGATATTGCAATTCATCCGATGGATACAAAATATATATGGGGATAACAACAAAAGATAATTTTGGTATGCACCACTAAAATTGTATCTTATTCATATGACGTGATATCCAATTTTATTATATCACTGTCATATTCCTCACTCTCTCATTGGTCCATGTCCTACACGTGACCAAAAAATAACTAGCGATATTCAACGGAAGTCACGTGACTTCCGGTGAATATCAAATGATATTCAACGGTCACGACTTATACATCCCCGGGGTTGACTTAGTACAGTCTAATTTTAATTTTATATATCCCATAATAACCAAAGTGGCAGACGGTAAACAAAGGTTTCCAAATATTTCTGCAGAAGAAATTGATAGAATCCATGGTAATATTCATTCAGATAACACAATAAAGGCAACAAAAAGATCAGTGAAGATCTTTCAAAATTGGATATCTAGCAAAGACGATGTGATTGATTTGGAAAACGTATCAAAATCGTAGTAGTTGTTAGAAGAAATATAAATGTATTTCAATGTTAACATATGACTAATTATCTAATTATAGAAGATGTTATGACAGTGATATAATAAAACAAATATTTAATTCCATTTTCGGTGAATACCTGTGACACTTTCACAAGATGATATTCCACTAGCCCTTCGGGCTTCGTGGAATATCACTTGTGAAAGATGTACAGGTATTCACCTCAATAGAATTAAATATTTGTATAGTATTTGAAAGATACTACTTAAAAATATTTAGAAAAAAAATTGTGAATTTTTTTTTGAAAATTAATTCCACACATGGATAAAAATTGTATCCCTCAAAAATTATATAAGGATATCCTCTATATATATGTCAAATAGTTTGTAAAATACATGTAGTTGTTTTCAAATATCAAATACTCTTTCATAAATGTCCATATATGAGTATATATTCTTTTACACAAAAATCTCGGATAAAAAATAATAAAATGGTAATCCTAGACGAATTTTATTTGGAATTCAATAAAGTGTTTTCTTTCAAATGATATTTTAGTTTTTACAAGATATTGGTCATCGTTGATAAGACGTTTACACCATGTTTTTTCTTAGTTTGTCACATACTTATCCTTTATAATATCAAATCGGAACCAATTAGTGTAAAGTCAAAGTAGCTAATACATGTACAAACATTACTTAATGCTTATTCATCATTTGTGAAACCGATGCATTCTTTAGCACAAAGTATAGAAGCGGGAAAGGAATAGCTATATTGACTGAACTGCTTTTTTCATTTTACATGTATACCTTCATATCTCTAAGACATTTAAGAAAAACAGATGTAAACTCAATCAAATTTCATAAGACGGCTTGACAATGGTGGTGTAAACTCAACATACATGTACTTTTTCTTATATGTTTTAGCCAAGACGTCATGGAATGTCGCGTGTAGTGTAAATAGGGCTCTTATGTAGTCAAGAGGGGTTTGGGGAAAAACACTAGTTTATAACATAAGAGATTTCAAACTGTGAGGCCTTACACAATATACCAGTGTGACAGATAAGGCCTCAAGGTGTTGTTTAGTGGCAATAGATGTCTCCATGCTTTATCATAGGACCAATGATTTGACAGTCGTTCAGCATTAGGACATAAACATTTTGTGATATCAAGCTTTTGAAAAATGTTTTTTTACTTTACTATATACATGATTTTATTTGATTTTACCCAATGGCATTTGTAACATATTTTTGTATCTTCAATTTATTGAGGCTGCCTTTACCTAGACTGCCCAAAAACTAATCAGTTCTAAACTCTCATAGGTACAAACATCCATAAAATTTTAAGGTGAATCCATGAAACCTGGAACCCTGTAGACAAGCATTGACAGATAAGAAAAGAGGGTATATCAAAAATGGCTGCATTAAATTGATCAAGAATGCCTAATAAAAAAATGCGTGAGTTCTAAACTTTCATAAGAAGAAACATCCCTGAAAATTTCAAATGAATCCCTATAGCGGTTTGGCTGGAAACCTGTAGACAAACCTGGACAGACAAGATTTTAGGGTGGAAATCTAAAATGGCCACCTTAACATTTACCCAAAATGCTCAAATTAAAACTAATGAGTTTTAAACTTTCATACATACACCCTGAATGATCTCCATATCTCCAAAGGTCCATGTGCAGTATGGCATATCTTTCACCATGAGTACTTTTTCACCATAATTACAATGGTTTTTATTAAAACAATATGTTAGTACTTTTTCGCCATAATTACAATGGTTTTTATTAAAACCATATGTTTTCTTTCAAGTGAAGTCCCCATGATAGTAAAATATAAATCCAACTCTCGGAAAAATTATGGATTAGGGCCCCACCTTGGCACTTTTTAAAAAATAGGATCTTGTTTTTCTCAATTTACACATATCGAAAGTTTCCTCACACTATATTAACAATATCTGGAAAGTGGATGCGTATTGAAATGCGTTAAAGTTCAAAACCACATATCCCATGTTATTTTCCCATTTGGAAAACTCGTGCTATCCATTGTTTTCAGCATCATTTTGGTCATCGAAAATAGATATCTTCAAAACTAGACTTTCAATACCATTATATTTTTGAAGATTTTTTAGACCCCTTGTTTAATAATCTTTTCATGCAATAAAAATCAGAAAAAGATGATCCTCTTTTGAGTAAATAGGTTCAATATTTTGAAAAAAATGTTGACATGGGGTTCCTTTTCATAATTTTTCGAATTGTTCGATTGATATTTTTATCATCATGGGGACTTCACTTGAAAGAAAACATATTGTTTTAATAAAAACCACTGTATTTATGCCCAGAAAGTACTCATGGTGAAAGATATGACTGTCTAAAATCACTTGCCATACTGCACGTGGTCTTTTAACACTTTTTATAGCAAGAAAAGTATTTCAGGTCAAGGTGGCTTTATATGGAATGAAACACCTTGCGATATCAAAAGCTCAAAAAGCATAGAGTCATCTAAAGATTATTATTGCAATCTATACTAAGAGGAGTACTTCCTTGAACTACTGTAAAATCTCACCAGACACATTTGTTTTTGTGGTCAAATACCCACAAATATTTGATATCACCTGCACAGTCCTACATATGTCTGTGGATCTTTCCATTAAACTGAATCAAGAGAATACCTTCATTTTAAAATATATGTACTACTGTTGTATTCTTATTTCAGCTCATGAACTCCACTCTGTTGGATGTTGCAGTCTCAAACAAAACTGTTAGAAAACACAAAAGTGGCCAACTAGAAACTCCAGCTGCTCTGACTGTCACTCAGTCCATTCAACAATTGGATATGCATACAAGTATGGACATTGAGAATTTTACAAGAAATGGCAGACTGCAAGATACTGTTACACAAACAAGGGTTAAATCTGGTGAAAGGAGTATTACCCAATCTAGCAACATTAATGTAACTGAGGCAGAAAATGATATTTCTGTCACAGAGACATCTAACACATCTAATACAAAGGAATCAGAGAGGGAAATGCCTAACACAGAGGCATCCCACAGAAAGGTAACTAAAGCAGTAAATGAAATGCCCTTTACCAAGGTATTCAACATAAATAGAACTGCTGCAGATGTAGAGTTAATTACAGAGCCATCAAACATGAAAACAACTGAAGCAGAGAAGGAAATGTCTACCACAGAGGCATCAAACATGAACACAACTGAAGCAGAGAAGGACATGACTACCAAAGAGGCATCAAACATGAACACAACTGAAGCAGAGAAGGACATGACTACCATAGAGGCAACAGACATGAACACAACTGAAGCAGAGAAGGACATGTCTACCACAGTGGCATCAAACATGAACACAACTGAAGCAGAGAAGGAAATGTCTACCACAGAGGCATCAAACATGAACACAACTGAAGCAGAGAAGGACATGTCTACCACAGTGGCATCAAACATGAACACAACTGAAGCAGAGAAGGAAATGTCTACCACAGAGGCATCAAACATGAACACAACTGAAGCAGAGAAGGAAATGTCTACCACAGAGGCATCAAACATGAACACAACTGAAGCAGAGAAGGACATGACTACCAAAGAAGCATCAAACATGAACACAACTGAAGTAGAAAAGGACATGACTACCACAGAGGCATCAAACATGAACACAACTGAAGCAGAGAAGGATATTTCTGCCACAGAGATAGAAAGAAAAGTATCTGTCACAAAGGCATCTAACAATGGTACAACTGAATCAGGGAAGGGAATGCCTGTTACAAAGACATCCAATATTCCTATTTCCTTCACAGAGGTATCCAACATCAACATTACTGAAGTAGAAAGAGAAATTTCTGTCACAGATGTATGCAACATGAATACTACCGAAGCAGAGAAGAAAATGCAAACAGATGGTTGCAACATAAATATCACTAACCATGATATCCCTATATTAGAGATTACTATTGAGGCTGTTGTGTTGGGGGTGATATCTGTTTCAGGTACAGTAGGTAATGCACTCACACTCTATTCTATACTAACATCAAAGCAGCTGCGGAAGTCCCGACATAGTATGTTAGTCAGTCTTGCCATCTCAGACATCCTGATATGTGCTTGGAGTGTTCCAGTAAATCTGTACACAACTGTGTATTATAAACATCAAATAAACACAATACTGTGTGAGATCACTGCATACGTTCAAGTCTGGTCCTTTGGGGCTACTCTTTACACAAATGCATTTATATCATTTAAATACTTTATTGCTGCTAAACCTCAAGTTTCATGCTACCAGAATTGGGACAAATGGCCAGTTCTTGTGTCTTCTTTGGTTTTAATATGGATTATTTCATTCTGTATACTCATAGTTCCCCATTTGGCCGGTGTCATTCGACCAGGGTATTTCCCTATATTTGGGATGTGTTTAAGTGCTCTTGACGCAACAGATATGGAGAACATTGGGCGCTGGATCAACTGCGTCTATGGCCTCATTGTAGTCCCAAGTCTTATCCTCCCTTTTTATTTCTACATAAGGATATTCTTCATCGTCAGGAGAAGGCTAAAATTCAGGCATAGTGCAATCAATAGTCAGTACAACCATGCCTGTCGCAGAATGAGCGAAATTTACATACTTTTCTGTCTATGTTGGATGCCAGAGTCAATCCACATGCTTGTTGACCCATATGCCGAGTTATTACCGAGACAAGTAACCAGGGCTCTTATGTATTTATGGCTTGCCAATTCAGCTATCAATCCCTATTTATATGCTCTACGAATGCCTGATATTAAAAGGGTTGTAATGAGGTATTTCAGAAAGAGGCAGCAGCAAGAAATATTTAGTCTGCAGAACATAACGTCAACCAGATTGGCAGTTGATAAGAAGAGAGGAAGGTATATGATGAATGGAGGGTTGACAGCAAGCACTGTAGAAAGCAGCGGTGTCAATTTACAGCCACAAACATTGGAAGAACTTATATGACATATGAATAGCCTTACTGGATCAAATTCTGATTGCTGATAGGATGAATGAGGGATTTATTTCTCGTGCCTGGAAACAGGTTACTGGCCAAAAGAAATGAATTATACTGAAAATAGGATTAGATATCGACAGTCAACTAATTCAAGTGAATAATCATTTATGTTCGGTTGAGTGTAATGAATTAGAACATAAATATTTTCTATTGTGTACTTGTAAACTCGGTTACCAATCAGATTGGCGTGTAGTTTCATGCATGTGTTTGTTTCTGAGTGAGCGAGTTGTATTGTTATTGTGGTAGATTGCTGGATATTTAGAATCATTCTGGCTTTGGTCGCCTATGCATGAATACTTCACATACAGTTCAATAAACGCACAACATAGATCAGCCTGCCACGTTAAAAAACGTGACAGATATTATTTCCTCAGAATTCAACAAGTTTTCGAGAGCTCTTAGAGAAGATAATGAGGAGACAAACACACAACTTCTAAAGAAATTCAAGCAAGACGATTTCAACTTCAAGAGAAAGGGTAACAAAGTGCAGTATGAATTTAATTCGAAACTAAAAGAACGCTTTGATACTTCCCAGAATCTGTTGGAACGTGCTGCAAAGGTGGAATCCGGTGAAAAGCAAGACGAACTGATTATGAAAACGCACGAAACGCTTCAAGAAGGTATGAATTTAATTGATTATAGAAATAAATTAATCAAAATGGCTGATAGTTCAGATGCAGGTTGGAAAACCATTGAAGAATATGACAGAAAACCATTAGCATTAGATGATGACGATGATAAACGTATACGTTCCGCAGATAGAGACGCTATTAGAAAAATGAGATCAAGTCGATCAAGATTCTCTCGTCGTAGTTATAATTTCAGGCATCGCGGCAGTTTCGGCAGAGAAGATTATCAACGAGACGCGGCATGGGGAAACCAATTCCAACCAGGGAATTTCTACGGTGGACCGACCTACGGGAACCGGGGCTACGGCTGGCGCGGAAATTATTTTGCCAACAACATCAGCCAACGTGGTAGAGGTCACTTCAAGCCAGGCGGCTGCTGGGTCTGCGGGGACCTTTCGCACTGGGCAGATTCCTGTACAAAGAAGACCAGTACCGACGTTGCATCTCGATAGACCCCACACTTCTGGTCAGGGAGCTATAGACAAGTTAAGTAGCTCAAATGATATTTTGAATTCACTGGGAAACAAAGTAAATGTAAAAGGCAGTTTAAAGAGGCATTTCAGTTTCTGGCAAAGCATTAACACAAATAGTTATGTACTTGACATAATAGCTAATGGCTATAAAATTCCATTTGAACAAATTCCACCTAGAGCTATTTTGAATAACAACAAATCTGCAATTGAAAATTCCGATTTTGTAGTAAAAGAAATACAGGCACTAGAAATTCTGGGTTGTATAAAAGAAGTTGATGAGATTCCATGGGTTGTTAATCCTTTGACGGTTGCAGAAAATTCATCTGGCAAGAAACGTTTGGTTTTAGATATGAGACATCCGAATGAGTACATTTTAAAATCTAGTGTGAAATATGAAGATTTGTCAACTGCTAAAAATTATTTGAAAAAAGGATCAAAATTAATATCCTTTGACGTCACTTCCGGTTACCATCACATCGATATTTGCGAACCTCATCAAACTTTTTTAGGGTTTTCGTGGAACATGTTAGGTGTACAAAAGTTCTACGTTTTCACTGTATTGCCTTTTGGAATCAGTACTGGAGGTTTAGTATTCACCAAAGTTTTCAAAAGTCTTGTCACTCATTGGAGGTCAAAAGGTCTCAAGGTCATTCTCTATTTAGATGATGCTCTAAACGTTTCTGACAGTACTGAACAATCAAAACTGGACGCCGCTCTTTTGAGGTCGGATTTGAACAGTGCAGGATATGTCATTAATGAGAAAAAGTCAGAGTTCAATCCACAGGGATCCTTGACTTGGTTGGGTTTTGTTCTAGATATGAACCAAGGCAAAATTTTCGTTCCAGATTCAAAAATTGAACATTTGAAGAATTTGGTCATCCTTACGTTGAAACAGAAAAAGGTTACTTATAGACAAATAGCATCAATTGTCGGAAAAATCATTTCAATGGGACATGGTTTAGGGAAGATCACTTTGCTAATGACTAGGTATCTCAGCATGAAAACTGCTGGAATTTCAAATTGGGATCAATATACAGTGCTATCAGATTTTGATCGAACAGAATTAACATTTTGGTTATCAAACATACATGTATACAACGGTGTCGATTTGATAGAATGTCACGCTCCAGAACGATTTGTATATTCTGACGCTTCTGAAAGCGCAGCGGCTGGTTATATAATTGAGCATGGCGAATTCAAAAATCAATCTATCAGTTATCAAGCGTGGACGGATTCAGAAAAGGTAAAAAGTTCAACTTGGAGAGAATTAAAGGCAGTAGAAATTGTTCTAAGTTCTTTCAAAAGTGAGCTTATTGACAAGTCCGTTTCTTGGTCTACAGACAATCAAAATGTGTGCAGAATTACAAGTAAAGGAAGCATGGTCACTGAGCTTCAGGCTTTGGCAATTAGAATTTTTGAATTTTGTAGGAAGTTCAAATAGACTTGAATTTTTACTGGATTCCAAGAAAGTTCAATCAAAGAGCAGACGATTTGAGCAAAATGATCGATCCAGATGATTGGATGGTGTGTCCATCTATTTTCAAATTTCTGAATCAAAGATATGGGCCTCATTCCATTGATCGTTTCGCTAGCGTAGATAATACAAAACTACCACGTTTTAATTCCAAATTCGCCCAACCCTCTACCGAAGGGGTAGATGCTTTCAGTTTCAACTGGGAAAATGAAAACAATTGGCTTGTTCCACCTATTCAACTTGTAGGGCGGGTAGTCGATCATTTGATAGCTTGTAAGGCTATGGGAACGCTCATCGTACCAAAATGGACATCGTCTTATTTCTGGCCTCTCATTTTTAAAGATGGGAATTTTGTTCCAACTGTGGTAGATCACATAGAGTTTTGCAATCCCATGAATATTTTTCAACAAGGACGTTTTCTTAACACTGTGTTTGGAACGAAAAAGTTAAAATCACATGTTCTGGCCTTGAGGTTAAATGGAAAGTTGGGCACATCCTATTAAGCGTTTTAAAGATAGCATTGAAAGTCTTTATTGATTTTTAAACAACATATTTACTGAATTTACAGATATATCTTGATTTCATAGATCTCAATTGTAAAAGTATATTGATAGCCACTGAGAGTTACATTGATAGCCATCGAGAGCTTATAATGATAGCCACTGAGAGCTTATATTGATAGCCACTGAGAGCTTATATTGATAGCCACTGAGAGCTTATATTGATAGCCACCGAGGAGCTTATAAATATATAGCCACTAAGGGTTTGTAAATATAGCCACTGAGAGCTTATATTAATAGCCACTGAGAGCATATAATAAATGTAAATCAGAATTCAATTGTATTACTAACGATTACTAGATATTGATAAGAACATAATACATTGATTGCTAATATGAGATTATTTTTAATACCATAGTGATTGCCACTGAGAGCAAAATTTGATAGCCACTGAGAATATATGTTGAATGCTACAAAAATCATATTTAGAATATTCCTGAGTGCTTATAAAATCAGACTGCCACTGGAATACTATTTCAATTCTCACTAAGAGTATATTTATAATTATACTAAGAATATATTTAAAAATCATTGATAATTATTCAAATTAATTTAAATATATACATTGACTTAGAAAATGTCAACATAAATTGAAATGTTTTATTAGAATTATATGAATGAACATCGTTTTACAGTGATTGATGCAGAGGGATCGGCAGCATTCTGGCTTTAAACATAATTTTATTTTTTAGAGATTCCGCAGGTTCTCATGAGAGGAGTTTTTTGTCAATTGATTTATTTATTAGAAATACAATATGGTTCCAGGGTTATTAAACATGGTATGCTACAATTCGACAATGTGAAAGACACTCGCCTCAAATCTTTGTCGTTTGATCTTATGACTGAAATCACAAAACATGGGAAAAGCGAAAATACAATTAAGAAGTACAGTTTTTATTTCGAAAAATGGACTAAGTGGACCAACAGTTTCGATGAAGTAAACGATCTACCAGCCAACTCAAAGTTCGTAGCCATCTTCCTGTTATTACAGTTACAAAGTGGTTCATCATATAACGTTCTGTATGCTCTTAAATCTGGAATAAGCTGGGCTCACACATCTGCCGGTTTAGAGGACCCCTGTCAGTCTTACTTAGTTCGAAACATTCTAGATGCAGCTAAGAGACAAGCGAGTAAACCAGTTGTTAAAAAAGAACCTTTCACAGCGGATATGTTGCATAAACTGGTCGATTCTTTATCAGATCAAAGTTCTCTCAAAGAATTAAGAAATGTGACAATTTGCGTTTTGGGATTCGCAGGTTTTTTGCGTTACAGTGAATTAGCTCAGATCACTTTTGGTGATATTTCCTTTAGTGAATTTCATTTTACTATAAATATTCCGTCTTCCAAGACTGATGTATACAGAGAAGGTAATTCAGTTGTTGTTGCCAAAACTGGCAATCCTACTTGTCCTTACGCTCTTTTACAACGTTATCTAAAAGCGTTGAACTCAAAAAATGAGCTGTCAAAAGAGTGCTTTATATTTAGGGCACTGTCATTTAAGCCACTTCAAAGAGCCTTTGTTGCAAGAACAGAAAACAAACAATTATCGTATACAACAGTCAGGGAAATTGTCCGTAGTATGTTAAAGACCATTGGTCTTGATCCAAATTTATTTGGCGTTCATTCGTTACGTTCAGGCGGTGCAACTGCTGCAGCCAATGGTTCTGTTTTAGATCGTAATTTTAAACGTCATGGACGTTGGAAATCAGAATCCGCCAAAGATGGTTACGTTAAAGACGATTTAATACACAAATTAGGTGTAACATTGAACTTGGGTTTATAAATAAACAAAATATCATAAATAGCATTACTTCTTTCTCTAGTTTTTCTGTAAAGCGACCGCAAGCCATTTGCTTATTCTTAAGATGATGTCATGTTATTTTGTAACGAGGTGTAAAGTATGGTATAGAATAATCATTTATGTTCGGTTGAGTGTAATGAATTAGAACATAAATATTTTCTATTGTGTACTTGTAAACTCGGTTACCAATCAGATTGGCGTGTAGTTTCATGCATGTGTTTGTTTCTGAGTGAGCGAGTTGTATTGTTATTGTGGTAGATTGCTGGATATTTAGAATCATTCTGGCTTTGGTCGCCTATGCATGAACACTTCACAGAATAAAACTGTTAACAAATGCCGATAGGTGGAGGGGTAATTTCATACCTTTCCTAATTGTTAGGTTTTAATGGTGTGAAGGACCCCGAAATCAATCGGTATTTTCATTTTTCATAAACTATGTAAGAATATTCACACCCTTTTTGGTAAATATAAATCCGATGCAACAATCTGGGTTATATAAAAATTGTACAACACTTTTCTCAAATAAACTTAACAGCTGTTTTGTGCATTCCATTTATACATATATTGTACTTAGTATATGCATTCCATGTGTACTTATATTGTACTTATCCTTCCCATTCATTTACATACGAATAAAGCGACCGCAAGCCATTTGCTTATTCTTAAGATGATGTCATGTTATTTTGTAACGAGGTGTAAAGTATGGTATAGAAAACTTCTTTCTCAAGTAAGCTACTATGATTGGTTATTAAGAATTTAACAGGTTATCCATTGACAGCCCTAGTAGAAAAGCTTTTAGAGCCCATAACTCTTGCTTTGTTTCAAACACAACAGGATATGGGCCTCGTAATGATGAAAGGCCTGAGAGAGACGCTTAGGAGGGTTGGCCCCAGTGCTGATATCCCTGATGTGATACAGATAACTCTTGCCTATATTAAACGGGCGACAAGGTCTGTAGAGAAAAATTCAAAATTTGGCTTAACGTATCTTCTTTTACACACCTATTTTCTTAAAATGTATGGATAAACTATCAATTTTAGCATTAAGAAGTGTAAATTCAGTTCAAAGCTTCTATAAAGGGAGTCCCACTTATAGATTTTTAAGATCCATCACGTTTCAAGAGGAATATTAGTTGAAATAATGTTTATCCAGTTTCTTTGGAGAAAATAAAAATAAATGCTAGTCTTGATGAAATATCCAAACTTGAATATATTTTGACACTAAGGTCCATGATCGTTGAATGGCCCCTCTGCACTAATTGTTGCACCTTTAAGCTTTGTTTTGGTTGGGCTAAACTACCATAAGCTTCAATGTTAAAAATGCAATAGCCATTTAATTTCATGATTTATAATCTGATAATTCATGAAAATTTTGGTTGTCGAATGAAGGTTTTAAAGAATATTTTAACATTGCATCAATGCTATTTTATACTATTAAAAAGAAGTACAAGTAGGTCATTGAAGACTTAATATGCAAATCGCTTAAAATCTCATAAAAAAGAGAATTAGCAAGATTTCAAAGTTATATAAAAACTCCTCTCTTGAAAAGACAGCAAGAAACAACTTGATATGAGCTAAATATATAATGTAGGATGATTAATCAATTCATATCCAGTTATAACAAAGAGCAGAGTGTGAATTATTTTCTATAAATGACTGAATGTCTTAATCATGTTCGAATCAGTTTGCATGCCTTGTATAGAAATGCACTACACTTACCAGTACTTGTATGATAAAGGTAGATGCATCTGCTGTCTTGCTTAAGGCTGTGAAGTACTTGCCACTGGTTGTTGAAGGGCTAGGATATGGTTGGGGATCTGGGAACACCCACTGAGGTGCCTCGTCATTGAGGTCCAGCACATCAATTATCACATATGTGATGGCATATGAGGCAGCTAGAAAAGGTATATTTTAAGAAGTTGTCACAGATTTTTTAGAAATTTGAGGCAAAATAAATGAAATTATAGTTTTATCTCTGAATTTGAATTACTCTATGACTGTTAATTGAATAAAATAATATCCCAGGACAACAGGGTAGGGGGGGGTGCATTTAATGGATGGCTATTTGTATTAATCTTTCAGAATTCTATGCTATTATATTCAGCTTATGAGATTCACAAATGATATTCATTTCACAAAGCCCTGCAAATGGAATGTCACCTCAGTGATAGTGATATGGGTTTTCAAATGAAAATATTTAATCCTACACACAGGAAAGGAATGGCTAAAAGTGATGGAGCGTGATATTTAACAAGAAATATCACGATTTTTGCAGATGGAATGGAACAGGCTAAAGATTTTTTCTATTATACAAAATCTTAACAATCTAGTTTTCCAAAAAATCTGGGGTAGTCTAAACCCTGATTGAAACATTTATTATTTCATATATATGTGTCCATTCTATTTTTTTTCAAAAACATTTAAAGCTCCAACACTTTATTCTTATGTTGAATAATTAGAATCCCCATCAATATTTTAGACAGACAGATGGACACAAAGATAAGTAGGCTGAGCAAAATATCATTTGTAAATCATACCTCGCTTTTTGCTGATTTCTTTAACAGATACGGTAAGGTTGTATCGACTTGTTGTCTCTCTGTCTAGTTCGTTACGATTAACAATGGCACAGTCTTTCTTAAAATTTGTTGATATGACAGCGAAGTGGCCTGTAAACATAGTACCACTTTACACAGAAATGGTAAGATACATGGTAAAAAAATACACAAATCTCTACTCTGAAATATCTTAAATTATTTTTTGTTTAACTTCCAATTAATATCATGATAGGATCTTCATGTTTATATCATATTTCAAGTTATCTTACTCGTGAAAATAGTTAATTTATTCTAAATAAATAAACATTCTTTTACAACATGCAGGACCACTTGTAATTAACTCTTTAAATACAGCAACTGCAGCTTTGCCAATTCAGAGTCAGAATAGTATGAATGGGGATAACGCAATGATTAGGAAATAAGAATTTTAAAGACAAAGGGTGCAGTAGAACAATGTGTATCACCAAGTATTCAGTTCATATCTGTATTTACCTTCATCATTTCCTTCAATTATTTCACAAACAACATTCTTATCTGTAGCCTGGTTAATGACATTTAGTTCCCGTATGGTTGTATTAATTGTTAGCTCCTCATACACTCTAACACTGCATGAATAAACCATATATATAGTGTCATATTCAGATGAATAATAGCTTAATAATTATAACATTAAAACATTGACATGACTTAAAATAGAATTCTTAATTACATGTACATTTAATAATTTAAATCCATACATCAATAATAAGACATTTTGAATATTTGTTTTTAATTAATATCCGACAGCAATTAAAATCCAAAAATAAAAATCACAAATTTTATAACATGCAAAAACAACATAGTGTATATAAAAGAGAAACATGCCAAAGCAACCCTGAAGATATGCTGAACAATTACTAAACTTACTAATAATTTTCCAGACTGAAACCTAATTCTAGACTATCAGTATTACGTTCATGCCTCTCCACATTAATGGTGACACTAGCAGTAGTACTCAATGATGGAATCCCGCTATCACTAGCCATGACTAAGAACTGAAATATAGGAGAAAAACCCATGCAGAACCCATCATGCATTCACTTGAACAGACTGTACATATACACCGAAACCACCTACTTATAAAACCAATTTGAATGCAAAACAGATGTCAATACTAACCTAAGTTAAATTTGGGAGTTTTGCATGGTAGCAAATTTCTTCACCACTTTTTACATGGTAAAACCTCTATCCAATGATTTGATTTGGTATGTTGATATCTTTGACATCAAATGGCTGACCAGTACAAAAGACTGATGTTTTTCGACTTTTGAGGACTGAGTTTTTTTCTATTCTTTTTTAGCTGTTTATGTGATCTTATGTGATTGATTTTTATTTTGCAAGTTTTGTAAAATGCAAATTGGTTTTACAACATATTGAAGCAATGAAGCATAGAAGATGGATGACTTATGAGTTTACAGGGTGCCCCAAGTCAGCAAAATAAGCACAGTTCTTGAACACCCTGTACATGCTCTAGTGCCTTCTCTATCTAAAATGTAAATCAAGTATGGCAGAATAATACTATAGAATCTATAGCCTAAAATATAATGAGCAGCATGCATAACATAAAATTCTAACATAAATTCCTAATGCAGAATGCTACATGCAAAAGAAAAAATATGCAAATAAACTTTTAGTAAAATAAAACCATTTCTCAAGACCAAACTTCATTTTCTCTTGTGTGTGAAATAAATTATTAAAACATTTGTTGAGAAATGGATACCAGTCACCTAAAATATAAACCAAATTGTAAAACTACATGACATGCAAATGGTAGATTCCTGTTTACTCACTAGTGCTCAGGCACAGAGAAACCAAGATCATATGTTCCAATTTCACTGTTTTTAATGACATCAATTATGACAGTGCTTCTACCTGTTTGCTGAGGTGACCCAAGGTCTCTTGCTAGTACATCAAACTAATAAAACATGGCACAGATGAAATCCTTCAGGTCAAGAATGTCTAATAGGTTGAAAAACAATACTATTTTACATGTATATGTACTACAAACATTCAGTAACAAATCTTCACACATTAATATTTTCTAATTCATAATTTAATTCACACGTTCAAATTCATTGTACGTCTTTTAAATGTACAATAGGCATATTTTAATTTACCAGTCTTTATTTTTGCCAAAGTGGATTTTAGGACAAATTCAACACTATACAATATTTCTATTTATCTCTTACAACATGGATTCTTAAAGGCATTTACCTTTCTTACATTCAATAAACTGTATTTAAGTATACAGGTGGATCTCCAAATAGAACATACCTGGTACTGTCTAGTGTTAGGGTCTTCAATCAATTGCTTCTTGATGTATACATTGCCCAGTTGGGGTTGGATAGCGAAATATTGATTTGCATCGGCATTGTTAGGATCGATGGAATAGACTATTTGACTGTTAGGGCTCTGAAATACACAAATAAATCAATGGAATATACTATTTTGCTTTTAGGGCTCTAAAATGCAGAAATGGATCAACAGAATAGATTATTTGGCTGTAAGGGCTCTAAAATACAAATGTGGATTAATGGAATGGATAATTTGCTGTCAAAGCTCTGAAATACACAAATAGATCAACAGAATAGACTAGTTGGTTGTCAGGGCTCTGAAATACCCAAATAAACATTACTCATTACATACTTCACAAGCTTTCTTTCATATTGGCCTTAACTTACATTTGGTTGCAATTTTACATCATCATCTGTTGCCTCAACCCTAACAACAACAAAACCTGGAATCTCCCTGTCGTCAACTAATGCTGTATAGGTGGCATTCACAAATTGGGGAGCATTAGAGTTGCGGAGAACTGTTATTGTGATTCTAGATCTGTCTTGTTTCTTGGGTAGACCATTGTCAGTTGCAACAATATCAAACTGAAATTAAAATTAGAGACATATGGAAAATATTAGCAAGGAATTAACATGCAAAATGTCATTACTTCCATTTGTTACAGACAACGACCACCAACCACCAAACACCATTCACAAAAAGTTTTTGTGGTGACAATATCTCTCATATTTTCATTTCAAAGATTGAAGCTCATTTTCTACTGATTGCTTGATCATTGACAGAAAATGATACAAGTCTATAGTCATTAACAGAACAATTTGCTTAAAAAGAATTGCATTCCACTTCCATTGGAATGATACAAGTACATGTAACCATTGCAAATAATCTGAATCCTGATCCTGAATCGTTATTAGAGAGAACAAATATAAACACACATATCACACCGATTTTTGTCTATTGATTGGGAAAAGTAGATATCTTACCACATATTTAGGTCGCTTCTGGGGGTCAGAGGTCAAAGACTTAGCAACAAAGACTTCCCCAGTTTTTAGACCAACCATGAAGAAGTCTAAGACACCATCATCTCCATCTACAGGCTCTAGGGTGTATGTTATTTTACCTGGACCAGACTGAAACATCACATAATAGAAAAAATAATAAGAGGACGAGGATGGTGAATACCTGTGGCATCCAATATAGGAGCAGGTTTTAAATTCCAATCATTTAATAGATATGATTCAAAAAATGACAACACCTGAAGATAAAGACAAGCTCATACAAGTATTCAACAGTGTTTACCTTTAATATCTAGTACAGCAGTTATTTACTTTACACAAAACATCTCTGTATCAAAAATAAAAAATCGCAAAAACTAGCCAATATAATAGCCAATAAGTATGCATTACTTCATTTTTCTAAAAATCAAAGCACTTTGAAGTACAGGTATAAGTATACTGGGCAGTGTTTTCAATCTGACGTATGAATAATGACTGAATTTGAATCTGAATGATACGAGAAAATGTATGTTACATGGCAATGGAATCTACTAAAATGACTAATGGAGCAATGAACAGATTAATAAATCAACTGAATTATAGCAGAGGACATTCAAAAGACAAAACTTACATCTCCATCCTCATCCTCAGCCTCAGGTTGTATGACAGTTTCCACTATAGGTGGAAAATAATCAGGGATTGTCTTGGAATAATTTGCTTTACCAAACTTAGGTCCATTTGGATTACGCTCCACATTCACTGTAATAGTCGCGGTGGCACTCAATGGAGGTTTGCCACTGTCTGTTGCTTTGACATCGAGCTTTAAAATAAAGGATATTAAGCGTGAATTTTCAACAGAACAAAACAGAATAAGACTTGATTAAAAAATGCTTATTGAAAACTAAAATAACATGCAACTTGACAGAATATGAATACAGGTACATAGATGTTTGAGGTTAAAAAAAAATCATCAGACAGATGTTTCAGTTAAAAGAGTTGCTTTCCCTTTACCCACATTGTATAAAGTAAATTTTCTAAATTGTATGTACATACCACATACTGCGTAAGTATACCACCAAAAAGGGGGCGCTTTAAGGATAATATGCCAGTACCAGGATCAATCTTGAAGTAGTACAGTCCTGGAGAGTCACCTGTTAACTCATATGTTATGGAATCCTACAAAGCATACACACAAAGAGTCAGAGACTAAGAATAATGTACAACCTTAATTGACTTTAACTGACCATTTTGAACAGGAAATGTGGTAGTGCTATTCTATTTTATCAATTCTAAACCATCAATGGACACATGTACAAATATATATTACATTGAACATATCAAGGATAAGAGCAAAATACACCTGCTAACTACCCTTAAATTGTTTAGTATATTATTATAGATATTCAAGAATATTCCAATCCCAAACGATTGATTAAATATTGTTGATGACATGTACTCATAATAACTCCTTTGGTAAGCATTTCTTTATGGAACTTCTTATATTCAAAGTTAAATAATTACCCCATCGATATCTGTAGCATCGAGTTCCAGAATACTCTGATCAACTTGTTTAGACTCAGATATGTTCACTGTCTTTGCAGGAGTCGTAAATTTAGGACCATTGTTGTTACGTAATACATTTACCACCACCTGTGCAGGGTCAGATTTTTTTGGGGGGCGTCCACCATCAGTGGCTTCTACATTCAACTGGAACAGAAAATGACTGAATGTATTAGGGATCAATCTAGTGTTTTTCATAAAAAGTTTTTGGAATATCAAGGGGAATCAACTGAAATTGATGAAGATGGCTCCATGGGTAATAAAACATGTGATTGAAAAGTTGAATATCAATTCTAAATAAATGTTTCCAAAAATTGTTACATGTAATTCTAATACTACTGAACTGTTACTCCTTCTAGGGAAGGTACTGTAGATTGACGGTGTGTTCAGCAATTAATTCTAGTCATAAAAATGAAATGGCTAGCACCTACCACATATTGTCTGTTCCTCTGGGGTTCCTGAGTCAGTGGTGTAGTAACCACAATTACACCTGTCTCGGGGTTGATGTAAAAGTAATCTTCCACACCATTTGTGTTAATCAGATGGTAAGTTATTTTACCATTAACACCCTAAAATAATGTTTATCAATACAATACATCCTGTTGTATATATACTAAAAGACAAAATAGTTGCATGCTCTTGAATATTACATCAATGTAAAAAAAAGTACAAAGAAAACCTAAACGTGAAACTGTTTTCTTAGTGTTTATCTCAATAAAAGTTACATGTTTACATATATCATAAAGAGGGTCCAAGTTAAGAACTTTTACTGCATCATTATGTACCAGGGAATCAGGAGATTGAGTCCAAATTTTCACAATAGCCCCCGATATAAAATTTGACACTGTATTTGGAAATTGGAATGCTTGTTATGAAAACATGCTTGATTTTAAATTTCGTCTGATTCGGAGAACATCACTCAAGTTAAACCAAAACTGGATAGTACAATGAATCACTAATTAGCTACTCTACTCACAGGATCTTTATCATTGGCAAACAGCTGGGTGACATTCTTGCCTACAGGGTAAGTCTCAACGATTGTCACATTAACATTGTCATTGGTGAATTTTGGTACATTCTTGTTACGCTCTACATGCACTTTTACTAGGGCTACATTGGTCTGTCTCGGGTCACATGAATCATAGGCTATCACACGTATCTGGAGCAAAGATAATATTTGAAGAACATGTAATTTAAATAACAAATAAACAAACATTCACTTATTTGTTACATTTATGGCAAGTTACATTTATCTAATGCTAGTCTTACCACATGTTTTCTGAACTGAAAGTCATTTTTTGCGTTTGCCCATATTCACATGGGATGTTTTAAACAGTTTCATCAGCCAATGGGCCACAACTCCAATCTTAATATCATGAATCTCATCTTCAGTACTTACAGAATACATCTCATTATAATCTCCCTCAAGAGAAGCATTCAGTTTCACAACTCCTGTGTCAGGGTTGATGATGAAGAAGTTTGGTGCTTGGCCATCTCCAGCTATCTCATACGCCACTGGGCAGTCTTCATCTATGAAACAATATATAACACATACATGTACAGACTAACACATAGCAGTGATCTCCCCAGGATTTTTTCTCAGATGGGTGCAAAATTCTTATCTTCACAATTCAGCATGCCAATTTTTCATGATTTTTCTCATTTTCAAGTGGGTGCAAATGTATTTTCAGTTGGGTGCAAGCCTATTTTCAAAATTTCAGGTGGGTGCTGCACCCACTTGCTTTAGTACTGGGGAGATCACTGCATAAGCCTTGGGAAAAGGCTAAAACATTCTGAGATAATGTGACAATCTCAAGATTAGAAGCAGCACATACCTCATGTTACTAGTATATTTTTTTATTCATATAGTTTATTTCGCATTACATATAAAAACATAAACACTTGTAGCAGCTTTGCTGTCACATAATAATCAGCCATCATGATGGAATATAGTGAAGAAACTAACCAAATAGGATTCTTAGTTACAGTTTAACCATTATTAACAGAATAAAATTGAATTTCCTCAAGACATCAAATAGCTTAATAATGATGTATTCCCTACCTATAGCTGTGACATTCTCTACAGTGGTACCAGGCTTAGTGTCCTCTGGTATAGTGACATCATATTCATCCTTAGGTACAAAGACAGGTAACTTATTGTTAGGGTAGGCTGTGATGGTCACTGTCACTGATGATGTGAGGCTGGGTACTCCACTGTCTTTGGCTTCAACCAATATCTAAAAAATTAAACCACTGGGCTATAGATAATGCATGAGTGACCAGATACATTCAAGTAGTAGAAGAATATGTGCAATGTTTAACTTTCAAAAAGCCAATATTTGGTCAGTTTGAAATTCTATCATGTATGACCTTATGTGTTTCCTCTCCGTTTCATACATGTATCTGTTTTTAGAATATCCAAGTTATTTTTTACAAGAAAAATAGTAATTATGATGACTTACGATGTGATTTCATTGCATATTCTTTTTGTCAATAATATCCCTAAAAATTGTTGTTCAAAAGACTCGGAAAGACTCCTTTCATTCATTTTTCTGAAAATTCATGTAAGTCAAAGTACATTCAGTTCCAGTACTTAGCCTACCTCATATTTTCTGTCAGCGGTTATCTGATCAGGTACAAGTGAACTATGTAGACTGATGATACCAGTGTCGGGGGTAATCTGGAATCTTTCAGCTCCCTTTCCATTTACAAGGAATGTCACTTTGTTGTTAGGCCCCTGAAATGTTATCAACAAGGACTAGTATGTGTTCAATTGTAGTTTCAGCTGGAGAATGTCACATGTACCTCAAACTGGGGTGACTACATTTGTTGACATGAGGCTATAGCTTAAAAATGGGAATGGATTGTAAGTTTCTCACCATAAATGGTTACGTGCACCACAGTATGTATTACAAGTATTTCTCATCTTATAATTTTGTGTGCATGCAGTTTACTGCAATGACATAATTACAGGCGCTCAAGAAATGTATAAGGTGCAATGGTGAGATGATTCTTGCAGGACACAAAAGAAAAAGGGTAAAAATCATGCTGGCCAAAGCCACAAAAATGCACCCAAAACAGTGTTAATTACCTCGCCATCCCTATCAGTTGCAGAGACCTGAACAATCTTCTTTCCAATTGGCCAGTTGTTGGGAACCCGTTTGTCATAGCCATCTACTCCCAGGAATGAAGGAGGTTCAGTGTTGCGGTTTACATACACATAGAGTGTTGCAGTGCTGCTCTGTGCTGGGTAACCATTGTCCTTAGCCTCCACAAGCACCTAGAAAATATACATCTAACCCTACTATCACACCAAACTAGTTTTCACTTCGTTCTCCAAAACGGGCTTCAAATGTGTACGAACGGACTGGACGTACTTAGAACCGTTTGGGGTCTTTTTACAAACTTCATCGAACATACTCGAACGGTAGAAAATATACATATACATGTACAACAAATGTTACATCTTTTGTGGAATTTTGACATTAAAATCTCATAAAAATCTGGATAAGAATGTCTTTTTCTCATAACTTATTGATCGACTTTAACATTACAAAGCAGATTATAGAAAAAACATATCAAGCATGTTATATTTATGCGGTATCTAATCACAAGAAAGGGATAGAGTGAAGATAATTTGGGAAAAGCTTACTACAAATTATATTCTTTTATATAAGCTAGTTGATCTTATAGTATGACTAATATCAACTCACAGTGTACTTGGTGTTGAAGTCTGGATCTGTAGCTAAATCTTTGATGATCACTATCTCTCCAGTTGTAGGTTTGGCAAAGAAATACTCCTCTGATTTAGGATCTCCAACAACCTCATACCTGATAGTGTTCTTGGGACCCTAAAATAAGATAAGAACATATTAAATGAAATGATGACTTTATGTTGAAATAAAGGAATATATCTGAATATATAACACAATTAAAAAATAAAAATTGTTCTACTAATCCGACAGTGAAGAGATTCAAGGACACAATGAAGTAGAATTGTAGCAGTTAAATAAATGGATCATTTTATCATTATCATTAATACTAATAATATATCACAAAGTCTATTTAATACAAACAGAAACAATCGTCATGTTTAATGAAATTAATTTATATTGAATCTGAACTGTATATGGTTAAACAGGTCATCAAATACCATTACAATAAAATTGTGAGGTATTTATTTATGCTTACTAACAAACAGGATAGGACTACTATTTTAATAATATCCAAGTAAAATGACTGACAATATAATGAATTGAAGTGAATAAACATATTGTGCATGTAACCGATATAGTATTCAATATAAACACACTTGTTGATATGTGCCTCAGAACTTACAGGAAGATCAGCATCTGTGGCTGTAACTGTAACAATAGGTTCTCCCTCGGGTGTCCCATCATCAACCGTGACATTACGTTCTGGGGGCGAGAATATGGGTTTGTGCACATTCCTGATTACATTAATCGTCACGATTGTGTCAATCTCAACTTTAGGATTTGCTGTGTTGCTTGCTCCAACATTCAGTGTGTATGTTGGAGTGGTCTCGGTATCCAAAGGCTTTATTACATATAGTTTCCCAGTATTTGGATCAATTCTGAAGAAATCTGTTGCAGGCGCAATTCCTTTCAATCTGTATCTCATTTCTCCCTAGAATACAATTATTAAGGTTAAAAGATTTTGAAAGTATGGAAATTATACAGAGGTTATGATAATTTTACACAAAACATTATTCCATCCTCCGATCACAGGGCTTCAAAATCCAGAATATCTTCTTTCTTTTTACATCCTGCTATAAGCAGTTAGCATTGCCCAGATTAAGAACTCGTAATTTGATTCAATCATGTATATGTCATTGGTGCATAATTAGATCACGTGACTCAGTTAACTTGGCGCTTTCAATTTGGTTACAACAGGGGGGAAAAAGGAGGTACGGATTCTGGACAGCTGCTTAGGAGGATGCATTATTCAGACAGTGATTTCTTTTATTTATTATATTAGTGTGAAATATTAATATCAAATAGATGTACTGAAGAATACTGTTAATTTAGTTATAGTGATAAATATTGATCAATATATAAATTCACTCCATGCTTATCACATCAAACCACTCATAAACTAAGTAGCAGCCTTGCAAGCCCATCATAATTCTCGAAATCGCTGTTCCCTCTTCAAAAGAGGAGACGCGAAAATCTTTCCTTATAAGGTCAAAATATTTCCCATGATGCAGTTCGAGGAGGAACAAATTTATACTTCCTTGTTTTCCCTCATAGGTTTAACATGGGGATTTTAACACCTATTTTTCAAACGATATATTCGTTCATATTCCCGTACGAGGGTACAGAAAAAATTATTAGAAACGATTGATCTTTTATTAATCTTAATATAACAGCTATTTGTTTCATTGTATTGATTCATAGCGTGGTGAAAACGATGATTGAAAAGTGAGAAAATATTCCGGAAGAGAAGGTCACATGATCAGTTGGCTAGTCGCCATATTGGAAAAAACAATTCCATTCGACTTTCAATACTTTCATGCCAATCTTACCGCACTACAAACTGCATCATCGATGCAACAACGGAATAAAAGTATTCATCATCAAATTACATCATAGAGTTACGTTGAAAACCAACAAATAACTGAGCAGTAGACCAAAGAAGAAGCGTCGCTATTATCTAGGTCACTCTGTTCAGTGGTCCGAAAGCAAATCTATAGTACTCGTTTCCGAATTTTGTTGTTCATTGTACAATCTTTTATTGATTAAACTCGGTATACAGACTATTAAAGCAATGACAAAGAAGAATACTTCCGATGTTGTCATTGTTTTATTTAGCGTACGGGTGTCAAAACAAAATTGCGTAATTAGTTTGATTTAGAACTTTCGGGTCACGCAAATTGCTACGCGAAATGCATAGTGAGAAAATATAAACCAATCAAATTTTGTCCTTTTTGAGTGCTTTTTCAGTACATATTTGCGAACGTTCTGATTCAAAGAGCGAATCGCGAAAGGGAGAATTATTACTTCAAGACCATTACATACAAGACTGTTTACTTACCAGAAATTTATATGACACAATTAGATATAGAATTGATGGAAAATAAAATTAAGTTCATCACATAAAACAAATGATCTAAAAATAAGATATTTCATGGTCTGGTTCACGAAAATAAAAAAAAAATAACAGAAATAATTGCCTCCTTCATAAATGTTCCTTTCATTTGATATTCACTCATCCAGGATCAACGGATTTTATTCTAATAAAATCATTTGGTGTTTGAATAACTTGTGTGACAATAATGTTCACTTTCTATTATGACCAAAAATGTTCTTTTAACCCTTTCCCGATGTGGAAATAAGAGGAAAATGTTGGCCTGGTGACCGATAAGTAAGAGCGTTTTCTCGGTAAAGACTGAAATTACACATACCCCAGGACCTAAACTTTAAATTTTATCACTAAAATACTTTTTTAGTGAGCATTATCACATGTCAACAACTTGTCAAAATTTGGTGTAAAAATACTGAATAGAACTGGAGATATTGCCATTTCATTGATGTACAAGTATGCCTTTATGACTAATATGTCAGGTCATGACATCTAAAGAGTCAATAAAAGATATATATATATGTAAATAAAAATATTGGTGCCAAAAGGAGCCTATCGTCATGAAAGGTATTACATAAAAGGGCCCCATATGGAGCCTATTGTCGTGAAAGGGTTAAGTAACTCACAGTTCCATCAGGATCCTGGGCAAGAACACCATCGAATGGCTCTGTATCGACAGGGTGGTTCTCAGGCACATTGAATACATATGGAGTGCCCTGGAAGACTGGAGGCTGAAGATCCCTACTAATGAATACTACAACTGGGACTGTCTTTTTCCTCTCTGGCACCTGTTTGTCTGATGCCTGCACTGTGAACTACAAGAAATATGCTCTATTTATATAACTGTTATATGACAAGGATATTGTTAAAGTTTGGTTCTTCGATTATAATCTCACCTGTTCAAATTGAACTTAAATTTACATAGCTTTAGCATAGAATGGGTCATGGGTAAGTGAGAACCATGCAGAAGATTTATTCTTAAGAAATATATAGAACATTTAAGTTTTAAAAATTCCAAAAAGCTCTTTATATACTGTAATAGTGATTCTACTTACATCATATCTCATTGTGGCAGTATGTAGAAGTGTGTTGGTCAGGAATAGTATTCCAGACTGGGGGTTGAGCGAGAAATAATTTTTGCCATCATTTGTAGCTCCCTCTATAGTATACGTAAGAGTATCCTGAAACACAATTAAATATATTACAGTAAAACCTGTCTTAGTGAATACCTCTCTTTTAGTGAACACCTATGTTGAGTAAACACCACTTCAAGACACATTTTACATTGAGTCCTGTAAAAAATCCCCTCTCTGTAGTGAACACCTACCTTCAGTGAACACTTTTTGTAGCTCCATAGGTGTTCACAATGTACAGGTTTTACTGTACATCTTTATATGTGGGTGGGATTTTGTAAGAGGTATCTCAAATTGTTTTCAAACATCTTTAAACCTCACCTATTAACTTGATAAATGCCCAACACATGCAAAAATACAATTTGTGACAGAAGTCAATTGCAAAGTAATTGACACAATAAACTGTGTGACAATTTGATGATGAATGAAAATTGATAGTCACAAAAACAGTGGAAAATTGTGAAAAGTTGAGGATAGCATTATTCCATCGCCATCTTGTTTTGTTTGTTAGATAAAATCATTCTCCCATATAGTGCCAGGTTGTACATGTACCTAGCAAAATGCAGAAATTCCAACAAAGATGCATATCAAATTATTATTGGTTTAAAACTGCAAGGGTTTCAAACAAGAGAGAAACTATGTCATTATAACCCAGAATATCAAAGTGTGTCATTCAAGATATTTTTAACATCAGCTTGTATGGACAATGACATCACATGTCTAGTAAATAAATAGCAGTTCATTCCGCATACTACTGTATATACAGTGTACATGTACAGGGCGGAACCAAAATTGCATTTTCCTTTTCATTGATCTGCCCTTCATCCTTAATATAAGTCATTTGCTTACCAAAATATACATCTATTTATAATACTGTAGTGTTATTGTGCTTTGTTATACTTGATATAAAACTAATTGTCGGAGTGATTCACCTGCAAATCTATATAAAGAAAAATATATTTCATTTTTATATAATATTGTGAATTACTTTGCCTATTCCTTTTTTAGGTTATTGTTATTTATTTCTATAGAATTCAACATAATTATTTACATAGATTGTGAGGGGTCGAGGCTACATAGCATTATTGGCCCCCTCTAGAAAGTTAAAAACATAAACTAAATCACTGGAGTGTGTAGGATTGCAACGGACATCTTGTAATATATAGATACACTGTCCCACATGTTTTGTTAAAGAGCAACTGAAGCATACGATCTTTCCACAAAGATAAATTCAGACCAACATTTGGATATCTACATCATGTAGGTAGATTATAATTGATTTTATTTATTTGTCATATCCAGTATTCAATTTATTATAGGTTTAAACCCATATTAATATTGAAGTCATATTTGGTAAGTTAAAATCTATATATTAATTATAGGAAATACCCATATTAATATTTAAGTCATGGTTGGTAAGATAAAAATCCACATTAGATATAAAAGCAGGTTCCTCAGGCTTGTGACTGGGCATAGGTGGGTTTAACGTTTTAGTCCATGGAAACAATCCCCTTCCCTGCATGCAGACGGTCGTCCACCATGTCTTGCCCATGATGATGTATATGAATGTTAATGAGAGATGATGTGAAATGAGGAGAATGGTCATTCTAAGATGTTATCGATATAATTTGAAGATAGTTGAAGGCATTTTGTATTCAGTTCACTATTTAAATTTTCATCTCCATAAAGTATAAATTCTATTTTTTGCTTTCTGTTTTTCCAAAGTAGCACATAATATCAAGATTATCTAACTTAAGGATGTTCTCTATGTAATCATTTCTATGTATGGCGGTTAAAGGGCAGTCGAGTAAAAGATGAATCTTATCTTGATCTCGGTGCCACAGGGGCAAGAAGGATCGATGATGTTGTTGAAATGATGTCTAAAAAGTCACTTTTAAGGGCAAGGTCGCTTCTTATTTTATTAAGTTTAGTTTCAGAAGACCTTTTCATATTAAGATTTTTTGTTAAAATATTCTTTTTATGAAATGTATATTTCTTATTATAGTTTTTCTTGAAGATTGCTAGGGTTGGCGAGGTTTTTATTTCAGTTGGAAGATTTTTCCAAATGGAGATAGGCTTTATGGCTTGTGAATTTAGGAATTTTACAGATGCTCTCACGGGTAAAACATATTCTCTTTTGGAGCAGAGCTCCCTTTCGGCACCAGGATTGGACAGTTTTTCATATATAGATACTACATAAGAGGGGGTCAAATTTGATCGGACTTTGAACATGTGAATACTTTGTTTTTCTTCTCTTCTCTCCACTAGGGTTTTCCAGTTTAGACATTTATATAATTTTTGCTTGCACGTACCATAAATCGCCCCAGAAACTATTAGGGCTTCTCTATAATGGAGTTTGTCTAGTTGTTCCAGAGCACCTTGCGCCGCCGAACCATAGATTAAAGAGCCGTATTCGATTTTAGAGAGGATGAAAGAAGTGTATATTGTTTCAAGATGTTTTGAGTTTACCCTCATTTTCAATGTTGATAGGGGATTTAGTAGTTTGTCAATTTTTGCTCGGACTTCGTTTATATGAGTTTTAAAGTTTAAGTTTTTATCAAAAGTTACGCCTAAATGTTTATGTGAATCGACTCAGACAACTGAATTGTTATTAAGTGTCAAAAGTGGATATGGCCTTTCATAGACGGTTTCTTTACAAAATATTATTTCTTTTGATTTCGAAGGCTTGAGTTCATTTTCCAAGTTTGGGACCATTTAAAAATATTGTCAAGATCTTTTTGGAGGATTTTGTGTGTGTTCTGAATTGGACTATCTATAGGTACGGGTAAGTAGATGGAGGTGTCGTCTGCATAGATATCAGTCTATAAAATTAAGACCAAATCTGATAACTGGTAATTATCAAAAATACATATTTTCTAGCCTATTTATAGTTATAGTGAGTTAGTTTGGTTGGCTGTAAATATATCAGGTGTCCCAAAAAATGAGCCACTTTTTGACAAGTATTATACTGACAAGTGATAAACCAAATTCACTGAAAATGTGTACAAAGTAGCCTAAGAGTATTATTGGCAAGTTGTAAAATTAAACAAAGCACAGGGTGAACAATATTGTACCTAAAACATAGCAGTGTGGGCTTGATGACCCAGAAAGCAAGATGGCCACCAAAAAGTTAGGCAGTTAGTGAAGTGAATCCTTTAAGTGGTTTTCCTGAAATTGTGATGACAAGATTTATCTAAAAGCTTCCAAAATGGCCACCAGAATGCAAGATGGCGGCTGAAAAGTTAATCAGCTCAAGAACTTCTTACCATGTAGCATGTGTGAAAATTTGAAGAAAATCTGTGAAGTTGTTTTCCTGGAATCGTGATGACAAGATTTATATAATAATATCTCCCAAGATGGCCACCAGAATGCAAGATGGCCGTCGAAAAGTTAATTAGCTCTAGAACTTCTTATCATGTATCATGTGTGAACATTTGGAGTAAATCCGTTGAGTGGTTTTCCTGAAATCGCAATGACAAGATTTATCTAAAAACTTCCAAGATGGCCACCAGAATGCAAGATGGCTGCCGAAAGGTTGATCAGCTCTAGAACTTTTTATTTAGTAATAATATGTGTGAAAATTTGAACGAAATCCATTCATAGTATGGGCTATTATGACATGCTATCTTGAATTTCTTAGAACTCACATAACATTTACTTTTTCATATTTTTAAAGCAACCGTCACTCTTGGGCTACTTTGTACACATTTTCAGTGAATTTGGTTCATCAGTTGCTGAGACAATACTTGTCAAAAAGTGGCTCATTTTTTGGGACACCCTATATGTTTTTAGATCCTTGTATTCAATATTATTTAAAACCATCTTTAGTTTGTGGTATAAACTACTTTAACCTTGTTTAAAAATTGAGTTAGCTTATCTTGTAATGTGGTCATTTTCTAGCCCACCTTGTATATTATTCATTTGAGCAATGAGCCAGCAATAACCATTCAGTTTTGCTATTAATCTAAAGTAATAACAATAGAACAAACAATTCATTTGAATCAACATTCCCTATTTCAAATTTATAATTAATATTTCTGTATAAATATCTCTCATTTTGAAGCCAAGAGGAGTTATTTCAACTTGGCAAATATTGTGAACAAAATGATGAAATATATATTGCTTTTTCTATTCTTGGGACTTGGGGTTTTATCAGATGGAAGAGCAGGGAATAGTAAGTATTCGATTTTTTTGCATTTTGCAAAGTCACTCATGGATAAGCAGCATTTTGTATTTTTTGAATAAGTAGTTCTTTTTTTAAGTTTTTTATCCTATGTATGACTAAGGCACAACATATGAGATGCGGAATAAGGAATTATGAGACTAGAAGTTACGGTAATAAACACAATGTGTTGAATTTACCATGACCGAAAATGTTTAACTTTGAGTCCTCACTAAATTGATAACTGTATGTTTATCTACTTGTAGGGTGCTGCTTTGAAATTGATGGTGAATTAAAATGCTACAAAGTTGGCAAACTGTTTCTAAGTCCATGGGATTGCTGCAATATGTGCACATGTGACAGTTCTGGGCTGTACAGCTGCACCGAAATGGCTTGCGGTAAGTTTATTGTTCATTCAGCTAATTATGTATATTGGTTGTAAGTATATTGGTTGGTGACAAAAGGTAGTAATAACAATATCAAGTTTTTGATTACCAAATACATCCTTTCATTCTTTTCATGTTTTGTTTCTAGTGGGTCCAAAGCCTGGGAAATGTCCCCGGGTTAATGGTAATCGTGACAAATTTGGCATCTGCATACAGGAATGCAATGATGACAGAGACTGTGCTGGATGCAAGAAATGCTGTTCTAATGGATGTGGAAATCAATGTGTTGACCCATTATAAAATTGATTGTATCAAATGCAATACATCCTGAATGTCAAAAATAAAACATTGATAACTTATGATTATTCTACTTTAATTTTGGCGAAAACCTTATGATTTATGATCATTCGGCTTGGCCTGTTTTTATTACCCAACTTACAATGTTACGTTATGTTTACAATAAAATACGATATTCTATTATTTGGCAAAACAATTTATCTAGCTTTGTTACATTATTGTAAACGAGCAGAGACAAGTTTGGTGTTTGTAGTTCTAGTACACAAATAAAAGCTACCATCATGAGATTAGTTATTTTGTGTTGCAGAACAGAGTGGTCTTAATGATAATTCACTTCTTAGCTGACAAGGGGGCTGGCCAGAGTTGACCAATCACAAAGACTTAATCTGCATGTGGTTTAGGTCCAACACTTCATGATATCTGTTTTCATTTCTCTGGATTTGGAGAATATACATGTATTATATTATACTCTTTAAAATATCTGATTATCTAATTTATAGTGGATTATACAAGTTTATATACTTATAGACTTAATTTACTTCGTATATTTAATTTATGTGAAAGAACATTAGTATTTATTATACGTTTCTTTTTCTGATCATTATTTCAAAACAGCAAATTCATAACTGAAATGCAATGTCATTTTACATGTACCTGAGTGTGATGAAAATAGATTAATAAATAGAAGAATGGTGTTCAATGAACCAGCACTAAAGTTAAGGTTAATCCAAGGTAAAACAAACAAATTATATTCATCAACATTCTTTATTACAATCTTAATAAATATTAATTACAATATGCTCAATTTAACTTTACTATTTTCAAAGAAAACTTCATAATAAACAATTCTCTCATTTTGAAGGTGAGAGGAATTGATTGGACTTTGTTATTTTATTAAGTACCAGACATTGTGAACATTGAAAATGATGAAATGTGTATTGTTTTTTATCTTGATGGGAGTTGGGGTTCTATCTGCAATGAGGGAAAAGAAGATCAGAAGTAAGTATATTTTGCATAAAAAAACAGGAATTAGGTCAACCATGATATCAATGATAATGAAGAAAATGAATTGAAAATGGAACCTCTTTCTGTCATCTTATAGCATCTGTTCACATCCCAGAATTGCTACAATTAAGACCTGATTATTTACCAAAATCTTACCAGAGTATTTAAGTTATCACAAAGGCATCCTGGAAATTCTTTCAAGAGGATGTTCTGTGCCTGTAAGGTATCAGTGCATACTTTTGAACCAATTTTGGCAACTGGTATTTGAGTTATCAAAAATTACATTTCATTTATAATTGCTTTGAATTGAGCTGCGACATTCTTTCTCAAAAAGAGGTCCTATTGCTACAAGATATCGGTCTACAAAATTTAATTTTATCTGATCACTGGTCAACAAGGCACAGGGTGAACAATATCGTACCTAAAACATAGCAGTGCGGACTTGATGACCAAGAAAGCAAGATGGCTGCCAAAAAGTTAATCAGTTCAAGAACTTCCTACAATGTACATGTACTTTACATATGTAAAAATTTAAAGCTTAGAACTCTTACCATTTAACTTGTGTGAAAATCGTGATGACAAGATTTATCTAAAAACTTCCAAGATGGCTGCCAGAATGCAAGATGGCTGCCAAAAAGTTAATCAGCTCAAGAACTTCTTACCATGTAACATGTATGACAATTTGAAGTAAACCCGTCAAGTGGTTTTCCTGGAATCGTGATGACAAGAAAGTGTTATAGATCCTTTTGTTGAACATTAAGCCATCTTTATTTTTGTATATAAACTACTATTCCTTGTATACAGATTGAGTAAGCTAATCTTTTGTTATGTGGTCATTTTCTAGCCCACCTTGTATATTATTCATTTGAGCAATGAGCCAGCGATAACCATACAGCTTTGCTATTAATCTAAGAACAAACAATAGAACAAACATTTCATCTAAATCAACATTCACAATTACAAATTTTATATTAAATATTTTAGTATAAATATCTCTCATTTTGAAGTAAAGAGGAGTTAGCTTAACTTGGCACATATTCAGAACAAAATGATGAAATATATATTGCTTTTTGTATTTATGGAACTTGGAGTTCTATCAGTAAGAAGAGCAGGGAATAGTAAGTACTGGAAATTCCTTTATGCATTTTTTCATAGAAAAGCAGCATTTTGCATTTTTGAATGAAAAGTACTTCTTTTAATTTCTATCCTGTGCAAGCACAGTAGTCATGCTTAAAACACTGAAATACCGTGCTGTCTGCTTCTCTCAGCTAACATACTACAATTGGTTTAATGTTCCCTGTTGGGCCATTTGGTAGTTAACTGGAGATGGGTCTGATAAGGCACAACATATGGGATACAGAAAGAGGGATTCATGAGCCCAGTTAGGGTAATAAAGACATTCTGTTCAATTTACCATGGCCAAAGATTTTAACTTTGCGTCCTCACTTAATTGATAACTGAATGTATAACTACTTGTAGGGTGCTGCTTTGAAATTGATGGTGAAAGAAAATGCTACAAAATTGGCAAAGAGTTCCTAAGCCCATGGGATTGCTGCAATAAGTGCACATGTAACAGTCCTGGGCTAAATCCACTAGTGGGCTGCACGAAAATGGCTTGTGGTAAGTTATTGTTCATTCAACTGATGCAAATATATATTGGTCACAACACTTGTGTGACAAAAGGTACATGTATAGTAACAAGGACAAGTATTTGATCAGCTTATATCCTTTCATTATACGTTTTGTTTTTAGTGGGTCCAAGGACAAGTTTGATCAGGATATATCCTTTCATTATATGTTTTGTTTCTAGTGGGTCCAAGGACAAGTTTGATCAGCATATATCCTTTCATTATACGTTTTGTTTCTAGTGGGTCCAAGGACAAGTTTGATCAGCATATATCCTTTCATTATATGTTTTGTTTCTAGTGGGTCCAAGGACAAGTTTGATCAGCATATATCCTTTCATTATATGTTTTGTTTCTAGTGGGTCCAAGGACAAGTATTTGATCAGCATATATATCCTTTCCTTATATGTTTTGTTTCTAGTGGGTCCAAAGCCTGGGAAATGTCCCACGGTTAATGGTAATCGCGACAAATTTGGCATCTGCATACAGGAATGCAATGATGACAGAGACTGTCTAGGATGCAAGAAATGCTGTTCTAATGGATGTGGAAATCAATGTGTTGACCCATTATAAAATTGATTGTATTAAATGCAATACATCCTGCATGTCGGAAATAAAACATTGAATAACTAATGAATATTCGGCTTTAATTTATGTTTGATTTTTACAATGATTTGACATGAAAGTATATGCCTCAGTGAATACCTGCCCATATGTAACTAGAAAACGGTCACTCCACAGAGTACCAAATACCAATGAACACTATAACATATATGAATCTGTATTTGTCACAATGTAATATTTCCCATCTACTCTTCCCTTGAACATTATAAAATTGATTGTATTAAATGCAATACATCTTGAATGTCAGAAATAAAACATTGAATAACTAATGATTATTTTGCTCGAATTTATGTTTGATTTTTACAATGAATTTATGTGAAAATGTGACAAGGTAAATTCCTCTGCCCATTAAACATGTATATACAATGATTGAATAATGGATGATCAATGCTTGACAAATCTTACAAATGTAGGTAATTTGTATCAATAAAAAATGAATTCTGATACAGCTAATAAAATTGATAGTGAGCATTTACCTTTATTTATCATTAGTGAACCTCAAAACTTACCCCATCGTCATCAGTGGCAGCCACTTGCAACACTGAGTTCCCCACAGAGTATGTCTCCGCAATTGTCTTGTTATAAGCTAACTGGGAGAACTCAGGTCCATTTGGATTACGACGTACAGTGATTGTCACATTTTTCTTTGCTTTAGTCTCTGGGTAGTGCGTATCATAGGCCTCTATCAGAGCCTTAATATAAGGAACATAAGGAACTTTTAATAATTGATTCATTCATTATCCATTAATAAAAAAGCTTTAAGTAGATTTTCCTCGACTGTTGCACTTGTAGCCTTAATTTTAATGGATTGCAAAGGATCTAGTGCACCCTCCATTATGATCTCCCGATGAACAAAAATAAATTCATCTGATTTTTCAAAATAAATTTACTGCTTTTATTATTACATTTATATGTACACTAGTATCTTGTTGACCTATATTCAGCACTGTACTGATGAATGGGCCACTTATTAGGGCCAATATTCAATCATAAAGCAGTACAGGGGTAGAGACGCCAAACCAGGAAGTCTTTTTGTGTCTGTCAAAATCCATTTGCATCCTACACATCACAACATCTTATCCAAATATGTTATTAATTAATGGAACATAACAGTATAATCTTTGGATTTACAAAGTTGTATGGGATTTCATAAGTGTAAAAGTTGCTTTTAGAGCATTTTTCTATAGCCATTTTGTAGGGAAAAAATGATGAAAAAAATGTATAATCTTTTAATATGAAGTATGACCTGAATCGATTGCAAACTTTATATTTGCACATCTGATGTGATATACCATTTGTGTCATATTGTGAAATTATTTAATTTGCAATCGATTCAGGTCATAGTGTATTTTAGGTATTTTTGTGAAAATCAATAAAAACCAATGGCCTCCATTGGAATCTGATGATACCCACATGTTAAGTCAATGGAGCACATCCAATGGCAAGTCAATACACCCTTGTTGAACTTAATGACCTCAACCTCAGTCCATGTGGGTCCAAATGCTTAAATATTTTCCACAGTATTATGTGACATTGTATTCTTTATGTTACACCTAAAAATGATTCATTTTGTTCATGGGGATATCATAATGGAAAGTGCACTAGACCCTTTGCTACAGCAACTTTTAATAATATTCATTAATTTACCTGATAAAATAGCTTAATATAGGTTGTTATATTACAATGAAGGCATGAAAGTGGAACCTAAACTTTAAAACCCTCACATTCTGAATTTTAAAACTGAGGTGCATGGAAAGATCTTGATGTCTTGAAATAAAATGGTATAGTAACAAAATATTTATGTGAAAAATATCCCATCTCTTGTGTGAGTCAGAGATTGAGACCATCTTCTTTTTAAAGTCAAAGATGGATCTAAAAAGGTCAGGTGCTATGTATTGGGTCCCCCAGCATATAACTTAAACTTACAGTATATGTTGATCTTTTCATCCAGTCTCCCTTCAGATCATTCCTAATATAGATGGTACCAGAGGTTCTGTTTATGCCAAAGAAAATATTAGCTGGGAATATTCCTGTCAATTCATACACTTGGTCACCCTGAAAATAAATAGATACTTCATACACATTGTACACATTTATATTCTGTTTTATGAATGACACCATGAAGGAACAAGGCTTTAACATGCAAAATGTCACCATCTGCACTTTGATACAGATGCCAACTGCCACTTGCAAACAATATTTGTGGTGACAGCAAATTATTTGGAAACTGACAGTCAGTTCACACGTTATGAGGTATATACAGGGTGGTCAAAAAAAACGGAACCCCTGCATTTTCCTCATATCTTGTGATTTAAGAAATTACTCCCTGATATTTCACACATTACTAAATCATTCAATTTTCTACCACCCTACTATATTTCATGACCATCAGACTGATTGTCACAATTTTACAGCACTTTGAACAACATGCTTCAGGTTTGGCCATAATCGCGCTTGAGGCAAACCTGCACAGCTGTCAATGATCCAAATGCATTCCTCAGCAGGTATGGCCTGAATGATACAGATAATCTCACTTTTGAGGTCTGCAATTGTCCTGAAGTCATTATTATACACTCTATCTCTGCCATATCCCCATAGGTAGGGACATTTTGGACGACATGTGCATGTTGGTCTTCAGCACAATAGTGGCCACCGGGAATGTTCTTTAAAGTGCTGTAACACGGTGACTATCAATCAGATGGTCCTGGAATATAAGCCTATAAAATTTGAATGAAATCCGTCAACCGTTATTTGAGTTATTGCCCGGACACAAGAACGGACGGACAGACGAACGGACGTCATTTGTTGTTGCTGCATTGGTTTCTTCATTCATTTTCTTCTTTCTTTGTCTTGATTTGATTGCGATGTTGCTTATCTTTCTTCAGGGTCCACAGACTTGAGACTGCGCATATAATTTGAACCAAATCCATCAACTGGTATTTGAATTATCAAAGGTTACAATGGCGGCCATTTTGAAATTTAGCTGCCATCTTGATCCCCCTCAAACTTCGTTCAGAGTTAGGAGTTACCTAGTTAAACGTTTAGCTGCTCAGAACTAGCAATCTACCCATTCGAGTGGGTCACCAAGGGTCCATAACAGCTCCACATGGCAACAGCTCCCATCAAATGCTCGTCTGTATTGATCGTTTGACCTTAATATGACCTTGGCCAAGAAACATTGACTTTGACTTCAGGTCACTTAATCATGAGTCACTGAGGGTAACAGTATCCTTCAAGTAAGTGTCGAACTTTGTTCTTGAGATCTTGACAAATATAATGTTGACCTTAACCCTAAGGTCACCTAGTCATGGGTTGCCAAAGATCACAACAGTCCACCAGGCTCTTAAAACACCAAATATCTAGATATCAACCTTTGATCTTGGTATGACCTCAGGTCACGTAATCATGGGTCGACAAGGGTCACAATAGCCCTTAAGGTACTTACTTAGATAGTAACCCTCGACCTTGACCCATGAAAATTGACTTTGACCTTAGGTTACTTAATCAATGGTCGTCAAGGGTCACAGCAGCCCCAAGGACGTAACATCACCACATATCTAGATATTGACCTATGATCTTGGAATAACCATGACCTCAAGTCACCTAATCAGGGGTCGCCAAGGGTCAAAGCAGTCCCAAATGCATTAAAACGCCAAATACCAAGGTATTGACCTCTGATCTTGGAATAACCTTGACCCGTAAATATTGACCTTGAACTCAGGTCACCAAATCATTGGTCACCAAGGGTAAAAGCAGCCCCAGAAATCTAAAATTTCAAAATACCTAGATATTGACATTTGACCTAGTAATGACCTTTACCTCAGATCACCTTATCATTGGTCGCCAAAGGTCACAACAACCCCAGATGCATTTGATCTGGGAATGAACTTGCCCCATAAAGTTGACCTTGACCTCCGGGCACCTAATCATGGGTCGTCAAGGGTCTTAAAAAGCCAAATACCTAGATATTGACCTTTTACCTTTATATGACTTTGACCTCTGATCTTCGTAGAATGTCCACCAATCCACTTAGTATGTTGACCAAGTATGGGAGCTCAGGGTCAAACGGTCTAGGCGGAGGAGATGTCTGGACAGACAGAGAATGACAGACAGACCACCATACTTCATACATGCTGACCCAATTTGTACCCTAATAGGTATTAGGGTATTAGTGTTGTGTTTATAGCCCCTAGTTGGCCTTAGAGAATATCCTTGAAGATCCAAAATAGTGGAACCATAAAAGACTAAAGACAGATCTACATCTTTTGGTTCAGAGTTTTAACACAGTTGACAAAATTCAGTTCTTTTGTATGGTTATGAAGATTATGATAATTCATTAAATGAAAAATTAATAGAACTAATGAACCATTTTGTGGATCAAAGTTTGAGCCAAATTGATTGGTTTGGCTAATTTTTGCATGCATGTGTTAACTCATCCCTGGCCCATGGGATTATAGTTTCTTATATGAGTTATAACATTACTTAGATGAATTTTTAAATGTTAATGCATTCCTATTCATATTGTCTAAAATTGCCGCTAATGTTTTCTATAAAACTTTGGCAATCAATTGCATGTCTATAATTGTTAACTAAAGGAATAAATCTAAGTATAAAAAAACCCAAAAAACACAAAGACAGTTCCTTGAAGGAGGGCCTTCGTTTTTTCAATGATGGAAACATTAGGTCCAAATAAGACTTTAATGATTTCCATACATATGGTGGTGTCTGCATAGAAGGTCCTGATTGGCATTTAGAATCTTCAGAATAAGGGACAGTGGCTTCATAGAAGGGTTTTCGTAAAACACCGACCGCCGACCACCGACCAGTCACTCTCCACAGTTGGGTACATGTGGTCGGTGGTCGGCTGACGGTCTTTTACATAAAGATGAAAAAATGCAAAATTAGAAGTAAAACTAAAACTGGGAATCCAATGACTATAGTACCTTTACTAGGTCGAGATTTAAAAACGTATAATTATCATTTCAAATCACGATGAAAACGTTACATCGTCGTGGTGTGTAATGTCATATTTTTAAGTGATGTTTCAGTTGCTAGAAGACCAATTTCATCCTGGTTAGTCACTTTGGAAAAAAACGCACGTAACATTAAGTTCATTCTTCATTCATATGAAACGCAATAACAAAAACACACAAACATCGTCGATGTTGACGTCGTAACGTTATGTTTGATTTCTCAGTTGTTAAACGTCAACTGGTAAAAACTACATTTGATATGACAAAAAAAGCTTTCTAATGGTGTACTGAAATGGTAAGTCACTTTTAATCCCGATAAGAGAACGCATGTAACATTATATCGTGTTCAGTATTCAGTAGGCTATGACGATAACAAATCATTTTTGTTTCGAAATTGTTAAATTTCAGTAAAAAATTAGGATAGATTCCCGTAGAAACGATAGGTTGATTAATGATAGATTAGGACCTAAGGCAGGACAATTAATCGAGAGGAGACGGTCATGACCAATTTGTTTGCTTGCCATTCGTTGCAAGGTACAAAATCGGTAAAAAACGTTGCCTAGTCCAACGATTGACATTCAAAATCAAATTATTAATATTCTAAGGCTACAAATATGTTCGGTCTTTTACATGATATGGTCGTCAAACCCTGTTTTGAGGCTACCAGTGGAAAACACCGACCGGTCGGTGGTCGGTGGGGTCGGTCTTTTCCATAAACCCTTCATAGAAGGTCCAGTACCAGCACAACAGTGATTTCAAGGAAGACTCTTGTAGATTACTACATGGTCATGGTTGTTCCATAGAAGGCCACAGTGGTATCCCGTCAATCCATAGTAGTTCGCATTTTTGTTCCATAAAAGGCCCTATCCCTGGTTGTGCCTTGATAGACAGTGTCCTTAGCTAAAATAATTCCCATTTAAAACATAGCAACTCCTTCAAATAGGCGATGCCAGAACCAGAATTTGATTTATATAAACACAGTATTCCTAACTTGATTGAATGATAAATTCTCATGAAATCATTCTTTAAATTTGTTGATTGTATACAAATTAAATAGTTAATTATTTTTTTCACAATATAAGATTGATACTTATCCAATAGTCGACTACATGAAAAGAATTCTCAAATAATCATGAATTTATTGAAGGAATATTTTCGCAGACTTTTTGAGGTCATGTGACCATGCTGTAGAGTATGTGAAGTTATCATGGATGATTGGCTCATGGAGTGCAACATTGATATTTTTGCCATATATAGACATGTCGAGATTTCAAAATTTGAAGGCTGAACCAAAGTAGAAATATGCATTAGTTTCTCATTTGTACGCATTTCAATAACAAAAATATTTATAATCGACTTCACAAAAAATAATTCTTGTGAAAAATTATCTCTTACAAATACAGCTCGATGGATTCCGAAAGTGGAATAATTAGTATTCACAAAATTGATATACGAGGGGGTCCAAAAATTTTGAACGCCCTGCTATTTTTTTAATAAACATGAAACTTTCAAATCATAAAGAACAATTTATAAGTTTTACCGAAAAATAATTTATTTTGGGTACTTTTCTAAATAGTTTTTAATAAGGAGACCAAGCCAATCGGAATTAATGAATATAATTATTTCTTAATCACGCCCATGTCTAAAATGAGTAAAACAGTTTAGTGCAACTTTAAAAAACACCAAAAGTTGTAAATCATTTATTATAATGACATCACAATAGGAGTATTTACTTAAATTAGTGACTTTAATGTTTATAAAGCTTTGTCTGATATGAGACATACATGACAACATACTGTATGTACTGAGGAAAACACTTTTCTTGCGACTTTCAGACTCATCGATCAGGATAAAAAGTTGTTCCACCTCTCCCGAGACTAGCATAAAAGATGTTAGTCTCAGACCTCTCATACAGTATTTTGTGTCTATAACCACTGATACCCCAGATTCAAAAGCATGAAACCACGGCATAGCTTGATCTAATCATGTTGATTTACTTATCATAATACTCGTTATTGCACTAGCTTTAATTTGATATCCATAAAGTGCATATTCTTTTGCAATTGTAATCATGGAAGATATCAGTTTCACGGAGACCATGTAAAGCAAACTGTTTCTCATTTGAAATCCGCTATTGTGATGTCACAATAACACTTTAAAATTTAGTATATAGAATCATTTAGTCATTATAGTTCAGGATTGATAAAAATTGGTCATTTCCACACAATTGCTATTAATAAAATATACATATTTGGATCACTGGCTGGAAATGCCCATTCCTATACGTATTTCAATCTTATTAAGGATACCTATTGCTCAACGCCCGTTTCCATGGCAACGGCACCTGTTTAAACACTAATCATATATCACACATCATAGACAGTTGTCAAAGCTTTGCATTGATACTAACTTTTCTCATAGGGTCAAAATACTACTAAAGTTATGATATCAATAAGCACTGCGTGAAATATGGGATTCCAACTCTTGACACGTCTAGAAACTGGTCTTTACACGCCGGGTTTCTAGACGTGCCAATTATTTACACCTCTTGACACGCGATGAATTCAACTCTTTACACCTCTTTGCACTTCTTGGCACACGCAGTGCAAAGACGTGTAAAGACCATGTCAAAAAGTCTTTACACGCCCTGTGACAATTAATGGAATCTCTTGACACGCTCTTGGCACACTGAACAACATAATTATGTGTAAACAACTAACCTAATTACCAATAGCAATACATACAGTATTTTAACGATTGCAAGTATTTTCTCTGATACTTTTAATTGATATATTTTTTAATCATTCTTTCGCAGACTGTTTGGAACAAGTACAGGGTGTCCAAGAAGTAACGTCAATGACCCTGGCATTTTGTCATTTATGCTTCAAATGTCATGAGACTTGGTCAGAATGTTCCTTGCACATTTATACATATAAATACGAAGTATGGAGTGACTGGCATTTGATTGGCCGATTTTATGGTTGCCATAGTAACACAAGTGCATGAACCCCGGGGCAGTTCAGAATGTACCTGGTAAATATTATGTAAATCAGGTTATCATAAGGTAAAACCTTTGGCAAAAAATGAAATGCAATGTCTTGGGACTTTTTCAAATCTTAACGGTTTTATTGTTAATGGGAGTTACCATGGTAACACTTCTTTGGAGTACTTTATGACATCATAATATGACGAGACCTGAATAGAGCAATGAAGAGAAAAAGACCTGGATTGCGCCTTTCACTGCACTGGGACAATGCCCCCGTTCACAAGGCCAGGAACACCATGGAAGTAATTGAGATACTAGGAATACCCCTAATTGAACAAGCTCCATATTCGCCTGATTTGGCCCCAGTGACTTCTATCTTTATGGTGCACTGAAGGCTAAACTTGCTGGACAGTCTTTCTCTTCAAATGAGGAACTTAAGAGCTCTGTTCTGTCATCCCTTGCAGAAATGAGCTCTGGTGGTTTCAATAGAGTTTTCTTGGAATGGGTAAGAAGACACCAGAGATGTGTGGAACTTGGTGGTGATTATGTAAAGTAACATTCAATAAACTTTAATATAACACTAATATAACGCCAGCAACAGCTATATTATGAATAAATGATGTGTAGTTGAAAACATTATATTTGTGGTCATATTATAAATAAAAGATGTATACTTCAAAACTAGTGTTTATGGTTATTTTATTTTTCAAAGATCTTACGGATTGCAGAGCTGCCCCGGGGTCCATGCACTTGTGTTACTATGGTAACCATAAAACCGGCCAATCAAATGCTAGTAGCTCCATACTTCATATTTACATTTATAAATGTGCATAAATGACAAAATGCCAGGGTCATTGACGTTACTTCTTGGACACCCTGTACATGTAGCAAATATTAAACAGACTATTTTGTATGTACGCTGACACATTGACTTATTTAAACATTTTGGCAATTTCATGCCGCCTTTTGAAGATATAAATCAGTTACAGGCAATGCTAATCGACGCATTGATCCTAAGTGAAGGAAATACATATCATGATAAGAAAAAGAAAGGCGTTTCAAGGATAAAACGTGCAATAAACTTTGAAAACACTGATACATCAGGCCTATTTATATATTTATTTTGTATTAGCTTAATATAAAGATAACCTTACTTTTCGATGAGTATTTGGATTTCGGAGTAATTTGTTTCAAGTTAAGTCAATACAAATTATCGCCGACTTAACTTGTGACCATACATATGATAAATGAGGGGCATTTTAATACACAATTGGGCAAAACAAGCATATTCAATCGAATGTACCATTCTCTCTGCTGTTCTTTCCCAGCCTATCCATAAACAGACAGGTACAAGTTCCCATAGTTTTCGCAACATCTAATTCTATGATCGAGCAAATATACTAATTAATTGTCTGATTGTGATTCGGGAACGTAGGGTTTTTACATAAACAGGATACTTGGCTGTACATAGCCTGAGAACACTGGATTGACCCCCCCCCCCAATCGACGCCTAGGCGCTGCTTATGTTTTAATAAGAAACATTCCCTTGTAAAGAATTATCGGGATATGAATTGATACAAGGTCAAGTATTCTGCCCCTTTTGTGTGATAAAAATATGTATTTAATTGGTGCTTTAACTTTTTGAACAAAGAAATGAAATAATCGCACTGAATGTCTCAACATAAATCAGTGATGTTTAATTAATAAATGACACTATTATGTCAGTCTACGCACTTCATGAGCATGGACGGGGGGGGGGTGAGTTACCCATTCTAAAATGGTTAAATTTTGTATTAAAGAGTAATCAATAGGTCGTGAACTCCGATTGATAACCAACTGTAGCATACTGCTTAATTTGTTTGACTATTGATATTAAAAAGGAGTGAATTTATGATATTGATAGAGGTACATTGTATTGGTAATAATATAATAATGATATTGGGGACCATAAACCACTTTGTTTCGCAAGTAGCTTTAGGATCGCGGTTTTATCTTCACATGTTGCCCTTTGTGCAATTCGAAAATGAAATATTTTAATCTATAATTTATATATCATTTGCAAAATAAATGTAATTAAGGGACATGGGGGAAGGGGGGGGGGTTAACGGCCAGAATTTGGAATGAATTTGGGAATTTCAAGGATTGATTCACTTAATGTTGTTCACTGGAGTCGATACACACACCTGCATAACAATCGGAGACAAAACTGACTTAATCTGATATGATAACAAAAGATTAATAACTTAGTCTATGTTTTTGTTTTTATAATTGCGGAAGTGTACCAAAACCACCTTGATTACAGAAGATATCGTCTAGGCTTTAGATTTAATGAATAGATTTTTTGCCCTAGTCTCATTTAATAAAACAGGCTATTTGCGTATTTAATTAATATTTGTGACAAAATATTTCAGTTAGACTCAAAATCAAAACGAATTTCTCCATTATAGCCCCTCTTGCAACTGTCCCGAGTCTGCATCTGTTTTTCATGCTTCCGATCCACCTTTGGGATAGAGAGAATAGATGTAGATTTGTAATTTTGGGGGGGGGGTGGCATTAAATGTGTTCTCATACAAACTATAATAAACCCCAAAAAGCCATATCAAATGTCCAAACACAAGACCAATGCCATGTCAAACATCCAAATATAGAACCAATGCCATACCCCCGGGTACCAAATATCAAGAATATAAGACCAAGGCCATTCGAAATATCGAATGCCCCGAGAAGAAGGCAGATCTTTGAGTAAAATGATCATAAAACAACCTCAAATGAAGGATATGTGTAACAACTAGACCAATGCCCCGGGACCAATGCCGTACCACAATTGAGGGGTAACATATTTTCCACACCGATTCTTATACCTGAAAATGAAAAAATCTGTCTTAAAATGTGGGTCCATTGGCTTGACATACCAAATGTAAAAAAGGTACCCCACCTGAGCCGAGTGTGAACCCCCGGGGTGAATGGTCAACACACGGGGCAAGGAATTCTTCGATTTTGATTCAAGTAATTTTTTTATAAAATTCATACGCATGTTAATAGCGGACGCCTTGGCCAAATAATCTTTCAAATCATGCACTTTCCAAGTGATTTTGTAGCAAAATTGTGATAATATATGAACCCCTTGGAATTATTCAAAGACGGACCCCCGCCAGCCCATCCCCCATTCTTACCTATGCTAAACACTAAGATAAACATATAGAATGGTATCTTACACTTTTTTCTAAATGTTGATATCCAAAAAACATATCTTTTTGGTTTATCAACACATACCGCTCACAATATAACAAGTATACAGATTGTAACATAGATAAGCGAATTGGGGAAAATTACAATCCCTTTGATCAAATTATTATAAGATTTAACCTCCAGCTGAGGTGCAATCAAAATGTTGATACACATAATTAGCAGTCAGAAAGATGCTCTTACCACTGTAGTTTTCAATATTCCCTTTGTTGTAACATCTTATTTCAAAAGAATGGATATTGATGGTTGTATGGAAGTATTCATATCAAACATTCACATTATAGTTTACAGTGGAATTCCCTCCATAAATGCAACATATTTACCATTTAAGATTTCATATTGGACTTTCCGCATAATGATAAAATGTTGACGATATAATTTTCGATAAAACCCCAGGACCGTAGCCAGCTTTCAGTCGGGGGGAGGGGTGATGCAATCACCAAAATTTTTTAGGTTTTCAGTCGGGGGGTGCGATCGTGACATAAATGAGGCAAAAAATATTTGTTTTGAATTTTTACGAAAATGATGCAGCTTCCTTCAAACCTGAGCTAGAAGCTTCAAACAAAAAATCAATTTAATGCTCTTTTCTTCCTCTACCTTATGGTACCTTTTATTGCTTGTAGGAGGGGGTGCGAACCCACCGCTTCTCCTCGTTACGCTTATAAACCCAATAACGTATTCCCAAGGAATCGACTTTATTAATTTATATGTGAAAAATGAGCTTGCATGTACAAATTGCATCGTATGCAAACCTTCCCCTGACCGACCTGGTCATGTTTATGTCTTTTGAATGATGTCTACCCCTTGATGCATGCATCCTTTAATAAGTGGTGTTAAGAATATTGGTGTAGGCCCTGGTGAAGGGATATGTCATAAAGATTTCACGTTATCGCGATATACATGTAGCCGCGTCCCCTTTGTCTTTATCCTTCCAAACGCAAACGGCAGATAAGAGGGGTTCTTAGTGATTGATCTGATGCTTAATAAGCCACTTACAAGATACAGTTTTAAATATTGATATTGTGTAAAGTTTTAACACATAGGCGTAACCAGGGGGGGGGGTGCGATTCGTGAATGATCGCACCCCACCCCTGCTTAACCAATAGAGAAGGAAGAAGAAAGGAGCTTTGAATGGCTTTCATTTGAAAATTCTAGTTCAATTTTGAAGGAATTTGCAATGTCTGGTTCACATTTGCTCAAATTCATCGTCCGGCCTCCGGCCGATTGAGTATTTTGTTTAGAATTGTTTTCATGTTTGAAAAAACACTCAATCGGCCGGCCCAGCAAATATGGCCCAGGCATATGAGGGGCAACATTTTAGATATAGTATTGTTTGAAATCCTGGGAAAATGCACTCCCCCAATTTTGCAAATCTGGTCTGCGGTGCTAATGAACCCTCTAATTTGTTTTCGTTTACATGAGCAACTAACAGATATGTTTATTCTCATTCTGTCTCAGCTTGATTTTAATTAAATTTTACCCCCACCCTTCGAACGTCTTTGTCTCTCTCATTTTTTGCAACCCTACATTCAGTTTCTTTTTAAACCAAATCAAGAAATATCCGTCCACATATCAGATATTAAACCAATAGTTGTTCATTATAAGAACAACCATATATTATATTTATAGATCATAAGCTATTTTTAATTTCAGCTATAAAATTAGTCCTCTCTCCCTTCCTCTACAGGTATCTCTAGATACGCAGAGTTTCTAGACCGGCTAAGCACGTCTAACAATTACTAGAAATTCCACAATTTATACAGTGATATGGATTTCATGTTTCTATTGAATCCCTTATTTTGAAGTCTAGCTAGATAATCAAGTTTGATTTTAAACGTTTTCGGGGATCCGGGCAGAACTCAGGATATAGTACTTGAGTACATTTGCATTCAAAATAATTCAAAATTCAAAATTGCAAATATCATGGAAGTTGATTGCAATTATGTTCGATGATCGTCAACATGAAAGAACAATATGTCTGAATAATTAGCTATTAAACATCTTTATCAAAACTTTCCTACACTTTTAAATGTTGATCTTGTCAAAGAGTACTCTCCATCTGAGATTCAGATGTAGATCGAAAATCAAATTGATTTCAAAGGTATTTATAGATGGTTTACATGAGGGGTTCTGTCCATGGTGTATTCCTTTCATAACAAAGAGTTGTTTTGCTTCCGGGGTCCTAAATTATTCAATTTTAAATAGTAACTAATAAGATTAAACAGATCAAAAAGACTCGGGGCACTGCCGTCGCCCCATCATGATCAATACAGGTGACAATAAGCGACACATGTTTCAGCGTCATGATAGTAAACCATGACATCTCAAATCTTCCCAGCCCTTGATTTTTGAGATCTTTCATCCCAGCTCATATTTCATCTAATTGGGGTCATAAAACTTGTGTAACTGTGCCTGTTGCATCCTCGCTGGAAGGGTATTTTACAAGTATAAATGAAGTCCTTTGAAGAAGGATGTGCCTGTTGTTAAATACATGTACAATGCCTTACTACATTATGTAATGTATTGACATTAAGGTAGATGATTACATGATAACAATCACACTTATTGGCATTCATAACTCTTCCCATCTGATATGCTCAGATCACAGAATATGCCTCATTATATCAGAGCATGTTTCAGGCATTTCAGACCCATAGCCAGGATTTGCCAAGGGGTGGGTTACTTTTTTAAGAAATTCCAGGGGGAGTTTACTTTTGGCAATGTTAGTTCAAAAATGAGCAAAATAATTTAAAAGGTGCTCAGTATGGGGTAAAAAATGCAATTTTGGTCACGGAGGGGGGGGGGGGTCGCTAGAACCAATCTATCCCCCCTGTATTCGGGCCTGTATGTGCTATCTACATATTTGACAATTTGATTGACACGGTTCAAAGTGGACTTTGTTAATTATTCAAACTGTTTTAATATCTAGGAATATGCGTCCAAGTTAAAATCACTCGAAATCAGGGTAGATAAACCTAAGAAAAACACATTTCTTGTTTTCATTTGATCTTTAACATGATCCTGTAAAAATGTCAGATTTAGCAAAATACATAGGCGATCTCCATCTGCACACATCTACTCATTTCGACTAAGCTATTGCCTATACTTACACGCACACACATACTTTTAAATTAATTTTATTTTGATAATGATTTAAAAAACACAAATTATTATTAACACGAAATTAAAATGATTGTTATATTCCAATCCTAGTAAAGTATAATTAAGCGCGCATAACAACATATGGCCGGTCTAATTATACTGTTTGTTTTGATAAGGCTGTGCAAAGAGATATCAAAACTCTTGACACGCTCTTTACACGCGAGGTCTTTGCACCTCTTGACACGTCTTGGAATCTCTAGATACGCGGAGTTCCTAGAGTATCTTTGCACGTCTAGAAATTGCTTGGAATTTCACATTTGACGCAGTGAAGAATGTATACAATGGTAGAAACTCGCCAATATTTTGTCATTTGCGATAATGCCGAACTGCTGATAATTTCTGTAACTCAGGCCACAATTTAAATCACCTTTTATCATAATATCTCAGAGAGTAAATGATCAATGTTTACAATTTATATACCAAAATGATCGTGAGAGCAGTACCTTTCATTTGATATACATAAAGGTAACATTTGTAAGCAGTTGTGATTACACAATCTAATGGTGTTAATAATTTCATATGAGACCAACTGTTTTTCATTCAAAATAGACCATTATGACATCACAATAATCAAAAAAGAGTAGAATATGTATAATTTTGAGTTAAATGTTGAAGATGAACTATAATTCTTTCAATTCCTTAATTTCTATTCTTTCAAAGTTGCACATTGACTTAACCAGATATCCCTTGCAATGGTGCTGTACTTTTTTTCTTATTAAGAAGATCTTTTGTTCAACGCCCGTTTCCATGGCAACGTCACCTATTCCAACACTAATTATTTATCACACGACATAGACAATTCTCTAAGCTTTCCTATGATACCAAATTTTCCCATAGGGTCAGTTGAACTATTAAACTCATAATTTATTTCTTTGGCCTACTCGCCTAGGTAGGCTGGTAGGGAATTGAGTGATGTACAAATGTGCAAATTTCTTAAAATAATAAGGATATGAGGAAAATGGTGTAAGGGTTTCAAGTTTTTTTGACCACCCTGTATAATATGTAGGTGCATGTAGCTATATGGACTGTGAATCTGTGATATAAGTATAAATGCAATGTAGCAAGACTAAAATTCAAATGACAACAGGATTGATGAATACTATGAATCCTGTAAGTCACTAAAAGAAATATCAAGGCAATATTTCACAAAAGCACAAATGAGTGGTGACAAGTTGTGACAAAGATATTTCATGACAAGCTGCTTTAAGTTATTAACTTGAAGATTTGAGACGACAATACCTTGAGATCTGGATCATTGGCTACCACGGTGACAACAGAGTAACCAATAGGATCATTCTCAGCTACATTACCAAAGTAACTGCCTATAAACAATGGTGGCCTTGAATCACGGTTCACATCAACATACACTGTAGTTGACCCATACCTGTCCTGGGGATCTGCTGCTGAGACAGCAAGCTGAAAAGGTTTAGAATGCAACAGGTCAACAACTATTCTTATATGGATTGGCTCAGTTGATAACACTTGTACTGAATCTGAATGTACTCAAAAATCATTAACCCTGATTTACAAACTTTTCATAATGCTTTTATTATTTTTTTGGCCAAATCTTAGGTATATAATTCTTTTAAATGGTCTATATAGTATCTCAAATATGTAATCTCATTATCTAAAATGTTGCATTAAAGCAGCACATAAATGATGGATACAATCTTAATACCTCATATGTTAAGCTTTCATCATAACGGACAGTTTTTTTCAGCTGAATTTCGCCAGACAATGGATCAATCAGGAAGAATTCTCTAGCTGTGGCATCCCCTGTTATTGTATATATCAGACTATCCTGCAAAATAATCAGTTAAATACTTAGTACATGTATCAAAACCTAAATGAACAATTGAGGTATCAGTATGTATTTATCAACATAAACCTTGTGAATCTATGTCAATTTTTATCTGAATCTGTTCGGCTTGGGTTCCTCTGGAGATTGAAGGAAATTTATGAAAAAAATCTTGTATAAGTTACAAAGTTGAATGTTTATATTGAAGAAAATGCCATGAATGGTCATGGACCATTGCTATATGCTCAATTTTCGTGGTCAGTAAAATGAATTGGAAAATATTTTTTGACACTTTTTTGAAGTGCTAGCTATATAGGTTGTCATTTTTTTTTTCTTTTCAATATAGGTTGTCATTTTGGTTGGGACAGCATCTTTTCCAATCAATCGAGGTTGGGCCATGCAGCCGAAGGTAAGCCATACAACTGAAGGTAAGCCATACAACCGAATTTCGCCGATTCAATCTGACGGAGAATGCCGAGCCTCTATTTTTGACCAATTAGAGGCATCCTCTTCTCATTCGTGGTACCCTCGGCCAACTTCGTTTGCAAAGAAAAGCTTCGGCAATCTTCGGCAATCTCCGGTTTTTCTTGAGGTATCTTCGGTTGATTGCCAAAAGTCGACACCCCATTTTGGTTTCATCTTGTCTGTGGGGGAATGTGGCAGGCGCCATATAAACCTTATTATTTTGCATTCAAAATAAAATGTAGGTATATTGAGTGGCGAACTAAATCTACATATTGAAGGATATTTCCTACATTATCACATGTATAAGATAAGATAATGTCACTTACAGAATCATCATTGTCTGTAGCAGTAACTGTAATAACTTGCTCCCCTGTAGGTTTGTCATCCTCTATAGTGACCCTATATACCACCCCTGTGGGGAACTGGGGCCCATTCTGGTTGCGAAGACAGTTGATGGCTATTGTAGTGTAGGATTTATAGTAAGGGAAGTCTGTGTAGTACACTGCTACACGAAGCTATTTAAAAAAATAATTCTGTAATTATTATGTACATGTATAGTGAAATATGGAATAGAATTCCATTCGTCGATATATTAATACCATTGTTATATTTTATCTGACTTAATGGAGAAATCATATAATTTTGCTCCTTGAATTTTAAAAGGGTCTGAAGGCAATTTCATGCTCTGAGTATACAGTGAAACTTGTTAAATGGAACACCTCTAGAATTGGAATACCTTTCAGTCCCAAGATTAACTGACTTAGTGTTAAAAGGTGTCACGACCAAGAATATGTAAAAATGTTATTATGTTTTAATGAAATAAAAAAAAATGAACCTCTACAAGTGAGAAATCAATCCCAAGTAGAACAAGTTTTAGAAGTACCACCTAGTCAGGTTTTACTATAATTCTACTTGGCATTTTTACTTTAATGCACTTTTTGCAGACATTTAGTTTGCTATATGATATACAAAGACATACCTCATACTTTACTGTTTTGAGTGAGTCCTCCAGCAAACTTTTCTTAACGGTGATTGCCCCAGTGTTAGGGTGTATCTCAAAGAATACATCTCCAGGATAATTACCAACCATCTCAAACTTATGGCCCTGTAACCACAGCAAATCTACTACATATCTGGGATTACAAGTCCTAAAGATATTACAAAAATGAAATTCAAAAGATGACTTTAGATGAATGCTATAATGTAAAATCAAGTGCAAAGCTTGAGGAAAGCATGGTCAGCGAAACATGACAAATATAAAAAGAATGGAGAGATCATCTCAAAATGCATGCATTTATTTGGGCTGTGTGAAAAAATCCATTTGAATTTCTTCATAGGTTTCCATGACACTTATAGCTTCAATAGTGAAATTGCATGATTTACTTTTGTTGAATCCATGGCACTGGTATACAAAATGCATCATGGAGATGTTTATAAGATTCTTTTTATTAAATTATAAATAATGATCAGTTTAACTCTTTATAAAACATAAAAATCAAGGGATAGACCATTGGATCCGAGAAATGTTACCATTTCAACATTAACTTTTCTAAACTGCAGAAACATATGAAACTTATAATAAATCAAAGCAACAAGTATTTTTCAACTAACATTCTAGTGGCCACAAGGTGACTTTTAAGCCCTGATTACAGAAGAATTTCTTTTCAAATATGTAGAACTGAGAAGAGATTTGACAGCATTAAAGTCCATCATTAATTAGCTTTAATTTGATTTACATTTTAAAAGATCCATGCTATACCATTGAATGGTACTGTATCTGTACTCATCACCACTCTATGAACGTGAAATGTAAAATTCCTTATTATCTAATGGCCTACCCCTTATTTCATTTTATATTGTCTAAAATATGTGTCAACTCGACTCTCAGTGAAACTCAATTCAGTGGAATCAAAATATAGATTGTATATTAGCTGAACAACAAAAAGGGGAGTTTTTTGAAGTAACTGATAGTGATTACTGACAAACGTAGAATCAATTCAAGACATTTTAACATGTAAAATGTCACCACCTGCCATTTGTTACAGATGCTTGTGATGGTGACATAGAAAGTAATAAAAAATAGTTCAAATTAAAGAATAGATTTTGTAGAAACATTTTATATTGGCTAAAATGTATCTTTCTCACACATCAAAACCAATATAAAACAAGAAATAACAGCAACTCCATGGTTTAGTGAATCCAAACGAACAATATATCATTCCTTAAAAAATATTTAGCATTTACTTGTTAATACCAAGACACTAAATATTCATGAAGAGTTTTTTTTTTAAATGTTGATGTTAGTGCTTTTTTGGAACGAAGTAGAATAAATGCCTCCACAATGGCAGCCATTTTGAATTCTAGAGATAAAAATTTCATAAGTGTAAAACATGTCAAAATAATTGCAATTTAGTCTTAAATACATTGTTAATATCTCAACATTTCTGCAAATATCAAACTTATAAAAAAAAACTATAAAAAAAACTTAAAGATAATCAGTCAGTATCGGAATTATGCTCCAGAGGGGTGGATGAATACAGAAAGACAGATGGATGGACGGTTTCAGTATATCCCATTCTAACTTTGTTCGTTGGGATAATAATTCTCTGGGGTTCAATCATTCAATAATGAACCAAAAATCCAAGAAATAATTTTATGGAAAATCAATGCTACATTTCACTATAAATGTCAACAGGATCATATCTGTCACTCCTGGTTGACTGAAATCAATAGGAAATACTTAATTATGTGCATTTCAACTACTATATCTAGTATATAGATAGTGATATAAATGTTGATTACCTAAATCATTCACTAATGTAATTATTCATGTGCTACTAATGTTAAGGTATATACTTTTACATATGTATACAGAGATGGTATTAGAAAAGATGGGGTCACACTCAGAAATTGTGCACACATTTATATTCTATCTATACAAACTCAAATTGTACGATATAAACAAATGAATTCAGCGATTATAGGTATAGTCTGGAGAAACAGTCATGTACTTTACTTATCACTTTTTCCATAATGGTAAAAAGTCACACAGCAACTACTGGAGTAGTTAATCCCACCAAGAAAATCATATTTTTCAAATCATTTTGAAGATTTCATTATAGAAATAACCAGGACGTAGAGTTGAATTAGAATTGAATAAGAAGTACATTCATCATTAAAAGCAAAGTCTTACATATTAAGTCCCAAAAGTTCAGTGATGTCAAATAGAGTACAAAATTATTAAGATAAATTTTGAAAGTTGATACATGTATCTGCAATTTATAGAAAAAATGAACAGATAAATCTAAAACCGTTAGTCTTCATTAAATATTTTGAAAAGGCAACTTATACTTGATCTGATTCTGCCTTCAATAAATAATTTTTCAAAAGAGGGTTCGAGTCAAATGTTGGCAATCATTATTAACAACAGTATAACTAGGGGGAGGGGTGTTAAAAGTAGGTATTACACCTGAGTATATCTATTCTTTTCATTTTTTTTCTAGTTCTATACAGTTTACCTGGCTCTGACGTTTTCTTCGCCCCTGAAATACCATATGTAATAGGAACATATACAGTACATGTTGTATATATAGTATACAAGAAATAAAATGGAATAAATTGTGTTTCTTCACTGTGCATTAAATAATACATTAAATAAGCACTGTGTATTAAATAAGCACTGCACAGTGCATGTAAAACAAGCACTGTGCATTAAATAAGCACTGTGCATAAAACAAGCACTGTGCATTAAATATGCACTGTGCATAAAACAAGTACGGTATAACAAACAAAGCAAACATGAAATGAATGAAAAAAATAACAAGCAAAATTCTCTATGAAACCAGAAGCCCATTACTTGAGTAAATGATAAATCTCAACCATCACTCCCAAATATTCTTCAAACCTTTGAAAAGGTTCCCAAAAACCCATTTAAATGGTGAAAGCAGACACAAAGCTAAACATTCAAAGCATCCAGGTGATCTCCAACTGTGTACAAGCATCAAGGGAGGCCCTGATAAAAGGCATCAATCCATATCTCCTCAATTATCTCCAATAGACTGATATCTCTCATTTTTACTCAGGTATTTATTAACTCAACATTCTTGTCAAAAATTGTGTGAATAAATTTCGTGGTTATCTTAAATATTATGAGACTACTGGAGATAATTCTTTGCAATAAAGCAACCTTTACAAAACCCAATCTGTCTTTACACCACCCTTATATTGATATCTAAATAAAACTAAAAAAAAAACATTTACAACAACGAAATTACAACATACCAGATTGTCATTCTGAAAAGAAGTCGAAAAAACTTTAATTCCAAAATTAAACCAGCAGATTTTACACAATGAAATATAAATGACATGCATATATACAACAGTTTATTAGTTCAAAATATGCACCAGCAATTATCTTGAAATCCATGCATTAATGTAGTGAGAAGCTTTCACTTCTTACCCCTGTGCTCGTAATCTCAGGAACAGCAACAAGTTGACCAACAGGTGTCGTTTCAGATACATTCCTTGTGGTGTAATCTACTGTAAAACTTGGCCCCTTGAATGTTCTGTCTACATCAATGATCAGAGGAGTATCAGCAGATTTGGAGTTTGGCACAGCTTGGTCATTGGCACGTATAACACACTGCATAACATCAACAATAACATATTAAATAATAAAAAAGTATATGTGGAAATTCTCCAGAATTGACATCCAATATCAACCAAGGAATATTGGCTCCCAGGGTTCCATCCTGATATATGGAGTCATACTATGAAGTATTACAGTCAGTGCATCATGTCGTGTTTACAAAATTCGAAACCAACTAGCCACATATTATCACTTCAGTATTTCAATTTTGAGTTTTGGTCTTTTTTCCAAACAAACAATTTCAAGACACATAAGGAGTGATCAAAATATTAGTTCAAATATTTTGGATCGCTTTTTTGTTAAGCATAAAGCATCATAACTAACACACACACTATAGACCCATTGGAACCTTGGAAGGATATACAAAGGTGACTGATTATTAAATAATATGTTTGTATTGCTAATGGTATTATAGTTTTACCTGGAACTGCAATATCGTGGTCTCGGTAAGGAGTTTCTTGAGGTAAACCTTCCCTGTTGAACTATCAATATAGAAATATTCTGTGCAGTTGGAATCTCCCTCCAATGTGTAGTATAATGGGTCCTAAAATAACAAAGTAAACACTACATACTTACATGTACATGTACATCAATAGATTGACATCAAAAAGTGGTGATAAACCTAATTCAACCATTCAAAAGTTAGCATATAAATTCAATCAAATGGAAATGCCTCCTTGGAATAATCTTGCTTTTTAACTAAAGGTGAGAAATGGACAGTGAGACAAAGCTTTGATCTAAAAAATCAGTCAATGTCCTTACGTTATCATCATCCGTTGCTGTGACTGTTGTAACATGGTCACCATTAGGGATGGTCTCCCCAACCTTTGCCTTGAATCCACCATCGGGGAATTTAGGCCCATTCAGGTTACGTGTGATATAGACTGTAACATCTGCATGTCCCTTGTTATTAGGGTACCTCGAGCTGTAGGCAGCAACCACAAGCTGCAATGTTATAAAACACGGAGAAATTAATGACCCAGCCTGATGAATGGAACAAAAGATTCCTGCATAACGTAATCTTGAAATAAATGACATGCATGTTAAATTTTCCTATAAGTATGGCGGGACGATCTCAAAAACTATGGATACACATCAAAATTCAAATATATATGAGGGTAGAAGGCAAGAAATATATCAAATAAAAAAATCTCTTATTTTATATTTTATTTTTCCTGGCATTACTTTTTGAAACATGATGACATGCAATTTATTACTATCTGATAGTTCATCAAAGACTTCTTACTTTATACATAGGTTGACTGCCACTCTCCAGGGACTTGGAAACTGTTATAGCACCTGTAGATGGGTTGATAGAGAATAGTTCTGCAGGGGGAGACACACTCTCTATCTCATACACAAGATCACCCTGTAAATGAGATTTATTGTACCATATTGGTATGTTGAATTTATGTAGTTACTATATTATTGCAGAAGATCACCCTGTAGCAAGATAGCTTGATATTATGCTCAACAATGTGACAATGTCGATATATTAGAGTCTGTTGATGGAAATCTAGATTTAATCATTATGTTACATAACACAAGGTCATAAACATATTAGTATTAACTTTTACTCGATATATTAGAGTCTGTTGATGGAAATCTAGATTTAATCATTATGTTACATAACACAAGGTCATAAACATATTAGTATTAACTTTTACTCATGACAATGAATATTAGAAGAGATAAACAAGTACAATTATACTCACCCATTGGTCAGCATCTGTTGCTGTTACCGTGACAACAGGTGTGGTTATTGGGACATCCTCATCCAGAGTTTTGTTGTATGGTGTCCCAGCGAATTCTGGCGCAAACTTGTCACGATCGACGTTCACAATAACATTTGTATAGGAAGACTTAGGTGGTTCACCATTATCTGTAGCCTTGATTGTTAACTGGGAAAAAATATTAATTTACCAAATAAGAGGGGCTTATAATAATATCAAATACAAAACAGTCTGATTTCAATGTCAATAAGGGAATCAAATTGCATTAAAAAGAAATTGAATATTGAACTGTTGAATAAAATTTAACTTGAAACTACAGTGCCTATAAATTGTCAAATTGTGAGACATTCAGTTATTAGTTATTACTTTCAGTGCTCTGCTGCTATAACTAAATGTAAGAACACACTGAAGATCAAAGTCATAAGGCAAGTGTTACCCAAAATAAAATATACAAAGTTCACAACAGTATTGATTTTTATTTTTTGGGTCCAAGCTCTGTCACTGTAACTGGAGTAAATGATACATAATTAATGAAATGTTGTTCAATTACATCTACAATTGCGGGTCACCTTGTTCAACAAGTGTTCATTTGCAGTTTAAAGCTACTTAACCTATTTGGCATTTCTAAGGGATATGGTTTCATGCTAAAATTATGAGCCAGATATTTTAAATATGACAAATTATGACCATGCTTTATTGCATATGGCAAATAGGTAACTTTGAACATAACACTATTATTTTGAGTTAATATAATAATAGATGCTCTTACATTATAGAAGTCTGGCAGTGGTTTCTCCCCCTCAGTGAGAGGCTTCTTCACATAGATCTGTCCTGTGCTAGGATCAACATAGAAATGTTCCTTAGCCAGTTCATCACCCACCAGTTCATAAGTAACCTCATCCTATAACAAAAGAGTCTCATGAGTTATGTATTCATTACATATATATCATCATTTCTGGATAATAATAAATTATTTATTTAAATGTTAGCAAACTGTGAGTTAAAGGACATTTATGGAACTTTGTGATGAAAATGATGAACAAGAAACATACTAAACGAATGCCATCATGTTGGGAAGCCTTCAAGTTTAATCTACACAGGTTATGTCGTATAGTCAGTTTTGGATAAAGTTTATCACTCAGGAAATATTCCCTCGGTCCCTTGGTCTTCAGTCTCCTTGGAAAGATATATGATAAACTCTTTATCCCATATCAGCTTGAATACTGGTATAACCCCTATATATTTCATTAAGATATCAATGATTTGACATTGGAATTCAATTTGCTGTTCTAATAAGACACCTACCCCATCAGGGTCCTCTGCAGTTACATGTGGCTTAACTTCTGTTCCAGGATCAATATCTTCAGGAATCTTGGGTTGCTCAGGATCAACGGGAAACACAGGGCGTGAAGGATTTCTTGTGACATACACAGTGATGTAGGTGGTGATAACATTCTTGGGGTAGGCTGTATCATAGGCATCAATTTTCAACTGAAATTATAATTGAAAGTCTGAATTCTTGCTTTGCATTTAAACATGAACTGTAAACTTATTGGAGATTTTCTCATTCTATATATATTTTTGCTTTTTTTAAATAACAGTCATATACCAATTTTTCATGAAATAATGTGGTCAAAAGAAATTTTTATCATGATTAATGTACAATTATTATTTTCATACTGAATAGCGGTCTCTCTTGGCAGGGTCAAGGCGTGGAGACTTTTTCACATAGATGGCGCCAGTCTTCCTGTTTACACCAAAGAATTCCTCTGATGGATAAACTCCATTGAGCTCATACACAAGTTCACCCTACAATCAAATTGGACAAATGGTAAAAGATCATAAATCGACATTTGTCATGTTGTACCATATGCTTTATTCTGTTTGTATATCGCAATGTGATTAAGGTTTTATTAAAAATATATGTAAGTGAAAACTAACCTTGAGGTTAGGATCAGTTGCATTGACATGAGTGATAGGATCAGTAGGATCCTCAGGTCTATTTTCATCAATGGTTGGATCCTCTGGATCTTTTGTCCACACGGGGAGATGCGTATCACGATCAACTTTCACTAACACTTGGCTTCTAGCAAATCTCTCTGGTGAGCTGTTGTCACTTGCTTCAACAGTAATCTAAAACAGAATTTTTCTCAGATGATAGAATTTTTCCAATCATTCAGTTAACAATTATTGAAAACAATTCAGACCAATTTCTTGAATTTTCAGTTAAAGCATACATATGGACTGTATGCATGTATTTTAAATCCAGCTCAAATGTTAAAGACTGTAATGCATTTATCGTAAGAATACACCAGTAACACATTCAGAATTGAATAAATGGGGATTATATTACATATAAAATTCAGAGGCGCACTATATGACATATAGTATAGTATAGAAACTATGGTTCCCATTGGCCAGACACCAGGAGACCATGGATTAGATCCCCATACAGTGCACCTAACATCAATTTCATTCAAAGTATTGGATACTTACATTATAGAGGGTCTGTGTCCCTGGATGCAATGATCGTCTCAGTATAAGCTTGCCATTGTCAGGATTGAGGTAGAAATATTTCAATTCTTCTTCTCCTCCAACAATTCTGTAGCTGATTACATCCTAATAAACATACACAATAAACTGTATGTATAAGAGTGTATCAATTTCTTTATTTTTGTATTTACTAAAAATACGTAGTCACAGTAAACTTTATGAGCAGAATGGGATTTGCTGTATTTGCACTGCGAACTGCTCAATTTCAATTACATGTATTTGTTTGGACAAGCAAACTCGAGACACCAGAGAAATGTCAGTTTTATTGGAATACTCAGTAGCAGACTTAGTACTTACATGTACAAGAATTAGAAAAGAAATAAACTAATTGTGTTTTTGATCAATTATAAGCTCAATTAACCATTATAAGTGATATGAAGAAAATGTAGGGTCAAAATTTTTAAACAGTAGTTAACTTATGGGCAGGATTGCAAATTGGATAACACTAACATCATCTTCATCTGTGGCTGTGATGTTCTTGAGTTCTTGACCAAGAGGTGTGTTCTCAGATGCATCTGCCAGGTATGGGTTCTCACTAAACACAGGTCCATGCTCATTTCTAGACACAATGATTGTAACAGTTGCTGTAGCACGCACTTCTGGGTTCAAGTCATCATAAGCAACTACTTCCGCCTGAAATTGTGAATTTATAGAGAACATTGTGAATTTATAATTATCTTACCAAGCATTCAGAAACATGGAATATCATGTACATAGATAATTTTACAAAGAAAACCCCCTCAATTAAGTTAAGCTTTTGGTTAATCCTGTCTAAAGTAAGAAATCAAATTTCTTAAGCATGGATCTATTCTCATTCCTTGACACCCCTTTTCTGTTTCTAGATTTATATGACTGCATTTTCCTTGACCTGCTGATGATGGATATTCTGCACATATATATGGTTTACTTACAATGTATGGGCTTTGATCATCTCTTGTTAAGTCAGTCTTAACAGAGATATCTCCATTGTTAGGATCAACTGCAAAGTACTGCCCTGTTGGTGGTACACCTATCAACTCATACACCAGTTTACCCTATGAGTATATAATATGGTGTGTCAATAAGGTTGCTATCTAGCATAACTGTATATTGCGCAAAGACTGAATTTGATAGAGCAATGTTCACATGGCATTGTGGTAGTTAAGGACAGGCTTTAGAAAGAAGTTAGCTTATTGAGTTAATTATGGATATGCTTATTTAAGAGTACACTAAAGTATGTTCTGGGATAATTAACATAATAAATGTAGATTCTAATCAACTAATTTGCAAATCAAATAACATATAAAAACAGAATAAAATAACATCATATATACCTGAGCATCAGGGTCTTTGGCATCAAGCTCAGTGAAGAAGACATGTCCCTCAGGTTCATTCTCAGATACTGTTCCATTGAATGGACCTGGATTTGTAAAATAAGGTGCATCACGATCTCCTATGATCTTCACTTCAAGTATGGCCTCTGCACTCTTGGAGGGATAGCCATTGTCAGACACAATGACTGGGATCTGAAATTCAGAAGTGGGTGCAATTTAAATAGCATATCAATTGATTTGAATAAAAATGGCACCATTTGATGCATCCAGGGCGTCGATTACCTGTAAAAGCAGATTTCTTCAAAATGAGGCATTATAGTACATTTGTGGTAATTACATGTAGGAGGCAGGTGTGAATTAAATATTCCAGCACAAACCTCAGAAAGTTCTAAGCATAAAGTTCAGAATGGCAGTAATCATTTGTCTGGTAAATGTTGACAGATGGCCCACTGTCTTACAAGAAACCATAGACATTTTTGTATTATACAGTCCTTAATACAAACCAAAGTGGATACAGTACATGTGTATGGTATTTGGTAGAGCTGCAAATAGTACTTACTGTGAAATTGTTGACATTTGTTTCTTTGAGAGATCTCTTTAATGTTACAACACCAGTGCTAGGATTGAGGAAGAATAAGTCAGTTCCAGGCCCATAGATGTTCTTCCAGCTGTAGCGTAGTACATCCTATTAAGACAAAGATATAAGTTTTTATAGTGTATTTTCAAAATATAAAACATTCAGATATTTGAAAAGGTTAATGTCAAGTTATCTTGCCAGTATCAGGTACAATGTGTATTTTAAAATTGGTTTGATCATGGGCTTTCAAGAGAGAATTTAGTAAATACATGAGTGACATTTAACGACTTGCTAATGAATCATTTTCACTATCTGGGTTGTCACATTACTTGTACGCTTCCTGGTCATCTCAACCCTAAGTCAACTCAACCCAGTAAAACTCAACCCCAAGTCAACTCAACCCCAAGTCAAGTCAACTCCAGTAAAACTCAACCCCAAGTCAACTCAACCCTGTAAAACTCAACCCCAGTAAAACTCAACCCCTATTTTTCTATATATTGATAAACTTATAAGAAAGTTTATTTCATAAAAATAATTCTGAATAATCATTCTTAGACCACTGCCTTTTTAGATTATAGTTAATAATGAGTTTATCTCCAAAATGTCAACATGGCACTAATAGGATTAAAATATGGGTCATTTTATTAATCTTGCTAATACATTTGTTTTGTTGTAATCCCTATGAGGTTGACCCTCGTGATTATTTGGAAAACTGGAACATGACCATTGCTTTCCAGGGGCATAGCCAGCTTTCAGTCAGGGGGGATGCGATCGCCCAAAAAATCAGGTTTTCAGTCAGGGGTGCCGATTGTGGCATAAGCGAGCCAAAAAAAGATATGTTTTGACAAAAAATGATGCAACTTCCTTCAAAATTGGGAAGAGGGTGTGTGCGCACCCCTCCTGGCTACGCCTATATGCTTTCAATCTATTAGTTAGTAAATGTCAATGGTTTTGTTAATGCATGTTCATATAAATAAAAAGATATCACATTGTTAATTATTTCTAAATTATCTAAATATGATTTCAAAAGATGTCTTCAATTAAATAATAGTGACAACTTGATGAATAAACCTTGAGCTTAACCGTTTCTTTTAATACTTTTACAACTTTCTATTCAAAGTCTCATGCAAAATGCTAGATTTTCAGAAATGAATGACTTAAATTATTCATCATAAAAAATTAAATTAGACATTGCACAAATGAATAGGGTTGAGTTTTACTGGGGTTGAGTTTTACAGGGTTGAGTTGACTTGGGGTTGAGTTTTACTGGGGTTGACTTGATTTGGGGTTGAGTTGACTTGGGGTTGAATTGGACTGGGTTGAGATGACTTGGGGTTGAGATGACCTGTCACCATTTGTACTGATATATGCATAATAGATGCTCATGTATATATGTGCGTGTTTGTGTATGTGTACATATGTGGTCCATAATATATAAGTTCCACAAAATCACTGCAATGGGCATACCTCATTATCAGCATCTGTAGCATTAAAGTCACCAACAACTTGTCCCAATGGCGTACTAGTGGGTAGAACAGCTACAATTTTACCTCCTGTGAGACCAGTAAATTCTGGCTTGTTAGGATTACGTGCAACATTGATCTCAACTATGGCTTCCGACTTAAAAGTAGGTTTGGCATCATCGTATGCATGGATACGTAGCTAAGTGAAGAAATAAATATATTATGAGACAATATACCATATATATATAATAATTGGTATACAGTACTATCATACTTGATTTAAGAGCAATGAAATAAAATGAATTGTTGGTCAATAGTATTTGGAAACTGCCCTGTATGACATCATCAAATAATAAAATCAGAGGGAAAGGCAGCAAAATATGTGATGAAATTAATATCGACTTATGTTTTTCAAGTCATTTAGACATACATGTAACCTATATTTCAAGGGCATAATGTTATCAGTTGACCTTTAAATAGTTCAGTAACTGTCAGTATAACAAGACTGATTTTGGCATGTCAAGAGTTATAATCTTAAACCCATAAACAATATAATAGAGGTAGTGCATGGTGTGAAATAAGTCTTGTTAAACAACTTGACCCTTATTGCTATTAAAAGCTGATATATAACTGCTTCAGGCAAATATATCTTTTTCAAAGTAGAAGAGGCTTCATAACAGCGATTTCACAGGTCATCTTGGTCCCAGGATCTTGCTACAGATTAGTCTCACATCAAATGTATATGTCTTTACTTCCCCAACTGTGATGCATGTAATGGGTAGGGAGCTGTACAGATATAAGATGGATAACTCATTGTACTTACATAGTATTTGTCAATGTAGTGTCCCTTAAGGGGCTGGCTGACATAAACAAGGCCACCTTGGGTCACCCAGAAGAAAGATGGCGCTGGTACATCCCCCACCACTTCATACACTAGATTGCCCTGGAAATAACACATGGATGTTACATTCTATATAAATGCCAGTAGCATTATTCAGATAGCCATTTCATCTCATTTTTGACTATGAATATGATGTGATGCCTGTATTGTGTATTACTGAAACCTTCAAAAAATGATGTCTTCATTGCATAACACAAATCAGCCAAGCAGAAGTTGGTTTTACTTTATAGAAGGGGGAAAAGGCTCCAAGTACTTTATTAGTTAAATTTATCATTTATTATGAAAATTAAGAAATATATGTGTTAAGCTCTTACAATCGTGCCATCCTCATCAGTAGCTGTTACAGTCTCTATGGAAGTTCCATTGACATCATGGTCCTCATTTATATTAACAACATATCTACTTGGGTCAAACTTGGGTGCCTCATCGTCCAACCGTGTAGTTATTTGGATTGTTGTCTCATTTGTTCTCTCTGGATTGGATTGATCACTTGCTATCACACTGAACTGTAACATAAAATATGGGTATCTAACTCAAGAATCGTATTGAGTTTTTTGGTTTATATATAAACATTGCACTGATATAAATTTTTACAAATAATGTATAATACGTTATGAAGTCATATAAATAGGTTTTCCTTTAAGGTAACGGACACAAGTAAAACACAAAGTCTATTTCTGACACAGTTCTGAAATGCAAAATGTCCTTCAAAATGTTCACGTGTTAACAATTTTAGACAAATTCTAATGTCACAAGACAAACATATCTAAATGAATTATAGCAGCAAATGAACCTTAGGTCAATTGGATTATATTTTATGAAACACACCACTGTCATTAAAATGAAATCCTTGAATAAAAATAACTGCCCTCACAAATTAAAACTTGCACTTTTATTCTCGATGAAACCATTATGTACATGAGAAATTGTTGAAGCCTATGATCTGGACCCTTTATAAGAATTATAGAAATATGTGGACAGATGTGATATAGGGGACTTTGCTTTGAAGATGGAGCAAAAACAGTTTAATTCATTATTTCATACTGATCAATTATTAGGGCAAACTTTATTATTGACACTGTTTCAGATGATTAATTTACTTTTTCAAGAAACAACGCTAGACTTTGGATTAACCATAATCTAAAGTCTAACGAAGAAGTCATACGATATGATACCTCGTCATAGAGGTAATAGAGGTAGAAGAGAATGATCAAAACAGAACAGAGAGTGACACCATGGAGGAAGGAGGTATTTGTTGTGTGTCGTGTAAAAACACACCAAAAGAACCAAAGACATTGGATTGTGAGCATATTTGCTGTTTGGGGTGCATTCAAGATCTCATTAAAGAAAATAAATCATTAAATGGACTTGTCAACTGTCCCGAGTGCAAAAAGGAAAGTCAAGTGCCTGAAGAAGTGGAGCAGTTGAAGGTGAGTACCAAGAGAAAAAATTCATTTAAACATAAGACTACATGTATTTCATTGTTCAACAATTCTGTTGCTTATCAAACTAAATGAATATTGTTTAGAATTATTGTCCCATATTAGGCTATTAATTGTTTTAATCAATTTAAAATTATGATTTTCATGAAGGAGATTAAGGGTTTGTATAAAAAAAAAACAGGTGAATGGGTAACCATGGCTTAAAGCAACAACTTTCAAATTTCCTGAAAATTTAATGGCGAAAGATGCGGGCCAAGTGAGCGGTGATTTGGGTGGGTCCTCCCTCTTAAGAAATTTTGGGAAAAGAGATTTAATTGAGTGCTTTTTAAGAGTAATGTAGACTCATTACAAAAACTATAAAATTTAGAAGAAAAAGTATTTTCATAGGAAAAAATCAAATATGACCTTATTTAATAACTCTTGTTTGACCACCTACCCCCCCCCCCCCCTTCTAGAAATAAACCCAGATTTGTATTGAACTCAATAGGGTCAGATTTTGGTCCATTTTTTCCTGAAATTTCCTGAAATTCCTGAAGACTTTAAGCCATGGGTAACTGGGTAGCATGGGGACTGGGTACCTACCAGGGTTAAGAATTTGATTTTTTCATTTTATACCTCAAAACGCCCAACAGACCTCCAACTCAATGTACCAGTTATACAACCAACCAATCAAGCAAACAAGCAACTAACTAATCTACCAATAAACCAACCGGCAAAAGAAACATTGATATTCTGTCTCTTAGGTAATAAATCAAGATTGTACATCATACATTAATCGTCAGACAAAATTGGCAATGACATTTCATTTATGCATCCTTAATATATAAACAAATCTTCCAGATTTGTTAAATATTAGTAGAAATCCCCATCATAGAAAACAAACACTGATATCCTGTCAATCACTCAGACAATAAATCAAGCAACTATTAAATGTCATCGTAAGTGTATTCTGTGTAAAAGTAAACTTACTAGGAATTCAGTCCGTTTCATGTTTATTCAGAGGATATCTTGTATAACCAGCAGGTAATCATTTAGTTTTTTTACGATATTGATAAATTAGCCAATTATTTTAAAAAGTGCTCACAGGTTCTAAATAAAAATGAAAATGTTTAAATATTCGTACCGTAGTCTACACTTGGGAGGCTATGTCTATTTAGTGCTCGACAGGTCAATTAGTTACTATATTAGGGAAAATGTGCAACTTTGAAAGTTGGTACCCCTACTAGGAACGTTAGAAATCTGGTCACCTGGCTGGTTATATATATTTTGCAAGTTGATCCAAGAAACCAAGTGGGTGAGTCCATATTTTGCAGGGGTGGCAAGATTTCCATTAATTGATTGTCTGCCTCTAAATATGTATTTTGACATTATGATAAAAAGACATTTGGGCAAAAGAATATACATTTGTCCAGTCTAAAGTAAATGAAGTATAGCAAATGGATCACTAATTGCTAATATTGCTATATGTTAGATTGGACTGTATATTTTCCTATCTCGGCAGTTCACCTACCCTCCACACAAGGTAGTGGGTACCTTTGTAATAATATGTTTGAGTATATTCAAGAGATTAATACTCTGACGATTTTTTAATTTTTATTTTTTTGAATTTCCCGCTTAATTTACGCTACGACTTGTAGTAAAGCAATTACTGAGAACACTCATAGCAACCAAAGTAACCACATGTTGCTAATGTCGATTCTCCATAAAACCCTGATTTAGCCATAATTTGTCCATATCTGTTTCAAAAGCTTATTGTTTTGGATGTACATATAGTGCTTTTATGTTTCATAATCAACTCAAATTAGAGTGGAATCGGCAGGAATTAACATGAAATGAGCGTTTTCAGTTGGTTCGATTTTCACCAGAACATCAACATTTTACACAGTTCACACCAGATTAAATGATCCATTTCATGCCTATATCTCTTTTAATTCATGCATTTTCTCTTGTATTATGTTATGAAATAACAGTTATTAATTGTCGAAGGAATTTAAACAAGCAATTTAAATTGGGAGATTCAATTTATTGGGCAATTATCATAGTCTATCAGCCATATCTCGGACCATAAACTATACTCCGCTGATACTACGAGTTATTGGTCACGTAGGCCAGCGGATGTTTACGATGTGACGGGGATCATCAAAAGATCCTTATCAGTGCCGAGGAGTGTTTGACTAATTTTCTCACCAGCAATGAATGAGGTTCTGGACCATAATGCGATTGGGCACAGGCAATTTTCAAACCCATAAGGCAGCAATATACTGGCAATTAGTGAAGCAATAAAAGAACCCTCTGGGCAATAGGATAGTATGTTAGCGCAAATCTGTGTGCCACTCCTGCAAAATAATGGACCACTTGGTCTGTTGGATCCAATTGTAAAATATATATAACCCACCTGGCCACCCAGTCATTCTTTGAAGGAGAAACAAATGTTGAACAATCTTTCGTTTTGCAACTTTTGAAACAGGCTATAAAGGAAACTAAGATAAACGAGATAAAGATACATGTTGTAGAGAGCATTCCTGGAGTATCTCATACAGTATATACTGTGATCTATAACTTTGCCAGCATCTTCAGATCTATAAACATTTCATTTATATTTGTATTTCTTTCATTGTAATTAGGGATTTGATTTGCTTTTTAAAGTTTTATTTAACGTTTTCATGAATTATGGTATTTTATCAACTATGGTGGCAGGTTTGTGAACAATTGTTGGCCTAATACTCTATGTTGTTTTATTTCACGTGACCTTGTAAACGTTATCATGTGATCGTCTGCACCTTTATCATAAATGACATTTATCAAGTGATCATAAAATAAACAGATAGAAAAACTTGAAGTACATATCTTGAAGTATTTCACCAAAACATCAAAGAAAAGTAAAATAAAAAATTATATCATGATATTTCAAAGCATTTAATTAGTACTGATTAAGATTCTTTTAAAATCATTAAAATCATTTTTCACCATTCTGAGCACTTTTTGAATGATTCTTTAACCACAGCTTTAAAAAGGTAGAGCTGGCTAGGGAAAATAAATAGGATCTTTCTTTGTTTCCATGGCATTGATCCAACATAAACACATTTTGTCCTCAATCAACTTTTATAGTATTAATTTTTGAGGGGAGAGGGGTAAAACTCAAAAATAAACTTATGAAGTTTTCGATCCGATATCGAACCTTTGATGCCTCCCCTTTAAAAAGAGACTTGTCTAGATATCCGATATCGAACTTTTGATGCCTCCCCTTAGAAAGAGACTTGTCTAGATATCCGATATCGAACTTTTGATGCCTCCCCTTAGAAAGAGACTTGTCTAGATATCCGATATCAACTTTTGATGCCTCCCCTTAGAGAAAGAGACTTGCCTAGATAACTGATATCAACTTTTGATGCCTCCCCTTAAAAATAGACTTGCCTAGATATCCGATATTGAACTTTTGATGCCTCCCCTTAGAAAGAGACTTGCCTAGATATCTGATATCAACTTTTGATGCCTCCCCTTAGAAAAAGAGACTTGCTTAGATATCCAATATCAACTTTTGATGCCTCCCCTTAGAAAAAGAGACTTGTCTAGATATCCGATATCAACTTTTGATGCCTCCCCTTAGAAAAAGAGACTAGCTTAGTTATTCGATATCAACTTTTGATGCCTCCCCTTAGAAAAAGAGACTTGCCTAGATATCCGATATCAACTTTTGATGCCTCCCCTTAGAAAAAGAGACTTGCTTAGTTATCCAATATCGAACCTTTGAGGCCTAGATAACCTTAATGATAAATCACAACACACAATGTACCTGCAAAAAAGCCATCAAACAATATTAAATAATAAGAGCAAACTTGAGAGTTCTGAATTTCTTAATTGCACAGATTTATAAAAGTCTCTTAATTGTGTACTATCATGCTTTAAATGCTATATTGCATTAGTCCTGATTAATCTTGACATTAACAGCAGTTGCAATATATTTTCTTTTAATGATACCCCTATTTCTTTCTCAACTAGAAATTCAAATGACAAATTAGATTTCAATTATATTTATTAAAGATTGACTACTTTGAGAAAATAAATGAAGTAGATATACTGGTATGTTCAATTTGATAACAAGATCATGTTGACCATAACTGAAGGTGATTACCATGGCCTTATTCTTAGCCATTAAAATATTTTTTTCAAAAACAGAATGATAAATTTTCTTTTTATATAACTGTTATTATGCATTTTGATAGTTTAGATTAGATGTATGATGTTTTTATATAATATATGTGAATGTGTTGCCTTTTTAATCAAACATATATTCTATGTTACCTTCAGCTCCTTTCTCTCAAGACCTTGGATGAAGAGGTATCACAGTTACTACAGAGCGTGAAGGATCAATCAAAAGAAGATGAAATACATTTCGAGACAGAAAGAAAAAGGGCTGATGAAGCAAGAAAGAGAGCAGAAGAAGAAAGACAAAGGGTAGAGGAAGAAGCAGCAAAAAGGGTAGAAGAGGCAAGAAGGCAGGAGGAGGAACAGAGGCAACTAGTAGAGGAACACGAGAGATATCTTGAAGACAAGGAAAAACAAGCACAGAATGATGTAAGAAGTCCTTTTAAATTATCTCTTACAAAAATATCTCAAGAGCTATATTGAAATGTAATTGAATTGCACTTGACAACATCATATGCCATTTTGAATGATTTTAGCTTTCTATACATGCCTGTTATCTCAAAATAATTCTTATCCTGCTACATGTATGTAAATGAGAAAAATATGTTTCTAGTTAATAACAGGTTACCATATTATAAAGTTTTTCACTGATGTACAAGAAGTAATAATTATCTTTCACTATTCTAGATAGATTTCACAACTCACTTAAATAGCATGTTTATTATTATCATGGGGTGTTTGATTGTGTCATCATTTATTGGGCAGCATTATATGTCCATAGTATAATCATAGTGTTATGTATACTATAGATGATTTATCAGTATATGACACTTATGGACAGAATATGGATATAAATGTGTACTTGTTCATATAGGATCAATATTTCAAAAGATCGATGTTGGAAAATTAACTGTATTTGACAGTAAATCTGTGATGCCCCTCCCTCCTCCCTCATAACTATGTTTGAGAAATGTTGATAAGTGTCATTGCGTTAAAGTAACACATTATCTTACATAATATGTAATACAGTAAATTTTTTGTAATTATTCCAATCTGTATTTTTGTACAGTATCAGTATGAGATTATCTCTTGTATTGTATGTCACTGTAGAATCCTAAGTTTATATCAAACTGTTGAAATACAGTTAATTTTCTGATATCGATCTTTTGAAATGCTCCCTAAATTAGAGGGAAAATATCAGCATCAAATTTACTGTATTACTTCATTGTGTTTGCTACCATTTGCTTTGTTCTGTAATAGTGTGTGCATATATGACTTGCACACTTAAGTACTATTTTTGACCTTCATCTATTTTTTAATATATCAAATTACACTTTAATGCTTCATTTTAATTTGATACCAAACAAGAAAAAAAACAGCAAATAAAGTAGCAATTACAACTGAAAAACATGTTTAACTAAACATTAGTCATTTTGAACATTATTAGACATGTAAACAGGTGGAAGTACAGTTGAATAATGCCTCATTTTTAGCAAAATTGTATAGGTTAACATATATTTCACATATGAAATATACTGCATTTATTCCATACTTAGTAGTGTTATATAGGTAAATAATATGCGGGAATATAATTGATATCTGAAGTGAGCGGGTGTTATATATTTACTATAAAAACTAACAAATCCAGTTTGAGAAATTCACTTGTATATTTCAATATTGGCCATTAACTCAAAACCTACCACAAGTACGACATCTATCTTTCGCTACAAAAGTTTATGTGCCTATGTCAATCATCATGATTACATACATGTACATATAACTACAGTATTATCTTGTATTTACTCATTCATTAAAAATGGCCATATATATTAACAATTATATTATAAAACCAGTCACAAGAGAAGAAAAATGCGTTCCAAAATTTTACTGAGCCATGTAGGTTTGTGAAGAGTACCATGTTTAAACGTAAACCATGATACCATGGTATACCATGGTTGCCATGAAATTACCATCAACTCTGACCATGGTGGCAATGATGTTTTTTGGTCAATTTTTGACCATGGCATACCATGGTATATCATGTTATACCATGTTTCATGGTATTTCATGTTCAAAGTTAACCATCAAATGCCATGGTATTATCATGGTATTTCATTGCCATGTTCCTGACCATCATTTACCATGGTATTACCATGGTATATCATGGTTGATTGCATTTCATGGCATTTCATTGTAAGGTGTGACAATCAAATACCATGGTATTTCAATGCCATGTTCCTGACTATAATTTACCATGGTATATCATGGTTGATGGCATTTCATTATAAGATGTGACAATCAAATACCATGGTCATACCATGGTATTTCATTGCCATGTTCCTGACCATCATTTACCATGGTATTACCATTGTATATCATGGTTGATGACATTTCATGGCATTTCATTGTACCGTGTGACAATCAATTACCATGGTCATACCGTGTCATTTCATTGCCAAAATCATAACTCTCATTTATCATGGTTTTATCATAGCATTTCATGGTTGGTGGTATTTCATGGCATTTTATTGTCAAACCTGACCATCAAATACTATGGTCATACCATGGTATTTCATTGCCAAAGTCATAACTATCATTTATCATGGCATATCATTGCATTTCGTGGTTGATTGTATTTCATTGCATTTCATTGTCAAACCTGACCATCAAATACCATGGTATTTCATTGCTAAAAAGAACTCTAAGAAGAGTGTCAAGTCTAAAATTGATCAGAGTTGAAATGGATCATGAAATGCATTGAAATACCACGTTTAACCATGAAATGCAATGAAATACAATGATTGATCATGATATGCAATGAAATGCAATGGTCTTTCTTGCAATGCAGTGAAATACAATGAAAGACCATGTTCAAAAAGTATTTTTACATGAAATATCTTTATTAATAAATGTTAATTAGATAACCAAATTATTATAATTAGTGATTCTGATATTCATCAAAATTACAACCTTATATACTTTTGTTCATTTATTTAATAAATTAATTTCTATGATGAACAATTAAGTTAATAACCCTAGAAACAAAAAATTTTGGGTAAATAAATATGCTTTACTTTTATTTGACTTTTGTCGGTAAAATAGGAGATAAACTTAATATTTTGTAAGTCCAACCTCCAGTCTTTGGTTAAACATCTTGACTGTACTTCATTGCATTTGATGGTTTGCATCCATCATTGCATTTGATGGTCTGCAACCATGAAATACTGCAAAATAACAGTGTTTTTAAATGCAAAATTTTAAGTATAGTGACCATGGTATACCATAGTAGATCATGGTAATTAAATGGCTCCACTGCATATCATGGTTGAATGTCTAGACCATGATATCACTGCATTTGATGGTATTTGACCATGTAATACTGTGAAACGGTGGTATTTTTTAGATACAAAATTACATGTTAATTGACCATGGTATACCATGGTATATCATGATCGTTAAATGGCACCATTGGATTTCATGGTCGGGAGCGCTTTTTTAACATGGAGTTTCCCATTGAAAAAATACTGCTGTTTCACAGTATTTCATGGTCAGAAACCATCAAATGCAATGATGTCATGGTCAAGAAACCATCAAATGCAATGATATCATGGTCGAGAACTTGACCATGATATCATTGCATTTGATGGTTTCTGACCACGAAATACTGTATTCTGCAGTATTTTTTCAATGGAAAACTCCATGTTAAAAACACGCTGTTAACCATGAAATATAATGGTGCCATTTAATGATCATGATCGGCCATGGTAATACCATGGTATTTCATTGCATTTCATGGCCATATACCATGGTATACCATGGCCATACCATGGTATACCATGGTATGGCCATGGTCCATTTCAACATGGTATGTATTCAGAAAATTACTCCTGAGATAGTGTCAGTACTCCCGAGGATACATAGTACAGATAAAGAAAAAAGATTGCGACATTAAGAGATCTTTGAAATTAAAGAGTTCCTCTATATTTTAAGAAATATGTTGAAGTTCAAGATGGCTTTAAAATACTTTATTTAATTCTTGCTAGTTAATTTATCATTTTGGATATGGTCACAGAGCAACTTAGTCAAAGGTTTACCAAACAGAATAATATATATTGCAAATATACGTTATAAAATAGACAAAGGAAGATATTATATAATTCAAAATGAGATATAAAGAATGCAACCTATAGCAGATTTGTGAAAGAGAAAGTCACATAAATTAGAAATAAATGATCCACTGTAAGCATTGATTTAAATGAGTCACCAAGGGAAATACAGTTAATTAGCCATAGAAGGCAAGCATGACTAGTTGGCCATGGAAGGCATACATGTATTATAACATAACAGTGGGTGATATAAATATCACCCACTGATATCACCTGCTCATCAGATCTATCATGTCACAAATTCAGAAAGTAGATACTTAGCCAGGGGACTTGACTATAAACCCTCATAATCTACTAAGTATAGAATAAATCAGTTATTAAATGCTCGATTTTTAATACAGGGAAATATCCTTTGGTAAATATATATTAACCCTCGGACTCTACGGAACCTCACGTTGATACATTGTATTTCCCTCAGATATACCCTTTATCAGAAACCTCCAATTAAATTAACTCTATATATTACAGGTGTCTAATAATGAATCTGCTCTCAATCAACTACAAACATACATCCAAATGTTAAGAAAACAATATCCAGACATAACACTAAAGCTTGACCAACTCAAGAAAAGAGAACTTGACATAACCAAGTCACTTAAAGAAATCCCATCAATAAACAAAAATTTGATAAACAATAAACAAGAGAATCCAGGAGAGGTATCTAAAGAGGAATGGCGAAGTAATAGACAAACACATGTGCAGCTGCTGAGGGAACTTGGTAATCTCCATAAGGAGATTGGTGAAGTAGAAAGGAATCCAATGGAATATGTGAAAGCTATTAGCATATATGAAACAGGAATAGTGCAGTGTAGAGATGAACTGAATGATGAGTTAGTGCAGTGTAGAGATGAACTGAATGATGAGTTATCTAAATATGAACAGAAAAAAAGATCTGCTCTCAAACTTTTCTTCAAGCATTGTCTTAAAACAGAAATTCCAATTAAGTACTCGGAAAATGAGACGAAGAATAAAGATGAACTTGAAGCAATACGAAGTAAATTAAAGGAAAGAATCTTACAGATCGACAGAAACGAGTCCTGTAACTGTTACGAAACTGGAATCTCAAAAGAAGAAAGGAAAGAATGTGAGGCAGAGAGAATTAAACAAATTGGAGAAATTTTTAAATGGATCCTTCAGGAAATGAAAACATTCATATCAAGTTTGGTACAGCAGACTTTGGATCTTCTTGATTTCCATGAGGATGACCTTGCCCTAATTGCATTTGGGTCATTCTCAAGAAAAGAAACAACACCTTTCTCTGATGTAGAATTTGCTGTAGTGCAGAACTCAGATGATTTGGAAATGCAGCCTGAATACAAAGAAACCATAACCAAGATGGTTATGATCCTTCACCTGAAGTTCCTAGCATTTGGCGAAACTGTCCTCCCAGCTATGTCAATAGATACATTGAATCAATCTGACCTTAATGACAAAACAAAGGACTGGTACCTTGACTTACGAAGTTATGTAAAAATAAAACAGGGAATCTCTTTTGATGGACTCATGCCAAATGCCAACAAAACACCCTATTATGTCAGTCCTCAAAATAACTGCTTCCGGTTGACAAATACCAAGGCTGCATTTATAGCGAATTATGATGAAATGAAAGAAAGTGATCTGGAAAAGGAATTATATTTCTTTAAAGGGGACTTCACAACATTGTTTGGAGACACAACTGTTGAGAAAGATTTGAAAGAAAAATTCAAAAACAATAAGAATCAAAGACAAACAATTTTGAAGCTTATCAAAAATCAGCTCAGGGAAGACTTGGTCAAACACTCCTGTATAAAAAAAATGTATGACAGTAAATACAAGAAAAAACTGATAAAGAAAAAATCACTTCATGTAAAGAGAGAAATTTATCGCTTGCCAAGTGTTGTAGTGAACAACTTACTCCAACTGATGAATGGCAACGTAGATTGCATATGGGACATTCAAGAACTAAAAGGACTGAATAGTACCATAATGCATGACTTACAAATGATCCTGTCCACAGCTGCAGAAATACGATTAAGATGTTATGCAGAGAACAATGGTCAAGTAGATGAGATAAAAGATCAATTGTTACCAAAGCTCCTTGTCCCAGATGGCACTGACCAAACAACCTTTAGCGAAGATCTCATTTTGCGCTACTACCAATCTGCTATACCACTTGTCTATGCTATTGAAGTAGAAACTTCAGAAGAAACAGTGGAAAAGATGAAGGAAGGAGAAAAGACATCTCTCCACAATCAACCTGACCCAAATGCTATCAAGAAAGAGAATTTAGAAGAATCAGCTCTTGAAATACTTAAAGGACAAGCATCTCTGTATGATCCATCAGATCTGAACAATGCAATTGCCTATATACTGATGAGAAATCAAGACAAGGCAAAAGAGTACTTGGAAAAAGCAAATGAAACATATGTCAGCTCTGAGACAACGCAACTGATTATGCATATTCTGTGTAATGTGTATATTGAGGATGACAGTATAAGCAAGCCTTTTCTGGACAAACTGAAAAATAGAGTACTTGAGAGCAAAAACATAGATACTATGAATACAATTGGTTGTGTCCTCCAACAAAAGGGTGATATTGAGGAAGCTACTGAAGTACTAGAAACAAGTGTTGAAGAATCACCTCAAGATGTTAATTCGCTAACACTTTTGCTGTCAGCTTATGAGGAGGGTGGAAAGAGAGAAAAACATGATGACCTCTTAAAGAAACACCCAGCATTAGCAGAGGTGAACACATTATGTTATATGATAATTAGACTCCAGATGAAAATCTGGAGTCTATTGCTTTTGCCAGTTTTCTTTTTATTATTAGACTCCAGATGAAAATCTGGAGTCTATTGCTTTTGCCAGTTTTCTTATTATTAGACTCCAGATGAAAATCTGGAGTCTATTGCTTTCGTCAGTTTTCTTTATTATTATTAGACTCCAGATGTCAATCTGGAGTCTATTGTTTTTGCCAGTATTCTTCTTCTTTATTAGACTCCAGATGTCAATCTGGAGTCTATTGTTTTTGCCAGTATTCTTATTCTTCTTCTTATTATTCTTATTTTTCTTTTTGAGTTTTTTCAGTAACTATAAGGTATCCAGTAAAGACCATTATACAGTTGATTTAGGTTCAGTATCTAGTTGGTGGGAAATTGGGTCAAATTTTTATTTAGGTCAAAGGTCAAGAACTAGGTCAAATCCAGTACTTTGTCACTTTTTTCAATTTTCTCAGTCGTCCTTCAATATTTTCGATCCAGGTTTTTTTCATTGTGTTCCTTATAAAAAAGTAGGAAAGCTAGGGTCGATTTACTTTTTTGATATCTCAAACCGATTTTGAGATATGGCGTCCAGAAAGTAGGTCACACCAAAACGTGCTCCAAATTCAATGTATGAGTTATGAATTAGGGGTAGAATTTTGTCAGGAATCCGAATCTACAAACCAAATTTCGATCCGACTCCTGGTTCGGAAGTTATGACGTTTTGAATACTCAAAAATCGCTAAATTTTGTGCCCATGTTAAGTCAATGGGAAAAAAGATTTTTTTGAGATGAAAAATACGAAATATAGACTGAGTTCAGCTTAATTTAATGAAAGCCTTCAAAAGAAGGGGACCTCAAAAGCCATCTAGCTTCAGAATTTGGACACCAAAATTCCTAGGTCAAAATCTAGGTCAAATTCAAAGGTTTTCCTTATTTTTGCGATTCTGACACTACACTTCAATTATATTCTTCGAAATTGTGTATACATGTAGCCAAGAGTGTGCTAATAGTGTTAGCCTTTTGCCGTCAGAAAGTATTTTGACCCACTTTTGAGATATGGTGTCCGAAAAGTAGGTCAAAATAAAAAGTTCTCCAAATTTAACGTATGAGTTATGAATTAGGAATAGAATTTTGTCAGGAATCCGAATCTGCAAACCAAATTTCGATCCTACTTCCGGTTCGGAAGTTATGGCGTGTCCGAAAAGTAGGTCAAAATAAAAAGTTTCCAAATTTAACGTATGAGTTATGAATTAGGGGTAGAATTTTGTCAGGAATCTGAATCTGTAGACCACATTTCGATCCGACTTCCGGTTCCGAAGTTATGGCGTGTCCAAAAAGTAGGTCAAAATAAAAATTCGCCAAATTTAACGTATGAGTTATGAATTAGGGGTAGAATTTTGTCAGGAATCCGAATCTTTAACTCAAATTTCGATCCGACTTCCGGTTCGGAAGTTATGGCGTTTTGAAATTTCGGAAAATCGATCTGATGGTATCCTGATAGAAAGTCAAGAGTAGAGAAGAAAATATTGAAAAATTCATCCATCCTTCCTATCTGATCATATCCTATCCTATCCTTCCTATCTATCCTTCCTTCGTATCCTTTCCTTCATATCCTTCCTATCCTCTCCTATCATATCCTTTCTTCCTATTCTGTTCTATCCTATCCTTCTTTCTTATTCTATCCTATCGTTCCAACCCATTCTATCCTTTCCTACCTTCCTATTTTATCCATCCATCCTATCGTTCCAACCCATTCTATCCTTTCCTACCTTCCTATTTTATCCATCCATCTTATTCTGGATGACTCAGCTTATTCTGGATGACTTGTTTTATTTTAGATGACTGGGCTTAAAAAAGTCTAGATCTGGAGTCTGAAATTGAACTTCGTTCAATTTTCAAAGTCTAGTTATTATTATTATTATTAGACTCCAGATTGAAAATCTGGAGTCTATTGCTTTTGCCAGTTTTCTTATTATTATTATTATTAGACTCCAGATTGAAAATCTGGAGTCTATTGCTTTTGCCGGTTTTCTTATTATTATTATTCTTTCTCTCTTGTCACGTTTTCTCGGTAACTAGAAGGACTTACTTAAATCTGCTAACACAGTCAACTAGGTAATGAGGCCTAGTTTCTGGGAAATTAGGTCAACTTTTTATCTAGGTCAAAGGTCAAGAACTAGGTCAAATCGTGGTTTTTCACTATTTTACAAGTTTTCTCAGTCGTCCTTCGGTATTTTCACTCCGGGTTTTTTTCATCATGTTCCTTAGAAAAAGCTTATTACGAATGGTAAACCGTTTTTTGATTACTCTTACCGATTTTGAGATATGGTGTCCGAAAAGTAGGTCAGAACATAAAAAGTTCTCCAAATTCAACGTGTGAATCATCATATAAGTGTAGAATTATCTCAGGAATCCGAATCTGCAAACAAAATTTCGATCCGACTTCCGGTTCGGAAGTTATTGCGTTTTGAAATCTCAAAAATCGCTAAATTTGGTGCCCATGTTAAGCCAATGGGAAAAAAGACTTTTTCGAAGTGTAAAATACAAGATATAGACTGAGCACAGCTTAACATAATGAATGCCTATAAAAGAAGGGGACCTCAAAAGCTACCTAGCTTCAAAATTTGGACACCAAAATGCCTAGGTCAAAATCTAGGTCAAATTCATAGTTTTTCCTTATTTTTACGATTCTGACACTACACTTAAATAATTTGCTTCAAAATTTTGTATACAGGTAGCAAAGAGTGTACTAATAGTGTTAGCCTTTTGCCGTCAGAAAGTATTTTGACCCACTTTTGAGATATGGTGTCCGAAAAGTAGGTCAAAATAAAAATTTCTCATAATTTATTATATGAGCTATGAGTTAAGGGTAGAATTTTCTCAGGAATCCGAATCTGCAAACCAAATTTCAATCTGACTTTTCGTTGGGAAGTTATGGCGTTTTGAAAGCTCAAAAATCGCTAATTTTGGTGCCCCATGTTATGTCAATGAGAAAAAAGATTTTTTTGAAGTGTAAAATACCAGATAAGGACTGAGTACAGCTTAAGATTCTGAAAGTCTATAAAAGAAGGGGACCTGGAAGGCTATCTAGCTTTAAAATTTGGACACCAAAATCCCTAGGTCAAAATCTAGGTCAAATACATAGTTTTTCCTTATTTTTGCGATTCTGGCACTACACTTTTAGGATTTGCTTCAAAATTTTGTATACAGGTAGCAAAGAGTGGGCTAATAGTGTTAGCCTTTTGCCGTCAGAGAGTATTTTGACCCACTTTTGAGATATGGTGTCCGAAAAGTAGGTAAAAATAAAAAATTCTCCAAATTTTACATATGAGTTATGAATTAAGGGTAGAATTTTCTCAGGAGTCCGAATCTTTAAACCAAATTTCAATCTAACTTCTGGTTAGATAGTTATAGCGGTTTGAAGTCTCGAAAAGTCGATATGATGATATCCCCATGTTAAGCCAATGGAGTCGAAGATAAAAAATTGAGAGTTGTCTAAATGTCTAAATTCTAGCTGATTCGATCAGCTTATTCTGGATGACTCAGCTTACAAGTATTCTGGATGACTCAGCTTAAAAAAAAGTATTAAATCTGGAGTCTTAAATTGAACTTGTTCAATTTACATGTCTAGTTATTCTTTCTTTGCGCGTTTTCTCAGCAACTAGAGGGACTTCCTAAAATCTGCTAACATAGTCAACTAGGTAATGAGTTCTAGTTTCTGGGAAATTAGGTCAAATGTTTATCTAGGTCAAAGGTCAAGAACTAGGTCAAATCGTCTCTTTTTGCTATTTCACAAGTTTTCTCAGTCGTCCTTTGGTATTTTCGCTCCGGGTTTTTTTCATCATGTTCCTTAGAAAAAAAGCTAATTCTGTAATGCAAACCGTTTTTTGATTACTCTTACCGATTTTGAGATATGGCGTCCGAAAAGTAGGTCAGAACATAAAAAATTCTCCAAATTCAACGTGTGAATTATCAAATAAGTGTAGAATTATCTCAGAAATCCGAATCTGCAAACAAAATTTTGATCCGACTTCCGGTTCGGAAGTTATAGCGTTTTGAAATCTCAAAAATCGCTAAATTTGGTGCCCATGTTAAGTCAATGGGAAAAAAGGCTTTTTCGAAGTGTAAAATACAAGATATAGACTGAGTTCAGCTTAACATATTGAATGCCTATAAAAGAAGGGGACCTCAAAAGCTACATAGCTTCGAAATTTGGACACCAAAATGCCTAGGTCAAAATCTAGGTCAAATTCATAGTTTTTCCTTATTTTTGCGATTCTGGCACTACACTTTTAGGATTTGCTTCAAAATTTTGTATACAGGTAGCAAAGAGTGTGCTAATAGTGAGAGCCTTTTGCCGTCAGAAAGTATTTTGACCCACTTTTGAGATATGGTGTCCGTAAAGTAGGTCAAAATAAAAATTTCTCATAATTTAACTTATGAGTTATGAATTAAGGGTAGAATTTTCTCAGGAATCCGAATCTGCAAACCAAATTTCAATCCGACTTTTCGTTGGGAAGTTATGGCGTTTTGAAAGCTCAAAAATCGCTAATTTTGGTGCCCCATGTTATGTCAATGAGAAAAAAGATTTTTTTGAAGTGTAAAATACCAGATAAAGACTGAGTACAGCTTAAGATTCTGAAAGTCTATAAAAGAAGGGGACCTCGAAGGCTATCTAGCTTAAAATTTGGACACCAAAATCCCTAGGTCAAAATCTAGGTCAAATACATAGTTTTTCCTTATTTTTGCGATTCTGGCACTACACTTTTAGGATTTGCTTCAAAATTTTGTATACAGGTAGCAAAGAATGGGCTTATAGTGTTAGCTTTTTGCCGTCAGAGAGTATTTTGACCCACTTTTGAGATATGGTGTCCGAAAAGTAGGTCAAAATAAAAAATTCTCCAAATTTTACATATGAGTTATGAATCAAGGGTAGAATTTTCTCAGGAATCTGAATCTGCAAACCAAATTTCGATCCTACTTCCGGTTCCAAAGTTATGGCGTGTCCGAAAAGTAGGTCAAAATAAAAATTCGCCAAATTTGACGTATGAGCTATGAATAAGGGGTAGAATTTTGTCAGGAATCCGAATCTTTAAATCAAATTTCGATCCGATTTCCGGTTTGAAAGTTATGGCGTTTTGAAATTTCGAGAAAAATCGATCTGATGTTATCCTGATAGAAAGTCAAGGAAAAAAGATTTTTTTGAAGTGTAAAATACGAGATATAGATTGAGTACAGCTTAAGATAATGAATTCCTATAAAAGAAGGGGACCTCAAAAGCTACCTAGTTTCAATATTTGGACACCAAAATGCCTAGGTCAAAATCTAGGTCAAATTCATAGTTTTTCCTTATTTTTGCGATTCTGGCACTACACTTTTAGGATTTGCTTCAAAATTTTGTATACAGGTAGCAAAGAGTGTGCTAATAGTGTTAGCCTTTTGCCGTCAAAGAGTATTTTGACCCACTTTTGAGATATGGTGTCCGAAAAGTAGGTCAAAATAAAAGTTCTCCGAATTTAGCATATGAGTTATGAAATAAGGATAGAATTTTCTGAGGAATCTGAATCTGCAAACCAAATTTCGATCCGACTTTCTGTTTGAAAGTTATAGCGTTTTGAAAGCTCGAAAATTGCTAAATTTGGTGCCCCGTGTTATGTCAATAGGGAAAAAGATTTTTTTGAAGTCTTAAATACCAGATATAGACTGAGTACAGCTTAACATTCTGAAAGCCTTTAAAAGAAGGGGACCTCGAAGGCTATCTAGCTTTAAAATTTGGACACCAAAATGCCAAGGTCAAAATCTAGGGCAAATTCATAATTTTCCTTATTTTTGCGATTCTGACATTACACTTTAATGATTTGCTTCGAAATTTTGTATACAGGTAGCAAAGAGTGTGCTTATAGTGATAGCCTTTTGCCGTCAGAAAGTATTTTGACCCTCTTTTGAGATATGGTGTCCAAAAAGTAGGTCAAAATAAAAAAATCTCCAAATTTAATGTATGAGTTATGAATTAAGGGTAGAATTTTCTCAGGAGTCCGAATCTTTAAACCAAAATACAATCTAACTTCTGGTTAGATAGTTATAGCGGTTTGAAGTCTCGAAAAGTCGATATGATGATATCCCCATGTTAAGCCAATGGAGTCGAAGATAAAAAATGGAGAGTTGTCTAAATGTCTAAATTCTAGCTGACTCGATCAGCTTATTCTGGATGACTCAGCTTACAAGTATTCTGGATGACTCAGCTTAAAAAAAGAATTAAATCTGGAGTCTTAAATTGAACTTGTTCAATTTACATGTCTAGTTATTATTATTCTTCCAACGTTTTCTCCTTAACTAGAAGACATTGAGTCAAGACCTGTATATGGTTAATTTAGGTCCAGTATCTAGTTTCTCGGAAATTAGGTCAAATTTTTATCTAGGTCAAAGGTCAGGAACTGGGTCAAATCCAGTACTTTGTCACTTTTTTCAATTTTCTCAGTCGTCCTTCAGTATTTTCGATCCGGGTTTTTTTCATTGTGTTCCTCATAAAAAAGTAGGAAAGCTAGGGTCGATTTAGTTTTTTGATATCTCGAACCGATTTCGAGATATCAGTGTCCGAAAACGAGGTCCGAAAAAAAGTTCTCCGAATCCGATGTCCAGGATTATAGTCTTATAGGAAATTTTCTCAGGATTCCGAATCTGAAAACCGAATTGATATCCGACTTCCGATTCAGGAGTTATGACGTTTTGAAAGTTCGAGGAAAATCGATCTGATGGTACCCTCATAGAATGTCAAGAAAAGTGAAATAAAATTAAAAAAATACCAGTCCAGTCCATTTCCAGGTCCAAGTCAAGCTCAAGTCCAGGTCCAAGTCCAGGTCCAAGTCCAGTTTTGTCCAAGTCAAGTCTAGGTCCAAATCCAGTCCAGGACCTAGATCAAAATTTAGGTCTATCCTATCCTTTCTATCTAGATGATCTTATTCTGGATGATTCTCCCTTCCTATCTATCCTTCCTTCCTATCCTTCCTTCCTATTCTATCCTATTCTTCCTTCTCATTCAATCCAAGTCCAGGTACATGTCCAGGTCCAAGTCAAGTCTAGGTCTAAATCCAGTCCAGGGCCTAGGTCAAAATCTAGGTCAAATTCAAAGTTTTTCCTTATTTTGCGATTCTGACACTACACTTTAATTATATTGTTCGAAATTTTGTATACTTGTAGCCAAGAGTGTGCTAATAGTGTTAGCCTTTTGCCGTCAGAAAGTATTTTGACCCACTTTTGAGATATGGTGTCCGAAAAGTAGGTCAAAATAAAAAGTTTTCCAAATTTAACGTATGAGTTATGACTTAAGAGTAAAATTTTATAAGGAATCCGAATCTGCAAACCAAATTTCGATCCGACTTCTTGTTCGGAAGTTATGACATTTTGAAAGCTCAAAAATCGCTAAATTTGGTGCCCCATGTTATGTCAATGGGAAAAAAGATTTTTTTGAAGTGTAAAATTCGAGATATAGACTAAGTACAGCTTGAAATAATGAAAGCCAATGAAAGAAGGGGACCTCAAAGGCTACCTAACTTCAAAATTTGGACACCAAAATCCCTAGGTCAAAATCTAGGTCAAATTCATAGTTTTTCCTTATTTTTGTGATTCTGACACTATATTGAAATGATTTGCTTCAAAATTTTGTATACAGGTAGGAAAGAGTGTGCTAATAGTGTTAGCCTTTTGCCGTCAGAAAGTATTTATTCTGATAGAAAGTCAAGAGTAGAGAAGAAAATATTGAAAAATTCATTCATCCATCCTTCCTATCTGATCCTATCCTATCCTATCCTTCCTTCGTATCCTTTCCTTCCTATCCTTCCTATCCTCTCCTATCATATCCTTTCTTCCTATTCTGTTCTATCCTATCCTTCTTTCTTATTCTATCCTATCGTTCCTTCCCATTCTATCCTATCCTACCTTCCTGTTTTATCCATCCATCTTATTCTGGATGACTCAGTTTATTCTGGATGACTCGGCTTATTTTAGATGACTGGGCTTAAAAAAAGTCTGGATCTGGAGTCTGAAATTGAACTTCGTTCAATTTCCCAAGTCTAGTTATTATTATTCTTTCAGAATCTTCCTCCTTCCCAGATTTCTCACCAACTAGAAGAGCTTACTTTAAGCTGCTTAGATGATCAACTAGGGAATGTATCTGGGATGATGGGAAATTAGGTCAAATTTTTTTCTAGGTCAAAGGTCAAGAACTAGGTCAAATCCAGTACTTTGTCACTTTTTTCAATTTTCTCGGTCGTCCTTCAATATTTTCAATCCGGGTTTTTTTCATTGTGTTCCTCATAAAAAAGTAGGGGAAAACAGGTCGATTTAGTTTTTTGATATCTCAAACCGATTTCGAGATATCAGTGTCCCAAAACGAGGTCCAAAAAAAGGTTCTCCCAATTAAATGTCCAGGCTACTGGTCTTGTAGGAAATTTTCTCAGGATTTCGAATCTGAAAACCAAATTTCGATCCGACTTCCGGTTCGGAAGTTATATCGTTTTGAAAGCTCAAAAATCGCTAAATTTGGTGTCCCATGGTAATTCAATGGAAAAAAAGATTTTTTTGAAGTGTAAAATATGAGATATAGACTAAGTACAGCTAAACATAATGGAAGCCCATAAAAGAAAGGGACCTCAAAAGCCATCTAGCTTAAAAATTTTGACACACAAATGCCTAGGTCAAAATCTAGGTCAAATTTAAAGTTTTTCCTTATTTTTGCGATTCTGACACTACACTTTAATTATATTCTTCGAAATTGTGTATACCTGTAGCCAAGAGTATGCTAATAGTGTTAGCTTTTTGCCGTCAGAAAGTATTTTGACCCACTTTTGAGATATGTTGTCCCAAAAGTAGGTCAAAATATAAAGTTCTTCAAATTTAACGTATGAGTTATGAATTAGGGGTAGGATTTTGTCAGGAATCCGGATCTGCAAACCAAATTTCGATCAGACTTCCGGTTCGGAAGTTATGGCGTGTCCGAAAAGTAGGTCAAAATAAAAAGTTCTACAAATTCAACGTATGAGTTATGAATTAAGGGTAGAATTATCCCAGGAATCCGAATCTGCAAACCAAATTTCAATCCGACTTTTGGTTTGGAAGTTATGGCGTTTTGAAAACTCAAAAATCGCTAAATTTGGTGCCCATGTTAAGTCAATGGGAAAAAAGATTTTTTTAAAGTGAAAAATACGAAATATAGACTGAGTTCAGCTAAATATAATGGAAGCTTTTAAAAGAAGGGGACCTCAAAAGCCATCTAGCTTAAAAATTTGGACACACAAATGCCTAGGTCAAAATCTAGGACAAATTCAAAGTTTTTCCTTATTTTTGCGATTCTGACACTACACTTTAATTATATTCTTCGAAATTGTGTATACATGTAGCCAGGAGTATGCTTATAGTGTTAGCCTTTTGCCGTCAAAAAGTATTTTGACCCACTTTTGAGATATGGTGTCCCAAAAGTAGGTCAAAATAAAAAAATCTTCGAATTTAACGTTGAGTTATAAATAAGGGGTAGAATTTTATTAGGAATCCGAATCTGCAAACCAAATTCTGATCCGACTTCCCGTTCGGAAATTATGGCGTTTTGAAAGCTCAAAAATCGCTAAATTTGGTGCCCATGTTAAGTCAATGGGAAAAAAGATTTTTTTGAAGTGAAAAATACGAAATATAGACTGAGTTCAGCTAAATATAATGAAAGCCTTTTAAAAGAAGGGGACCTCATAAGCCATCTAGCTTCAAAATTTGGACACCAAAATGCCTAGGTCAAAATCTAGGTCAAATTCAAAGTTTTTTCTTATTTTTGCGATTCTGACACTACACTTTAATTATATGCTTAGAAATTGTGTATACATGTAGCAAAGAGTGTGCTTATAGTGTAAGCCTTTTGCCGTCAAAAAGTATTTTGACCCACTTTTGAGATATGGTGTCCCAAAAGTAGGTCAAAATAAAAAAAATCTTCAAAATTAACGTATGAGGTATGAATAAGGGGTAGAATTTTATCAGAAATCCGAATCTGCAAATCAAATTTTGATTCGACCTCCTGTTCGGAAGTTATGGCGTTTTGAAAGCTCTAAAATCACTAAATTTGCTGCCCCATGTTATGTCAATGGGAAAAAAGATTTTTTGAAGTGTAAAATACGAGATATAGACTGATTACAGCTTAATATAATGAAAGCCTATTAAAGAAGGGGACCTTGAAGGCTACTTAGCTCCAAAATTTGGACACCAAAATGCCTAGGTCAAAATCTAGGTCAAATTTATAGTTTTCCCTTATTTTTGCGATTCTGACACTATATTTAAATGATTTGCTTTAAAATTTTGTATACAGGTAGCAAAGAGTATGCTAATAGTGTTAGCGTTTTGCCGTCAGAGAGTATTTTGACCCACTTTTGAGATATGGTGTCCGAAAAGTAGGCCAAAGTAAAAAGTTTTCCAAATTTAACGTATGAGTTATGAATTAAGGGGAGAATCTTCTCAGAAATCTAGATCTGCAAACCAAATTTCGATCCGACTACTTGTTCTTAAGTTATGGCGTTTTGAGATCTCAAAAATCGCTAAATTTGGTGCCCCATGTTAAATCAATTGGACCGAATAATGTTTTGAATTGTAAAAATACGAGATATAGAATGAGTACAGCTAAACATAATGAAAGCCCATAGAAGAAGGGGACCTCAAAAGCTACTTTCCTTCAAAGTTTGGACACCAAAATACCTAGTTCAAAATCTAGGTCAAATTCATAGTTTTTTTTTATTTTGCGATTCTGACACTACACTTCAATGATATTCTCCGAAATTTTGTATACTTGTAGCAAAGAGTGTGCTAATAATGTTAACATTTTGTCGTCAATAAGTTTTTTGACCCACTTTTGAGATATGGTGTCCGAAATGTAGGTCAAAATAAAAAGTTCTCCAATTTTAAAGTATGAGTTATGAATTAGGGGTAGAATTTCCTCAGGAATCCGGAGGGTGTCTACAAAACTAAGACCTAAGACCTAAGACCTACAAAACTAAGACCCCCACGTAATAAAACTAAGACCCTGTTATAAAACTAAGACCCCCACGTTATAAAACTAAGACCCTGTTATAAAACTAAGACCCCCCATGTAATAAAACTAAGACCCTGTTATAAAACTAAGACCCCCCACGTTATAAAACTAAGACCCTGTTATAAAACTAAGACCCCCCACGTAATAAAACTAAGACCCTGTTATAAAACTAAGACCCCCCACGTTATAAAACTAAGACCCTGTTATAAAACTAAGACCCCCCACGTAATAAAACTAAGACCCTGTTATAAAACTAAGACCCTCCACGTAATAAAACTAAGACCCTGTTATAAAACTAAGACCCCCCACGTTATAAAACTAAGACCCTGTTATAAAACTAAGACCCCCCACGTTATAAAACTAAGACCCTGTTATAAAACTAAGACCCCCCACGTTGTAAAACTAAGACCCTGTTATAAAACTAAGACCCTGTTATAAAACTAAGAATCAATCATCGTGGCTTGCTCTGCTCGCGAGGTAGTCTTGCCTCTGGCACATGTGTTCCCCAGTAACATACAGATTATACAAAAGATAGTCTTATAGATATAGATATAAAGATAAGCTTAAGGTCTTGGAGAAGTTATTCGAAATTTACACCAAACAGGAAATGAAAAAACCATGTGATTTTAGATTTTTTGAACTAAGATAGCAGAGTTCTGCTTTGATCTTCAGTCATTTTTACTACTCCCATTTATCATTTACATGACCAGGATCACACTGGACATGTCAAAATGACCCTAACCATGCTGAAATGGTTTTTCAGCCCTCTGAAAATGTGACTGAAAAAAGTTAAAAGTAAGGGTATCGGTAAGGTCACTGAACATAATATTTTGATTTTTTCAGAAAATGTGCCCAATATATTAATTAATGTTTTAATCAAAATTTCAAAGCTCCTATCATTTAGAGCAATATGTTGGACACATTTTCTGAAAAATTCAAAATATTCTGGGGGGTCTTAGTTTTATAACAGGGTCTTAGTTTTATTACGTGGGGGTCTTAGTTTTGTAACAGTGTCTTAGTTTTATAACGTGGGGGTCTTAGTTTTATAACAGGGTCTTAGTTTTATAACGTGGGGGGTCTTAGCTTTATAACAGGGTCTTAGTTTTATAACGTGGGGGGTCTTAGTTTTATAACAGGGTCTTAGTTTTATAACGTGGGGGGGTCTTAGTTTTATTACGTGGGCGGTGTTAGTTTTATAACAGGGTCTTAGTTTTATAACGTGGGGGTCTTAGTTTTATAACAGGGTCTTAGTTTTATAACGTGGGGGTCTTAGTTTTATAACAGGGTCTTAGTTTTATAACGTGGGGGGTCTTAGTTTTATAACAGGGTCTTAGTTTTATTACGTGGGGGGTCTTAGTTTTATAACAGGGTCTTAGTTTTATAACGTGGGGGGTCTTAGCTTTATAACAGGGTCTTAGTTTTATAACGTGGGGGGTCTTAGTTTTATAACAGGGTCTTAGTTTTATAACGTGGGGGGGTCTTAGTTTTATTACGTGGGCGGTCTTAGTTTTATAACAGGGTCTTAGTTTTATAACGTGGGGGTCTTAGTTTTATAACAGGGTCTTAGTTTTATTACATGGGGGGTCTTAGTTTTATAACAGGGTCTTAGTCTTATAACGTGGGAGGTCTTAGTTTTATACCAGGGTCTTAGTTTTATTACGTGGGGGGTCTTAGTTTTGTAGGTCTTAGGTCTTAGTTTTGTAGACACCCGGAATCTGGATCTGAAATCAAAATTGCAATCCGACCCCCGGTTTAGATTCTACGCCATTTTGAAGTTTGAAATTCGCACTTGACAGTATTCACGATGCAGATTGATCAAATATACTTTCAAAAATTCCTGCATACCCTACTTTACCTCTCTACCTACTCAGCTACTTATTTGACTACTTACTCAATTACTTAATTAGTTATTACTTACTTAGCAACTTACTCAGCTACTAACTCAGGTACTTACTCAGCTACTTACTCAGCTACCTACTCAGCTTTTTACTCAGTTACTTACTCAACGACTACTAAGGTACTTACTCAGCTAATTACTCAGTTACTTACTCAGCTCTTTACTGATCAATCTAGGTCAAATAAATCTGGAGTCTTAAATTGAACTTGTTCAATTTCACAAATCTAGTTATTATTATTAGACTCCAGATGAAAATCTGGAGTCTATTGCTTTCGTCAGTTTTCTTTATTATTATTATTATTCTTTCAGAATCTTCCTCCTTCCCAGATTTCTCACCAACTAAAAGAATTTACTTTAAGCTGCTTACATGATCAACTAGGGGCAGTTCCTGGGATGATGGGAAATTAGGTCAAATTTTTATCTAGGTCAAGGGTCAAGAACTAGGTCAAATCAAGGTCAAATCAACATTCTGTCAATTATCTTCGTTGTTGTTTGTCGTAACTACTTCATCTTAGTTTCTACATGTAGCTTAGAAAAAAACAAATCGAGAGTGTGCCATCCGTTTTTTGATTACTCTTAGCGATTTTGAGATATGGCGTCCTGAAAGTAGGTCAAAACCAAAAAGTTCTTCAAATTTAACATTTGAGCTATGAAATAAGGGTAAAATTTTCTCAGGAATCCGAATCTGCAAACCAAATTTTGATCCGACTTCCCGTTCGGAAGTTATGGCGTTTTGAAAGCTCAAAAATCGCTAAATTTGGTGCCCATGTTAAGTCAATGGGAAAAAATATTTTTTTGAAGTGAAAAATACGAAATATAGACTGAGTTCAGCTAAATATAATGAAAGCTTTAAAAAGAAGGGGACCTCATAAGCCATCTAGCTTCAAAATTTGGACACCAAAATGCCTAGGTCAAAATCTAGGTCAAATTCAAAGTTTTTCCTTATTTTTGCGATTCTGACACAACAGATTAATTATATTCTTTGAAATTTTGTATACATGTAGCTAAGAGTCTGCTAATAGTGTTAGCCTTTTGCCGTCAGGAAGTATTTTGCCCAATTTTTGAGATATGGTGTCCGAAAAGTAGGTCAAAATAAAAAATTCTCAAAATTTGACGTTTGAGTTATGAATTAAGTATAGAATTTTCTTAGGAATCCGAATCTGCAAACCAAATTTCGATCCGACTTCCGGTTTAGAAGTTATGGCGTGTCCGAAAAGTAGGTCAAAATATAAAGTTTCCAAATTTAACGTATGAGCTATGAATTAAGGATAGAATTTTCTCTGGAATCCAAATCTGCAAACCAAATTTCGATCCGACTTCCGGTTCGGAAGTTATGGTGTTTTGAAAGCTCAAAAATCGCTAAATTTGGTGCCCCATGTTATGTCAATGGGAAAAAACATTTTTTTGAAGTGTAAAATACGAGATATAGACTGAGTACAGCTAAACATAATGGAAGCCCAATAAAAGAAGGGGACCTCAAAACCTTCTAATTTTGAAAATTTGGACAACAAAATGCCTAGGTCAAAATCTAGGTCAAATTCAAAGCTTTTCCTTATTTTTGCGATTCTGACACTACACTTTAATTATATTCTTCGAAATTGTGTATACATGTAGCCAAGAGTGTGCTAATAGTGTTAGCCTTTTGCCGTCAAAAAGTATTTTGACCCACTTTTGAGATATGGTGTCCCAAAAGTAGGTCAAAATAAAAAAATCTTCAAATGTAACGTATGAGTTATGAATAAGGAGTAGAATTTTATCAGGAATCCGAATCTGCAAATCAAATTCTGATTCGACCTCCTGTTCGGAAGTTATGGTGTTTTGAAAGCTCAAAAATCGCTAAATTTGCTGCCCCATGTTATGTCAATGGGAAAAAAGATTTTTTTGAAGTGTAAAATACGAGATATAGACTGAGTACAGCTTAATATAATGAAAGCCTATTAAAGAAGGGGACCTCGAAGGCTACTTAGCTCCAAAATTTGGACACCAAAATGCCTAGGTCAAAATCTAGGTCAAATTTATAGTTTTCCCTTATTTTTGCGATTCTGACACTATATTTAAATGATTTGCTTTAAAAGTTTGTATACAGGTAGCAAAAAGTATGCTAATAGTGTTAGCGTTTTGCCGTCAGAAAGTATTTTGACCCACTTTTGAGATATGGTGTCCGAAAAGTAGGCCAAAGTTAAAAGTTTTCCAAATTTAACGTATGAGTTATGAATTAAGGGTAGAATTTTCTCAGAAATCTAGATCTGCAAACCAAATTTCGATCCGACTACTTGTTTTGAAGTTATGGCGTTTTGAAATCTCAAAAATCGCTAAATTTGGTGCCCCATGTTAAATCAATGGGACCGAATAATTTTTTGAAGTATAAAAATACGAGATATAGAATGAGTACAGCTAAACATAATGAAAGCCCATAGAAGAAGGGGACCTCAAAAGCTACTTTCCTTCAAAGTTTGGACACCAAAATACCTAGTTCAAAATCTAGGTCAAATTCATAGTTTTTTTTATTTTGCGATTCTGACACTACACTTCAATGATATTCTCCGAAATTTTGTAAACTTGTAGCAAAGAGTGTGCTAATAATGTTAACATTTTGCCGTCAATAAGTTTTTTGACCCACTTTTGAGATATGGTGTCCGAAATGTAGGTCAAAATAAAAAGTTCTCCAATTTTAAAGTATGAGTTATGAATTAGGGGTAGAATTTCCTCAGGAATCTGGATCTGAAATTAATCCGACCCCCGGTTTAGATTCTACGCCATTTTGAAGTTTGAAATTCGCACTTGCCAGTTTTCACGATGCAGATTGATCAAATATACTTTCAAAAATTCCTGCATACCCTACTTTACCTCTCTACCTACTCAGCTACTTATTTGACTACTTACTCAATTACTTAATTAGTTATTACTTCCTTAGCAACTTACTCAGCTACTAACTCAGGTACTTACTCAGCTACTTACTCAGCTACCTACTCAGCTTTTTACTCAGTTACTTACTCAGCTACTTACTCAACTACTACAAAGGTACTTACTCAGCTAATTACTCAGTTACTTACTCAGCTCTTTACTGATCTATCTAGGTCAAATAAATCTGGAGTCTTAAATTGAACTTGTTCAATTTCACAAATCTAGTTATTATTATTCTTTCTTCCTCTTCCTCCTTACAAGATTTCTCACCAACTAGAAGAACTTACTTTAAGCTACTTACATGATCAACTAGGGAATGTATCTGGGATGATGGGAAATTAGGTCAAATTTTTATCTAGGTCAAAGGTCAAGAACTAGGTCAAATCAAGTACTTTGTCACTTTTTTCAATTTTCTCGGTCGTCCTTCAATATTTTCAATCCGGGTTTTTTTCATTGTGTTCCTCATAAAAAAGTAGGGGAAAACAGGTCGATTTAGTTTTTTGATATCTCAAACCGATTTCGAGATATCAGTGTCCGAAAACGAGGTCCAAAAAAAGGTTCTCCCAATTAAATGTCCAGGCTACTGGTCTTGTAGGAAATTTTCTCAGGATTCTGAATCTGAAAACCAAATTTCGATCCGACTTTCGGTTCGGAAGTTATATCGTTTTGAAAGCTCAAAAATCGCTAAATTTGGTGTCCCATGTTAATTCAATGGAAAAAAAGATTTTTTTGAAGTGTAAAATATGAGATATAGACTAAGTACAGCTAAAACATAATGGAAGCCCATAAAAGAAAGGGATCTCAAAATCTTCTTTTCTTAAAAATTTGGACACCAAAATGCCTAGGTCAAAATCTAGGTCAAATTCAAAGTTTTTCCTTATTTTTGCGATTCTGACACTACACTTTAATTATATTCTTCAAAATTGTGTATACATGTAGCCAAGAGTGTGCTAATAGTGTTAGCCTTTTGCCGTCAGAAAATATTTTGACCCACTTTTGAGATATGGTGTCCCAAATGTAGGTCAAAATATAAAGTTCTTCAAATTTAACGTATGAGTTATGAATTAGGGGTAGGATTTTGTCAGGAATCCGGATCTGCAAACCAAATTTCGATCAGACTTCCGGTTCGGAAGTTATGGCGTGTCCGAAAAGTAGGTCAAAATAAAAAGTTCTACAAATTCAACGTATGAGTTATGAATTAAGGGTAGAATTATCCCAGGAATCCGAATCTGCAAACCAAATTTCAATCCGACTTTTGGTTTGGAAGTTATGGCGTTTTGAAAGCTCAAAAATCGCTAAATTTGGTGCCCATGTTAAGTCAATGGGAAAAAAGATTTTTTTTGAAGTGAAAAATACGAAATATAGACTGAGTTCAGCTAAATATAATGGAAGCTTTTAAAAGAAGGCGACCTCAAAAGCCATCTAGCTTAAAAATTTGGACACACAAATGCCTAGGTCAAAATTAAGGTCAAATTCAAAGTTTTTCCTTATTTTTGCGATTTTGACACTACACTTTAATTATATTCTTCGAAATTGTGTATACATGTAGCCAAGAGTATGCTTATAGTGTTAGCGTTTTGCCGTCAAAAAGTATTTTGACCTTCTTTTGAGATATGGTGTCCCAAAAGTAGGTCAAAATAAAAAAATCTTCAAATTTAACGTATGAGTTATAAATAAGGGGTAGAATTTTATCAGGAATCCGAATCTGCAAACCAAATTTTGATCCGACTTCCCGTGCGGAAGTTATGGCGTTTTCAAATCTCAAAAATCGCTAAATTTGGTGCCCCATGTTAAATCAATGGGACCGAATAATTTTTTGAAGTGTAAAAATACGAGATATAGAATGAGTAAAGCTAAATATAATGAAAGCCCATAGAAGAAGGGGACCTCAAAAGCTACTTTCCTTCAAAGTTTGGACACCAAAATACCTAGTTCAAAATCTAGGTCAAATTCATAGTTTTTTTTTATTTTGCGATTCTGACACTACACTTCAATGATATTCTCCGAAATTTTGTATACTTGTAGTAAAGAGTGTGCTAATAATGTTAACATTTTGCCGTCAATAAGTTTTTTGACCCACTTTTGAGATATGGTGTCCGAAATGTAGGTCAAAATAAAAGTTCTCCAATTTTAAAGTATGAGTTATGAATTAGGGGTAGAATTTCCTCAGGAATCCGGATCTGAAATTAAAATTGCAATCCGACCCCCGGTTTAGATTCTACGCCATTTTGAAGTTTGAAATTCCCACTTGTCAGTATTCACGATGCAGATTGATCAAACATACTGCATACTGCATACCCTACTTTACCTCTCCCTACTCAGCTACTTATTTGACTACTTACTCAATTACTTAATTAATTATTACTTACTTAGCAACTTACTCAGCTACTAACTCAGGTACTTACTCAGCTACTTACTCAGCTACCTACTCAGCTTTTTACTCAGTTACTTACTCAGCTACTTACTCAACTACTACTAAGGTACTTACTCAGCTAATTACTCAGTTACTTACTCAGCTCTTTACTGATCTATCTAGGTCAAATAAATCTGGAGTCTTAAATTGAACTTGTTCAATTTCACAAATCTAGTTATTCTTTCTTCCTCTTCCTCCTTCCCAGATTTCTCGCCAACTAGAAGAGCTTACTTTAAGCTGCTTACATGATTAACTAGGGAATGTATCTGGGATGATGGGAAATTAGGTCAAATTTTTATCTAGGTCAAAGGTCAAGAACTAGGTCAAATCCAGTACTTTGTCACTTTTTCCCATTATCTCGGTCGTCCTTCAATATTTTTGATCCTGGTTTTTTTCATTGTGTTCCTCATAAAAAAGTAGAAAACCTAGGATCGATTTAGTTTTTTGGTATCTCAAACCGATTTCGAGATATCAGTGTCCGAAAACGAGGTCCAAAAAAAATTTCTTCGAATCCAATGTCCAGGATATCAGTCATATAGGAAATTTTCTCAGGATTCCGAATCTGAAAACCAAATTTCGATCTGACTTCCGGTTCAGAAGTTATGGCGTTTTGAAAATTCAAAAATCGCTAAATTTGGTGCCCCATGTTAATTCAATAGGAAAAAATATTTTTTTGAAGTGTAAAATACGAGATATAGACTAAGCACAGCTAAACATAATGGAAGCCCATAAAAGAAAGGGACCACAAGACCTTCTTTTCATAAAAATTTGGACACCAAAATGCCTAGGTCAAAATCTAGGTCAAATTCAAAGTTTTTCCTTATTTTTGCGATTCTGACACTACAGATTAATTATATTCTTCGAAAATTTGTATACATGTAGCCAAGAGTGTGCTAATAGTGTTAGCCTTTTGCCGTCAGGAAGTATTTTGACCCACTTTTGAGATATGGTGTCCGAAAAGTAGGTCAAAATAAAAAATTCTCCAAATTTTACATATTAGTTATGAATTAAGAGTAGAATTTTCTCTGGAATCCGAATCTGCAAACCAAATTTCGATCCGACTTCTGTTTCCAAAGTTATGGCGTGTCCGAAAAGTAGGTCAAAATAAAAATTCGCCAAATTTAACGTATGAGTTATGAATAAGGGGTAGAATTTTGTCAGGAATCCGAATCTTTAAATCAAATTTCGATCCGACTTCCGGTTTGAAAGTTATGGCGTTTTGAAATTTCGAGAAAAATCGATCTGATGTTATCCTGATAGAAAGTCAAGGAAAAAAAATTTTTTTGAAGAGTAAAATACGAGATATAGATTGAGTACAGCTTAAGATAATGAATTCCTATAAAAGAAGGGGACCTCAAAAGCTACCTTATTTCAATATTCGGACACCAAAATGCCTAGGTCAAAATCTAGGTCAAATTCATAGTTTTTCCTTATTTTTGCGATTCTGGCACTACACTTTTAGGATTTGCTTCAAAATTTTGTATACATGTAGCAAAGAGTGTACTAATAGTGTTAGCCTTTTGCCGTCAGAGAGTATTTTGACCCACTTTTGAGATATGGTGTCCGTAAAGTAGGTCAAAATAAAATGAGTTATGAATTAAGGGTAGAATTTTCTCAGGAATCCAAATCTGCAAACCAAATTTCAATCCGACTTCCGGTCAAAAATTCCTACTTACCTACCTACTTACCTACTCGGCTACCTACTTAGCTACCTACTCAGCTACCTACTCAGCTACTTACTCAGCTACCTACTCAGCTACTTACTCAGCTACCTGCTCAGCTGCTTACTCAGCTACCTACTCAGCTACTTACTCAATTACTTAATCATCTACTTACTCAGCTTCCTACTCAGTTACTTACTCAGCTCTTTACTCAAGTAAATCAATCTGGAGTCTTAAATTGAACTTTGTTCAATTTACAAATCTAGTTAAATATGAATCTTTTTTGATAATTTGATTAGACATACTTGAAAATTAATTCTGCATAGTTTTGAAAGCTTTCAATCCCATTGAAGCAACATATTCACTGGTATTTGAGTTATCAAAGATTGCATTTTCTAAGAAAAATGGCCGCCATTTTGATATTTTAACAGCCATTTTGAAAATCCCTTCTTCAGCGTAGCTCCTTTGTCCCGAAGCATCAGCATATAAAATTTGAACATAATCTGTCAACTTGTATTTGAGTTATCAAAGATTGCATTTTTTATGGAAATGGTGGCCATTTTAAAATTCAGCAACCATTTTGAAAATTCTTTCGTGAACAAACCTCCTTTTTCCCTAGGCATCACCATATAGAATTTGAACCAAATCTGTTCACTGGTATTTGAGTTACAAAAAATGGCTGCCATTTTGATATTTAGCAACCATTTTGAACATCTCTTCTCCAGCATAGCTCCTTTGTCCCTAGGCATAAGCATATAAAATTTGAACTAAATCCATCTACTAGTATTTGATTACATTTTTTAATGAAAATATGGCAGCCATTTTGAAATTTAGCCACCATCTTAAAATTTCTTTCTTGAATAAATATAATTTGTCCCTAGGCATCATCATATAAAATTTGAAGCACATCTGTTCAATGGTATTTGAATTATCAAAGATTATGTTTTTTACGAAAAATTTTGATATTTAGCAGCCATTTTAAAAATCTCTTCTTTGGCGTAGCTCCTTTGTCCCTAGGCATCAGTATGTAAAATTTTAACTGAATTTGTGAACTGGTATTTGAGTTATCAAAGATTACATTTGTGAAAAATGGCAGTCATTTTGAACTGAGTGGCTATTATTGAAAATTCATTCTTGAGCAGAGGTTGTACTCCCATAAGGCATAAGTCTATAAAGTTTGAATCAAATCCATCAACCAGTATTTGAATTATCATTATTCCGACAAACGGACAGATGGAGGAATGGATGGCCAGACAAACAGACGGATGGCTTTCCTATATCCCCCTCGAACTTTGTTCAGTGGGATAAAAACTCAATAAATCCATCAGCTGGTAACAATAAATTAACACTTGTTAATTCAATTATTTTTCAGATTTACAAACTTAGGGATGACCTTGAAGAAGCAAAGCAATCACTGGAAAATGCAAATGAAAAGGTACATAAATTAAGCATTACTTTATATGAGATAACAATGAAACCAAATCCTTCACCTCGTACTTTAGGGGGAATGATATCTATTCAATTTATCCATACTGTCAAGTCAATCTGACCTGACTATACCTTTCATATTCTAGCAAATTGTAACAAAAATGATACATAAGCTTCAGATGTCAAACACTGGATATAAACATGTAGAGGCATCAACAAAACGTCACCTGACAATAATTATTTGATTTTAGGGTCAAGTTCTTTCATCTAAGGTGAACACCTTACAAGAAGAGTTGTCAATGGCAAAAAGTAATCTGGAGAAAGAAGAACTAAAATCAGAAGCAAAAGTATGTATTTATTCATGCAATATAATGTTATAACTATAATTTCTTCCAAATTAAACATATGATACCTCTGTTTTGAGCATCACATATATTTACACAAATAACTGATCACAACATAAAATGTAGAATATAATTTTAGCAGATATTTTGAAGTTAATCCAATTCTTATAGTTTCTACATTATCAATATGTATTTGTAGGCTAAAAGTATGAAAAGACTCCAGGAGGAGCTGTTAATGGCAAACAATAACCTGGAAGAAGAAGCACTTAAATATAAGACTGGGGTAGTTATATTAATGTTCTAATGGGATCTTTTTATTACATTCTTGCTTCCTGAGACTAGAATAAGAATCAATTCTATTTTTGTCATCAAATTAACCAGTCTTAATATGTGATCGCATAATTTGATGCCAAAGCATAGCAAATCCCATCAAACAGCAATGGCTGGCATTTTTACAAACAAAATATATAGCAAATATCGTAGAATAACAAACAAAAGAAAGGCCACCATTTTCAAAATGGTTGCTTAGTAGACAGTGTGTGCCATGCTTATGAGTATTCTCATATCAAATATGAACAAAATCGCTTTATTACTTTTTGAGTTTAAGTAAAAAATGTAAAATAACACACGTAAAAATGGAGCCCATTTTTCAAAATGCCCACTACTTTTTAAGTTATAGTAAAAAATGTTGTATAACACAAAATGGCATTAGACATTTTTCAAGATGAATGCCATGTATTTCTTAAAAAACATATTGCTATTACAGTTTTATACACAGTACCTAAATTACTGTAAAACGGCACTATAATGGCTGCAATTTTTTAAAGAGCGGCCATTTTGAAAACTGTCTTTCCAGCAGAACTTGTACTCCCATAGGGCACATGTGTAAAAAATATAAACGAAATCGGGTGAACAGTATTTGAGTTATTGCCCAGATGGACGGACGGATGGAAATGTATATATAACTAGACATGTAAATTGAACAAGTTCAATTTAAGACTCCAGATTTCAAACTTTTTTTTAAGCTGAGTCATCCAAAAAACTGTAATCTGAGTCATCCAGAATAAGCTGAGTCAGCTAGAATATAGACATTTAGACGATGTTATCTTCGACTCCATTGGCTTAACATGGGGATATCATCATATCGACTTTTCGAGACTTCAAACCGCTATAACTATCTAATCAGAAGTTGGATCGAAATTTGGTTTAAAGATTCTGATTCCTGAGAAAATTCTATCCTTAATTCATAACTCATACGTTAAATTTGGAGAACTTTTTATTTTGACCTACTTTTCAGACACCATATCTCAAAAGTGGGTCAAAATACTTTCTGACGGCAGAAGGCTAACACTATAAGCACACTCTTTGCTACCTGTATACAAAACTTCGAAGCAAATCATTAAAGTGTAATGTCAGAATCGCAAAAATAAGGAAAAACTATGAATTTGACCTAGATTTTGACCTAGGCATTTTGGTGTCCAAATTTTAAAGCTAGATAGCCTTCGAGGTCCCCTTCTTTTATAGGCTTTCAGAATGTTAAGCTGTACTCAGTTTATATCTGGTATTTTACACTTCAAAAAAATCTTTTTTCTCATTGACATAACATGGGGGACCAAATTTAGCGATTTTTGAGCTTTCAAAACGCCATAACTTCCGCACCGAAAGTCGGATTGAAATTTGGTTTGCAGATTCGGATTTCTGGGAAAATTCTACCCTTAATTCATAGCTCATATGTTCAATTTGGGGAACTTTTTATTTTGACCTACTTTTCGGACACCATATCTCAAAAGTGGGTCAAAATACTTTCTGACGGCAAAAGGCTAACACTATTAGCACACTCTTTGCTACCTCTATACAAAATTATGAAGTGTAGTGTCAGAATCGTAAAAATAAGGAAAAACTATGAATTTGACCTAGATTTTGACCTAGGCATTTTGGTGTTCAAATTTTGAAGCTATGTAGCTTTTGAGGTCCCCTTCTTTTATAAGCATTCATTATGTTAAGCTGTACTCAGTCTATATCTTGTATTTTACACTTCGAAAAAGTCTTTTTTCCCATTGACTTAACATAGGCACCAAATTTAGCGATTTTTGAGCTTTCAAAACGCCATAACTTCCGAACCGGAAGTCTGATCTAAATTTGGTTTGCAGATTCGGATTCCTGAGATCATTCTACACTTATTTCATAACTCACATGTTGAATTTGGAGAACTTTGTGTTCTGACCTACTTTTCGGACGCAATATCTCAAAATCGGTAAGAGTAATCAAAAAACGATTTGCCTTACGGAATTAGCGTTTTTTCCAAGGAACATAATGAAAAAAACCCGGAGCCAAAATATTGAAAGACGACTGAGAAAAGTGGTGAATTAGTGAAAATCCAAGATTTGACCTAGTTCTTGACCTATGACCTAGATAAAAATTTGACCTAATTTCCCAGAAAGCCAGATACATTCCCTAGTCAACCATGTAGGTTGGATTAAGTAAAATGTTATAGTTGGAGAGAAAATCTGTTAGGAGGAAGAAAGAAAGAAAGAAAGAATGAAGAATAACTAGACATGTAAATTGAACAAGTTCAATTTAAGACTCCAGATTTCAAACTTTTTTTAAGCTGAGTCATCCAGAATACTTGTAAGCTGAGTCATCCAGAATAAGCTGAGTCAGCTAGAATATAGACATTTAGACGACTCTTAAGAATGTTATCTTCAACTCCATTGGTTTAACATAGGGATATCATCATATCGACTTTTCGAGACTTCAAACCGCTATAACTATCTAACCAGAAGTTGGATTGAAATTTGGTTTAAAGATTCTGATTCCTGGGAAAATTCTACCCTTAATTCATAACTCATACGTTAAATTTGGAGAACTTTTTATTTTGACCTACATTTCGGACACCATATCTCAAAAGTGGGTCAAAATACTTTTTGACGGCAAAAGGCTGACACTATTAGCACACTCTTCGCTACCTGTATACAGAATTTCGAAGCAATTCATTAAAGTGTAATGTCGGAATCGCAAAAATAAGGAAAAACTATGAATTTGACCTAGATTTTGACCTAGGCACTTTGGTGTCCAAATTTTAAAGCTAGATAGCCCTCAAAGTCCCCTTCTTTTATAGGCTTTCAGAATGTTAAGCTGTACTCAGTCCATATCTGGTATTTTACACATCAAAAAAATCTTTTTTCTCATTGACATAACATGGGGCACCAAATTTAGCGATTTTTGAGCTTTCAAAACGTCATAACTTCCGAACCGGAAGGCGGATCAAAATTTGGTTTGCAGATTCGGATTCCTGAGAAAATTCTATTTTTAATTCATAACTCATACGTTGAGTTTGGAGAATTTTTTATTTTGACCTACTTTTCGGACACCATAACTCAAAAGTGGGTCAAAATACTTTCTGACGGCAAAAAGCTAATACTATTAGCACACTCTTGGCTACATGTATACAAAATTTCGAAGAATATAATTAATCTGTAGTGTCAGAATCGCAAAAATAAGGAAAAACTTTGAATTTGACCTAGATTTTGACCTAGGCATTTTGGTGTCCAAATTTTGAAGCTAGATGGCTTTTGAGGTCCCATTCTTTTAAAAGCTTTCATTGCATTTAGCTGAACTCGGTCTATATTTCGTATTTTTCACTTCGAAAAAATCTTCTTTCCCATTGACTTAACATGGGCACAAAATTTAGCGATTTTTGAGCTTTCAAAACGCCATAACTTCCGAACCGGAAGTCCGATCTGAATTTTGTTTTCAGATTTGGAATCCTGAGAAAATTTCCTATAAGACTAATATCCTGGACATTTGATTCGGAGAACTTTTTTTTGGACCTCGTTTTCGGACATTGATATCTCGAAATCGGTTTGAGATATGAAAAATCTAAATCGTATTGCGTTTTTCTACTTTTTTATGAGGAACACAATGAAAAAAACCCGGATCAAAAATATTGAAGGACGACCGAGATAATGGGAAAAAGTGACAAAGTACTGGATTTGACCTAGTTCTTGACCTTTGACCTAGATAAAAATTTGACCTAATTTCCCAGAAAGCCAGATACATTCCCTAGTCAACCATGTAGGTTGAATTAAGTAAGATGTTATAGTTGGAGAGAAAATCTGTTAGGAGGAAGAAAGAAAGAAAGAAAGAAGAACTAGACATGTAAATTGAACAAGTTCAATTTAAGACTCCAGATTTCAAACTTTGTTTAAGCTGAGTCATCCAGAACTTGTAAGCTGAGTCATTCAGAATAAGCTGAGTCAGCTAGAATATAGACATTTAGACAACTTTTAAGAAGGCAATCTTCGACTCTATTAGCTTAACATGGGGATATCATCATATCGACTTTTCGAGACTTCAAACCGCTATAACTATCTAACCAGAAGTCAGATCGAAATTTGGTTTAAAGATTCTGATTCCTGAGAAAATTCTACCCTTAATTCTTAACTCATTCGTTAAATTTGGAGATTTTTTTATTTTGACCTACATTTCGGACACCATATCTCAAAAGTGGGTCAAAAAACTTTCTGACGGCAGAAGGCTAACACTATAAGCACACTCTTTGCTACCTGTATACACAATTTTGAAGCAAATCCTTAAAGTGTAATGTCAGAATCGCAAAAATAAGGAAAAACTATGAATTTGACCTAGATTTTGACCTAGGCATTTTTGCGTCCAAATTTTAAAGCTAGATAGTCTTCGAGGTCCCCTCCTTTTATAGGCTTTCAGAATATTAAGCTGTACTCAGTCTATATCTGGTATTTTACACTTCAAAAAATCCTTTTTCTCATTGACATAACATGGGGCACCAAATTTAGCGATTTTTGAGCTTTCAAAACCCCATAACTTTCGAACCGGAAGTCGGATCGAAATTTGGTTTGCAGATTCGGATACCTGACAAAATTCTATCCCTAATTCATAACTCATACGTTAAATTTGGAAATTTTTTATTTTGACCTACTTTTTGGACACGCCATAACTTCCGAACCGGAAGTCGGATCGAAATTTGGTTTGCAGATTCGGATTCCTGAGAAAATTCTACCCTTAATTCATAACTCATACGTTGGATCTGGAGAACTTTTTATTTTGACCTACTTTTCGGACACCATATCTCAAAAGTGGGTCAAAATACTTTCTGACGGCAAAAGGCTAACACTATTAGCACACTCTTTGCTACCTGTATACAAAATTTGGAAGTAAGTTATTCAAGTGTAGTGTCAGAATCGTAAAAATAAGGAAACACTATGAATTTGACCTAGATTTTGACCTAGGCATTTTGGTGTCCAAATTTTGAAACTATATAGCTTTTGAGGTCCCCTTCTTTTATAAGCATTCATTATGTTAAGCTGTACTCAGTCTATATCCTGTATTTTACACTTCGAAAAAGTCTTTTTTCCCATTGACTTAACATAGGCACCAAATTTACCAATTTTTGAGCTTTCAAAACGCCATAACTTCCGAACCGGAAGTCTGATCCAAATTTGGTTTGCAGATTTGGATTCCTGAGAAAATTCTACATCTTTTTCATAGCTCACACATTCGATTTGGAGCATGTTTAGGCGTGACCTACATTTCGGACGCCATATCTCAAAATCGGTAAGAGTAATCAAAATTCTGATGTCATATCTTTGATTCGCCTTTTTCTTAGCTACACGATGAAAAAAAGATGAAGGAGTTACGAAGAATATTGACGAAGATATGATGAAGAATGTTGAAAATGTAAGATTTGACCTAGTTCTTGACCTTTGACCTAGATAAAAATTTGACCTAATTTCCCAGAAAGCCGGTTTCAGTCTTTAGTTAACCATGTAAGTTGGATTAAGTAAGCTGTTATAGTTGACGAGAAATTTGGTGAGGAGGAAGAAAAAAGAAAGAAAAATAATAATAAAGAAAACAGGCAAAAACAATAGACTCCAGATTTTCAATCTGGAGTCTAATAATAACTAGACTGGGGAAATTGAACGAGTTCAATTTCAGACTCCAGATCTAGACTTTTTTTAGCCGAGTCGGCCAGAATAAGCCGGGTCATCCAAAATAAGCTGAGTCATCCAGAAAAAGATGGATGGATGGATGAAAAAGGAAGGAAGGATAGGAAAGATAGAGTAAAGGAAAGGAAGGATAGAATAGGAAAGAAGGATAGAATAGAATAGGAAGAAGGGATAGAATAGGAAGGAGAGAATACGAAGGAAGGGTAGATAGGAAGGATAGGATAGGATCAGGAAGGAAGGATGGATGCATTTTTCAATATTTTCTTTACTCTTGACTTTCTATCAGGATACCATCAGATCGATTTTTCTTGAAATTTCAAAACTCCACAACTTCCTAACCGGAAGTCGGATCGAAATATGGTTTGCAGATTCGGAATCCTGAGAAAATTCTACCCCTTATTCACAACTCGTACGTTAAATTTGAAGAGCCTTTTATTTTGACCTACTTTTCGGACACCATATCTCAAAAGTGGGTCAATATACTTTCTGACGGCAAATGGCTAACACTATTAGCACATTTTTGGCTATATGTTTACCCAATTTCGAAGAATATAATTAAAGTGTAGTGTCAGAATCGCAAAATAAGGAAAAACTTTGAATTTGACCTAGATTTTGACCTACATGTAGGCCCTGGACTGGATTTGGACCTAGACTTGACTTGGACCTGAACAAACACTGGACTTGGACCTGGACTGGACCTTGACTTGGACCTGGAAATGGACTGGACTGGTATTTTTCAATTTTTTCTTCACTTTTCTTGACTTTCTATAAGGTTATCATCAGATCGATTTTCCTCGAAATTTCAAAACGCCATAACTTCCGAACCGGAAGTCGGATCGAAATTTGGTTTCCAGATTTGGATTCCTGGGGAAATTCTACACCTATCTCATAACTCATATGTCGATTTCTGATAACTTTTTATTGTGACCTACTTTCTGGACGCCATATTTCAAAATCGGTAAGAGTAATCAAAAAATGGATGGCACATTTATGAAAGGGCTGTTTCTAAGCTACATGATGAAAGAAAGATGAAGACTTTTCGAGAAATAACGACGAAGATAATAGACAGAAGGTTGAAAATGTAAGATTTGACCTAGTTCTTGACCTTTGACCTATATAAAAATTTGACCCAATTTCCCACCAACTAGATACTGAACCTAAATTAACTGTATAATGGTCTTTACTGGATACCTTATAGTTACTGAAAAAACTGCTACAGAATAATAAGAAGAATAACTAGACTTTGGAAATTGAACGAAGTTCAATTTCAGACTCCAGATCTAGACTTTTTTAAGCCCAGTCATCTAAAATAAGCCGAGTCATCCAGAATAAGCTGAGTCATCCAGAATAAGATGGATGGATAAAATTGGAAGGTAGGATAGGATAGAATGGGAAGGAACGATAGGATAGAATAAGAAAGAAGGATAGGATAGAACAGAATAGGAAGAAAGGATATGATAGGAGAGGATAGGAAGGATAGGAAAGAAAGGATACGAAGGAAGGATAGGAAAGAAAGGATACGAAGGAAGGATAGATAGGAAGGATAGGATAGGATAGGATCAGATAGGAAGGATGGATGAATTTTTCAATATTTTCTTCTTTACTCTTGACTTTCTATCAGGAAACCATCAGATCGATTTTCCGAAATTTCAAAACGCCATTACTTCCGAACCGGTAGTCGGATCTAAATTTGATTAAAAGATTCGGATTCCTGACAAAATTCTACCCCTAATTCATAACTAATATGTTAAATTTGGCGAATTTTTCTTTTGACCTACTTTTTGGACACGCCATAACTTCGGAACCGGAAGTCGGATCGAAATTTGGTTTGCAGATTCGGATTCCTGACAAAATTCTACCTCTAATTCATAACTCATACGTTAAATTTGGAAACTTTTTATTTTGACCTACTTTTCGGACACGCCATAACTTCCGAACCGGCAGTCAGATTCAAATTTGAATTGCAGATTCAGATTCCTGACAAAATTCTACACCTAATTCATAACTCATACGTTAAATTTGGAGAACTTTTTATTTTGACCTACATTTCGGACACCATATCTCAAAAGTAGGTCAAAATACTTTCTGACGGCAAAAGGCTAACGCTATTAGAACTCTCTTGGCTACATGTATACACAATTTCAAAGAATATAATTGAAGTGTAGTGTCAGAATCGCAAAAATAAGGAAAACCTTTGAATTTGACCTAGATTTTGACCTAGGAATTTTGGTGTCCAAATTCTGAAGCTAGATGGCTTTTGAGGTCCCCTTCTTTTAAAGGCTTTCATTAAATTAAGCTGAACTCAGTCTATATTTCGTATTTTTCACTTCGAAAAATATCTTTTTCCCATTGACTTAACATGGGCACAAAATTTAGCGATTTTTGAGTTTTCAAAACGCCATAACTTCCGAACTAGAAGTCGAATCGAACTTTGGTTTGTAGATTCCGATTCCTGACAAAATTCTACCCCTAATTCATAAATCATACATTGAATTTGGAGCACTTTTTGGTGTGACCTACTTTCTGGACGCCATATCTCAAAATCGGTTTGAGATACCAAAAAACTAAATCGACCCTAGATTTCCTACTTTTTTATGAGGAACACAATGAAAAAAACCCGGATCAAAAATATTGAAGGACGACAGAGAAAATCGAAAAAAGTGACAAAGTACTGGATTTGACCTAATTCTTGACCTTTGACCTAGATAAAAATTTGACCCAATTTCCCACCAACTAGATACTGAACCTAAATGAACTGTATAATGGTCTTTACTGGATACCTTATAGTTATTGAAAAAACTCTTAAAGAAAAATAATAATAATAATAAGAAGAAGAAGAAGAATACTGGCAAAAACAATAGACTCCAGATTTTCAATCTGGAGTCTAATAAGAATACTGGCAAAAACAATAGACTCCAGATTGACATCTGGAGTCTAATAAGAAAACAGGCAAAAACAATAGACTCCAGATTTTCAATCTGGAGTCTAATAATGCAAAACCTGAACATTTTGTTGTAGGCTAAGGAGCTCTCATCCCAGGTAAAAACTCTGGAAGCTCAACTTTCAGAATCAAAGAACAAACTGAAGAAAGTAGAACTTAAAGCTGAGAAAAAGGTATTTAAATAAATTTGTGTTCATTATGACAATGGTGAATTTCCTGATGTCACCAAGACATAACTGAATTTCTTACAGTTCTTGTATTTATCTTCTTGGCCATCTAGACATGACTGAATTTCCTAATGTTCTAGTTGTTGTCACACGGGAAATGATGCTACTGACCATCAAGTCTTGTTAATGATAGAACAGTTAAAGGGGCAACAAGGCCTGCAGAGATAGAATTCTAAATTTTTACTTTTTCTGAGCTATCAGGGCAACATTTGGCTCAAAATCTTCTTTGACATACCTATTTTCTTGAATTTTCTTTCAATTTCAGCATTAGAAGTGTAAATTCAGTTCAAAGCTTCTATAAAGGAAGTCTAACTTTTAGATTTTTAAGATCCACCACATTTCAAGAGGGATATCAGCTGAAATAATGTTTATTCAGGGGGTTTCTTTGGCGATAATAAAAATATAGGTTATGCCTAGGTCACATTTGCTCCGATTCAGTATTTTGTTCAAAACTTATTTCAACTTGCTTTAAATTGACAAATTTTTTCAAAAATCATAAACAAGTTCTCAGGAGTTCACATATGACGCTGGCCAATGAATCAGAGCAAATGTGACTTAGGCATTAGTCTTGATGAAATATTCAAACTTAAATATATTATGACACTGATCCATGATCATTGAAAGGCCCCCATGCACTTATTGTTGCACCTTTAAGTAGCACAAGTCACTTTTTGACAAGGGCTTTTAATGAACTAGATATATCTGTAGAATTTAATTGTGGGCAACACTGACAAATAATATTCAGTTAATTTTGTGATTCTTACATACTTTCTCATCTTATGCTATATGAATTGTGCAAACTTAATAGTTCATGACTATTAACAGAACAGTGAAACCTGTATATCTGAACACCTCCCAAGTTAAAAAAATCTAATATACCACTAATACATCACCAATAGATCGCCAATACACCTTGAAAAGTGATTTAGTCAAGTGGTTTATAAGTTATGTATTAAAACTGGCAATACTCAACTAATAAACCACTGTAAGGCTTTTTAGGTGGAGTGGTTTGTTAGTTGTGTATTAACTGATTTTTTCTGGAATGGTCTATTAGTAGTGTATTAAACTGATCCTTGATTTAGAATGAGAAACCCCTTTTAAATGGCGGAAATAGTTAAAATGTGAGGGAATTAATTCTCTAATGAAATGTAGCATTACAACCAGAGGGGTGACTGGACTTTATTGACTTTATTGTTAAGCATATTCATTAAGGTATCTAGAAGATGTACATGTTGAATCATATTCATAATTTCTCACTGAATTTTGCACTACAGAGATTTTGTACCTTATGGATGTATAAAATTCAGGAGTGATTTGTTAGTAGTCTATTAGACTAGTAGTGGTGTATTAGTGGTGTATACGAGTTCAGAGAGTGATGTATTAGTGGTCTATTAGTAATACTTGAGACTTCAGGAGTGATCTATTAGTAGTGTATTACATGCTCTCTAATTGGTCAATAATTTTTATCTCATTTGCATGGTAATTTTTCAACTAACAAACCACCTGTTAAGTCAATGGCAAAAAGTGATCTGTTAACGAAAATGACCACTGATAAATCACTAATAGAACATGTTCTAGTAGTTGAGTATTAGTAGTCTATTAGTGGTTTATTAGAGTGGTATGGCAAGCTGTTTTTTTCACTTGGGGCTGGCTCATTAAAACACCTTCCAATATGAACACTTTTTTCCAGTCTAATTTTTGCTCCTGTTGAATCCCATGTGAAAACACCTTAAAATCTGAACACCCTCTAATTCAAACCATGAACACTCATTTTTGAAAAATTAACCTGTCTAGTCTAATCTGAACACTTCACAAAATATGTGTATCACATCATTTCTTACAAAATTGCTAAAATATTTTCAATAAAACAAAGGTTTCGAAAAAAAAACATTTAATGGTCTCAATCATAATGGGTCTTTCTAACATGACTAAATTCGTTTGAATAGAATTTTGGAAAGCTATAAGTCTGTATGGTCAATAGACATTCTCATATTCACTGAGAATAATATTTATATTTCTTCAAAAACCAGAATCTTATAGATGCAAAAACCTTGAAATCCGAACACCTCTTAATCTAAATTTCTTTAGCTGGTCCCAATGGCGTAAAGATTAGACAGGTTTTAATGTATATTCAAACCCATTCTTTTGACCATCATTTGCTTAGCTGATAACAGCTGGTCCTTAATCAATGTAAATAAATATTGTAGACTCAAGATCTTTCCTCTGAAGTGAAAACCAAACAGGATGAGCTTTTGATGGCAAATAAAAACCAGGAGGATTTAGAGAAAAAATCGGAGGCAAAGGTAATATGGAATATTTTACAATGACATTTCTTTTTATTTAAACAATACGTTTTAGAAATTTGGACAAAAATATGATTTCTATTGTCATTCAAATGAAGCAGGATTTATTTGTGTCAGTTTTTATACCTTTCACATTTTTCGATGATGTTCCTTCCTATTTCAACAATACATTTCGGAAACTTTGACAAAAAATCAGTTTCTATCATCATTCAAATGAAGCAGAATTTGCACTTGTGTCATTTTTATACCTTATGCATGTACTAATGGTCAACCCCCATATTAAGAAAATCTACTAAAACAAATTAATTTTTGATTTAAGGTTAAGGAGCTTTCCTCAAAGATTAAATCCCTTCAGCAGAAACTGTCAGAGTCAAGTAACAAGCTTAAAGTAGAAACAAAATCTAAAACTGAGGTATTTGTATTAAGGTTTTGCAGAATTTCAATCTTTAGCTGATGGGTATTTTATGATAATACTCAAGCCCCTTTTTAACATTTTCAAATAAATATTGTTTGCAAAGTCTAAGATCTTTCTAAAGGCGAAATGAAATAGAGGAAGGATTATTTACTTAAATTGATCACTATTTACATGTATACCTTTTAAAGCACTAAAAAACTTATTAGTCAATCATCGTGGCATTTATGTAAGAAAAGGTCCTTGAAAAGGCTAGGCTAATTGCTATTCATACAAAAATGACCAAACTTAAAACAAATTTTGTTTTTAGGTGAAAGAGCTTAATCAAAAACTGTCAGAGTCGAATAACAAGCTGAAAGAGTCAAATAACAAGCTGAAAGAATCAAATAACAAGCTGAAAGAGTCAAATAACAAGCTGAAAGAATCAAATAACAAGCTGAAAGAGTCAAATAACAAGCTGAAAGATGGAGAGCAAAAATCAAAAAAAAAGGTATTTTTATAAATGTTTTGCAGAATGATTAAACATTTGCCGATTGATATTTCGTGCCAATATTCAAACTCCTAGTTCCAGAATAGTAACATTTCAAATCAATGTTTGTTTGCAGTTTCTAGATGTTTCTCCCAATGTTAATTCTCTCCTAAATATCAGTTGTTAATAGCAAATAATGAACTCCTTGTAAAAATGATCAGAGTCTTTTTCAGGTGCATGCATGGTAGTCCATAATCCACATTTAAATACAGTTTACAGCACCTATAAAGATTCAAATGCATATTAATCTATTACCTATTATTTACTAGTAAGAGTCTCACAGGGTTTACAAAATCAACAGTGAGTTATTCAGTTAGTTTTAATTATGCTTGATTAGGTAAAAAGAAATATTTTGAAAAAATATGTGTATGCTACATCCTATTTCAATGCCATGGTCATTCAGCAAAGTGCTATCGAGAGAGTGATTGTTCAAAGAACGTATGTACAACAGCCATTATAAATCCTTATATTAGAGCTACTTTGTTTAATTTTGAGAAGATTTTATATGCCAAGCTGTGTACTATTCTAATACATTATGAGGAAATTTTAGATGTCAATTTTCCTTATTATACACACATAGAAAATCCTGAAACTTCACCCATATATGTAAAATTGATTCGTCAAAATAAAAATCTCCCTTTTATAAATGTGTGACGATGTATTTAATACTAATGCTATATATATATCACAAGACTGTGAACCCTTGAGCATTATTCAGGGATGGGCCTTTTATGCTAAACAGTGAGCAACAAAAGAAACAAGTGTTTGATTTGCTAAAAGATATGCTTCACCCTTTAAAGAGAAGATACCCATCTTTCAATCAACCTTGTCCCAAGTGAGCCTAGACAGGTGTAGTTATTTTGTCTAAATGCTGGCATTTAATACAAATTATATAAGGACATTTCAAAATTATTAGAGATCAGAGGCACAGGTATTATTTTAATGGAAGTTTCAATCATATAAATGATGCCATTTCAGCCTAAACATATTATTCATATAGCAACTAGACAACAGCAACACCAAAGCGTACAGTAAAATTGTAAATGTTTGTAAGTACTTTGAATTTAAAAAATAAGCAATCAAATGACCAAATTGAAACAGTTTATGTAAAAATAGAAACGTTTATATTTATCCTTTTGTATATTTCAGAGAGTAATGTATAATGTGCAGCAAAGCTGTGGCCTTTTGTAATTTAGGGAGTTTCAGCCATGTTAATTTTTCCGAAAATAACATGGCAGAGAAGTATCAAAATATAAGAGGACACAGATATGATAGCTAAACTACAAACCAAACTAAAATATACAAAGATAGGATCATTCATATAACTTCTACAATATTTCAAATCATTTTTAATTGCAGGCTCAGGATCTTTCATCTAAAGTGAAAACTCTACAGGATGAGCTGTTAACAGCAAATAATAACCTGACAGAAGTAAAGCAGAAATCAGAAGCAGAGGTATTTTATGAAATGTTTAAAATAGTTTCATTCATATAAATGATGCAATTTCAGCCTCAACATATCATTCTATAACTTCTACAATATTTCAAATCATTTTTAATTGCAGGCTCAGGATCTCTCTTCTAGAGTGAAAACTCTACAGGATGAGCTGTTAACAGCAAATAATAACCTGACAGAAGTAAAACAGAGATCAGAAGCAGAGGTATTTTATGAAATGTTTAAAATAGTTTCATTCATATAAATGATGCAATTTCAGCCTCAACATATCATTCATATAACTTCTTCAATATTTCAAATCATTTTTAATTGCAGGCTCGGGATCTTTCCTCTAAAGTGAAAACTCTACAGGATGAGCTGTTAACAGCGAATAATAACCTTACAGAAGTAAAGCAGAAATCAGAAGCAGAGGTATTCTCTGAAATGTTTAAAATAGTTTCATTCATATAAATGATGCAATTTCATTTCTCAGCATATCATTCATATAACTTCTACCATATTTCAAATCATTTTTAATTGCAGGCTCGGGATCTCTCTTCAAGAGTGAAAACTCTACAGGATGAGCTGTTAACAGCAAATAATAACCTGACAGAAGTAAAGCAGAGATCAGAAGCAGAGGTATTTTATGAAATGTTTAAAATAGTATCATTTATATAAATGATGCAATTTCAGCCTCAACATATCATTCAAATAACTTCTACAATATTTCAAATCATTTTTAATTGCAGGCTCAGGATCTTTCCTCTAAAGTGAAAACTTTGCAAGATGAGCTGTTAACAGCAAATAATAACCTGACAGAAGAAAAGCAAAGATCAAAGGCAGAGGTATTTAATGGAATGTTATATAATAGTTCCCATCTGAATGATCTATTTAAGCTTCAACACTTTGCATTCATATGGTTTCTACAATATTTCAATTCATTCTTTAATTGCAGGCTCTTGATCTTTCCTTCCAGGTTAAAACTCTACAGGATGAGCTGTTAGCACCAAATAATAACCTGACAGAAGTTAAGCAGAAATCAGAAGCAGAGGTATTTTATGAAATGTTGAAAACAGTTTCATTCATATAAATGATGCAATTACAGCCTCTACATATCATTAATTATTTTAGGCATGGAGTTCCCAATGGAAAATAGGGATAATGATTTGATTATTTCATGTAAGAATGTCTCAATTATGTACCAAAGAAGATTTTTTGGCTGATTTACCAATGTATCCATTGTTATTTTGGGTCAAAATTTTGCTCATGTATACATGTATAATTCATGATATTGTAATTGTTTAATTAGCATAAGGTATAGCGTAAGATTGTTTTAATTGTCAAACTATTCTTCAGTATTGGAGGCTAAATAAATAAATAACTTCTACAATATTTCAAATCAATTTAATTGCAGGCTCAGGATCTTTCCTCTAAAGTGAAAACTCTACAGGATGAGCTGTTAACAGCAAATAATAACCTGACAGAAGTAAAGCAGAAATCCGAAGCAGAGGTATTTCATGAAATGTTTAAAATAGTTTCATTAATATAAATGATGCAATTTCATTTAGAATAGTTTCTATCTAAATGATCTATTTAAGCTTCAACACTTTGCATTCATATGGTTTCTACAATATTTCAATTTATTCTTTAATTGCAGGCTCTTGATCTTTCCTCCCAGGTTAAAACTCTGCAAGATGAGTTGTTAGCAGCAAATAATAACCTGACAGAAGTAAAGCAGAAATCAGAAGCAGAGGTATTTTAAGAAATGTTATATAATAGTTCCCATCTAAATGATCTATTTAAGCTTGACAACACTGCATTCATATGGTTTCTACAATATTTCAATTCATTCTTTCATTGCAGGCTATTGATCTTTCCTCCCAGGTGAAAACTCTGCAAGATGAGTTGTTAGCAGCAAATAATAACCTGACAGAGGTAAAGCAAAGATTAGAGGCAGAGGTATTCAATGAAATGTTTAGAATAGATTCATTCAAATAAATGATGCAATTTCAGCCTCTACATATTATTCATATAACTTCTAAAATATTTCAAATCATTTTTAATTGCAGGCTCAGGATCTTTCATCTAAAGTGAAAACTCTACAGGATGAGCTGTTAACAGCAAATAATAACCTGACAGAAGAAAAGCAAAGATCAAAGGCAGAGGTATTTAATGAAATGTTATATAAGAGTTTCTATCAACATGATCCATTTGAGCTCAAAGACAATGCATTCATATTATTTCTACAATATTTCAAATCATTCTTTAATTGCAGGCTCAGGATCTTTCCTCTAAAGTGAAAACTCTACAGGAAGAGCTGTTAACAGCAACTAATAACCTGACAGAAGAAAAGCAAAGATCAGAGACAGAGGTATTTAATGAAATATACAATGGCTTCCATGTAAATGATCTATTTGGGCTCCAACACTGTGCATTCATATGATTTCTACAATATTTCAAATCATTCTTTAATTACAGGCTCTTGATCATTCCTCCAAGATGAAAACTCTACAGGAAGAGCTGTTAACAGCAACTAATAACTTGACAGAAGTAAAGCAGAGATCAAAGGCAGAGGTATTTAATGAAATGTTATATAATAGTTTCTATCAACATGATCCATTTGAGCTCAAAGACAATGCATTCATATTATTTCTACAATATTTCAAATCATTCTTTAATTGCAGGCACTGGATCTTTCCTCTAAAGTGAAAACTCTACAGGAAGAGCTGTTAACAGCAAATAATAACCTGACAGAAGAAAAGCGAAGATCAGAGACAGAGGTATTTAATGAAATGTCCTAGAGTAGTAACCATCTAAATAATCAATTTGAGCTCCAACACAATGCATTCATATGATTTCTACAAAATATCAAATCATTCTTTAATTGCAGGCTCTGGATCTTTCCTCCCAGGTGAAAACTCTACAGGAAGAGATGTTAACAGCAAATAATAACCTGACAGAGGAAAAGCAAAGATCAGAGACAGAGGTATTTAATGAAATATATAATGATTTACATCAAAATGATCCATTTGGGCTCCAACACAATGCATTCATATGATTTCTACAATATTTCAAATCATTCTTTAATTACAGGCTCTTGATCTTTCCTCCCAGGTGAAAACTCTGCAAGATGAGCTGTTAACAGCAACTAATAACCTGACAGAAGAAAAGCAAAGATCAGAGCCAGAGGTGTTCAATGAAAACTTCTAGAATAGTTTCTATCGACATGACCAATTTGAGCTCCAACACAATGCATTCATATGATTTCTACAATATTTCCAATCATTCTTTCATTGCAGGCTCTGGATCATTCCTCCAAGATGAAAACTCTACAGGATGAGCTGTTTACAGTAAATAATAACTGACAGAAGTCAAAAAGAGATCAGAGGCAGAGTTATTTAATAAAATGTTAAAGAATAGTTTCTATCTTGCATATAAATGTTGTGTTTCAGCCTCAACACTATGAATATTTCCTGAAATATTTCAAGATGTTCTTTAATTGCAGGCTCTCGATCATTCCTCCAAGATGAAAACTCTGCAAGATGAGCTGACAGAAGTAAAGCAAAAATCAGAGGCAGAGGTATTTCATGAAATGTTTAGAATATCTTTTGTATCTAGATGTGCCATTTGAGCCACCGTCAATTCACACTGTCACAACAGTACTTCAAACATTCTTTATTGGTATGCTCTTGATCATTACTCTAAGGCGAAAACTATAAACGATAAGCTGTTAATGGCAAATAATAACCTAAACAAGACACACAGTGATAAATATCGCACTTTGAAGAGCAAACTGGCCACCATGCAATTTACCCAGCATGGCCAAAACCTAATCAGACCTTGGCACTAGTCTGCTCTTGCATCTGTAAACATTTCAAGTTGACAAGGTTAGCAGTTTTCCTGCAATTTTGATGACAAGAATTTATTTGTAGTCTTGAACTTTGGGAAAATTTAGATAACATTGTTTGTGACCTAATTTGATGACCTTCGACCTTGAAAATTTCACTTTTTCAGACCTCAAAATATCAATTTAGAAAATCAAATTTTTGACCTTTTCAAGGTCACTGAAGGTCATCGAAAGGTCAAATCTACAATCTAAGGTCAGATTTGAACTTCTGAGAACTTGTAGATGTTTTTAAAAAAACAATTTGGTCAATTTGGAGCAAGTTGAAAAATTCAAAATGGCCGCCAAATTGAAAAATTCAAAATGGCCACCATGTAATTCAGCCAGCATACCCAAAACCTAAGCAGATCTTGGCAATAGTCTGCTCTTGCATCTGTAAAAATTTCAAGTTGAACGGATAAGTGGTTTTCCTGGAATTTTGATGACAAGATTTGTTGAAAAATTCAAAATGGCCACCACATAGTTTACCCAGCATGCCCTTAACCTAATCAGATCTTGGCACTAGTCTGCTATTGCATGTGTAAAAATTTCAAGTTGAACAGGTTAGCGGTTTTCTTGGAATTTTGATGACAAGAATTGATTTGTAGTCTCAAACTTTGAGAAACTTAGATAACATCATTTGTGACCTGGTTTAATGACCTTGACCTTCGACCTTGAAAATTTAACTTTTTCAGACCTCAGTAGATGTTTTGTAATTAAGCTGACCTAAATTTAAATCCAAAATATCAATTTAGAAAATCAACTTTTTTGACCTTTTCAAGGTCACTGAAGGTGAATGAAAGGTCAAATCTGAAGTCTAAGGTCAGATTTGAACTTCTGAGAACTTGTAGATGTTTTTTTAAAAAAAAATTGGTCAATTTGGAGCAAGTTGTAAAATTCAAAATGGCCGCCAAATTGAAAAATTCAAAATGGCCACCATGTAATTCAGCCAACATACCCAAAACCTAATCAGATCTTGGCAATAGTCTGCTCTTGCATCTGTAAAAATTTCAAGTTGAACGGATAAGTGGTTTTCCTGGAATTTTGATGACAAGATTTGTTGAAAAATTCAAAATGGCCGCCACGTAGTTTACCCAGCATGCCCTTAACCTAATCAGATCTTGGTACTAGCCTGCTCTTGCATCTGTAAAAATTTCAAGATGAACAGGTAAGCAGTTATCCTGGAAATTTGATGACAAGATTTGGTTTATGTGCCGCCCGCCCACACGCCCGCCCGCCCAACAGCACAAGACGACGACAATATAGCACTTTTTCAAAGTGCGATAAAAATGTAGAAAAATATCAACAAATGCAAAAGGAGGAGGGGAAAGTATCGCAATAGATTTTGGATGGTCATATAATGCCTCATTCTTGGTTCTTGGCACCGTGTAATACGATAGAATAATAATATTGTTCCACTGATTCATAATATTCAGTTATAAGTTATTTTATTTTTTCTCAAGATCTGGATGGTGAATTTTCATAATAAATATAAATACTATTTTAAACACTTTAGTATTCTCATAGAACATGGGCTTTCAATTATGAAATAAAAAAAAAAAATTATGAGATCAAAAATAATTTCCCATTAAGACCAATGTAAAATTAAAATATTCTTTTAGAAATAACTAAATGGTCAATCTTTCTAATTTTCACATGTTTTAGCATTATACAGTAGCTTTCACCTTGATTTTTTTCAAGAAAATCTGACTCGTAGAAAAAAATCAGTCAACATTGAAGCTGTACCTTAATCATTATCTATATAATGTTTTTACATTTAAAACATATTATTACAGTCGTATATGTTAAACATAAAATATTGTAAATTGACACTAAAATGTCAGTCATTTTTAAACCAGCAATGGTAGAGGACACCAACTTATAAAATGTTGAGGAAAATCCATCAATGGGTATTGCTGCTATTGCCCATAAAGATGAATGGATGATTGATGGACAATTGAATGAACTGATCAATGAATGCCTTCCATATTATATCATATCTCTACACTGAAATATGATCAGTTTGATAATAAGTATTTTATCAAAGGACTTAGACCTTTCATTTAATGTGAAATCCCTCTAAAATGAGCTACTATTAGAAAATAATAACTGAATGGTCTATGTATTCCTTGCATTTATTCATCACAGAAGTTAAATTTATAAAATGTTTTCTGGATATTCCCTAGACCATAAGGGGCCAGGTCAATATTTCAATGTCCATCAAAAAACATAATCAATAATGTTAGGGGGAGGGTGTAAAATGGTATTAAAAAATTAGGTGATGGACATTGATTTTTAATTTCCTGGAGTTCCGTCTTCTGAAACGGTATGATCATTAAATACCAGTATACTTAATAGATATGTAAGAGAAATTGATATGTAGAAGATATTGTATGCTTAGGTTGTACTTAATATTACAATGCATGCAAATCAACATTTTGACTTTCGTTAGATGATGGAAGGGGGGGTTAAGATTTTACAAAAATTAATTACATTTTTTGATGGACACTGAAATATTGACCCGGCCCCTAAATGATATATTATTAGAATCATAACATATTCATTTGATAATGGTGATATGATCTCCCCAGAACTGAAGCAAGTTGGCACTGAACCTTGAGATTTAAAAAATAATTAGCTTGCAATCCATTTGGCCCTCCACAGAACAAGGTAATCACAAAAAATTGTCATTTTGGCAGTTTGGAAAAATATGTTAATTTTTAATCAATTATTTGATTTCAGGTTCAACGACATGTATTGCAAGAATAATAGTTTTGTGTCAAACAGATATACATTATAGAAAAATGCTACATCAAGTTTTCATCCCTTGATTTTATATTGCAGGTACAGAAACTTCAAAATGCTCTAGCTCAATCTCATGCATTACAGCAGGCAGCAAAGGTAAAGATGTAGTTTAATAAATGTGGGTAACACAAAAAGTGTTTTCATTATTGAAATAGTACAGTATACATAAATGAGCATGGACTTCAAAAAATTCGAAATTAGACAATGGTTTTTTGACACCTCGTAAAAATAAATATAAATTTTGAAATAGATCAATGTAATCGAAACATGTCTTAAAGAGAAAGTACCAATCTAAAATCTGAATTTTTGTGATATCACATCTGAACTCAAATTGTTTCAGTTTGAAATATTCTATTTGAATACCAAGTAAATAACATTTGCAGAGATTTTGCTACATTCTCAGACTCATGAATGACCTTCTTTCTTAAATGCATTATAAACTCTTGGTTTTATTTCATAATTGACCTAATACTCCTCAAAAAAAGTTAAGGACTAGTCTTTTTCGTCATAATAATATTGTTCCACTGATTCATAATATTCAGTTATAAGTTATTTTATTTTTTCTCAAGATCTGGATGCTGAATTTTCATAATAAATATAAATACAATTTTAAACACTTTTGTATTCTCATAGAATAATCACAATTTTTGACAGAAATCATGTTAAACTCTTTGTTGTTCGAACTCTTATTTTCAAAGCCTGGAACGAATAAAAAACTGATAATATATAAATGGATATCTACCTTGACTCTATTCTCTATATTTCAGGAAATAACACAGGGGGTCAAAATGAGTTGTCAAAAATATGTTGATGCTCTATATCGGTAATTCTCTCAAGCTTAACAAAAAGCATGCACAAAGTAAAACAATTCAATTGTCTACTCAGAAATTATTTTTGATAAATGTTTTACCAAATACATATCCAAAAATCTGATTTGCCCCTAACCCACCATTTCCCATTGGTTAACATGGGTTCTGCAATTTTTAAAAAAATTCCTCACGTTTGACATCAATTTTTGACCTTTTGTAATAGAGAGATTAAATTGAAAATTTCCTGAAAAAGAGAATAGAGTAAAGGTACATATCAATTTACATTATCAGTTTTTCTTTCGTTTCAGGCTTAGAAAATAAAGTTTAAAGATACATAAGGCTTAAAGGGGCAATAAGGACTGTAGAGAGAAAATTCGAAAATTTTTATTTTTTCTGAGCTATCAGGTCAATATTTGGCTTAATACCTTCTTTGAGATACCTATTTTCATAAAATGTATGTATAAACTATCGATTTCAGCATTAAGAAGTGTAAACTCAATTCAAAGCTTCTATAAAGGGAGTCCCACTTATAGATTTTTAAGATCCACCATGTTTCAAGAGGAATATCAGCTGAAATAATGTTCATCCAGAGGGTTTCTTTGTAGATAATGAAAATATATGTTAGTCTTGATGAAATATCCAAACCTAAATATATTTTGACACTTGTCGATGATCGTTGAATTGCCCCCCTGCACTATTTGTAGCACCTTTAACATGTAAACCAATGAGGAGAAAAACTGGTCCTTAACTTTTTTTGAGGAGTATATTTCCAATGTTCCACATCATGGAATATCAGTATATGCCCTGTGTGTCATACAATACTATTGTACTGGGGCCCTGTACTGGAAAAGAGAATTTTGACTCAAATGGTGCAGTCTTTTAGAAAATATCACTCTTATGTAGATCTGCAGATTTTAGATTAATAGTGTTAATACGCAGGGGTCATCCTTTCGAGATTGCAAACAAAAGTTCAGTTTTTGAAGCACAATAAATAAATAAATAAAGCTCATAATAAAAATGTACTGTACAATGAAGTCAAGGACACATTTCAATTAAAAAATATCATAGCAAGCAATTTCTACCTAAATTTTTTTTATGATAGTTCTAAGTAGTATTTCTAATCATACACACAGTATCCAAGTACATATTGAGCAACATGCAGATCCTATAAAACTGCAAGCAAAATGATTTATTATAACTTGGAATTTCACTCTATTGTAAGATTTACTGAAAAATGAAATAATTAACAAAATTTGCGTAATGTTGTCAGCTTCAAAATGCTTTTTATTTAAACATTCTAGCTCAAATATTTAGAAAGTTATAGGTGTTTTAAGATTTGACTTGAAGTCAGCTTCGACATTTGCCCTTACAAAAATCACTACATTTAATAATTATCAATCTTTACTAATGCCTGATTAAGCATAATCTTGAGATTAATTGTAATTCAGATGTAAAATCCAAAATTCAGTTTTGAGCTCATTTGCAATTATTTACTCCATACTCCATCACTATAAAAAATTCAAATTTTCCCTTTTCAGTAATTATTTGCGAGGGAATGCATTTTTAAAAAGATAAACAGGTGGCCAATGTCTGCAAAAATCTAAATATAGAAAGCAATATTATCCTAGTTTGATTGACAGCAATCCCTGGTTGGACCAGCTTATTTATTTTTAGTAAGGGTTGTCAGCTAAAAAATCAACACAGATTCAATACAACAAAATGTAAACAAAACTTTGTTTTCATCCCTTTTCCTAAAATTATGATTTTGCCGCCAAAATTTGCTATCAAACAACTTTTGCAACTCATCATTAGGTCTGCACATTCCATTCAGTAACACCTAACATTATTTTGTGCTGCTATAACTATATCAGGTAATATAAAACATAATTATTTAATTGTAATTGTTTATTTTTTGCATTTGCACTTAAATATGTACTATAATTCACTATAAAATGTAATTAATACAAATGCATAATTAAATAGTCTAAATGTAAAAACTTATGTAAACTGCAAATCTTTATTCTTCTAATAACTTAATAGATTATCTGCAATTCAAATTCCTACAAAATTAGTCTAGAAAATTCAAACAAAACTCATTTATAATTATAATATTTGTTTTGATAAAATCAAATCATTATTTTGAACTTGAAATAATGATGCTAACTTATAAATTAATGTTTTGATTTTGTGTGATTGCAGGTCAGAAAGCTTAGGGAATTGGAATTCTGTGAGCCAAGAGTGGTGAAGAAGAATCTACAATCAAATGGGATATGGGATCTTACTCTCATTCCCAATGGCAATTTTGCAGTAACAAGTACACGTTTCTCTACTACAAAGATATATAATAGAATGAACAACCTTGTGAAAGATCTTGGAAAGGACTTCTTACGCGTCACACTAACTTCTGATGGCCATCTAGCATTCACAAACCGCAACAACATCATAAGTGTCTACAGTGTAGATGGGACCCACAAACGGGACATCACCTGCAGAGGACCTGTAGCTAAACTAGAGCTACAGGGTATAACATCAACCCCTGCAGGTGAGCTACTGGTGTGTGATTACAACACCAATACAGTGTTCCGTGTGGATCCATCCACTGGAGGCACAACACCACTCTCCAAGCCTGGTACATTCAGTGACCCTTACTATGTGGCATCAACCACTGATGTCATCATAGTCAGCGACTGGGAGGCTGATTGTATCAAAGGCTTGGGCAAAGATGGCCATGAAGTGTTGTCATATGGGAAGCCAGGCAGTGGTCAGGGAGAGTTAAAGTACCCCCGTGGTGTCTGCATTGATAGTTGCAATCACATCATCGTTGCAGACACTGTCAACAACAGGGTACATCTCCTGACCCCTGGGGGTGAATTCCTGCGCTTCCTGCTGACCGAGGAAGATGGTGTGAGTGGCCCTAACTCTGTTGCCATCAACCAGGAGGGGCAGCTGGTGGTGGGAGATGACAATGGCAACATCTTCACTGTCACATACAGGAAGTGAGGTAAATAGAAAACAAAACATTAAAACAATTAGTAAATATCATCTAATACTGCATTATTACATGAATATAATGCTTTAAAATACATTAATTTACGAAGATTAATGATTTTAAATTGAAAAAATGGATCACATTCATCAAATTAATGTTTAATTAAATAGAGAGAAGTAAAACTACAATTTGTAAACAATGAATGTAAACAATTACAGTAAAAACGAACTGTTTCTATCAAATTCTGCTATGCTGATGATTATTTTTACGGAATTAAAGTATTTTCTTTATTTCTTCTCACTAAAGGAAACTTATAAAACTATAATTGTTCCATAAAATTGTAGATAATAATGAAATTAATTACATCTAATTGTCAAAATTGTGTTTCAGCCCAGCATCCTGATACAAGTGAGAAACAACAACACTGACAATTACAACTCTGATATAACAACAACAATGACAATTACAACAACAACTCAAAGACAAACAATACAGTGACAATTACAACACTGATACTAGAACAATGACAATAACACCAACAACAAAGATCACAAATATTACAACAATGCCAAGAACTACAACACTGAGCTATAAAACAACAATGTGAAAACAATTATGATTCAAATGATTATTATATTTGCTGAAAATTGAAGACTGACTTCATAAAAGTTGATTTGAATTCATTTAAATGACTTAAAAAGATACAAATGGATATAATGATAACACTTGGATATATTCTAGGATAATAAAAATCATAATTGTAAGTAAATTGTTCTAAAACTTACTTCAAACTAAATTTTGAATTGATATCCTAAATGAATCTTTTAACATGAGAATACTTATTGAAGATTTTATCCCTTTTTATATTAATTGATCCAAATAGAGCTGGAAAGCATACATATTATCAATATTCAGAAGCTAATTTAGGTATTCCAAATCAAAAAAGTTCAAAATTAATTTGCAAAAAAATCTGATAAAACCCTAGAATTTAAGAATAATTGGTAACTGACTAATTTAGAATCGCTATTAACTTGCAATAATCGATCTCTCTCATCAGACTATTTTCATCCTCTATTTAAATAGGAGAATGGGTAGTGTGATTTGATGCAAGATTATAACAACAAATGTAGTCATTCAAACTATTAAATGTATCTTATATGTGCAAATGGTTTAAAAAACCAACAGATTGAATGCATTTCTATAGAATGCTATTATCATCATGCTATAGACAGCCTCTGCCTTTATCTTATTCGCATTGAACCAAATATTTCTCAAAAGATCGAGAAACGATCTACCTGTCAAATAAGCAGACATAACACTGGCATCTATGTATATGTATTGTAATGTGTAAAGCTTTGTCAATTTGCCAATAGACTTAAGATGCGAGTAGAAATAATCTTGATTTACGTCATTAAAAATTCAAAATTCAGTCTCAGTGATATCATATTAGAAATCTACAAGTAAAATCACATCATTACGATATATGTGGTTTTAAAAAGGGTCTATCAACTCTGAAAATGTGACTTCTAGGTGAGGGAAATTCACCATAAACCCTATGTTGTAAAATCACAAAAAGTGAAATATCTTTTCTTATATTGGAAAGGTATTTTCTAACTGGACATATTTTTTGTATAGCTATCAGAAACATGAGGGTAATATGAAAATTGAACCACTAAAACTGATGAATATTCAAGTTTAAGGGAATTTTCTGATACCCTGCCAATTAGACACCTGACCTACTTGCATCTGAGTAACTGAAACTGGATAATAAAACTGTAAACCAAGGCAACTAAGAATATGCAACAATTGTAAATACATGTAGTTAAAAATATAGAAAATTGTTATTTGCATGAAACTAAGGGACCTTTTATGCTCCCCAAAACTGGTATGTCTTTTTTATTCATACTTATACTGGTTATATGTGAATAGATTTCTTGGAGGAATACCTGTTCAAAATACTGCTTTTAAAAGCTGTTACAGAACTCTTTATATGACCCTGATTTCGTCAGTTAAACAACCAATAAGAATAATATAGCAGTCAATATTGCCCAAGCACGAATTGCTATTATTGAGGCTTCTTTATATAAAGTGGCAACAAAGAACACAATTACAAAGAATTGTTTAAAAGTAATAAGGTGTGATAAGCAACTCAACTAATCTCTGTAGTCTTTGTTGCCCCTTTAAAGACACTACATGTATTTTATCTTGTATTCCTTTCTGAAAAGGTGACCAAAATAGGTCTTTAAATCATTGCAATGAGAAAAAAAGGTTTAGCATTAGCTTTATCAAGTGATAAAGCATCTGCTTGAATAGCCTAGGTAGCTAACAAATCTGCCAGTGTCCAGGATGGAATACATAAAGTGTCAGCAAGGAACAGAATGTACAAATCTTAGTGTAAAATATAGAAAGTAATCTTGAAACAAAAAATAGGAATGACAAGAAATGAGACATTGTGTGCAAAAATAGTGTACCCTGACAAGAAGTCTCAACTCATCCCTATAGTCTTTGTTGCCCCTTTAAAGACACTATATGTATTTTATCATGTATTCCTTTCTTAAAAGGTGACCAAAATAGGTCTATAAATCTATGCAGATAGTAAACACTTAAAAACGTTCAGCATTAGCTTCATTAAGTGAACAGAGCATCTGCCTGAATCGTGTATGTATAGCTGACAATATTGCATGAGCACAATTTGCCATTGTCCAGGTTGGAATACATAAAGTGGCAGCAAAGAACAGAGTGTATAAAATGGGATATTGCTAGCAGGAAATAATGTAGTACTATAAGTTACTCTCAACCCATCTCTATAGTGTTTGTTGCCCCTTCTATAATAGTGACTAAAATAGAATGAATAATGTATGTCCAAAAATATAATATAGCATATTGTCTTAAAATAGTGCGAAAACCCTAGCTGACTCGTGTATTTGAAGCATATGTTTCTCAAAAGATTGAGAGATGATCTATCTGCAATAAGCAACTTGAAAACAATATAAAGCAGACTCAAAACAGGTGTCTCGATGTAAATTGCTTCATCAATTTGCAAACAGAAACAGGAAGATAAAATCTAGTCCAAGGCATTTAAGAATATGCAATCATTGTAAATAGTTAAAAAGTATATATGGTAAATATTGCTGTACATATGTATTCTGTTCAGAGAAAAAGAGAACAAATTTCATGGCAGACCAAATTCAGGTCTGTGGACAAATTGAAGTGTGTACAACCTGACAATATAGATTTGCATTCTATTTTATTGAAAGGTTCTATTTTAAAATACTTCATATTTTACTTCATAAAAATTGTATTAATACTGTAGTTCACATAGTGAAAATGAAATCTATTTTGTGAAAAATAAAATCCATTTTTATTCCAAAACAACATTTCTTTATGTGAACATTATGAGCCAGTGGTTTGAATTAAAGAATGATAAACGCCAAGCCATTCAAACATATTGGAGGCAGCTTAATGTCCTCTAAACCCAAGCTGAACAACAATGTAGTCATACAGTCTCTATATTACTAATAGACAGAAAATTGATTTCTTCCAATATGGCCCCCAATGCAAGTAGGATTTCCTTTTAGATATACAATATATGTATCTTATTGTGTCACAAGTTTGCATTTATAGTTCACTTACTCATTCTGCCTAACTTAAATTCCTCGACCAAAACTAAAGTATTACTACCAGAGATGCAGACATCAGTTGCACATGCAATTTACACAGCATAATTTGAGAGAGTATTTAAAATCTAAATATCCAATATGTCTCCATCTATTTTTGGAAAGAAAACAAATGTTATAATACTTACATAGAAGAATCTGAGACTTTGTGGAAGATTTTTCCTCAGTATCAAATCTCCTGTGTCCTTGTTTAACCAGAAATATTCCAATGCGCTCCTTCCTGAGTTGTCATCCTTCACATCATAGCGTATGACATCCTGAAATGTTCAATATGCTTTTGGTAAAATGGCAAGCTCTAAAACTAGAAACACATCCAATATGGTAGGTAAAGGCATTATTAACCTCTCTAATCCCAGGCTCTAAAATTGGTTGAAACCAGAGAATTTTTCATTTTAGCCACCTTTTGACATTTTACTACATACCTATACAACTTTGGATGCTTAACTTAGTAAAATTAGACGGCAGAGATCATTTCTGCACATTTGAAAATAATTTTTGTGTAAATTGGATGAAAATTCTTCAAACAAGAGCAATTTTAGTGACAGATTTTTCGTCACTCTTTGTTTCAAGGTCATTTCTGAGGTGGCGAGAAATCTCGTCACTCCAGGTAGTCAAGAGGTTAAATACCAAACCTGAAATATAAAACAAATTAATCTAAAAAATATCAGAAAATTGCATTTGTTTTTATAGACTACCAAATATCATTACATCAGATTGAGCTTAGGGATGACATTCACAGAGAACTACAATCCATATAATCCAGTTTTATCCGATTAATGATCTCTCTTGAACTAGAAGTGGAAAGAGGGGTATATTAAAATATCTTCTTTTAATGGCCCATGGGAATCCTTTTTAATTCCTTTCAAATAAATGCATAGTGGGTCACAGTTATGACACATTTTCGTATGTGATCGTGTTATGTCCTTTTTAAGAGAGATAATTTCTAAACACCACTAGAAAATTGGTATTTCTCTCTTTATAACAGCCAAGGACATCTTTATTTTGATTTCAAAATTAAACGCAAGTGAAACAGCGAGTGAAAGATGAACAAAAATATCATACATTTACATCTTTATCCTTAGCCTGCAATTTGACCACAGAAGTGCCAGTAGGTGTCTCTACTGGTAGTCTGATAGCACGGGAAAATGTATCAAACATCCATTCTGGCCCATGAAGATTACGTGCCACATAAAAATAGAAATCTCTCTGTGCTCGCTCTGTTGGACTGAGGCTATCATAGGCAATGACACGCAGCTAAAAAAGAGTGAATAATCATTATAATCCAGCATAAATTCATTGAACACACTTAATTTAAAGTTTACAAAATTAAGATTTATAAAATGATTAAAATAAGTTAATGTCTGGTCTTTCCACAGTGTAAAACTAGAGAGTAAATCAAGATTTGGAATTAGATTGATATAAGATGGGAAAATACATATGAACTGTCCATAATGATCTGGATTTCTATTTTTCTTCTGGGTCATGATATTTCAGTAGATTTATGCAGTTAGTTACTAGATTCCATTTGATTGTTACTTGAATTGAAACAGGAGTATTCTCCCTTAAATTGTTTCCACTTACTGTATACATGAACAGCTGGAGAGGGTCCTCCCTCAGATCGCCTAACACAGCGATTTGTCCAGTGTTCCTATCGATGCTGAAATAATCCTCAGCAGGATAAAGTCCAATAATTTCATACTGCATACGGCCCTGAAAGAAATATAAAGAAAAGTGACAAGGGTATAGGTAAAAGGGTAGGTCCCCTTTCCATGGAATAAACAGATGCTCTGAATCAAAATAATAAACAGTCCAAAATTAATGACCTAGAGCTCTAAAGGCTGACAACCTTGAATTAAGACATTGTAAAATTGATCTCAGAATTCTGCAGAAAATAAGCATCATTTTTGTGACACAGTGAATTAAATGATTGTTTCTAAAGCAGCAGAAATAACATAAATTAGAAATGCAAAGCAATTAATTTAAATCCTCAGCTAGTATGTACATAATGCAATTGAAAAAGATCCAAATATCAACTATGTTCACTAAACAAGGCATTGACATGACAAAATGTCACCATCTGGTAAGTCATTGCATAGATAGTCGCAACAAATACAAACTGCCAACAATGGAATGGAAGTTAAAAAAAAACATGCAAAATTTCACCACCTGCAATTTGTTACAGATGCAGACCACCAAACACCAAATGCCAACCACCGTCTTCAAAAAAGTTGGCATCACTTCTGGTGGTGACATGAAAAAAATAATAATAAAAAAATAGCTTGCACATTGGGTATTGTGAAATGACGCAAATGAGTTTTATTTGTCCAAAAATTGTTCAAGAATAAAAAGACAGACAGAAATACATTTGGACAGATGGACAAGTGATTCCACAGGCTCTCGGTGTGTGAACAATAACAATACAAAACAAAAATGTAGTATATACAAAGAAAGTGTCATAATACTATACCTTTAAATCTCCATCAGTTGCTGTGACAGTTTTCAAGACCTTCCCGATTGGTTGGTTTTCATCTGTGTCTACTGTGTTGTTAGTAGGACTGAACTCTGGCTTACTTTCATCTGGCACTATGTGAATGGTAACCTTTGTGGTTGCATTACGTCCACTGTCATCTACTGCATCAACTATCAACTGAAAAGTGCATTGAAATATTGGATTCCTTATATCTTTGACTCATATTTTACTAACATTACATTTTGAAGTCAACATTGAAGAAATACTAATCAATGAAATATATCAAGTAATATCATTCAAAACTTAGACAGAGTAGAACTCCATGAGGTAGCAAATCCAAACGAACAAAATATACATTTATCAAATCACTCCTAAGATTGAAGCTTGTAATCATAAGGCATTTGAAGTGTCTCCTTTTGGCAAAATACAGCTGTGAAATATCTGTTATACTCAAATTGGGCATGTTATAGTGGTAGGCTTAACAAAAATATGAGATTGTTTTGACTTTAGCAGCCATTTTGATTAAACACAGTAAGAAGCCATTTGGAAGCCATTTTGGAATTACTCAGAAGTTCTAAAGTAGCACCATCATTCAAAATATAACCAAAGTTAATTGTAGTAAAGAAGCTTTAACCAAAAATTTAATTTCTTACAAAAAATAGCAACCATTTTGGAGAATGATCATGTATAAAAACAATACTTAAAAATAAGTATAAAATCCATTTTTAACAGAAATGGCAGCCATTTTGAATTTAGCAGCCATATCTCAGGAGACTTTATTCACATATACAAGAACCAAATCATATCATATTTAAACTATCAGTTTTGTGTCATGGAAGAACGTATGGACAGGCATATGGCTTCAAACTTTGTGCAAGGTGATTTAATAAATCAGAAATAACATAATTCTTTTAAGTATATAATTGTCCAAAATACGATGTCATCTTCTTAACGTACCTCATACTTCTTGATAGGGTTATCTATCAAGATCTTTTTTAGGATAACATCGCCATTCCTTTCTCGCACATAGAAAAAGTCATTTCCATCATCTGTAGCACTTCTCAGAATGAAAGTTATAACATCCTAAATTAAAATTTACATTTTATATTTATATGACCTAATAATTCGTCCACATTAAGCATTGTCACGCTGTTGTAGTGTTCAAACTCAGCTACAACTTGTATTATAAGAATCTTCAACATCTCTACTTACACTATAAAGAACATAAATGTACAGGACGGCTCAATAATATTGTGATATTGTGAGCACTTTAAGCAATTTTGTGGTTAACAAAATTTCTCAAATGAAACACAATGGATTTGTTTGAGTGTAAGTTTCCTCTTTCTGATTGTTAAAAGCAAACTATCTCATGAAATGCATTTACATACCTGTATAATTAATTTCATTTAAAAAAATCTCATCCAGAATAATAAATATGTAAAAAAATAAAAATAAAAAATGGACTCACCCCTTTGTCTTCATCAGTGGCATTCAGGTTAATGATTGTGTTTCCAAGTACAAAATTCTCAGTGATATACCTCACATAATTGGTAGGGTGGAACTTTGGCCCATTGAGGTTACGATCTACATCAACTGTGACTGTTCCATATGTTGGGTTTTCTGGATTGTCAGGGTCAGTGGCTTTAACTGTCAACTACAATGAGAAATTCAAACCGATAAAGAATGTTATTATCCATTTGTGTTACCATGGCAACCATTTATCAATTCTATTCAAACTTATCTTTGAACATACATACACGAAAATAACCAAAACAAGTAGCAATACATACGTATGTAATAAATATTTTCTAGTTTGCATAAAATATAACCAATTTATAATGCTGAACAAAAATGGGATGTCACTGTGTGTACCTTGTACGTTGGAAGCTCTGAAGGATCATCACGTAGGTCCCTCTTAACTCTGATCACACCAGTATGAGTCACATAGAAGAAATCTTGAGCAGGGTAGACTCCATCAAGTTCATATTTAATCTTGTTGCCCTGTAAGTCAATAATGTAACATAAACAAATAATAAAGTATTTAATCTCAATAAGACAAATGTACATGCAGGGGTTTCACTAGAATTTCCCACAACAGGCTAAATAAATGAAAACAACAGGCAAAATTAATGGAAGTCATAAATTTAACATGGAAAAGTTGAAAAGTCCCTAAAACAACAGACGATTTTGTGAAAACAACCGGTGAAAATCACATGTTGCCTGCTGCTAATGAAACCCCTGCCATGTGAACTTGTTGTTCATTAGTGTACTCCAGAAGGAGGAACATACTGCTTATTGTTTAGATTATTCCGATAATTAAGTGTGCATTAACATGAGCAATAATTGTAGGTTGTTGCATTTATTTCTAAGTAAAGCAAAGTTTGTAGTTGGGTTGACATTGGCTTTAATAATTCACTACATGTAAATTTAACAAATTTATTCCCAAATAAAGAGCATTTTGCTCAGTATCATACTCCTGAACTAGAATCACATTACAGGATAACTTACCTCATACATATCGTCATCCCTAGCCAGGACCTCAGTAACGGTACCATCAACAGGATGAGTCTCCAGAATTTTACGATAGTATGGGTCTGAGATGAAGTATGGTGGGTCCACATCACGAACCACACTGACTAACACCTGAGTTGTGGCAGTCTTTGCAGTTGGAAGAGCCTGGTCACTCACCATAATCTGCAGCTGTAATATAAAGACACTCAGGATAAATATTTGATGTGTAGCAAATGTTAAGTTTGAATTTAACATTTTGAAGCTTGTTTGATGGCTGGGTAAACTTATCCAAGTCCTTTATGTCCTGAATATATATTTTATCCATTCAATCAAAAATGCACATTTGTGTATTGTTTTTGAATTATCAACTATTTCAATTAAAAATCCACCTAATAAGAAATTAACTACAGCATTAATTGCATACTATGAGCATGTATGCTGCTGATCAAATACATGCACATACATGGCCCAAAGGATATTAAAAACACATATTTTACAGCTAATTAACATATTTTTTAGATATTTCTAATGACCTTGAATGTGTTATACAATCTTGAAGAACATATTAATCACATCAATTTTACTCTCTGCATGGTGACTTCTGTTTTGAATGAACAATTTTTGAACATCTATATTTCAATTTGCACTAACTTGAAATTCTAATTTTTGTTCATTGCAACATCAAAATGCCAAACATCAGGTTCAATCATATCACAATCATGAACTAATTCTATTCTTTCTCAACTGCTAAAAGTAGTTTCATAATTTGTGACACAATTATTGGTCTTAGGGACACATGCCCTCTTCACAAAAATGAAGATATATCAAAATGTATATATTTCATCTTCAAACATTCAGGGTTGAATGGTGTTTTAATAATGGTCAATTAAAAATGTCTGTGTAAAAAAAGTGTTCATTACATGTACTTATTGATTACCACTCATAATTTTATCTTGATCTATTCACTGATGATAAGCAGGCAGTATGGTTGTTGGTTTTATATGCTCTTTTATTATAGTTTTGACAAGGCTTGGAATTGATTTTTATTATTGGTTCAACTGGTGATTCTTTGTTGTTTTTCTTTAAATCATTATTCCCCTCAGCTGCTTTAATACAACTTAAACTTACATCATATGTCTCTGATGTTCCTTCTGCAAGGTGTTTCTTCAGAGCAACCTCTCCTGTGAAAGGATGGACATAGAAGTACCGAATGGCAAGACTATTCCCCATCAATGTATATGCCAGGCGGTCCTGAAAAGATAACAAGATGAAAACAAATCATAATTTTGAAAACTGCCACGACTTGATGTTGTCATACAGAGTTATGACAATACGATCCATCATTATTTGGCCAACAAGGAGGTGTAAGAATTCCAGAAAGATTGTTTTCATATAGTAAAGGAGAAGTAGAATAAATAATTAACCTACACTAGTATCTGCATCAGAGGCAACTACTTGAACAAGGACATCTCCCAGAGGTCTCTTCTCCCTCACTCTTACAGTATATGGGTTCTGTTCAAACACAGGAGTGCTGGGGTTACGGTTCACTGTAATTGCAACAATAGCTGTGGCTTTGTTTCCCTGGTCTTGGTCATCATAAACTTGGACATCAAGCTGGAATATTTGAAAAAATTAATGATCATCTTTTAAGATTTTTCATGCGCATGGATGTCTCATTAAAACTCAAATACATTGTGAGATTTTTACTGAAAAGATCTATAATATAGGTGTTTAATTATTACAAAATGGCGATGTTTTATTTTATTATTACAAAATGGCAGTGTTCTATTTTTACATTTCTTACCATGTACATTTCATTGTCATCTTTTGAGAGGTCATCAGTGACACGAATGATGCCTTGTAGCATGTCCACCCCAAAGTAAGAATCACCAGGTGCCCTTCCTGTCACTGTGTAGATTAGATTACCCTGTAGCATAGAATATTAGAATGAAATGACTTGTCACAACAGTGGTACAAAATCAACTGAGTAGATGAAAAGGAACATGTGATATATCAGACCAAATTGCCATGTGAAAGGAATATACTATTTTTCAAATACACTTGGTGAAATCGATAAAATAATATATAAAAAGATGTTTTATTTTCTGATATTTGTGTAAAAAGATGCGTAATAATACAGTATTTCCATTCAGTATTGTAATTATTATATTATATTATGAAGGAAAAAAATATAATCAGCATAATATACTACATTATATAGAGATTAATATAACATAATTAGAAATAAGTGAGATCCAAATATATTATTTGTACATATAAACATTTACCAAATCCGATTATCTCAATAAGAAAATGTAGCAGAATTTTTTATTCCTGGTATAATATTCTTTTTTAGAATTATTTGCGCCAATTTATATTTATTCTGTCTTTCTAAAATATTATTTGGTCATATTTATCAAACCAAACTGATGATTGCAGTCTATTTAGATTTTTTTCTATTCTAAAAATATTATTTTCTAGTATTTTCCAATCTAAGCAGAATATATCAAATTATATTGTATTATTTGGGTTCTAAAAAATATTATACTCGATTATTCTCGTCCAACTTGATGTACAATCCATCTGGTTAATTACTTAACCAAACAAAACAAAGAATGCACAGCATGGCAGTTAATAGGATTAACCGTTCTACTGGCCTTCTCATCTCTATTACACTCTATTACAGTACTTACACATGTCACACATATTTTATCTTGACTGTTCTATTTCTATTTGAAAAATATTTACAAATAAATGTTTAGAAGAAAGAAATTTAACTTGTTTTAAATTAATGTTAACAATGGAGTAAAAATGTGCAAAAGTCATTAATTAAAAATCAAATAATTAACTTTCCAATGAGTTAATCGATTCAATCCAAATTTTAACACAATGTTAATCATAGAAAGAGGGATTTTATACAATAAAACAAATATGAAAAACTTAATTTGCAAATTATTATTTTTGTGGAAAATAAAACAATCGGCTCTAGATATTAATCAATTCACTCTAACAAACGGATTAACTCTAACAATCGGATTAGTTATCAGTGAACAAAACTCATTTCATAGAAATTGAAAAAACTTAGAGATTAAAGTGTTACTTATATTGCTCTGTCATCAATACATGTACATGTATGTGAATGGTGAAAATCTTCATGATTTTGAAAGAATTGTTGGCCAAGGGGAGGGGATCGTTACTCGTTAGGCACGGCCTCTATAAAATGCGTAATGCTTTTAGCTAAAATTTGAGCAGTTCTGTGTCAAGACTATTTTTGTGGTTGGCAGAGTGAATACGGGTGGTTGTTTGTGCCTGTGTAAGAGTGGCGCTTAAATGTTGTTTGTTGTTAACTTTATATGGCAGAGAAAAAATGGAGTAAAAATGTGAGGAAACCCATTGATTAAAAATTAACTTTCCGTTGAGTCAATCAATTTAATCCAAATTTTAACACAATGTTAATCATAACATAAGGGACATTATAGAATCAAATAAATGTGAAAAACTTGGTTTTTAAATTATTTTTTGTGGAACTTAGAACTGTTGGCTGTAGGAAATGAATCCATCGCCTCCAACTAACGGATTAGCTTTCAGTGTTAACAAAACACAATTGAATAATTGGGGATTAAAGTTTTACTTATCATATTGCTCTGACATACATGTACTGCATGTCAACATGTTATTTACATCAGACTGTTCTACCATGCACCAGTTTGCTCAAAGCGTAATCATCGCTATGTCAGATGAAACATTAGGAATAAATATAAAATGTGCCCGCTTCTTTATTTTCGTTATCAAACAACTAAACATACCGAATATACATTTGAAAATGGAAAACAAAAAATTAATTAAAACCAGCTTTAAATGGTCCAATTGTAGAAGAAACAAATGTATTACATCATGGACTAATCTGTTGTTTATATCCCCAGTTTATATCTCAGATATATGGATAACAGAAAACGCATGAATTGTGAAATGTGAGAGAATACACGTTTTAATTTTGTTTTAGCATGGCTTAACACCACTTGTATCAGTTAACCTAATGTACCTTTCTTATTTATTATCAGCGATTTGCCAAAAGAAATCGGAGCAATACATGTACATCCAATATAATACAGGCTCGGAATAAGTTTTAGCCCAGGGGATCAATTTTCAAAACAAACCAAGGGGTCACACTTGATCATTTTGGCCCGAAATCACTTAACAGTGCTCAGATTGGTAAAAATGTAGGATTTTGAAAAAATTTTGGCAAGGGGGGGGGGGATTTACTTGAACCCCCCCCCCCTGGCCATGGACCTATACCAAATTCGTAATGTATTGATATATAGCAGTTTTGTGTCATAAATGTTTTGTGGTGTTTGTGAAATGATTAAAGGTGTTTGTGTCTGTGTAAGAGGGGGCTTTAAGTGTTGTTTGTTGTAAACTTAATTTGACAGAAAAACAATTGAGTTAAATTGTGAGGAAACTCAATAGAGTAAAAATGTGAGGAAACCCATTGATTAAAAATTAACTTTCCATTGAGTCAATCAATTAAATCCAAATTCTAACACAATGTTAATCATAACATAAGGGACATTATACAATCAAATAAATATGAAAAACTTAATTTGCAATTTATTTTTTCAGTTGAAATTAGAACCATTGGCTGTGGAAATTAATCCATTAACTCAAACAAACAGATTATTTATCATTGTGAACAAAACTCAAATCATGGAAATTGAATAATTAGGGATTAAAGTTTGACTTATTATATTGCTCTGGAATGTCAATACATGTATGTGAATGGTGAAAAACTACATGAGTTTGACAGAATTGTTGGCCACGGGGAGGGGGTCCTCAGCTACGGGTCTGTATAAAATGCGAAATGTGTTTATTGAATATTGAGCAGTTCCCTGTCATGACTGTTTTTCCGGTTGGCAAAGTGAATACAGGTGGTTGTTTGTACCTGTGTAAGAGGGGATCGATTTAAATGTTGTTTGCTATAAACTTAATGTGACAGAGAAACAATGGATTAAAATGTGAGGAAAACAAATTAATTAAAAATTCAAAAATTAACTTTACAATGAATTAATCGATTGAATCAAAAATTTAGCACAATGTTAATCATAACATGAGGGACATTATACAATCAAATATGAATGTAAAAACTTATTTTGCAAATTATTTTTGTGGAATTAAGAGCCATCAGCTGTAGAGATTAATCCATTAACCCTAACAAACAGACTAATTATCAGTATGAATGAAACTCATTTCATAGGAATTGAATAATTAGGGATTAACGGCTCGAAAATAACCGCGTATAATAGGTTTTTGATTGCAAATGCCAACATATTATTTGCTCCTGACAGGAATATTATTCTATATTATTTGGCATTATATGTTGTTCCCTTTGAATAATACACGAATAATATTATTAAATCAAAAATAATTCTTAAAAATATGTATTATATTTTTTTCCGTTATAATAAAAGAAATAACTGCCTATTATACAGGAAAAAATATTCTCTACGATTCTCTCTTAATGCAACTTATTTAGCAGTATATTAAACATTTTATTCTATATTATTTTTACTTTTTTACCAAGTGATACAGAAAATGTTTCATCAACTGGAAAACGGTCTTGAGCCTAAACCTGAAAATTAAGTTAAAACTTATAGATATTCAAAATGAAATACAAAATACCAAATCACAAAATATTAGTTATTTGAATTTTACTCTCATGAATAATTCCAATATCCGGGTTTTCGTAAAACACCGACCGCCGACCACCAACCAGTCACTCTCCACAGTTGGGTACATGTGGTCGGTGGTCGGCTGACGGTCTTTTAAATAAAGATGAAAAAAAGCAAAATTAGAAGTAAACTAAAACTGGGAATCCAATGACTATAGTACCTTTACTAGGTCGTGATTTAAAAACGTATAATTATCATTTCAAATCATGATGAAAACGTTACATCGTCGTGGTGTGTAATGTCATATTTTTAAGTGATGTTTTAGTTGTTAGAAGACCAATTTCATCCTGGTTAGTCACTTTGAAAAAAACGCACGTAACATTGCATTAAGTTCATTCTTCATTCATATGAAACGCAATAACAAAAACACACAAACATCGTCGATGTTGACGTCGTAATGTTATGTTTGATTTCTCAGTTGTTAAACGTCAGCTGGTAAAAACTACATTTGATATGACAAAAAAAGCTTTCTAATGGTGTACTGAAATGGTAAGTCACTTTTAATCCCGATAAGAGAACGCATGTAACATTATATTGTGTTCAGTATTCAGTAGGCTATGACGATAACAAATCATTTTTGTTTTGAAATTGTTAAATTTCAGTAAAAAATTAGGATAGATTCCCGTAGAAACGATAGGTTGATCAATGATAGGTTAGGACCTAAGGCAGGACAATTAATCGAGAGGAGACGGTCATGACCAATTTGTTTGCTTGCCATTCGTTGCAAGGTACAAAATCGGTAAAAAACGTTGCCTAGTCCAACGATTGACTATCAAAATTATTAATATTCTAAGGCTACAAATATGTTCGGTCTTTTACATGGTATGGTCGGTCTTTTACACATTTTCTTCAAACACTGTTTTGAGGCTACCAGTGGAAAACACCGACCGGTCGGTGGGGTCGGTCTTTTCCATAAACCCCATATATCCAACTGCTGCATGTAATGAAAGAACTTTGATTACTACAGTCTGTCTCCATGAAAAGGAAGAAGTAGTGATATAAAGGGGACAAATAAAACGAACAGATATTCTGTCCTCAGTCAACACCTTCACGCTGTTCCCAACTACAAACTAACCATACCTTAAGATCATCATCTGTAGCAACCACTGCCAATTGAGACTCCCGTAGATGTGTCTGCCCTGACAGAGAGATCATACTGAGCCTGTGAGAACTTTGGCTTGTATTCAGACTGCATCACAGTCAGAGAGATAGTGGAATCAGTGCATAACTTGGGGTTCCCATCATCACAGGCCACAACAATCACCTATATAAAAAAATGAAGTAAAATATGTACATGTATATACATGTAGTTGTACATTTTAATGATTCTTTACAACCTTAAGTTCATGTTTTTCATAATCTTTTTGTAATTTTGAAATATGTAAGGGATGGTATCCAATCATCAACAATCATTTTCGAAATATTGTTATGGTTTGACCTCCCTCCTCTCATGTAACGAAATTTTAAAATGTTGATTTTTCTTTCACTTGAATATTAAAGAATCAATATTCTTGCTAGCAAAACCTTAATTTACCCTCTACCCCAATGAAACTATCTTCTTTATTCCACAACTGTTGATAATTGGATACCATTCCCATTAATTATTTACTAACCAACATCTCTTTTCGGGTCATCTTTATATGAGAAATGAATTATTCTAGGCTTAATCAAATGTTATGTTTAGTTACTCACAGTGAAAGTGCTTCCTACAGAGTTCTTGAGAGATTTTCTGGTTGATACAGCACCAGTAGAGGGGTCCACATAGAAGAATGACTTAGTCAGAGCGTCAGTATTTTTCAATCCATAAGTAACTGTACCCTATAACGAATAATATAATATTAGTGTGATAGTAAACTGTATATCCACCCCAGTCTTAATACAAGTACCCTTAATTGGGAGGACAATGTAACTAAAAACACATTTCTCAACCTGTTATATCAATTGCAATAAGGTAGTCAATTTAATTTAATAAAGTAACAACTGTTCATCAGTTTTTGTGTTATCTTAGGGAGCAAGAATCATTGCAATTGCTCATTAGAGGATTTAACATTGAATGATACATTTGCAGTGAGCAGTGATAAATATCACACTTTTGTATTGAAATGTTCACAATGGATTGACCAAGTAATTTACCAAGCATGCCCAAAACCTAATCAGATTTTGACACTAGTCTTCTCTTGCATCGGTGAAAATTTCAAGTTGAACAGTTGAGCAATTTTCCTGGTCTTTTAATGACAATATTCATGTGTCAGTCAGACAGACACATGCGCACCCATCAGACAATATAGCACTTAGAAAGTGTGATGAAAAATAAAGAATGTTCAATGCTTACCCCATCATTATCTACTGCTAGAACTGTTATAAAAACCTCTCCTATAACCTGACTTGTTGTCTCTCCAGTTGCCATTGGAGCAGCATCATCAAATGCTTGAACTTTGACCTGAAAGGAAAAAACATTCTCATGTACATGTATGCATTAAAAGATACAACACAATTTATTTCCAAAATTACATTATCAATTCAAAATAATACATTTTATCAATTTAATTAATTTCTAGGAGAGCTAAATGAAAAGATAACTAAGATAACTAGTACTAATAATGAGATTTGCAAATATGATATTCCAATACCAAAAGTTCAAAATCGTCCACAAAGTATGAGATTTATAGAACTTACTGAGTACTGTAGATTTTTCATGACATCCTCCCTTAAGTCTCTTGAGACTGAAACAGTTCCAGTGGTCTCTCCAACAGTAAAGAAGGCATCGGCTGGATAGTCTCCTACTACCTTGTACCTCAAAATGCCCTGAAATGTATTCAACATGAATTGATAAGCACAGAACTTTAATTTTCTTTCACAAAATTCATAGAATCAATTTAGCTCTTGTATAACAATTATATGTACAGTAAAACACATTTATCTGAACACCGCTTTATATGAACCTCTTTATATGTACACCTTTTCTTAATCTCAATTTTCAAACCTCCCTTCACTCCCATGTTCATGCATCCTCCGATCACAGGACTTCAAAATCCAGAATATATTCTTTCTTTTTACCCCCTGCGATAAGCAGTTAGCATTTCCCCGATTAAGAACTCGTAATCTGATTGGCTGTCGCAACACTGCGCCAGAAATCATGTATTTAAGTCATTGCGCATAATTAGATCACATGATTCAGCTTAATCGGGTGCTTCCAAATTGGTTATAGCAGGGGGGAAGAAAGAGGTACCGGATTTTCTCGCATATAAGCCCTGGGCGTATAACTGAAAGAAGGGGTAATTTCGTCTGTTATTTTACCTCTTATTTTTTGCCCATGGGCGTATAAGTGTACTACTTTCGATTTTTGGCCCAGTGGGCGTAAAGGTGAGAAGAGCGAGCCACCGCGGGGTGGGCATCAGCCATCTTCCTCAAAGACTACTGTACCCTCTGTTATAGTCCTAAGGCATTTTTTGTAAGAATTTTAAAGGAAATGTCACCTACAACCTTGGACTTAATGTTGAAACAAAGTAACAACAGAACGATCCACCCCTGCCACTTACGGCACAGCGTTGAACTTAATGTTGAAACAAAGAAACGACAGAACGATCTGCCAGTGACAAAATACTCTTGAATTTATTGAAAAAATCAATAAATATTCATTTTTATAGGCCCATGGGCCTAACTTTAGGCGGGCGTATATGCGAGAAAATCCGGTACGGATTCTGGACACCTGCTTAGTAGGATGATTTTCATGAAACCATGAAATGTGAACACCTGCTTACTGCTTTTCTGAACACATTTAATCAGTCCCAGTAGCATTTGGTTTTACTGTACTAGGTTTAAAAGAGGGCATAAAGAATTAATCTGTATGAAATCGTGCTCATTTCATCAAATAAGAGAAAAGTAGAAATTAGAGAGAGAGAGTGAGAGAGAGAAATCAGTATTTAACCTTAAAAGAAATGGACTACATTTAATCAGCATCAAAATAAAATGTGAACAATTTCTTATGCAACAATCCTTAAAGCATTCAGTATTCACTAATCACTGGTCAATATCAAGGGAAGGTAACAGCCTAATTCGCATCAAAGATGGCGGACGGGAATTGTCGATTTCGATATTTTTAGTTTTCATCGAATTAAACTACTTTATAGCTGAAGTAATGCTTTGATATTTGAACTAAACCCGACTTATATGACATGGAAACTCTGGGGTATGATCATTTGTTCATATACCATGCGTAGGCGCCACAGGATATCTTCCTCCACTTAAGGGAAGGTAAATGGAAATGTAAGATACCGTAACGGTTCCCATGTCATATGAGTCTGATTTGGTTCAAATATCAAAGCAGTATCTCAACTATAAAGTAGTTAATTTGATGAAAACTAAAAATATCAAAACCAACACTTCCCGTCCGCCATCTTAGATACGAAGGTGACGGGTGACTGCCGTCACCTTCACTTGTAACTGACCAGTGACTAATATGCATGGTAAAGATTAAACAATGCTTTACCTTTGGGTCTGGATCAACAGCCTTTACAGTTCCTACAATGCTTCCAGTGCCTGTATTAGCACTGATACTGGGATGCGTATATGTGGCCTGTTCAAACACAGGGGGACCCTTGTCACGCTGTACTGTTATAACCACATCAGCATCAGGATTTGTGTATGATTTGTCACTTGTCTGTGTCTCTGTTGCACGGACTCGTAGCTAGAGAAATTAAAATGAATTAGAAACTCGATGAGTTTTATTTGGACCAGCTATTGTTATAATAGGGGGGGCATAATAGTATAGCTTTAGCACTTGAATTCCAATTCACATTTAACATATAAACAAAGGACTAAAGTTTCTGTAATTACATATTCTTTCAAGTCTTTAAACTCAATGATAATCAAAAGCTTTCATAATATTCCTCAATGATTTCAAATCTACTGTGAAACCCCATTAAAGACTTACTGTATAGCTAGCTGTGGATCCACCATACAACAGTTGCTTTACATAGATTCTTCCCGATATTGGGTCCACATGGAAAAACTGTGGGGCATCATTGACACCAATTGCTTCATATTTAAGAGAGTCCTGTCAAAGGAACGAAATTTAATTAATTTAGACTACAGTAATTGTATTCTTATCCATTAAGATCACACTCACATAATTGATATTTACTATGTAAAAAATAACTATAACGGCATTTCAGAGCTTTTTTAAAATACACAAATGTAAACTTGCAGTGCTTCAACTTCTGAACTTTAAGATTAAATGTTTGTTTTAATTTTTTTGTGTTTTGTATTTTTCAATAATTAAAGTCACATTGCTATACACATTGCATCCAGACTTCTAATCTTATATAAAATAACAAATTAAAAGTCTCAAATTAGACCCATATCACTACAATCAATCTAAAGAATTCAAAAATCAAAATGAGGTCCTACCCCATCACTATCAATAGCCTGGACTGTTGTCTCAATGTAATCTCCAATTTGTGCAGTCTCTGAGACCTCTCCGTTGTAGATGGATTTTTCGAAGCGAGGGATGCTCTCATCTCTATTGATTGTGATCTTCAAGTCTGCAAAGGCTTTATGGTCAACAAAAGTGCTGTCATATGCTGAAATTCTCAACTGACGAAAAAAGACAAAAAGAGGGATGCTTAATTTTAATATATTATTTCTTTATATATAAGGTACTAGTTATTAAAGGTGTTCGTGTGGAAAGTTATTTAAAAGAAATTCAACACCAGTCAAGTTTGAAAGAAGTGAGATACCCTTGAAACAATCCCGGGTACCAAGAATGCCAAAATGACATGTCAAAACAGCTTCTATCAGTCCCTTTCTAGAAACATATTTCAATAAGTATCAGAATGGGTATTTTTATATATATGGGCAAGTGTGATGAGTTCACGTACCTCTATGGCTATAGCCCTTTATGCATATATTAAGAAAAGGTTAATGGACAATTTTTATTTCATTGTAATGCAATATTCTTTTCAAATCAGTGTGCATATTATTGCAAATGGGTGCTCATCACTCAACAGTCTCAAGAAATACCACTTTTTGTACAGTTACTACTGAATGAAATAAATCCAAACTTCAAACTACTATAACATAAACATGCAAAGAAATACAATTTTATTAATGGGGCGTGCCACTTTGATGGATTTACTCACTCAGAGCCATCTTAGAAAAGCCAAGGACATCTTCTTAATATTATGGACTACAATAACGACTGATTGCCAAAAAATACCTAATAGTTATGCTAATTAAAATGTTAAATGTTATAACACAAGCAACAGAAATGTACCGTATATTCAGATATTAGATTTAAACAATGAGAAGGTTGTGTAGAATCTTTTAAAGGCATTCAAAAATTTTCCTTTAAATAAATTGGATACTCTAGCAACAGATCATTGAAATGTTTATGTTTACTATTGCAAATATTTATGAAGTACATTTATGAAATAAAAGCAGATGACATATAAGCTTTGAAATGAGGGGTCATGGGTTTGATCAACACTAGTGTGGACTGACTTTTTCACATCAGGCCTAATCAGGGGCGTATCCAGCTTTCAGTAAGTGGGGGTGTGATCGAAAAAAAATTTCAGTTTTAAGTTTTAAGGGGGTGCGAATGTACATATTTGCCAAAAAATAAGATTTATTTTGAATTTTACAAAAATTGATGCAACTTCCTTCAAAATTGAGCTGGGGTGCAATTGCAGCCCCCTGGCTATGCCTATGCTAATAACAGCACAGAATTCCATTCTGTGTTTTCATAAACCAATATTTTGGATGAAATCATGATTCTGGTAATAGGAATATATTGAGGGATCATCAATAAGTTGTAAGAATGCATCTATCATCATATTACAAAGCATATCCACCATTATTGTCTGTTCTGTACCATCACTTCAAACATAACCATAATATATTCTAGAAAACATTCAAAATTTATTTCTTATAGAAAATATTGCCAAAAAGTTTAACAGTAGAGCATATACTTATTATATACTCATCAAGTTCATAACAAAACAATTTAATATTTAAAAATGTCTTACTCAGTTGTAAAACGGCAATTCCATCATTCAAAAGGTTCTGACCTGCTCGTTCACAGAGTTCAGGAGTTGAACATGGTAAAACAAATACTTTGGAACAGTCAAACAATTACTTTCCAAAATATAATACAATTGAGTGAACCTGTTTGAAGTGAATGAACTATATTGACAAAAAAACTTCACATTTCAAATTAAATTCTTAACTGAGATAAATATTGCTCACTGGATAGTCACTGTATGAAAATGTATGTATTAATCATATGTTGAACAATGCATGAAGATAAAAATAAACCCTTATTTATTTTTTGTGTGATATCTGAAACAGGTACCAAACCAAGTAAAGAGAACAGCTTATGCTTGGGTCACATTTGCTCCAATTCATCAGCCAGCACACAGCCCATTCAGCATTCTGATACTCATAGCATCTCTCTCTGTTGCATTGCAGATGCTATCCAGAAGGAGAGAGATGGAGAGGGAGTGGCTTTCCACGATGGCGATTCAGTATTTTGTTCAAAACGAACATTATCTCTTTATAGTTGCATAAACATATTAGATATTCAGCAGTAACCACTTAATGACAACTAATATTACCCCCTTTTATGATACCTGATAAAAAGTTGTACATTGATCTGAGTATTTTTAATCTACAGATATATGGTTTATAAGGTATATAATAATCGGTGGAATATATAACATTAAAGCATCGGTATAAGCAAAATGCAGGCTAGTGTATAAAATAAAATAATTGCAACCAACAAACTTTTGCACATAAAGCTTGAAACATTTTCATTATATAAAAGAATTGAATATACATATTCTGTATACAGAAGCAATTATTTGAATTGTTAGTTAAGCTAGTAATAGCCTTTAACATTTAAAGGTGCAACAAAGAGTTAACAGTTCAAAGTAACTTTTCCAAAATGTGTCACAACCTTAAAATAGTGTTTGCTCGCAACATTCCATGTCACGACTGTTTATTTCCTAAAGGTCAAACAGTTCTGGCTTTATTTCATGATAATGAATTACTTTTATGGTATCTGTAAATTGCCTTAATTTTGTGTTACTTGATTTGTCGGATTGAGCAAAGTATCTGGTAAAAATGTTGAAAAAATAATAAGTGACAGAGATCAGATATCTCAACTTTGTTTCAGTTAATTTCAAGGAAACATTGGCATGTTTAAACATATTTCATATGACACATTTTATATTTTTTGTTTGTTCTTTGTTGCCCCTTTAATTTCAAAGGGGCCAGATTAATTATGGTCCACCGATTATGGAATGAATCGAAGCTGAGTAATATAAATCGATACTCTACAAAGATGATATCAAAACATCAAAATCCAAGAGTTTGAGTAATATGAAATAATATCTTACATTTGAGTATGGTAAATATTATATAACACACACATTACATTCAATATTGGATTTAAAACATACAATGCCTGTAAAAAAACATAGTAAATACAAATAAAGTATTGATATTTCTGGCCAATAACTGGCTCATCTAGAGAACCATAATCAGTGAAATATTGCTGAAGAATTAAGTGTGTCATGGAGTTACTGCCATTAGATTTCTAAAAATAATCACTATGGTTCCTTGGGTTGCTGTCATTATTTCTGTGATACATAGTACATTGTTCAACACAAAAACTATTATCAAATTGGTGCAAAACAGTGTTCACAGTCAAATTTTGGAAATATTTTATCTCAAACATTGTTGATATCTAAGTCTGACTTTCATAAGCCTCTCCACGGTGGTCTTCTGTAAATGTGTAGTATGTCTTAGTTGTAGTCATCTCATTGCTGGAAATAAATAAAACAAAACACAATCAATGATTTAGAAATCTTCATATACTGAATTCATAGCAATCTTTTCAAATCAAGATTTCAGTATTAAATGATTGATTTCACAATAAAATTTCAAAAAAAATTCTGATGATCTTAACCTCATCGTTTGCTCACAAATTTAAATTCAAGACTCAAAAGAAATTAAATAATAGGCCTAGGGCTTGTAATAGCCATGGAAGGACTTCGCTAAAGGTTCAACATTGAATACTACATATATCCCCCTTATACTGTACTTCTACTTAATTTGGCGGCTGTTTTAATTTAGCGGAAAATTGTTAAAGTCTGCCAAATTAAGTAGCCACCAAATTCCCCAGTGATTTTAGTTCCATGTAAATTAGTACCATTATTACAGTCCACCCATGTAGCTCAGCGGTAGCGCAGGTACCTCTTACGCAATAGGTCCCTGATTCGATCCCCAGTTCAGGCAAGACTAAATTTGCTTGTTTGCGTGAAGTACTTCAGGGTGTTTGACTGAGTGGTCCACAACTCGTACAAAAGGCTGTGGTGTGTACTTGTATGTCTATGTATAAGTGCACATAAAAGAACAAAGGGCTCCTTCAAGGAGGGGTTTCTGGGTCTATCTTCCATGTTAATTATGTAAATTACGACCGTATATACACGGGACATACCCAAGAGGTATTGCTCACCTTCATTGGTGGTAAGCAAAATACAATACAATACATTGTAATATTTGAAGTCCGCCAAATTTTCAAAACAGTAAATTCATCAAAGTAAGTAGCGCCAAATTAAGTAGAAGTACAGTATCTCAAGTTCAAGTGTTTACCTCTCATATATGGGGTTGACATGTGCATTGACTGCATCCCCATGATCAATATCTGAGCGCAATGTACTGGAATTCATCACCGTCATCCTTGCAGTCCCATCATCCCCTTGTCCTGGAAGTACAACATATTCTATTGGTCGAGGACATTAATAAATATCAAAATTGTCTTTTTATCAATAGATTTTCTTGCCAGTGTCTAAAAGGCAAACAAAATAATTTGTTATCATATTCAAAGTACTGCAACTGAATTCCTTGCTATCAAATCTGAAATCATATCATGTTTAGACATATCTTCCACAACTGTTTCTATCCAAGATTATTGATTGTTTTTAATATACTATTTGGAGTTACAAAATAATTTAAAGTCACAAGAAGAAATTATATTCGACATGTAACCTTCAACAGTTTCATTAACATTTTTGATATTCAATCTACATTTTTGTATACATGTATCTTTAATAAAGAATCGTCCTGCAGGTGCTCTGTTAGCTTGTGCTCATTTCACTGAATCAATAATATGGATTATGAAACGCTTTAAATGAGCAGTGCATCCAGTGAAATAACCCCATCAAGTCATACAATCATATATTTCTTTAAGAATCTAAATTTTCATCATAAATATTCAAAATTTTTCTTAGAAAATGTGATTTCTTCATGTAGGTCAGGTAGACTCTCCATTGAGATGTTATGAAATCACATATGATGACATAAAAAGGAAATGTATCCCATTAATCTATTAATTGTTCAAGTTGAACAGAGTTTTGTATGTCTGTCATTATCTGCTATGTTATTATTCTGATCCAAATTAGCTGTCTTGTGTGAGATTTACCGACAACATGGTAAGGGCACAAAGGATCAATTTGAAATTAGATAATTTTCTGAAGTGTTTTCAAGGAAGTGTAAGTTATTTATATGTCTCTGTGTAAACTGATGAGAGAGAAAAATTAGCCATTCAAGAATAATCTAACAGAATTCAGAAAAAGTCAACTCATCTGAAATAGAAGTATAGCTACTCTTAGTAGCTGATAAATGAAAATGTAAGATTTCATAGAGTCACGGTTATAATTGTATCAATTAAGGTGCAACATTATTTGGTGCAGCAATCTTGGATAGGATAGCAGTTGAGCACACACAATCACACAGAATTGGTGAATTATTCATATCGTAGATATCAGTAAAGTAAATTTTGCCTATTAACGGATGATACGGTATTTAAAGCACGAACCGTTAATTGACCGACGATGATCGGTTAATTAACGGATGAGTAAAAAAAATTAAAAATAACGGTTTTTCTTTTCATAAACGGCAGTAAGGTCGGTGTCACAGAGGACATATGGGTAAGATATGATTTAAAAAAATTATTTTAACGGAATTTGTCAGCAAAATACATGGAACATGTTATTTTATATATAGGCTATCTACTTTTCAACTACTTGAGATTATACGTCAAAAAATCCTAACCAAATTAAATTTCATCTAAACGCAACGCTCTAATGATTTTCATGCCCCTTGTTGGAGATTTTATTACAAAAGTTGGATTGAAAAAGCACGTTATGCGTGTAGCATATCACCTTACGAATAAATTGTATGTGGCAATTTGAATTTCTATGTGGCGATTTCGAGATACAAGCGAATTAGTACGTTCATCAAATAAATCCAAAAATCAGTCACTATTTTCAAGTACATTTAACAATAGAAAAACGACGAAGCTCGAAGTCATATATGTAGCGTAATTAACCCTAGTACATTGTTGTTTAGGGCTGAAACGATTTAGTAAATTCTCATACCGAATATTCGGCCAGCAAATCCCCGTTCGGCCCCGAATATTCGTTAAAAACTCGGAAGTAAATATAAGAGCATGTAAGTAAATACGACAAGTTTGAATAGAATGCTGGCTGCGTTATGTAAATCATTTGTTTGTTTGTAATATTCATAGGCCAATGGTAAAGTAATAGTAAGTTGTATATAGAACCCTTGGCCTATGGTAATATAATTACATTTATTTAACGTCAATAAAGCATTTTATTTACCTATTTGTTTGTTAATTTCACCAATACGGACCTGCTTTGACGTATTATATTATTATCAAATTCTGAACTTATTTTATATGTGATCGGGAAACACCAAATATACGATGATTCTAAAACACATACCATACGCAATTACGTAAAGAAACGATTGCCGATCATCGTAGAACTTTTTTTTATTGTATTCAAATTCACAATAAATAGTGAAGTTGTTGACAATAAGACAATGCAACGGTTGTGTTATGAATAATTATAAATACTTATTCCAAGCGCATGTGCTAAAAACCGAACCTAAAAACGAACCTTGCGCAGATTGCCTCACGTCAAACGAATGTTCTTAACTTTATATTCAAGTATTTTACTCTTATGGATGCCACTTGATTAATCAGCAGTGCTCAGAGTTTACAAGTAAGAGCAATCTACGTATTTTATGAAGATTTTCCCATTTGTGATCTGACACAGTTCACTTGCCGACTTGGACAGCCCCCTCCCCTCATATTTCCTGGTTCATGGACGGACCTCGGGCCAGTAGGCCTATGGTGCATCCATTTACTGTTCCTGAATCAGAACACTCAATATTTAATATCAAACAAACTCTACAATTACTTTGGATAAGGTAGTCAAAATGTGGAGTGGGGATGTCGGGAGGGGTGAAATTCGAGCTCGATAGCCCATTTTGTCCCTAGAAATTCTCAAAATTCAGTAACACATTCGGCAGCAATAAATATAGACATTAATAGACATGACACATCGCTAAGAATTCACGGTAAACTTAAAAAAACTTTCGCGCTGGGACCTTTTCTTCTCATTGTGATAGCCGATAATAGAGTAATTTGAATTTCCCGCCAATTGAACTATCAACCGTCAATTGACGGACCGCCAGTTAAACTAGTAGACATGCGCGGTTATCGCCATGCGTTAATTGACGGATGGACTGTTAGTTAAGGTATCGTCCGTTAATGGGCAAAATGCGTTAATTGACGGATGGACTGTTAGTTAAGGTATCATCCGTTAATAGGCAAAATTTACTCTACTGAGATATGCCACACAAAGGTCACTAGGTATTAGGTAAGTTGTGGTAATTGTCATTGATGGTTCCCTCATGTCTTTTGATAGTAATTACCAAATGTTTCAGTGACTTCAAATGTTTCATAAGCATCATCAGTATCATCCTCAATGTATAGAGTACTAGTTGGATGAGCAACATTCATTGTGCCAGGACCCTCCACTTTATTTGAACCTAAATTGGAAAGTCATTTGTAATGATGCAAGTACATTCTTAGTCTTATGTCTTAGAAATCCTTTAAATCCTCATTCTGGCTTGTTCAGCTGATTTATCTCCCTCTGCCCCCCCCCCTCACTCCTCCTCCTTCCTTTCCCTCTCTTTATTACCTAAATTGTTTTTGGACTGCTAATCCTTTTTTAATCCAGCGTAACAATTGAGTGCCCCAGGTTTGTTTAATGAAGAATTTATTTGAAAATTGCATGAATATTTTTTTGGAAGTAAATGCTGCATCAGTGTTACTTGGGGTAAATTACACAATAAATTACACAAACCTATTGTACAAAAGGTTGTACATGTACGTTCTAGCACATTCTAGTTCTAAATAGATGGAACATATGATATATTGGCCAAAATACATGTGTATTCACTGGTGATTTGTACCAGTTTGGTACAATGTATGGTTATTACCACTGATGTTATGCATATACTCATCACCTCTATATGATGCTGATTTATTTGATCTAAGAGTGCTAGTGGCACTTGACACAATCATTCTTGCTTTGCACATGTGTTAAGTCAAGCATAGTAAATTGCAAAGCATATGTAATCATAACTTTAAGCAGATACCATACTAGACTACTTGTCTAAAAAATTGAAGTATGTAAATACATTTTTGAACACAAAGCAAAGAAGTGGAAGCATTTAAATCAAACATTGTGTTCATTAAATATAACTGATTCTAACAAATAAAGCCATATCAGAGGTCAAAAAATATTTGTCTATTGTAACTTACTTCCACCATGTCCGGAGACTACACCTGGGGCTGATTCAATGACCATATCTTTACGTGTGGCCTCTCCAGACAGCACCCCTTCATGTGTGGTGAGTGTCATGTTTACCTCTCCAAGATCAACTATGGGCTCCTCTGGTACATACATGGCAAGACTCTAAATTTACATAATTATGAATCAATGCAAGGATTATGGGTAGGAACCTCATTTGTGGTCACACTGGTCAGAATGATTTACATCTCCAATGTCCGTTTTGTGAAATTAGAAAAATGAAATTCTGAACTAATATTTTCAATATGATAAATATGCTTGGAAATGGCATTGACATGACAGAATGTCACCACCTAGTTGCTCATAATATTTTGCGTTCAATCTTAAGTCAGATTTGAACTTTTTAGAACTTGTAGATGATTTTGAAAAAAGAATTTGGTCAATTTGAAGCAAGTTGAAAATAAGACCTTTTTTCACATGGAGAAGGTCATTGAAGGTCAAATCTAAAGTCAGATTTGAACTTCTGAGAAATTTTAGATGATTTTGAAAAAGAAATTTGGTCAAGTTGAAAAAAGAAAATTTAGAACGTTTCTTGACAGTGAGAAGGTCATGGAAGGTCAAATCTTAAAGGAAGAGGTGCATTTATTGGCACATACCCCTATGGTCAAAATGAATAATTCTTATATGTAACATAAAGAATAGCCTATGTCATATAATTCTTTGGAAAATATTAAAGTACTCTGGCACACATAGGCTGAGATAGGGGCCATTTAGATCAGTAAGGTTGTATTGACTTACACGGGGCTGTGCATCATTGACTTAACATGAGGATATCAGCAAATGCCAATAGAGGCCATTGGTTTCCATTATCACAAAAATACCAAAAATACACTATGACCTGAATCGATTGCAAACTTAATAATTTCACAATATGACACAAATGGTTTATCTCATCAAATGTGCAAATATGAAGTTTGCAATCGTTTCAAGTCAAACTTAAAATTAAAAGATTGTACATTTTTTCATCATCTTTTTCCCTACAAAATGGCTATAGAAAAATGCTCCAAAAACAACTTTTACACTTATCAAAAATCATACAACTTTGTAAAACCAAAGAATATACTATTTTATTATATCATTGAAATGTTTCTCGTTTTCTCATTGGATAAGAACCCACATGATTAAAAATATTAGGGTGTATACCACGGAGTATATACCACGAAAGAAAGTCCCGGATGTTATGTTTTTGTTATGACGTCACAACAATATTGTAGAAAATACTTGGATACGCAAGGCAACAAAACTTCATTGTTATGATGTCACAGCTTATATTTGTAGTATGAGCATGGGTACTCATAGCAATTGTGCATCCGTTGCCATGTTCTTGATGTTTATAAACCAGTGATGTCACAAGTCATCTTGCACGTGTGACTTTTGAGGATGAAAGATGGCAATATCTTGCATCTAAGAGTGGCTGTAGTTAGAGTGGTTATTCTGATGAGCTCGTGTATTGTATGCGCATTAAATGGTTAAAAGAAATACACTTAATTTGTAGAACATTCAAATGATATAATAAATCAAATATTCCATTCTACTTTAGAAGCCCGCAGCCCGAAGGGCAAGGGAAATATACCTGAGGGAAAGATGAACATGTATTCACCTCAATAGAATGGAATATTTGGTATATATTTCATTATGTAGTAACATATTCGGATAAGATGTAGGGATGCGTAGAATGCAAATGGATTTTGACAGACACAAAAATACTTCCTGGTTTGGAATCTATGCCTCTACACTTCATGATTGAATTATGACCCTAATAAGTGGACTATACATCAATACAGTGCTGAATATAGGTCAATAAAATACTAGTGTGCATATAAATGTAATAATTAAAGCAGAATACTCATTTTGAAAAATCAGATGAATTATTTTTTTCTCATGGGGAGATCCCAATGGAGAGTGCATGTGGTCCTTTAAAGTCAGATTTGAACTTCTGATAACTTGTAGATGATTTTGAAAAGAACTGAAGTCAATCTTAAAACAGTATTTGTTGAGTTATTGGGAGTTGTAAGAATTCGTTATAGACGCCAACCGCCATCACAAAAGCATGGAGACCATAACAATATGTCACCACATTTTGGTGGTGACATAATGGACAATACAGTCTGAAAGACACATTATTCAATACTCTAATTTAACCACAAACCTGTGTTTCAAATTCCTTTTGGTAACTGGGAGGTGCAATCGCATATTCTGGTTCATATGTTGGGACAACCATGACTGTACGCTCCGAATGATGGTACCTCTTAAGTGCCCTCTGGTATCTGAATAACACAACATTGACATAATGAAATCATCTGATCTTGCTGTATTTTTCCAGACTACGAGGGTTGTCCCAGAAGTAATGCACTATATGCTCTTATTTTATCAATAATTGATATTTTTCCATGAAATTTTCAGTAAATGTTCCTTAGAGACACTTTGATTATTCTACAAATTTTCATGTTATAATGTTATAATAAAATTAAGTTGGTGAGTTTAGGTAGGGTGGGGCAGGTTATACAGTCACGTCAAGGAATAAAAAATTAAAATATGAAATAATTAATCAACAAATACCATTTTGTGTAGCTATAAGAAGTATGCTCAAAAAGTACATTTTAAGATACTACATTAGTATGAGCACATCCTAGATTTAAATACAGAAATGTGAATGATACTCTCTTAGACCAGTTTCTATACATACCTAGCCCAACTGATGCAGAGCACAATAATTCCAATTATACAGAACAGAATGATCAGGCAGGCCAGGGCAATTAAGGCAGCCCATGGTCCCCAGGAGTAGTTTTCATAAGTCTTCATTACAATCATGTCAGTGTTAGGCTCATCATAGGGGTCACGGAATCCATCAAATATTACACCCTTTGTCCCCATACTTTGTTTGATCGTCTTCAATTTGGACCAGATAACGCTAAAATATCAACAAAGTATTAATTAGTTTAAATTTTCGAATTTCTCATACTGAACTCTGATGTGACTTATTCTTGTAAAAAGGACCATAAGGTGATGGGTCAATGAGAGTGATATAAAATGTCTACAAAGAGGATAAACATAAGCAAAGTATACTTTAATTTGCACATGTATTTCATATTTTCCAAGTGTAAAACGTGAATTGTACATGTGCATATAATATTACATACTAGACAGAATCCACAAAAGTTCTAGAAAAGTGGAAATAATATTCATGTCCAGCCCTAGAATAGATAGAAAAGGCATTAAAATGCAAAATGTCACCACCTGCCATTTGTTTCAGACACCGAAGATCAATCGTGAAATACTACCCCCAAAAAAGATGGAGACTATAACAATATGTCACCACTTCTGGTGGTGACATAAAAAGCTAATTGTTTTACAGACTTTATTTTTTTTTCATATTTTGTAATTAAGAGTGCCCCTTTAGCTATATTTTGGTTGGTCATTAAAAACAAGATAATAGCAACGCTGAGGAGTACCAACTACTAAGTAAAGCAAATGAACCAGGTGGTGCAATTTACTCCATTACTTTGAGTACAGAGGTCAAACAAGTCCACCGAGAACAACATAAGCGTAGCCAGGGGGTGCGATGGGTGCAATTGAAAAAAGGAATCTGGAATATTTTTCATGTGGATTTAAGTTATTGACCCTTCATAGTTAGCCTCAGCTGTTATCCATGTTTTATATTTCCTCTTCAAAATGTTGTTAATTGCATATACACCTACGTTTCTCCGCCATTGCTGCGCCTACCAACCAAACTGTAATCTGTCACATTCGTTAGAACAAACCACACATCAGTTCTGTAAAACAAATCAATTCATTGTTTATAATTCATTGAAGTATTGTATAGCCTACATAAAATAATTACCAAAAAGTGTGTATTGAATACACTGTGAAATGAAATAAATAAAATGCAATATTTTGTTGCCATATAAAAGGGATTTCTGGCTGTTTAAAACAGACCCAGCACAGACTGATGTAACTTGCATAATCACTTTAATTTTAATTCATGTAAAAGTAAACATATATATATATTTCTAATAAAGTTTAATTTTATATAAAAGAACATTAACAGACTTGGCCAATATGAGCAACAAGTGACATAACAACACCAATTGTACAGCAGACTGGTAACCAAAAATTCAAAACCATGCAATTTTTCACCATTCTGGGCACTTTTTAAGTTATTTTGGCCATTTTTGGACCAAAATTGTCAAAAGTGAATTCTTTAAAAGGTGAACCCCCCTTGGCAAAAGCTGGCTATGGGCCTGTACAGAGCAATCACTTAGGAACATACTTCTCTGTATCTACAATTGTTTGTCCATTGCTATCTTGGGTACGTTTAGCCTGGATCTTTTCAATTATTGGAATCGTCCCTGTCACCTCTTGGAGAGACCTATAATCACATTAAGACACAAACATAATATACATATTCTATAGTATATAATATATGTATATACAGAATGAACAATAATATAACACGCCACAATGCTACTTTGGGGGGCTTTGCCCTGGATATCAGATAACTAGAAATTACACAAGAGCACAAGTTTGAAATAAAAACCAGAACAACGGCAACGCCAAAGCATAGCGAATCCCATCGAACAGCCATGGCTGGCATATTTACAAACAAAGTATATAGCACAAATGGCAGCCATTTTTCAAAATGGCCACCTTCTACCATTAGACAGTGTCATTAGACAGTGTGCCATGCTTATAGTATTCACATACCAAATATGAACAAAATCACTCCACTTTTTGAGTTATAGTGAAATATGTTAAAATGGTGGCTATTTTTCAAAATGGCTGCCTTCTACCAAAAGTGTCATTAGACAGTGTGCCATGCTTATAGTATTCACATACCAAATATGAACAAAATCGCTCCACTACTTTTCGAGTTATAGTAAAATACATTAAAATGGTGGCCATTTTGAAAAACAGCCGCCTTCTTCCAAAAGTGTCATTAGACAGTGTGCCATGCTTAATATATTTACATACCAAATATTAAACAAAATCGCTCCACTACTTTTCGAGTTATAGTAAAATACGTTAAAATGGGGGCCATTTTTCAAAATGGCTACCTTCTACCAATAGTGTCATTAGACAGTGTGCCATGCTTATAGTATTCACATACCAAATATGAACAAAATTGCTCCACTACTTTTCGAGTTATCATAAAATATGTTAAATGGTGGCCATTTTGAAAAATGGCCGCCTTCTACCAAAAGTGTCATTAGACAGTGTGCCATGCTTAATATATTTACATACCAAATATTAAACAAAATCGCTCCACTACTTTTCGAGTTATAGTAAAATACGTTAAAATGGCGGCCATTTTTCAAAATGGCTACCTTCTTCCAATAGTGTCATTAGACAGTGTGCCATGCTTATAGTATTGACATACCAAATATGAACAAAATTGCTCCACTGCTTTTCGAGTTATAGTAAAATATGTTAAAGTGGCGGCCATTTTTCAAAATGGCCGCCTTCTACTAAAAGTTTCATTAGACAGTGTGCCATGCTTCTAGTATTCACATACCAAATATGAACAAAATCGCTCCACTACTTTTCGAATTATAGTAAAATACGTTAAAATGGCGGCCATTTTGAAAAAAGGCGGCCATTTTTCAAAATGGCCGCCTTCTACCAAAAGTGTTATTACACAGTGTGCCATGCTTATAGTATCCACATACCTAATATATGAACAAAATCGCTCCACTACTTTTGGGGTTACAGCAAAAATCGTAAAATAATGAGTAAAGGCCGCCATTTTTCAAGATGGCTGCCATGTGCTTCTTTAATATCTACATTTCTAGCTTTATCAATGTCCTATATAATTTTTTACATTTAAAACATATTCCTATAACAGTTTTAAATATTGCACATAAATTACTGTAAAATTGGCACTAAAATGGCCGCCATTTTTAAATGAGCGGCCATTTTGAAAATCGGCTTTCGAGCAGAACTTCTACCTCCATAGGGTATATGTGTACAAAATATGAACAAAATAGGGCCAACGTTATTTGAGTTATTGCCCGGACGGACGGACAGACTGATGGACGTACGTACGGACGGACGGACGGACGGACGGACGGACGGACGGAGGCGTTCCCTATATCCCTCCCTCGTTCGATGGGATAATAATATCCCCAAGTCAAAATATCAATTGCTCCATAGTCCATACTGTACCTTTTTATCTCAATTTCTCATACATGTATGTATAATTGCAAAGATGTACAGTACTCATGGATTGAATCAAGATAGCAAAATCTTTTTTGGTTATACAATATTAACATACATTTAATAACAAGTAAAGATCATTTGTTTGATATGTCTCTGATTGGAGTCACTTACTATATAAATCTTTAAGGATGGACAAGTAGAATAATACATATTCAGTGGCTGCATAGCATATGGAGATCTCATGTTTATTGTTGCACACTGGCACACTGGCATCATGGGCAAACAAACCTTAATCCAAGCTTGAGCTTTTGCTTTATGATGCAATTGTTAGAGCTCGGTCTGCCAGGTTCATTGAGTTATCATAGAGAGTAAGCGCATGTTATTGTGATCTGAATATAAAGTCAATATCTCACCTCAGGATATCATCTCTATGTTCATATGCTTCGTCTGAAGACTGATCAACCATCAACACAAATCTATGTTCATCACTGATCAGGTTGATCTAAAATAGAAAAAATTATTTAAAATCCTTATTCAGTCTCTATACCACATTTTCCCTCCAGGTATGCTCTCATACCAATCTTTCATAGGAACATTATCTACACATACATAATCATGAAGATTCTTTAAGGGGGCAATAAGGCTTGTAGAGAGAAAATAGGAAAATTTTAACTTTTTCTGAGCTATCAAGGCAACAGTTGGCTTAACATCTTCTTCGACATACCCATTTTCTTAAAATGTATGGATAAACTATCAATTTCGGCATTAAAAAGTGTAAATTCAGTTCAAAGCTTCAAAAAAGGGGACGTCCTCTTTTATATTTTTAAGATCCACCATGGTTCAAGAGGAATATAAGCTGAAATAATGATTATCTAGGGGGTTTCTTTGTAATAAATAAAAATAGATATTAGTCTTGATGAAATATCCAAACTTAAATATATTTTGACACTGGTCCATGATCGTTGAATGGCCCCTCTGCACTACTTGTTGCACCTTTAATTATTGATAGTTATTCCAAAATTAGTGCATGGCATTTTTGTGTCACCCTGTACTTTAAAAAAGTAAAGTTATTAAAGATTCAAAGTGCGGAAATGTGTTAGTTCCAAATAAAAATGTGAATATCTATAATATTAATTCTAAATGTAAATAAATTTTTAAAATTTGAGATTTCCTGGAATTAAGCTAGAACTTAGAAATGTTAAGCCTTTACTTACAATAACTTCCCCTTCAGTTTTGTGCTGGTCTGTGCCATTTCCTGGGTTGTCATATGCTACAATATGGAACCTTTGAGTATTATTATCTGAACTGGCAAACTCAGCTACGTTGCGAATCATTCCATTAGTAGGATCAATATGGAAGAAGGAATTACTTTCCCTGGATTCTGTCTTTTTCTGGTATTGCACTCGACCAAAGTTCCCTTCATCTCTGTCTACAGCCTAAAATAAACAAGATGCAAACTTGTGTCAATGTTTGTTAAGATTTTTCTCAACTGGGTACAGAAGTGAAAGAATTATAATTCTTGATGAACAAGAAGTATAAAGGAGCCCATTGGTATAAGCATTTCATTATTTGTTGATAATTTCTTCACATGGCCTGCAAAAAGCAATCCAACATACGAAGCTCTGTTGAGGTTAATTCATACATCAACCAGACATTAAATTAGCTTTGACAATCTTTACATGTACCCATATATACGAGGGGTGATCATAAAGTTCTCATAATTTCTCTCTAATTTCTTTATTTTTCAATTTATTCATGATCAACCCTCATATATGTTACTCTTAATCAAGACAAATCCACTGTTCATCAAGTGTTTTCACAAGACTGAATATTTATCAATTATATTAATCAGTACTGGATGTTACAGAGATTGTTGCAGAGTTGCATGTGTATTCAACAAGTGTAAGTTTTAATCTGCAATTCAGACGTCAATATGTTTTATCGATGCACACTCTTTCTTGTTTTTGTAATTATATATCACTATTGCTGACTTTGTTTGAAAGAAAATCTTTGAATCTTCCTCTTTGCATTGCACTTAGATATTTAGTTCAAAGTATTGTAAAATTAATATACTAAAGCTGATGCTTGATATCTATATCAAGGACTGATCAGGGAACCAACAAGGGGGGGGGGGGCAAATTTTAGGTTTGATAAAAAATTCCACAATTTTTGGGCCCCTAAAATTTGGCCTAAAATTATAAAATAAGGACTTAAAAGGTCAAATAATAGCCAAAGGCCCACTATTTGGAGTCTTAAGGTATTTTTTGGCCCAATTTCTTTTCTAGGCCCACTCAAAAATCTGCCAGTGTATATTAGTTTTGTTTAATTAGTGTTTTGATACAAGACATCTGGATTAAATGGAAAGGTCTATGGATTTTTTCACCTTACAATAAAGCACATATATGCAATCCCAATGTACCATCCATGTTTGTAAATATTTGAAGGTCAATTCTGAAAGAGGGGCGATAACAGGGGATAACACTTGGTCATCATGGTGGCTCTTATGCAAAGCTTTAAGTGCCCAATGATTGACTAAATTAATTTCATGCCAGTACTTATACAACATAACCAACAACAACCACTTAAAAGAATATATGTTAAAATGTAACATTCCAGTCAAATTAAATGTACAGGGTGTCAAAAACAACGGCATCCCCCTCTACTTAAGTACTTAATGTCACATGGTGTGTCATATCTCATTTTAAAGACAATTCAATTCTGGAGTTACCTGAGAAATTTAAGCTTTATTTCATATAATAGTACAGATTTACAGCTATGTTTAGAAGTTGGTGTGACCACCAGTTGCTGCTTGAACAGCAGCTTATCAGGATCGATATTATTTCAATAAAAATTTAGATAAGGGTGAAGCATTGCATAATCCTCTTAGCACTTTCCTCACATTCTTCATAATTACATCCTACCTGTATCTTTTTTCACAAGGCTCTTTGTCCATTAATTCCTATACCCTGTTTTTCAGAACTGAACCCATATGTTCAGTGCAGTTGATATCTGGGCTTATTCTTACATATTCCACTTTCTGAAGATTTGACCTTTAACCAGTAACAGAGCAGCAAACAAAGTGCTGAAGTAGCAAACTTTGAAACAATGCAGCTTTTTTAACATTAATTTTTATTGAATGAAATTCAATGATAACTCCAAAATTTAAAAAATTTAAAAAATATCTTTCAAATGAGGTATGACATGATATGTAACATTATGGACTTTTTGCTTTGGAGGGGGGTGCTGTTGTTTTTAGACACCCTGTATGTACCTAAAAAATGGCAAATCTAATCATCCAATGAATTTCATAATTGAAACCTAATTTCACAAATGGAAAATCACCATGGGAGGGAGGTGTCCCTTTTTATTACCTTGACTACTATCAATAATATCAAAAATAAATACTGTGTTACCTTGAATGGCGATTTGCCCCAATCCTGTCTTTTCATTGAATAATTGTTTGTATTTATGAAATAAACCTATTGATAAAAAAACCTTGAATGGCATCTGATTACAGTTTTTCTATGATCATAATATCTTACCACTAATTGGAATATAAGATAAGAATCTTATGTTCTAATTAGAATATATGTTATATGAATCTTACTCTGAAATTATGATACCATTATCGTCATAGCAATAAATAATTTGGGGTATCAAGTTATTCCAGTGTAATTCAGACAATGAAAGGATCTGTACCCATAGGTCGACCGATCTTGATGAATGCCATTGGTGATAATATTATAAGAACATGATCTCTTAGTTGTTTATATAGAAAATCGTCATTATTTATTAGGCCATTCAAAGTCAAAGATATTTTTAATGTCCACTCCCACATAAGATTCTAGCAAAATTTCAGAAAACGAACAATTTCAAGTGTCAACTTAGACATGTGCAATAATTGAAATAAATCCAAATGATAATTGAAACTTACAAATTGTAATTGAAGATAATGTTTTACTTAAGAGTTCCTTAATTGAAAACTACACGTATTTCAGCTTTCACATGTAAGGTGCTTCCATACATTTACATTAAAAACTCATTACCCATAAATAAACATTGTACATGTATGAGATTTATTCAGAGAGATAGATTTGGATTCCAATGTGTCTCTTGGTATGATCACAATGCATTACATAGGAAATCTGTCGTTTTCTAATATTCTAAACAAGATAGTCTGAGCTGTAAAATGTAAACATAAATCATTCCTGCATACATACATTCATGTAATTTAAAATTTTCAATTCTAAATGTGAAACATCTGGGTTGATCAGTTTTTGAAGTGTGGCATTTAAAAAGTTTAAGTGATAAAGTGTGTGCCATTGTTGGTTTCACTCTGTAGGTTTTATACCTGGTACATGTAGAAATACAATAAATTAAGGATTTGTTTTTCATCCTAAGGCCAGTAAGGGTTGGTAACTGAGCAAGACATAAAACACATAATTAACTTTAAATGGCCTAATCATATTCTGCATATACCAATGGCAGGCACCAGTTGGAGTATGCATAACCCGTAGGGGCAAGAGGAATGGAAAACATGTATTTCCTTGAAAAGGAAAAAAGGAATCACAAAACGTGAAGTTGAAACATTTATTGCAGCAATGAAAGCCCAAGATATCATCTGGATTCTGGTAAGCTTGAATATTTATATATATTTTTTTTATCAAATACATGTAATACATCATGCATAGATATTTATCCGATGGATGACTAATATATATGGGGATAACAACACAAGATAATTTTGGTATGCGCCACTAGAAATGTATCCTATCCATATGACGTGATATCTAATCGTATCCGACAGATACTATTTAAAAAATATTTAGAAAAAAATTGTGAAATTTTCTTTTGAAAATTAATTCCACACATAGATAAAAATGGTATCCCTCAAAAATTATATAAGGATATCCTCTATATACATGTCAAATAGTTTGTAAAATAGTTGTTTTCAAATATCAAATACTTTTCAAAAATGTCCATATATGAGTATATATTCTTTTACACAAAAATCTCAGATAAAAAATAATAAAATGGTAATTTTAGACAAATTTTATTTGGAATTCAATAAAGTGTTTTCTTTCAAATGATATTTTAGTTTTTACAAGATATTGGTCATCGTTGATAAGACGTTTACACCATGTTTTTTCTTAGTTTGTCACATACTTATCCTTTATAATATCAAATCGGAACCAATTAGTGTAAAGTCAAAGTAGCTAATACATGTACAAACATTACTTAATGCTTATTGATCATACCCATCAAAGTATAACAATCAAACTTCAATATTTGTTGGATTTACACAAGAGCCCTAAGACGTCCTGGGTAAAACGTTTTAGCGTTAAAACATTTTACAAATGTAATGTAAATCCAGATTTTCTAAAGAGCTCTCGGCTAAGAGCGCTTAACTAAAACGTTTTAGGACCCTAATCATAGCCAAGACGTCTTAGCGTTAAAACGTTTTACAAGCGAGTGTAAATCCATCAGTTTTAGCTAAGAGCTCAATAGCCCAGTTTTTTGCATTGCACTGAACGAAAAATTTCTGTTTACATGTGTTGCATGGTCCTTTCTTTTCTCTAATCCCTTGTTCCCAATATCATCCCAAAAATATCGAAAAGAACTAATTTGCCTGGCGATCTATCATAACCCTAATTTATGCCCAAAATCTTCCTGCTCTCTTTCATGCTTTTAACAATGCTGTCTTTAGGACATATTTATGTGAAACCGATGCATTCTTTAGCACAAAGTATAGAAGCGGGAAAGGAATAGCTATATTGACTGAACTGCTTTTTTCATTTTACATGTATACCTTCATATCTCTAAGACATTTAAGAAAAACAGATGTAAACTCAATCAAATTTCATAAGACGGCTTGACAATGGTGGTGTAAACTCAACATACCTTTTCTTATATGTTTTAGCATGGGCTTGGTTTTAGTCAAGACGTCTTGGAATGTCATGTGTAGTGTAAATAGGGCTCTTATGTAGTCAAGAGGGGTTTGAGGAAAAACACTGGTTCATAACATAAGAGATTTCAAACTGTGAGGCCTTACACAATATCACCAGTGTGACAGAAAAGGCCTTAAGGTGTTGTTTAGTGGCAATAGATGTCTCCATGCTTTAGCATAGGAGCAATGATTTAATGGGTGTTAACACTTTTGAAAAATGTTTTTTTTACTATATACATGATTTTATTTGATTTCACCTGATGGCATTTTAAACATATTTTGTATCTTCAAGTTATTGAGGCTGCCTTTACCTAGACTGCCCAAAAACTAATCAGTTCTAAACTCACATATGTACAAACATCCATAAAATTTTAAGATGAATCCATGAAACCTGGAACCCTGTAGACAAGCCTCGACAGACAAGAGGAAAAATCAAAAATGGCCACATTAAAATTTACCAAGAATGCCCTAAACAAGTGTGAGTTCCAAACTTTCATAGGAAGAAACAACCCTGAAAATTTCAAATGAATCCCTGAAAAGGTTTGGCTGGAAACCTGTAGACAAGCCTGGACAGACAAGATTTTAGGATGGAAATCTAAAATGGCCGCCTTAACATTTACCCAGAATGCTCAAAAACTAATGAGTTTTAAACTTTCATTTAAACATTAAATCTAAACATTCCTAAAAATTTCAGATGAATCCCTCAAGCGGCTTGGATGGAAACCAGTAGATAAGATTAATCAGGACGCCCGCTAACCCATATATTATGCAACCATATCAAGTTCAATTGCGCCGCGGTCATACAAAAATACACCCTGTATGATCTCCATATCTCTAAATTTAACACCATTTATAGAAAGAAAAGTATTTTAGGTCAAGGTGGCCTTATATTGAATGAAACACCTTGTGATATCAAAAGCTCAAAAAGCATAAAGTCATTTAAAGATTATTATTGCAATATATACTAAGAGGAGTAGTTCCTTGAACTACTGTCAAATCTCACCAGATATTATCATGTCATACTATTTAGTTATGTGATATTGAAATTATATATTCTCTTACTTTTCACATTTTTATTGCTATGCACCTGTTACTGTAGAAGGAGACATTCAACCATTTCCATTAAATCAGTTTATTTTCTCAATTATATACAATATCATACTTTACACAATTTCAATATTTCACAAATCATTGTAAATACCATTATGTGGCACCTTTTAATAATAAAAAAGTAAATTTTTTTTGAAGGTTATATAGACTTGTCTTACAGACACATTTGTTTTTGTGGTCAAATACACACAAATGTCTGATAATCCTACATATGTCTGTGGATCTTTCCATTAAACTGAGTCAAGTGAATAGCTTCATTTTAAAATACTACTGTTGTATTCTTATTTCAGCTCATGAACTCCACTCTGTTGGATGTTGCAGTCTCAAACAAAACTGTTAGAAAACACACGAGTGGCCAACTAGAAACTCTAGCTGCTCTGACAGTCACTAAGTCCATCCAACAATTGGATATGCATACAAGTATGGACATTGAGAATTTTACAAGAAATGGTAGACTGCAAGATACTGTTACACAAACAAGTGTTAAATCTGGTGAAAGGAGTATTACACAATCTAGCAAAATTAATGTAACTGAGGCAGATAATGATATTTCTGTCACAGAGGCATCTAACAATAATACAATGGAATCAGACAAGGAAATGCTTATCACAGAGGCATCCTACAGTAATGTAACTAAAGCAGTAAATGAAATGCCCATTACCAAGGTATTCAACATAAATAGAACTGCTGCAGATGTAGAGTTAATCACAGAGCCATCAAACATGAACACAATTGAAGCAGAGAAGGAAATGTCTACCAGAGAGGCATCACACATGAAGACAACTGAAGCAGAGAAGGAAATGTCTACCACAGAGGCATCAGACATGAACACAACTGAAGCAGAGAAGGAAATGTCTACCACAGAGGCATCAGACATGAACACAACTGAAGCAGAGAAGGAAATGTCTACCACAGAGGCATCAAACATGAACATAACTGAAGCAGAGAAGGAAATGTCTACCACAGAGGCATCAAACATGAACACAAATGAAGTAGAGAAGGACATGTCTACCACAGAGGCATCAAACATGAACACAACTGAAGCAGAGAAGGACATGTCTACCACAGAGGCATCAATTATGAAGACAACTGAAGCAGAGAAGGACATGTCTACCACAGAGGCATCAAACATGAACACAAATGAAGCAGAGAAGGAAATGTCTACCACAGAGGCATCAAACATGAAGACAACTGAAGCAGAGAAGGACATGTCTACCACAGAGGCATCAAACATGAACACAACTGAAGCAGAGAAGGACATGTCTACCACAGGGGCATCAAACATGAAAACAACTGAAGCAGAGAAGGACATGTCTACCACAGAGGCATCAAACATGAACACAACTGAAGCAGAGAAGGACATGTCTACCACAGAGGCATCAATCATGAAGACAACTGAAGCAGAGAAGGACATGTCTACCACAGAGGCATCAAACATGAACACAAATGAAGCAGAGAAGGAAATGTCTACCACAGAGGCATCAAACATGAACATAACTGAAGCAGAGAAGGAAATGTCTACCACAGAGCCATCAAACATGAACACAACTGAAGTAGAGAAGGACATGTCTACCACAGAGGCATCAAACATGAACACAACTGAAGCAGAGAAGGAAATGTCTACCACAGAGGCATCAATCATGAAGACAACTGAAGCAGAGAAGGACATGTCTACCACAGAGGCATCAAACATGAACACAACTGAAGCAGAGAAGGAAATGTCTACCACAGAGGCATCAAACATGAACACAACTGAAGCAGAGAAGGACATGTCTACCACAGAGGCATCAAACATGAACACAAATGAAGCAGAGAAGGAAATGACTACCACAGAGGCATCAAACATGAACACAACTGAAGTAGAGAAGGACATGTCTACCACAGAGGCATCAAACATGAACATAACTGAAGCAGAGAAGGAAATGTCTACCACAGAGGCATCAAACATGAACACAACTGAAGCAGAGAAGGAAATGTCTACCACAGAGGCATCAAACATGAACACAACTGAAGTAGAGAAGGAAATGTCTACCACAGAGGCATCAAACATGAACACAACTGAAGCAGAGAAGGACATGTCTACCACAGAGGCATCAAGCATGAACACAACTGAAGCAGAGAAGGACATGTCTACCACAGAGGCATCAAACATCAACACAACTGAAGCAGAGAAGGAAATGTCTACCACAGAGGCATCAAGCATGAACACAACTGAAGCAGAGAAGGACATGTCTACCACAGAGGCATCAAACATCAACACAACTGAAGCAGAGAAGGACATTTCTGTCACAAAGGCATCCAACAATGGTACAACTGAATCAGGGAAGGGAATGTCTGTTACAAAGACATCCAATATTCCTATTTCCTTCACAGAGGTATCAAACATCAACATTACTAAAGTAGAGGGAGAAATTTCTGTCACAGATGTATGCAACATGAATACTACCGAAGCAGAGAAGAAAATGCAAACAGATGGTTGTAACATAAATATCACTAACCATGATATCCCTATATTAGAGATTACTATTGAGGCTGTTGTGTTGGGGGTGATATCTGTTTCAGGTACAGTAGGTAATGCACTCACACTCTTTTCTATACTAACATCAAAGCAGTTGTGGAAGTCCCGACATAGTATGTTAGTCAGTCTTGCCATCTCAGACATCCTGATATGTGCTTGGAGTGTTCCAGTAAATCTGTACACAACTGTGTATTATAAACATCAAATAAACACATTACTGTGTGAGATCACTGCATACGTTCAAGTCTGGTCCTTTGGGGCTACTCTTTACACAAATGCATTTATATCATTTAAATACTTTATTGCTGCTAAACCTCAAGTTTCATGTTACCAGAATTGGGACAAATGGCCAGTTCTTGTGTCTTCTTTGGTTTTAATATGGATTATTTCATTCTGTATACTCATAGTTCCCCATTTGGCCGGTGTCATACGACCGGGGTATTTCCCTATATTTGGAATGTGTTTAAGTGCTCTTGACGCAACAGATATGGAGAACATTGGGCGCTGGATCAACTGCGTCTATGGCCTTATTGTTGTCCCAAGTCTTATCCTCCCTTTTTATTTCTACATAAGGATATTCTTCATCGTCAGAAGAAGGCTAAAATTCAGGCATAGTGCAATCAATAGTCAGTACAACCATGCCTGTCGCAGAATGAGCGAAATTTACATACTTTTCTGTCTATGTTGGATGCCAGAGTCAATCCATATGCTTGTTGACCCATATGCTGAGTTATTACCAAGACAAGTAACCAGGGCTCTTATGTATTTATGGCTTGCCAATTCAGCTATCAATCCCTATGTATATGCTCTACGAATGCCTGATATTAAAAGGGTTGTAATGAGGTATTTCAGAAAGAGGCAGCAGCAAGAAATATTTAGTCTGCAGAGCATAATGTCAACCAGATTGGCAGTTGACAAAAAGAGAGGAAGGTATATGATGAATGGAGGTTTGACAGCAAGCACTGTAGAAAGTAGTGGTGTCAATTTACAGCCACAAACATTGGAAGAACTTATGTGACATAAGAGTAGCCTCACTGGATCGAATTCTGACTGCTGATAGGATAAAAGAGGGATTTATTTCTCACGCCTGGAAACAGGTTACTGGCCAAAAGAAATGAATTATACAAAAATAGGATTAGATATCCACAGTCAACCAATTCAAGTGAAAATTTCTTACTCAAGTAAGCTACTATGAGTGGTTATTAAGAATTTAACAGGTTATTCATTGACAGCCCTTATAGAAAAGCTTTTAGAGCCCACAACTCTTGCTTTGTTATATGGGCCTCGTAACGATGAAAGTCCTGAAAGAGACGCTTAGGAGGGTTGACCCCAGTGCTGATATCCCTGATGTGATACAGATAACTTTTGCCTATATCAAAGGGGCAAAAGGTCTGTAGAGAAAAATTCCAAATTTTTTACTTTTTCTGAGCTATCAGGGCAATATTTGGCTTAACATCTTCTTTGACATACCTGTTTTTTTAAAATGTATGGATAAACTATCAATTTTAGCATTAAGAAGTGTAAATTCAGTTCAAAGCTTCTCTAAAGGGAGTCCCACTAAGAGAATTTTAAGATCCATTACGTTTCAAGAGGAATATCAGTTGAAATAATGTTCATCCAGGGAGTTTCTTGAGAAAATAAAAAAAAATATTAGTCTTGATGAAATATCCAAACTTGAATATATTTTGACACTGGTCCATGATTGTTCAAACTCTGTTCTAATGGCCTTCAGGACTGTCAATAGATGGCGAAAAATTCAGTAGGTTTAATAGCATACTTTAAAGGAATCCAACACCTTACAAAACTTCTTAACGGAGAGGAATAAGGGAAAATGCTTGCCGGATTCTGAATCTGTGTATTTTTTAATGATTTTTCACCGTCTTAGAATTTCAAAAAATGAGATTTGCATTGTTTTCCAATTAGAAAAATGAGTAAACATGAATAGCTCAAAATCTAACGGTGAGATTTTGTTTTAAAAAATCATGGATATCAAGGCTAAATATAGCTATACAGTAAACATAAAAAAGCAATGTTTGGACTCTTCATATTCACATAAAAAATTAATTAGTAAATGAGGTTTGATATTTGTGAGAATAAGTTGTACGAGGTGCAATGCTCTACAAACACCAGACTACAGGGTGGATTAGGATCAATGACACACATAAAAATTAATTTAAAAATATTTCATGATAATTATCTCAAACAAAAGCAGTTGGCGAAGGATACGTTTCATTACACTCAATAAATAGTTATCACTTTTGACTATATATACATATCTCATGGGAATGTATTTCCATCTGCTCAAGATATTATATTTTAGCTTCGAAAATCACAATCGTTGGATAATACATTTGTCTCAGAATGATTGGCCACCCTGTAGCAATGTAGCTTTCACTTGAAGTGTACCCTTGAAAATAATGAACTTACTTTCAAATTGGTCTTGCTTTTGTGGTGTATGTGGCTTTTTAGCAAATCTGCCAAGCTCATTTCTTTCCAGGACCATCATCTTGTTCAAATGTATCACTATACGCGCATGTATAGATGTACAGATGACATAGATATACATATAAATTATATATTGCACCTGTATTTACTTACATGGGAATATACAGTATTCCCTTTGGAAAAATGCAAATGCATGGACATATATTTTCATCTTATATATGACTTCAAGCTAACATATTATTTCATATTTATATTTTCATAGTGAGTTTAACATGAATAATAGATCCATGAGAACAATATTTTTTGTTTTTTTTAAATTGATGGGTTAACTGTGAATTCAATAAATTACAATTTGCAAGGGGTAAGTATACTGTATGAGCTGGCTAGTGGCTTTGTATTTTATGTTAGGCCAGGGTAATTAAATTAGTTGTTTCTCTTTCTTCTATTTTTCAAAATTGATACGGGAATGACGATTTTTATATTACCTTTTTTGTCTATCTAAAATGCTGATGAGGGACTTTTTTTAAAAAATAACTGTAAAAACAAATAACTAATTTTGAAGGAAATAAACTGGGTTTATGTTGAATTTATATGTTGAATTTAGCTTACTTTACTGGTATATTTGATCATATATCAGTACCACGATATTGTCAATTATCCTGATCCATAAAAAGTTTTAAAAAAGTGTTTCACACGCCATGGATGCGCGCGAGGTAAGGTGTTTTTTTCTCAGAAATGGCAGAAAAAGGTGGAGGGGGGATTGGGCCACACGCGGGCAAGAATGAGAAACAACTAATTTAATTACCCTAACCTGAGTTCATCCATGTGGTACGTTTTTACAGCTAAGTAGTGTTTTTATATGCAGCTTAATAGCATAAAATATGTTGAATGAAGCATATGGTGTGGATAAGTCGTGTGACACACAAACTGACCAAATACATGAGGGTATTAGCTACTTTTCACATAAACCAAAGGAGAACAGTGCTTTTATTTCAACTGGGAGCTTACCTCCACACGACTGATCATGTGATCATGGTGGTGGTCCCCTTTAACATGTAAAAAATGTTCGAAAAATCTCCAAAGATAAATTTTATTGAAAATATCCAAAACTTCTAATTTTGAATCTTAAAACATGTTTGTAAATAATGATGAAGGAAAATATGATATTTATTTGATATATGTAGAGAATTTGAAGTTTCAAAACAGCAATATTTACACATAAACCAATGGGCCAGTTGTGGAGAACAACCTAGTAGTTAACTGCCATCTATACGAGTCCTGGCTCCCATTGTTGCACCTTTAAGCTTCATTATTTGAGGTTCATATATATTGGAATAAAAAGGTAGAAAATTAATTAATCAATACTGACCATATCAAAACATTTCCCTATGTTTTCCTGAATATGAAAAGTATATATTTGATTATAGCTACCATATCAGGAGAGAAATGGTCTGGTGAGGAATACCCCTTTAATGAGGTAGTTGCTATATAGTTGATTTAAGCTGAATAAATAGATGTCACCACTTGTTTTTATTTATTTTGGTAGGGCTAAACTACCATAAGCTTCAATGTTAAAAATGCAATAGTCATTCAATTTCATGATTTATAATCTGATAATTCATGAAAATTTTGGTTGTCAAATGAAGGTTTTAAAGAATTTTAACAATGCATCAATGTATATTTGGCCCACACCTTTCTTGTAAAAGTATAAATGAAAGTTATTATAGTGCTAGTAAAAAACTATTCACTGAATGCAAATATGCTATTAAAAAGAAGGACAAGTAGGTCATTGAAGACTTAATATGAAAATCTCTTAAAATCTCATAAAAAAGAGAATTAGCAAGATTTCAAAGTTATATAAAAACTCCTCTCTTGAAAAGACAGCAGGAAACAACTTGATATGAGCTAAATATATAATATAGGATGATTAATCAATTCATATCCAGTAACAAAAAGCAGTGTATTATTTTCCATAAATGACTGACAATCATGTTTGAATCATTTTGCATGCCTTATATAGAAATGCGCTACACTTACCAGTACTTGTATGATAAAGGTTGATGCATCTGCTGTCTTGCTTAAGGCTGTGAAGTACTTGCCACTGGTTGTTGAAGGGCTAGGATATGGTTGGGGATCTGGGAAGACCCACTGAGGTGCCTCGTCATTGAGGTCCAGCACATCAATTATCACATATGTGATGGCATATGAGGCAGCTAGAAAAGGTATATTTTAAGAAGTTGTCACAGATTTTTTAGAAATTTGAGGCAAAATAAATGAAATTATAGTTTTATCTCTGAATTTGAATTATTTAATGACTGTTAATTGAATAAAATAATATCACAGGTCAACACGGGAGGGGAGAGTACATTCAATGCCCATTTGTATTAATCTTACAGAATTGTATGCTATTATATTCAGCTTATGAGATTCACAAATGATATTCATTTCACAAAGCCCTGCAAATGGAAAGTCACCTCAGAGATAGTGGTATGGGTTTTCAAATGAAAATATTTAATCCTACACACGGGAAGGGAATGGCTAAAAGTGATGGAGCGTGATATTTAACAAGAAATATCACGATTTTTGCAGATGGAATGGAACAGGCTAAAGATTTTTACTATTATACAAAATCTTAACAATCTAGTTTTCCCAAAAAATCTGGGGTAGTCTAAATCCTGATTGAAACATTTATTATTTCATATATATGTGTCCATTCTATTTTTTTTCAAAAACATTTAAAGCTCCAACACTTTATTCTTATGTTGAATAATTAGAATCCCCAGACAGATGGACACACAGACAAGTAGGCTGAGTAAAAAAGCACAAAATATCATTTGTAAATCATACCTCGCTTTTGGCTGACTTCTTTAACAGATACGGTAAGGTTGTATCGACTTGTTGTCTCTCTGTCTAGTTCGTTACGATTAACAATGGCACAGTCTTTCTTAAAATTTGTTGATATGACAGCAAAGTGGCCTGTAAACATAGTACCACTATATACAGAAATCGTAAGATACATGGTAAAGAAATACACAAATCTACTCTGAAATATCTTCAATTATTTTTTGTTTAACTTCAATTAATATCATGAAAGGATCTTCATGTTACATCTTACTCCTGAAAATAATTAATTTCATTCTAGATAAATAAACATTCTTTTACAACATGCAGTACCATTTGTAATTAACTCTTTAAATACAGCAAGTGCAGCTTTTCCAATTCAGAGTCAGAATAGTATAAATGGGGATAACGCAATGATTAGGAAATAAGAATTTTAAAGACAAAGGGTGCAGTAGAACAATGTGTATCACCAAGTATACAGTTCACATCTGTATTTACCTTCATCATTTCCTTCATCTATTTCACAAACAACATTCTTATCTGTAGCCTGGTTAATGACATTTAGTTCCCGTATGGTTGTATTAATTGTTAGCTCCTCATACACTCTAACACTGCATGAATAAACCATATATATAATGTCATATTCGGATAAATAATAGCTTAATAATTATAACATTAAAACATTGACATGACTTAAAATAGAATTCTTAATTACATGTACATTTAATAATTTAAATCCATACATCAATAATAAGACATTTTGAATATTCGTTTTTAATTAATATCCGACATACAGCAATTAAAATCCAAAAATAAAAATCACAAATTTTATAACATGCAAAAACAACATAGTGTATATAAAAGAGAAACATGCCAAAGCAACCCTGAAGATATGCTGAACAATTACTAAACTTACTAATAATTTTCCAGACTGAAACCTAATTCTAGACTATCAGTATTACGTTCATGCCTCTCCACATTAATGGTGACACTAGCAGTAGTACTCAATGATGGAATCCCGCTATCACTAGCCATGACTAAGAACTGAAATATAGGAGAAAAAACCCATGCACCCATAATACATTCACTTGTGGACTACATAAACACCAAAACAACCTACTTGTAAAACCAATTTGAATGCAATACTAACCTAAGTTAAATTTGGGAGTTTTGCATGGTAGCAAATTTCTTCACCACTTTTTAAATGGTAAAACCCCTATCTAATGATTTGATTTGGTATGTTGATATAACTTTAACATCAAATAGCTGACCAGTACAAAAGACTAGTGTCTTTACACTTTTAAGGACTGAGTTTTTTCTATTCTTTTTTTAGCTGTTTATGTGATCTTATGTGATTGATTTTTATTTTGCAAGTTTTGTAAAATGCAAATTGGTTTTACAACATATTGAAGCAATGAAGCATAGAAGATGGATGACTTATGAGTTTACAGGGTGCCCCAAGTCAGCAAAAAAATAAGCACAATTCTTGAACACCCTGTACATGCTCTAGTGCCTTCTCCATAGGCTCATCCAAAATATAAATCAAGTATGGCAGAATAATACTATAGAATCTATAGCCTAAAATATAATGAGCAGCATGCATAACATAAAGTTCTAACATAAATTCCTAATGCAGAATGCTACATGCAAAAGAAAAAATATGCAAATAAACTTTTAGTAAAATAAAACCATTTCTCAAGAACAAACTTCATTTCCTCTTGTGTGTGAAATAATTTAATAAAACATTTGTTGAGAAATGGATACCAGTCACCTAAAATATAAACCAAATTGTAAAACTACATGACATGCAAATGGTAGATTCCTGTTTACTCACTAGTGCTCAGGCACAGAGAAACCAAGATCATATGTTCCAATTTCACTGTTTTTAATGACATCAATTATGACAGTGCTTCTACCTGTTTGCTGAGGTGACCCAAGGTCTCTTGCTAGTACATCAAACTAATAAAACATGGCACAGATGAAATCCTTCAGGTCAAAAATGTCTAATAGGTTGAAAAACAATACTATTTCACATGTATATGTACTACAAACATTCAGTAACAAATCTTCACACATTAATATTTTCTAATTCATAATTTAATTCACACGTTCAAATTCATTGTACGTCTTTTAAATGTACAATAGGCATATTTTAATTTACCAGTCTTTATTTTTGCCAAAGTGGATTTTAGGACAAATTCAACACTATACAATATTTCTATTTATCCTACACTTAGTGTACTAAATGTATAATAACATTAAAAAATAAATTTGATATTTATTGGCAAAATGAATATCCGGAGGATATCGTAACGATATACTCCGGGCGGAGGATATCGTGACGATATACTCCGGAAACCCCAATATGCGGAGGATATTGTGACGATATACTCCGCTTGTTGATTTCCCGCCAAATTGACTCTATTTGGCATGGAATTCATTTTGCAATGATATTATACATTTAGAACACTCCTTGTAAGTGTAGGATAATAAGAACATCCTATGATTTTTTCAGAATATAATTTTAATCTACTCGGTGATATTGATAAATGCACTCGTTCGCTTCGCTCTCTCGTGCAGATATCAATATCACCTCGTAGATAAAAATGATATTCCTCAAAATCATAGGATATCCTATAATTATCTCTTACAACATGGATTCTTAAAGGCATTTACCTTTCTTACATTCAATAAACTGTATTTAAGTATACAGGTGGATCTCCAAATAGAACATACCTGGTACAGTCTAGTGTTAGGGTCTTCAATCAATTGCTTCTTGATGTATACATTACCCAGTTGGGGTAGGATAGCGAAATATTGATTTGCCTTGACATTGTTAGGATCGATGGAATAGACTATTTGGCTGTTAGGGCTCTGAAATACACAAATACATCAATGGAATATACTGTTTTGCAGTTAGGGCTCTAAAATGCACAAATGGATCAACAGAATAGATTATTTGGCTGTTAGGGCTCTAAAATACAAATGAGGATAAATGGAATAAGCTCTGAAATACACAAGTAGATCAAAAGAATAGACTAGTTGGTTGTCAGGGCTCTTAAATACCCAAATAAACATTACTCATTACATACTACACAAGCCTTCTTTCATATTGGCCTTAACTTACATTTGGTTGCAATTCTGCATCAGCATCTGTTGCCTCAACTCCAACAACAAAAAAACCTGGAATCTCCCTGTCATCAACTAATGCTGTATAGGTGGCGTTCACAAATTGGGGAGCATTGGAGTTGCGGAGAACTGTTATTGTGATTCTGGATCTGCCTTGTTGCTTGGGTAGACCATTGTCAGTTGCAACAATGTCAAACTGAAATTAAAATTAGAGTGAGACATATGGAAAATATAAGCAAGGCATTAACATGCAAAATGTCATTACTGCCATTTGTTACAGACAACGACCTCCAACCACCAAATGCCAACCACCAAACACCATTCACAAAAAGTTTTTGCAGTGACATGACACCTCTCATATTTTCATTTCAAAGATTGAGACTCATTTTTTTACTTTTTGCTTAATCATTGACAGAAATGAGACATTTTACAAGTAAATTTTCTATTAATTACAATACAAACCTATTCCATGACATATGCTTACTCCCCTTAAATGGAGTAATTGGCAAGTCTAAAAAACACCCCTTTATAAAAAGTGGACTGGCCCAAGTGGCCAATATCGATCTCCAACTCATTATGTATTCATATTTAATACACTAACAAAATAAAAACCTCAATTTTCCCAAAAGCGGAGAGGCTGGTTGGGCCTCTGGTCATGGAATAGGCTTGTATTGTAATTAATAGATACTTGTAATATTTCTCAATTATATACAATCCAACCTATTTCATGACATATGCTGAATAAAAAGTTAAGGAGGTGGGGACCTCGTTACTAAAAGTAAAAAAGAATTAAATAACCATCCTAATGAGCTGTCGACCAAAGAATAGTACATGTACCATTACCCCCATATGCTAGTTGGATGCAAGACGGAGGCTGCTACATGTCCAACTGGAAACTGTTTTGTCCTATCAGAGGGAGCAGTCTTACCCATCTAAGGGTAATGAACAACTCTTATGAATACATATTACAACATGGATATTATTTCTTAAAGGCATTTACCTTTCTTACATTCAATAAACTGTATTAAAGTATACAGGTGGATCTCCAAACGAAACATACCTGGTACTGTCTAGTGTTAGGGTCTTCAATCAATTGCTTCTTGATGTATACATTGCCCAGTTGGGGTTGGATAGCAAAATATTGATTTGCCTTGACATTGTTAGGATCGATGGAATAGACTATTTGGCTGTTAGGGCTCTGAAATACACAAACAGATCGATGGAACAGACTAATGTATAATTTGGTTGAAACACACAAATAAATCAATGGAATATATTATTTTGCTGTTAGGGGTCTAAAATGCACAAAAGGATCAATAGAATATATTATATTTGGCTGTTAGGGCTCTAAAATACAAATGTGGATAAATGGAATCGAAAATTTGCTGTCAAGGCTCTGAAATACACAAATAGATCAACAGAATAGACTAGTTGGCTGTCAGGGCTCTGAAATACCCAAATAAACATTACTCATCACATACTTCACAAGCGTTCTTTCATATTGGCCTTAACTTACATTTGGTTGCAATTCTGCATCAGCATCTGTTGCCTCAACCCCAACAACAACAAAACCTGGAATCTCCCTTTCATCAACTAATGCTGTATAGGTGGCGTTCACAAATTGGGGAGCATTGGGGTTGCGGAGAACTGTTATTGTGATTCTGGATCTGCCTTGTTGCTTGGGTAGACCATTGTCAGTTGCAACAATGTCAAACTGAAATTAAAATTAAAGTGAGACATATGGAAAATATAAGCAAGGCATTAACATGCAAAATGTCATTACTGCCATTTGTTACAGACAACGACCTCCAACCACCAAACACCATTCACAAAAAATTTTTGCAGTGACATGACACCTCTCATATTTTCATTTCAAAGATTGAGACTCATTTTTTTACTTTTTGCTTAATCATTGACAGAAATAAGACATTTTACAAGTAAAGGAGGGCGAGTTGTTTGTAGAATGAATCGGGGGATTTTTTTCATGAATTTCGCTTATGTTTTTCATCCAAAAAACATCAATACACTTTAAAACATTTTGTTTACTTTAAGATTACACCATGTAATCCAAAAATATATTTCTCGTTTTCAAAGATAATCCATGGATTAACACCCAGGTATTTTTATTTTTCAAAATTCAGAGGGCTGGGAATCATTGATGCTCAACGCTTTTGAATATGATAAATGCTGTTTTAAATAGGTTTTACGTATGCCAATAATTTCTCAAATTATGTAAGCTGAATGCATTCCATAATCCCTAGAATATTCTCTTGGAGGAATCCAATGGTAATCCAATGGGATGAATGGTAGTTCCAAGCAGATTTTTAGATGGCAGGTAAGTAAATTCTTTAGTACTCGCCTTATTGGGTTGAGTTAGTTTATATTCAAAAATTATATATGATTCTGTAAAGATGTCAGTGTGGATGCTATATAGATTGCACACGTATGGTAAGCTGTATAATCCTATATTATGTAACACAAGTACAGTTTTGGTTGACATGATTGTGACTGAGTGAGAGATTAAACTCTTTAAGGTAGTTCTGCATGTTGATAATTTTTACTAATTTTGGTGATGAATAAATTATCTGATAATTATTAATTGGGCAATATTTTTGACATTCTAAGTGGATATAAAGAATTATGGTAACATACACATGGACCATGCATACACATACAATTACAAATGTGAAAATATTGTCCCTTTCATTGATTATCGGTATTTATAATCATGAAAATTATTGAAAAATATCGAGACATGTCTACCTAAAATCAGATTGGCTTACAAGTACCCTAAGCTATTTTCACATTTTCATTGCAAGAAAATCTTTTTGCAAGGGTTACAAAGGTTGAAATATTGTGGTGGCTCTATTTGGCTGGAGTTTAATATTCAGACCTTGCTATAGGTATTATTACATTTATATGTACACTAGTATCTTGTTGACCTATATTCAGCACTGTATTGATGAATGGGCCACTTATTAGGGCCAATATTCAATCATAAAGTGTACAGGGGTAGAGATGCCAAACCAAGAAGTCTTTTTGTGTCTGTCAAAATCCATTTGCATCCTACACATCCAAACATATTATCCAAATATGTTATTAATTAATGAAACATAACAGTATAATCTTTGGATTTAGAAAGTTGTATGGGATTTCATTAGTATAAAAGTTGCTTTTGAAGCATTTTTCTATAGCCATTTTGTAGGAAAAAAATGATGGAAAAAATGTATAATCTTTTAATTTGAAGTATGACCTGAATCGATTGCAAACTTTATATTTGTGATATACCATTTGTGTCATACTGTGAAATTATTTAATTTGCAATCGATTCAGGCCATAGTGTATTGTAGGTATTTTTGTGAAAATCAATAGAAACCAATGGCCTCTATTGGAATTGATGATATCCACATGTTAAGTCAATGGAGCCCATTCAATGGCAAGTCAATACACCCTTGCTGAAATAAATGACCTCAACCTCAGCCCATGTGGGTCCAAACGCTCAAATATTTTCCACAGTATTATGTGACATTGTATTCTTTATGTTACACCTAAAAATGATTCATTTTGTTCATGGGGATATCATAATGGAAAGTGCACTAGACCCTTATTGTAATTGTATGATATCGTATTTGTGATTTGAATATACACTGTGATATTTGAGAAAAAGAATGTTTTGTTTTAGTTTTATTGCAATTTATAACCCTAATATCCTTCCCAGAATCCTTCCTTGTCTTCCAATTTTCTAATAACCTCAGAAGTTCCTACTTTTTTTAAAAAATACAATTTTCCATGATCATTTTTATGTCACCACCACAAGTGGTGACATATTGTTATGGTCTCAAACTCTTTTGTGGACGGTGTTCAGTAGTTGGTGTTTATCATTTGGCAGTTGGTGTTTGGCAGTTGGTGTCTGTAACAAATGGCAGGTGTTGACATTTTGCATGTGACTGCCTTGTCTTATAATGTAGCCAACTGCAATGGATGTAAAACGGATACAGTTAACTAATACATTTCTTGGCATCAATTCAAATCATATGCTAATTTTAAATGAAAATGCTTTTTTCATGTTTTACCACTCATAAATGCCATAATATCTCGATGTCACATTCAGGAAAATATGGCTATCAACAAGTTTTGAATTCTTACAATCCTGGAAGTTGTACATGTAAGCATACACATCTGTCAGTTCAGTTTATGTGTAAAAGTTAATCCCCTAAGCCTTAATACCTGATGCATGAAATATTATGAATGAGTTACATAATATGTACTCGTGCTATTTAGGTAAATGTTGTGCTGTTTCACCAGATTTGACTGACATCTTTAAATAACAACAATTTGATTTGATGATCAGACAGCAACAAAACATATTAAGTGGCCAAGACAAAAGAATGTTATTATGATAGGCATTCTAGGGATTAAGGAATGCATTCAGCTTACATAATTTGAGAAATTATTGGCATACGTAAAACCTATTTAAAACAGCATTTATCGTATTCAAAAGCGTTGAGCATCATTGATTCCCAGCCCTCTGAAGATTGAAAAATAAAAATACCTGGGTGTTAATCCATGGATTATCTTTGAAAATGAGAAATATATTTTTGGATTACATGGTGTAATCTTAAAGTAAACAAAATGTTTTAAAGTGTATTGATGTTTTTTGGATGAAAAACATAAGCGAAATTCATGAAAAAAATCCCCCGATTCATTCTACAAACAACTCGCCCTCCTTTTCTATTATTCCATGACATATGCTTACTCCCCTTAAATGGAGTAATTGGCAAGTCTAAAAAACACCCCTATATAAAAAGTGGACTGGCCCAAGTGGCCAATATCGATCTCCAACTCATTATGTATTCATATTTAATACGCTAACAAAATAAAAACCTCAATTTTCCCAAAAGCGGGGAGGCTGGTTGGGCCTCTGGTCATGGAATAGGTTTGTATTGTAATTAATAGATACTTGTAATATTTCTCAATTACATACAATCCAACCTATTTCATGACATATGCTGAATAAAAAAGTTAAGGAGGTGGGGACCTCGTTACTAAAAGTAAAAAAGAATTAAATAACCATCCTAATGAGCTGTCGACCAAAGAATAGTACATGTACCATTACCCCCATATGCTAGTTGGATGCAAGACGGAGGCTGCTACATGTCCAACTGGAAACTGTTTTGTCCTATCAGAGGGAGCAGTCTTACCCATCTAAGGGTAATGAACAACTCCTATGAATACATATTACAACATGGATATTATTTCTTAAAGGCATTTACCTTTCTTACATCCAATAAACTGTATTAAAGTATACAGGTGGATCTCCAAACGAAACATACCTGGTACTGTCTAGTGTTAGGGTCTTCAATCAATTGCTTCTTGATGTATACATTGCCCAGTTGGGGTTGGATAGCAAAATATTGATTTGCCTTGACATTGTTAGGATCGATGGAATAGACTATTTGGCTGTTAGGGCTCTGAAATACACAAACAGATCGATGGAACAGACTAATGTATAATTTGGCTGAAACACACAAATAAATCAATGGAATATATTATTTTGCTGTTAGGGGTCTAAAATGCACAAAAGGATCAATAGAATATATTATATTTGGCTGTTAGGGCTCTAAAATACAAATGTGAATAAATGGAATCGAAAATTTGCTGTCAAGGCTCTGAAATACACAAATAGATCAACAGAATAGACTAGTTGGCTGTTAGGGCTCTAAAATACAAATGTGGATAAATGGAATCGAAAATTTGCTGTCAAGGCTCTGAAATACACAAATAGATCAACAGAATAGACTAGTTGGCTGTCAGGGCTCTGAAATACCCAAATAAACATTACTCATCACATACTTCACAAGCGTTCTTTCATATTGGCTTTAACTTACATTTGGTTGCAATTCTGCATCAGCATCTGTTGCCTCAACCCCAACAACAACAAAACCTGGAATCTCCCTTTCATCAACTAATGCTGTATAGGTGGTGTTCACAAATTGGGGAGCATTGGAGTTGCGGAGAACTGTTATTGTGATTCTGGATCTGCCTTGTTGCTTGGGTAGACCATTGTCAGTTGCAAAAATGTCAAACTGAAATTAAAATTAGAGTGAGACATATGGAAAATATAAGCAAGGCATTAACATGCAAAATGTCATTACTGCCATTTGTTACAGACAACGACCTCCAACCACCAAATGCCAACCACCAAACATCATTCACAAAAAGTTTTTGCAGTGACATGACACCTCTCATATTTTCATTTCAAAGATTGAGACTCATTTTTTTACTTTTTGCTTAATCATTGACAGAAATAAGACATTTTACAAGTAAATTTTCTATTATTCCATGACATATGCTTACTCCCCTTAAATGGAGTAATTGGCAAGTCTAAAAAACACCCCTTTATAAAAAGTGGACTGGCCCAAGTGGCCAATATCGATCTCCAACTCATTATGTATTCATATTTAATACACTAACAAAATAAAAACCTCAATTTTCCCAAAAGCGGGGAGGCTGGTTGGGCCTCTGGTCATGGAATAGGTTTGTATTGTAATTAATAGATACTTGTAATATTTCTCAATTACACACAATCCAACCTATTTCATGACATATGCTGAATAAAAAGTTAAGGAGGTGGGGACCTCGTTACTAAAAGTAAAAAAGAATTAAATAACCATCCTAATGAGCTGTCGACCAAAGAATAGTACATGTACCATTACCCCCATATGCTAGTTGGATGCAAGACGGAGGCTGCTACATGTCCAACTGGAAACTGTTTTGTCCTATCAGAGGGAGCAGTCTTACCCATCTAAGGGTAATGAACAACTCTTATGAATACATATTACAACATGGATATTATTTCTTAAAGGCATTTACCTTTCTTACATTCAATAAACTGTATTAAAGTATACAGGTGGATCTCCAAACGAAACATACCTGGTACTGTCTAGTGTTAGGGTCTTCAATCAATTGCTTCTTGATGTATACATTGCCCAGTTGGGGTTGGATAGCAAAATATTGATTTGCCTTGACATTGTTAGGATCGATGGAATAGACTATTTGGCTGTTAGGGCTCTGAAATACACAAACAGATCGATGGAACAGACTAATGTATAATTTGGCTGAAACACACAAATAAATCAATGGAATATATTATTTTGCGGTTAGGGGTCTAAAATGCACAAAAGGATCAATAGAATATATTATATTTGGCTGTTAGGGCTCTAAAATACAAATGTGGATAAATGGAATCGAAAATTTGCTGTCAAGGCTCTGAAATACACAAATAGATCAACAGAATAGACTAGTTGGCTGTCAGGGCTCTGAAATACCCAAATAAACATTACTCATCACATACTTCACAAGCGTTCTTTCATATTGGCCTTAACTTACATTTGGTTGCAATTCTGCATCAGCATCTGTTGCCTCAACCCCAACAACAACAAAACCTGGAATCTCCCTTTCATCAACTAATGCTGTATAGGTGGCGTTCACAAATTGGGGAGCATTGGAGTTGCGGAGAACTGTTATTGTGATTCTGGATCTGTCTTGTTGCTTGGGTAGACCATTGTCAGTTGCAACAATGTCAAACTAAAATTAGAGTGAGACATGGAAAATACTACCTAGGCATTAACATGCAAAATGTCATTACTGCCATTTGTTACAGACAACGACCTCCAACCACCAAATGCCAACCCCCAAACACCATTCACAAAAAGTTTTTGCAGTGACATGACACCTCTCATATTTTCATTTCAAAGATTGAAGCTCATTTTTTACTGATTGCTTGATCATTGACAGAAAATGATACAAGTCTATAGTCATTAACAGAACAATTTGCTTAAAAAGAATTGCATTTCACTTCCATTGGAATGATACAAGTACATGTAGCCATTGCAAATAATCTGAATCCTGAAACTTGTACAAATATAAACAAACATATCACACCATGGGCTTTCAATCTCATGTAAAAGTAAACAAAAAAAGACCAATAAGAAAAAGAGGTATCAAAAAATGTTCTCTTCAAGTATTGCACTGTGGGTAATTAATAATTATTCAAGAACACATTCCAATAAAAATATAATTTGTGGGAGAATGTTCACTTTCTGTATTTTCATAATTACGATGAATTCCATTTTTTATTAAATTATCAACATGTATGAAGATAATGATGTTTTTATTTTTGAATTACCGTATTTCTTCAAATCATCCTTAAAAAGGACAAAATAAGATTTTCTTGGAATGTGTACATTCTCCAATTTTGAAAACCCAAAGGCAGTGCTTATGAATGAAATATGGGAAGTTGCCTACCCTTCTAGTTGCCCATGATCACACCGACTTTTGTCTATTGATTGGGAAAAGTAGATATCTTACCACATATTTAGGTCGCTTCTGGGGGTCAGAGGTCAAAGACTTGGCGACAAAGACTTCCCCTGTTTTTGGACCAACCACGAAGAAGTCCAAGACATCATCATCTCCATCTACAGGCTCTAGGGTGTATGTTATTTCACCCGGACCAGACTGAAACATCACATAATAGAAATAAGAGGATGATGCATACCTGTGGCATCCAATATGGGAGTAGGTTTTTAATTCCAATTATTCAATAGATACAATTAAAAATGACAATAGCTAAAGACAAAGGCAAGCTCATACAAGTATTGAACAGTGTTTACCTTTAATATCTAGTACATGTACAGCAGTTATTTACTTTACATAAAACATCTCTGTATCAAAGATGAAATCGCAAAAAGTAGCCAATATAATAGCCGATAAGTATGCATTACTTCATTTTTCTAAAAGTCAAAGCACTTTGATGTACAGGTATAAGTATACTGGGCAGTGTTTTCAATCTGACGTACAAATAATGACTGAATTTGAATCTGAATGATACGAGAAAATGTATGTAACATGGCAAATGGAATCTTCTAAAATGACTAATGGAGCAATGAACAGATTAATAAATCAACTGAATTATAGCAGAGGACATTCAAAAGACAAAACTTACATCTCCATCCAGATCCTCAGCCTCAGGTTGTATGACAGTTTCCACTATTGGTGGAAAATACTCAGGGATTGTCTTGGAATATTTTGCTTCACCAAACTTAGGTCCATTCGGATTACGCTCCACATTCACTGTAATAGTCGTGGTGGCACTCAATGGAGGTTTGCCACTATCTGTTGCTGTGACATCGAGCTTTAAAATAAAGGATTTTAAGCATGACTTTTCAACAGAACAAAACAGAATAAAAGACATAATTACAAAATGCTTCTTGAAAGCAAAAATAACATGCAACTAGAAAGAATATAAGTACAGGTACATATTAGTATTGTTTACATCGGTGTGCCAAATATAAACAGAATGCTTGCAGAAAAATAAAATCATCAGACAGATATTTCAATCAACAAATTTGGCCCATCCTGGTTTTTCCTTTACCCAGATTGTATAAAGTGATAGTTCTGAATTGTATGTACATACCACATACTGCGTAAGTATACCACCAAAAAGGGGGCGCTTTAAGGATAATATGCCAGTACCAGGATCAATCTTGAAGTAGTACAGTCCTGGAGAGTCACCTGTTAACTCATATGTTATGGAATCCTACAAAACATACACACAAAGAGTCAGAGACTAAGAATAATGTACAACCTTAATTGACTTTAACTGACCATTTTGAACGGGAAATGTGGTAGTGCTATTCTATTTTATCAATTCTAAACCATCAATGGACACATGTACAAATATATATTACATTGAACATATCAAGGAGAAGAGTAAAATACACCTGTTAACTACCCTTAAATTGTTTAGTATATATTAAAGATATTCAAGTATATTCCAATCCCAAATGATTGATTAAATATCGTTGATGACATGTACTCATAATAACTCGTTTGGTAAGCATTTCTTTATGGAACTTCTTATATTCAAAGTTAAATAATTACCCCATCGATATCTGTAGCATCGAGTTCCAGAATACTCTGATCAACTTGTTTAGACTCAGATATGTTCACTGTCTTTGCAGGAGTCGTAAATGTAGGACCATTCTTGTTACGTAATACATTTACCACCACCTGTGCAGGGGCAGATTTTGGGGGGCGTCCACCATCCATGGCTTGTACATTCAACTGGAACAGAAAATAACTGAATTTATTCCATAATACTTCTGTTTTCCCTGGGAAATAAAATCATATTATCCCTCTTAAAATCATATATACTCTAAAAATCATATTGTCCCTGGAAAAAAATCATATATACTCGAAAAATCATATTGTCCCTATTTTATCAAAAAAATCATTCTTCCAATTTTTCATTTTTTCCCCAAAAAATTTGATTTTTCCAATTTTGGAAAAATTATATTTTTTTTCAGAAATTTTCATATTTTCAAAAAATTGCAATTTTTCAAAGATTTTCATTTAAAAAATTTCATTTTTGAATAATTTTTTCAAAACTTTCATTTTTTTCAAAAAGGACGATTCTCGGTTTGGAGAACAGTCTCCTGGGCTAATAATTTTTTTCATGAAAAATATAGAAATATTACCCAAATTAAACTATGAATATTCAAAAGAGGACATTTAAATCTACAAGATGTAAAAATAACAAATTGGTCTGAAGCAGGGATAACGCTCAATTAGACCGATTCAATAAAATACAAGTCTCGATTTGGGGAAAGAAGTTCATCAGTGTACTGCGCTAATATTTTTTTTGCGAAAAATCTAGAAATATTAACCAAATTAAATTATGACTATTCAAAAGAAGACATTCAAATCTATATTATGTAAAAAAATCAAATTTGTCCGAAGCAGGGATAATGCTCATTTAGATTGATGAACTTCGCTCTCCAAACCGAGAATCGTCCTTTTCATTTTTTTCAAAAACTTTCATTTTTTCAAAAATTTCATTTTTTCCAAAAATTTTCATTTTTTCAATTTTCTTTAATATATCCTTTTCCTTGATTTCTCAAAAATTAAATTATGGAATAAAAAGGTTATTTCATGCTTGATTTTCAATATGAATTTTAGCATGAAATAACCTATATGTATTAGGGATCAATCTAGTGTTTTTCATAAAAAGTTTTTGGAATATCAAGGGGAATCAACTGAAATTGATGAAGATGGCTCCATGGGTAATAAAACATGTGATTGAAAAGTTGAATATCAATTCTAAATAAATGTTTCCAAAAATTGTTACATGTAATTCTAATGGTATACAGGGTGATCAATAAATAAGGTAAAAGTATCTGGCATTTTGTAAATATTGGTCCAAACATCCTGAAATTTGGTCAGAATATACCTTGTACATTTCTAAATTATAACATATAAATATATAACTTCTGCCATCTGATTGGTTAATATTATAGTTACTATGGCAACTAGAGTCGGGGGTACCCGGGGCAATTTCATTGCGTCCAATTTGAACAAAAAATTTATAAAAATCACATCTTTTTCAAACTGAAAAGACATAAATGTGGGTGCCAGCATTAATTGTTTCAATACTTTGTTTACATTGTTACATATTTATTATATATTTGCAAATTTGATGTTTGATGTCACGGAAAAGATTAATAATTATATAATGAAAGCTGATGTGACCATAGCAAGTCTATGACACAGGTCTATGATGAAAAACAATACCCACACAAGAGATTTGATGAGAGAAAAGAGGAAGAAGCTAAGACTTAGAGGCCTGCAAAATGTTTCACATTGCACTGGGATAATGCTCCGTCTCACAATGCTATTCTCAAGGTACAAACCATTAAAACACTGGGTTTCCCACTGTTAGGTCATGTACTATACTCTCCTGACTTGTCCTTTTATGATTTTACCGTCATGGTGAGCTGAAGAGGGAGTTGAGAGAGTTTTTCATGGGATGACTTGAAGCCAGTTGTCTTGAAAATTTGAAGGCTATGGGAAAATGGGTTTAAAACAAAGACTGGAGTAGAAGACATGAACTATATGTTAAAAGTAGCAGTTATGAAGTATGAAATAAGAATATGATATGTCATTTTAATCGTGATTTGAAATATATTATCAAAAGTGTTTCGACTGAAAATTTAGTTTTTTGAAAGTTGCCCCGGGTCTTCATGCTTTCTGTTGCTATGGCAACTATAACTTCAACCAATCACATCACTTTGATCTGTAACTTTATAAATCAATTCAATAATGTTTAAACATTATTCTGTGCAAATTTTATGAGGATTGGGTAAAATCTGAAGAAATGCCAGATACTTTTACCTTATTTATTGATCACCCTGTACTACTGAACTGTTACTCCTTCTAGGGAAGGTACTGTAGATAGAGTGACGGTGTATTCAGCAATAAATTTTAGTCACCCAAATGAATGAAATGGCTAGCACCTACCACATATTGTCTGTTCTTCTGGGGTTCCTGAGTCAGTGGTGTAGTAACCACAATTACACCTGTCTTGGGGTTGATGTAAAAGTAATCTTCCACACCATTTGTGTTAATCAGATGGTAAGTTATTTCACCATTAACACCCTAAAATAATGTTAATCAATATCATACATGTTATTGTATATATACTAAAAGACAAAATAGTTGCATACTCCAAACTTGAATATTACATCAAAAAAAAAGTATAAAGTATGTAAAAAGTATAAAGAAAACCTAAATGTGAAACTGTTTTCTTAGTGTTTATCTCAATAAAAGTATCGGGTCCAAGTTACGAACTTTTACTGCATCATTATGTACTAGGGAATCAGGAGATTGAGTCCCAATTTTCACAATAGCCTCCAATATAAGATTTGACACTGTATTTGGAAATTGGAATGCTTGTTATGAAAAACATGCTTGATTTTAAATTGCGTCTGATTTGGAGAACATCACTCAAGTTAAACTAAAACTGGATAGTACAATGAGTCACTAATTAGCTACTCTACTCACAGGATCTTTATCAGTGGCAAACAGCTGGGTGACATTCTTGCCTAAAGGGTAAGTCTCAAGGATTGTCACATTAACATTGGCATTGGTGAATTTTGGTTTATTCTTGTTACGCTCTACATGCACTTTCACTAGGGCTACATTGGTCTGTCTCGGGTCACATGAATCATAGGCTATCACACGTATCTGGAGCAAAGATAATATTTGAAGAACATGTAATTTAAATAACAAATAAACAAACATTCACTTATTTGTTACATTTATGGCAAGTTACATTTATCTAATGCTAGTCTTACCACATGTTTTCTGAACTGAAAGTCATTTTTTGCGTTTGCCCATATTCACATACTAGTACTATGGGATGTTTTAAACAGAGTTTCATCAGCCAATGGGCCACAACTCCAATCTTAATATCATGAATCTCATCTTCAGTACTTACAGAATACATCTCATTATAATCTCCCTCAAGAGAAGCATTCAGTTTCACAACTCCTGTGTCAGGGTTGATGATGAAGAAGTTTGGTGCTTGGCCATCTCCAGCTATCTCATACGCCACTGGGCAGTCATCATCTATGAAACAACATATAACACATTCATGTACAGTCTAACACATAGCAGTGATCTCCCCAGGAATTTTTCTCATTTTCTCAGATGGGTGCAAAATTCTTCTCTTCACAATTCAGCATGCCAATTTTTCATGATCATTTTCAAGTGGGTGCAAATGTATTTTCAGTTGGGTGCAAGCCTATTTTCAAAACTTCAGGTGGGTGCTGCACCCACTTGCTTTAGTGCTGGGGAGATCACTGCATAAGCCTTGGGAAAAGGCTAAAAAAATTTTGAGATAATGTGACAATCTCAAGATTAGAAGCAGCACATACCTCATGTTAGTAAATATTTTTTATTCATATACACATAGTTTACTTCACATTACATATAAAAACATAAACATATAATCAGCCATCATGATGGAATATAGTGAAGAAACTAACCAAATAGGATTCTTAGTTACAGTTTAACCATTATTAACAGAATAAAATTGAATTTCCTCAAGACATCAAATAGCTTAATAATGATGTATTCCCTACCTATAGCTGTGACATTCTCTACAGTGGTACCAGGCTTAGTGTCCTCTGGTATAGTGACATCATATTCATCCTTAGGTACAAAGACAGGTAACTTATTGTTAGGGTAGGCTGTGATGGTCACTGTCACTGATGATGTGAGGCTGGGTACTCCACTGTCTTTGGCTTCAACCAATATCTAAAAAATTAAAGCGCTGGACTATAGATAATGCATGAGTGACCAGATACATTCAAGTAGTAGAAGAATATGTGCAATGTTTAACTTTCAAAAAGCCAATATTTGGTCAGTTTGAAATTCTATCATGTATGACCTTATGTGTTTCCTCTCCGTTTCATACATGTATTGTTTTTAGAATATCAAAGTTATTTTTTACAAGAAAAATAGTAATTATGATGACTTATGATGTGATTTCATTGCATATTCTTTTTGTCAATAATATCCCTAAAAATTGTTGTTCAAAAGACTCGGAAAGACTCCTTTCATTCATTTTTCTGAAAATTCATGTAAGCCGAAGTACATTCAGTTCCAGTACTTAGCCTACCTCATATTTTCTGTCAGCAGTTATCTGATCAGGTACAAGTGAACTATGTAGACTGATGAAACCAGTGTCTGGGGTAATCTGGAATCTTTCAGCTCCCTTTCCATTTACAAGGAATGTCACTTTGATGTTATCCCCCTGAAATGTTATCAACAAGGACTAGTATGTGTTCAATTGTAGTTTCAGCTGGAGAATGTCACATGTACCTCAAACTGGGGTGACTACATTTGTTGACATGAGGCTATAGCTTAAAAATGGGAATGGATTGTAAGTTTCTCACCATAAATGGTTACGTGCACCACAGTATGTATTACAAGTATTTCTCATCTTATAATTTTGTGTGCATGCAGTTTACTGCAATGACATAATTACAGGCGCTCAAGAAATGTATAAGGTGCAATGGTGAGATGATTCTTGCAGGACACAAAAGAAAAAGGGTAAAAATCATGCTGGCCAAAGCCACAAAAATGCACCCAAAACAGTGTTAATTACCTCGCCATCCCTATCAGTTGCAGAGACCTGAACAATCTTCTTTCCAATTGGCCAGTTGTTGGGAACCCGTTTGTCATAGCCATCTACTCCCAGGAATGAAGGAGGTTCAGTGTTGCGGTTTACATACACATAGAGTGTTGCAGTGCTGCTCTGTGCTGGGTAACCATTGTCCTTAGCCTCCACAAGCACCTAGAAAATATACATCTAACCCTACTATCACACCAAACTAGTTTTCACTTCGTTCTCCAAAACGGGCTTCAAATGTGTACGAACGGACTGGACGTACTTAGAACCGTTTGGGGTCTTTTTACAAACTTCATCGAACATACTCGAACGGTAGAAAATATACATATACATGTACAACAAATGTTACATCTTTTGTGGAATTTTGACATTAAAATCTCATAAAAATCTGGATAAGAATGTCTTTTTCTCATAACTTATTGATCGACTTTAACATTACAAAGCAGATTATAGAAAAAACATATCAAGCATGTTATATTTATTCGGTATCTAATCACAAGAAAGGGATAGAGTGAAGATAATTTGGGAAAAGCTTACTACAAATTATATTCTTTTATATAAGCTAGTTGATCTTATAGTATGACTAATATCAACTCACAGTGTACTTGGTGTTGAAGTCTGGATCTGTAGCTAAATCTTTGATGATCACTATCTCTCCAGTTGTAGGTTTGGCAAAGAAATACTCCTCTGATTTAGGATCTCCAACAACCTCATACCTGATAGTGTTCTTGGGACCCTAAAATAAGATAAGAACATATTAAATGAAATGATGACTTTATGTTGAAATAAAGGAATATATCTGAATATATAACACAATTAAAAAATAAAAATTGTTCTACTAATCCGACAGTGAAGAGATTCAAGGACACAATGAAGTAGAATTGTAGCAGTTAAATAAATGGATCATTTTATCATTATCATTAATACTAATAATTTATCACAAAGTCTATTTAATACAAACAGAAACAATCGTCATGTTGAATGAAATTAATTTATATTGAATCTGACCTGTATATGGTTAAACAGGTCATCAAATACCATTACAATAAAATTGTGAGGTATTTATTTATGCTTACTAACAAACAGGATAGGACTACTATTTTAATAATATCCAAGTAAAATGACTGACAATATAATGAATTGAAGTGAATAAACATATTGTGCATGTAACCGATATAGTATTCAATATAAACACACTTGTTGATATGTGCCTCAGAACTTACAGGAAGATCAGCATCTGTGGCTGTAACTGTAACAATAGGTTCTCCCTCGGGTGTCCCATCATCAACCGTGACATTACGTTCTGGGGGCGAGAATATGGGTTTGTGCACATTCCTGATTACATTAATCGTCACGATTGTGTCAATCTCAACTTTAGGATTTGCTGTGTTGCTTGCTCCAACATTCAGTGTGTATGTTGGAGTGGTCTCGGTATCCAAAGGCTTTATTACATATAGTTTCCCAGTATTTGGATCAATTCTGAAGAAATCTGTTGCAGGCGCAATTCCTTTCAATCTGTATCTCATTTCTCCCTAGAATACAATTATCAAGGTTAAAAGATTTTGAAAGTATGGAAATTATACAGAGGTTATGATAATTTTACACAAAACATTATTCCATCCTCCGATCACAGGGCTTCAAAATCCAGAATATCTTCTTTCTTTTTACATCCTGCTATGAGCAGTTAGCATTGCCCAGATTAAGAACTCGTAATTTGATTCAATCATGTATATGTCATTGGTGCATAATTAGATCACGTGACTCAGTTTAACTGGGCGCTTTCAATTTGGTTACAACAGGGGGGAAAAAGGAGGTACGGATTCTGGACACCTGCTTAGGAGGATGCATTATTCAGACAGTGATTTCTTTTATTTATAATATTAGTGTGAAATATTAATATCAAATAGATTTACTGAAGAATACTGTTAATTTAGTCTTAACATGTAAATTAACTATTAGTGATAAATATTGATCAATATATAAATTCACTCCATGCTTATCACATCAAACCACTCATAAACTAAGTAGCAGCCTTGCAAGCCCATCATCATTATTACTTCAAGACCATTACATACAAGACTGTTTACTTACCAGAAATTTATATGACACAATTAGATATAGAATTGATGGAAAATAAAAGTAAGTTCATCACATAAAACAAATGATCTAAAAATAAGATATTTCATGGTCTGGTTCACGAAAATAAAAAAATAACAGAAATGATTGTCTCCTTCATAAATGTTCCTTTCATTTGATATTCACTCATCCAGGATCATTGGATTTTATTCTAATAAATCACTTGGTGTTTGAATAACTTTTGTGACAATAATGTTCACTTTCTATTATGACAAAAATGTTCTTTTAACCCTTTCCCGATGTGGAAATAAGAGGAAAATGTTGGCCTGGTGACCGATAAGTAAGAGCGTTTTCTCGGTAAAGACTGAAATTACACATACCCCAGGACCTTTACTTTAAATTTTATCACTAAAATACTATTTTTAGTGAGCATTATCACATGTCAACAACTTGTCAAAATTTGGTGTAAAAATACTGAATAGAACTGGAGATATTGCCATTTCATTGATGTACAAGTATGTAAATAAAAATATTGGTGCCAAAAGGAGCCTATCGGTATTACATAAAAGGGCCCCATATGGAGCCTATTGTCGTGAAAGGGTTAAGTAACTCACAGTTCCATCAGGATCCTGGGCGAGAACACCATCGAATGGCTCTGTATCGACAGGGTGGTTCTCAGGCACATTGAATACATATGGAGTGCCCTGGAAGACTGGAGGCTGAAGATCCCTACTAATGAATACTACAACTGGGACCAACAGTTTCCTCTCTGGCACCTGTTTGTCTGATGCCTGAACTTTGAACTACAAGAAATATGCTCTATTTATATATACTGTTATATGACAAGAATATTGTTAAAGTTTGGTTCTTCGATTATAATCTCACCTGTTCAAATTGAACTTAAATTTACATAGCTTTAGCATAGAATGGGTCATGGGTAAGTGAGAACCATGCAGAAGATTTATTCTTAAGAAATATATAGAACATTTAAGTTTTAAAAATTCCAAAAAGCTCTTTATATACTGTAATAGTGATTCTACTTACATCATATCTCATTGTGGCAGTATGTAGAAGTGTGTTGGTCAGGAATAGTATTCCAGACTGGGGGTTGAGCGAGAAATAATTTTTGCCATCATTTGTTGCTCCCTCTATAGTATACGTAAGAGTATCCTGAAACACAATTAAATATATTACAGTAAAACCTGTCTTAGTGAATACCTCTCTTTTAGTGAACACCTATGTTGAGTAAACACCACTTCAAGACACATTTTACATTGAGTCCTGTAAAAAATCCCCTCTCTGTAGTGAACACCTACCTTCAGTGAACACTTTTTGTAGCTCCATAGGTGTTCACTATGTACAGGTTTTACAGTACATCTTTATATGTGGGTGGGATTTTGTAAGAGGTATCTCAAATTGTTTTCAAACATCTTTAAACCTCACCTATTAACTTGATAAATGCCCAACACATGCAAAAATACAATTTGTGACAGGAGTCAATTGCAAAGTAATTGACACAATAAACTGTGTGACAATTTGATGATGAATGAAAATTGATAGTCACAAAAACAGTGGAAAATTGTGAAAAGTTGAGGATAGCATTATTCCATCGCCATCTTGTTTTGTTTGTTAGATAAAATCATTCTCCCATATAGTGCCAGGTTGTACATGTACCTAGCAAAATGCAGAAATTCCAACAAAGATGCATATCAAATTATTATTGGTTTAAAACTGCAAGGGTTTCAAACAAGAGAGAAACTATGTCATTATAACCCAGAATATCAAAGTGTGTCATTCAAGATATTTTTAACATCAGCTTGTATGGACAATGACATCACATGTCTAGTAAATAAATAGCAGTTCATTCCGCATACTACTGTATATACAGTGTACACGTACAGGGCGGAACCAAAATTGCATTTTCCTTTTCATTGATCTGCCCTTCATCCTTAATATAAGTCATTTGCGTACCAAAATATACGTCTATTTATAATACTGTAGTGTTATTGTGCTTTGTTATACTTGATATAAAAATAATTGTCGGAGTGATTCACCTGCAAATCTATATAAAGAAAAATATATTTCATTTTTATATAATATTGTGAATTACTTTGCCTATTCCTTTTTTAGGTTATTGTTATTCATTTCTATATAATTCAACATAATTATTTACATAGATAGTGAGGGGTCGAGGCTACATAGCATTATTGGCCCCCCTCTAGAAAGTTAAAAACATAAACTAAATCACTGGAGTGTGTAGGATTGCAACGGACATCTTGTAATATATAGATACACTGTCCCACATGTTTTGTTAAAGAGCAACTGAAGCATACGATCTTTCCACAAAGATAAATTCAGACCAACATTTGGATATCTACATCATGTAGGTAGATTATAATTGATTTTATTTATTTGTCATATCCAGTATTCAATTTATTATAGGTTTAAACCCATATTAATATTGAAGTCATATTTGGTAAGTTAAAATCCAGTATATATTAATTATAGGAAATACCCATATTAATATTTAAGTCATGGTTGGTAAGATAAAAATCCACATTAGATATAAAAGCAGGTTCCTCAGGCTTGTGACTGGGCATAGGTGGGTTTAACGTTTTAGTCCATGGAAACAATCCCCTTCCCTGCATGCAGACGATCGTCCACCATGTCTTGCCCATGATGATGTATATGAATGTTAATGAGAGATGATGTGAAATGAGGAGAATGGTCATTCTAAGATGTTATCGATATAATTTGAAGATAGTTGAAGGCATTTTGTATTCAGTTCACTATTTAAATTTTCATCTCCATAAAGTATAAATTCTATTTTTTGCTTTCTGTTTTTCCAAAGTAGCACATAATATCAAGATTATCTAACTTAAGGATGATCTCTATGTAATCATTTCTATGTATGGCGGTTAAAGGGCAGTCGAGTAAAAGATGAGTCTTATCTTGATCTCGGTGCCGCAGGGGCAAGAAGGATCGATGATGTTGTTGAAATTATGTCTAAAAAGTCACTTTTAAGGGCAAGGTCGCTTCTTATTTTATTAAGTTTAGTTTCAGAAGACCTTTTCATATTAAGATTTTTTGTTAAAATATTCTTTTTATGAAATGTATATTTCTTATTATAGTTTTACTTGAAGATTGCTAGGGTTGGCGATGTTTTTATTTCAGTTGAAAGATTTTTCCAAATGGAGATAGGCTTTATGGCTGGTGAATTTAGGAATTTTACAGATGCTCTCACGGGTAAAACATATTCTCTTTTGGAGCGGAGCTCCCTTTCGGCACCAGGATTGGACAGTTTTTCATATATAAATACTACATAAGAGGGGGTCAAATTTGATCGGACTTTGAACATGTGAATACTTTGTTTTTCTTCTCTTCTCTCCACTAGGGTTTTCCAGTTTAGACATTTATATAATTTTTGCTTGCACGTACCATAAATCGCCCCAGAAACTATAAGGGCTTCTCTATAATGGAGTTTGTCTAGTTGTTCCAGAGCACCTTGCGCCGCCGAACCATAGATTAAAGAGCCGTATTCGATTTTAGAGAGGATGAAAGAAGTGTATATTGTTTCAAGATGTTTTGAGTTTACCCTCATTTTCAATGTTGATAGGGGATTTAGTAGTTTGTCAATTTTTGCTCGGACTTCGTTTATATGAGTTTTAAAGTTTAAGTTTTTATCAAAAGTTACGCCTAAATGTTTATGTGAATCGACTCAGACAATTGAATTGTTATTAAGTGTCAAAAGTGGATATGGCCTTTCATAGACGGTTTCTTTACAAAATATTATTTCTTTTGATTTCGAAGGCTTGAGTTCATTTTCCAAGTTTGGGACCATTTAAAAATATTGTCAAGATCTTTTTGGAGGATTTTGTGTGTGTTCTGAATTGGACTATCTATAGGTACGGGTAAGTAGATGGAGGTGTCGTCTGCATAGATATCAGTCTATAAAATTAAGACCAAATCTGATAACTGGTAATTATCAAAAATACATATTTTCTAGCCTATTTATAGTTATAGTGAGTTAGTTTGGTTGGCTGTAAATATATCAGGTGTCCCAAAAATGAGCCACTTTTTGACAAGTATTATACTGACAAGTGATAAACCAAATTCACTGAAAATGTGTACAAAGTAGCCTAAGAGTATTATTGGCAAGTTGTAAAATTAAACAAAGCACAGGGTGAACAATATTGTACCTAAAACATAGCAGTGTGGGCTTGATGACCCAGAAAGCAAGATGGCCACCAAAAAGTTAGGCAGTTCTAGAACTTCTTTTTACGATGTAACATGTGAAGTGAATCCTTTAAGTGGTTTTCCTGAAATTGTGATGACAAGATTTATCTAAAAGCTTCCAAAATGGCCACCAGAATGCAAGATGGCGGCTGAAAAGTTAATCAGCTCAAGAACTTCTTACCATGTAGCATGTGTGAAAATTTGAAGAAAATCTGTGAAGTTGTTTTCCTGGAATCGTGATGACAAGATTGATATAATAATATCTCCCAAGATGGCCACCAGAATGCAAGATGGCCGTCGAAAAGTTAATTAGCTCTAGAACTTCTTATCATGTATCATGTGTGAACATTTGGAGTAAATCCGTTGAGTGGTTTTCCTGAAATCGCAATGACAAGATTTATCTAAAAACTTCCAAGATGGCCACCAGAATGCAAGATGGCTGCCGAAAGGTTGATCAGCTCTAGAACTTTTTATTTAGTAATAATATGTGTGAAAATTTGAGCGAAATCCATTCATAGTATGGGCTATTATGACATGCTATCTTGAATTTCTTAGAACTCACATAACATTTACTTTTTCATATTTTTAAAGCAACCGTCACTCTTGGGCTACTTTGTACACATTTTCAGTGAATTTGGTTCATCAGTTGCTGAGACAATACTTGTCAAAAAGTGGCTCATTTTTTGGGACACCCTATATGTTTTTAGATCCTTGTATTCAATATTATTTAAAACCATCTTTAGTTTGTGGTATAAACTACTTTAACCTTGTTTAAAAATTGAGTTAGCTTATCTTGTAATGTGGTCATTTTCTAGCCCACCTTGTATATTATTCATTTGAGCAATGAGCCAGCGATAACCATTCAGTTTTGCTATTAATCTAAAGTAATAACAATAGAACAAACAATTCATTTGAATCAACATTCCCTATTTCAAATTTATAATTAATATTTCTGTATAAATATCTCTCATTTTGAAGCCAAGAGGAGTTATTTCAACTTGGCAAATATTGTGAACAAAATGATGAAATATATATTGCTTTTTCTATTCTTGGGACTTGGGGTTTTATCAGTAAGAAGAGCAGGAAATAGTAAGTATTAGATTTTTAGCATTTTGCAAAGTCACTCATACATAAGCAGCATTTTGTTTTTTGAATAAGTAGTACTTTTTAAGTTTTTTATCCTATGTATGACTAAGGCACAATGTATAATGAGATGCAGAATAAAGGATAATGAGCCGAGTTAGGGTCATAAACACAATGTTTTCAATTTAACATGGCCGGAAATGTTTAAATTTGAGTTCTAACTAAATTGATAACTGTATGTTTAACCACTTGTAGGGTGCTGCTTTGAAATTGATGGTGAAACAAAATGCTACCAAGTTGGCAAACTGTTTCTAAGTCCATGGGATTGCTGCAATAAGTGCACATGTGACAGTTCTGGGCTGTACAGCTGCACCGAAATGGCTTGCGGTAAGTTTATTGTTCATTCAGCTAATTATGTATATTGGTTGTAAGTATATTGGTTGGTGACAAAAGGTAGTTACAATATCAAGTTTTAGATAACCAAATACATCCTTTCAATATTACATGTTTTGTTTCTAGTGGGTCCAAAGCCTGGGAAATGTCCCCAGGTTAATGGTAATCGTGACAAATTTGGCATCTGCATACATGAATGCAACGATGACAGAGACTGTGCAGGATGCAAGAAATGCTGTTCTAATGGATGTGGAAATCAATGTGTTGACCCATTATAAAATTGATTGTATTAAATGCAATATATCCTGAATGTCAAAATCAAACATTGAATAACTAATGATTATTCTACTTTAATTTTGGTGAAAACCTCATGATCATTCGGCTTGGCCTGTTTTTTATTACCCAACTTACAATGTTACATTATGTTAACAATAAAATACGATATTCTATTATTTGGCAAAACAATTTATCTAGCTTTGTTACATTATTGTAAAAGAGCAGAGACAAGTCCGGTGTTTGTAGTTCTAGTACACAAATAAAAGCTAATCATGAGATTAGTTATTTTGTGTTGCAGAACAGAGTGGTCTATAATGATAATTCACTTCTTAGCTGACAAGGGGGCTGGCCAGAGTTGACCAATCACAAAGACTTAATCTGCATGTGGTTTAGGTCCAAAACTTCATTATATCTGTTTTCATTTCTCTGGATTCGGAGAATATACATGTATCATATTATACTCTTTAAAATATCTAATCTATAGTGGATTAATACAAGTTTATATACTTACAGACTTAATTTACTTTGTATATTTAATTTATGTGAAAGAACATTATTTAGTATTTATCATACGTTTCTTTTTCTGATCATTATTTCAAAACAGCAAATTCATAACTGAAATGCAATGTCATTTTACATGTACCTGAGTGTGATGAAAATAGATTAATAAATAGAAGAATGGTGTTCCTTGAACCAGCACTAAAGTTAAGGTTAATCAAAGGTAAAACAAACAAATTATATTCATCAGCATTCTTTATTACAGTCTTTATTAAATATTAATTACAATATGCTCGATTTAACTTTGCTATTTTCAAAGAAAAACTTCATCATAAACAATTCTCTCATTTTGAAGGTGAGAGGAATTGATTGGACTTTGTTATTATTAAGTACCAGACATTGTGAACATTGAAAATGATGAAATGTGTATTGTTTTTTATCTTGATGGGAGTTGGGGTTCTATCTGCAATGAGGGAAAAGAAGATCAGAAGTAAGTATATTTTGCAAATAAAACCAGGAATTGGGTCCATCATGATATCAATAATAATGAAGAAAATGAATTGAGAATGGAACCTCTTTCTGTCATCTTATAGCATCTGTTCACATCCCAGAATTGATACAATTCAGACCGGATTATTTACCAGAATCTCACAAATAATATTTTTCATGAAAAGCGGAGGCCATTTTGAGTTCAGCGGCATCCTGGAAATTCTTTCAAGAGGATGTTCTGTGCCTGTAAGGTATCAGTACATACATTTTGAACCACTTTTGGCAACTGGTATTTGAGTTATCAAAAAATACATTTCATTTATTTATAATTGCTTTGAATTGAGCTGCGACATGGGCGCCTAAAAGCTAATTAGCTCTAGAATTTCCTACCATGAAAATGTGTGAAAATTTGAAGGAAATCTGTTAAGTTGTTTTCCTGAAATCGCAAATGACAAGATTTATCTAAAAACTACAAAAATGGCTGCCAGAATGCGAGATGGCAGGCAAAAGTTAATCAGTTCAAGAACTTCTTACCATGTAACATGTGTAAAAATTTGAAGTAAATCCATCTTGTGGATTTTCCTGGAATCGCGATGACAAGATTTAACTAATAAAAACTTCCAAAATGGCTGCCAGAATGCATGATGGCCATCTAAAATTTAATCAGCTCTAGAACTTCCTACCATGTAACATGTGTAAAAATTTGAAGCAAATCCATTAAGTGGTTTTCCTGGAATCGTGATGATTAAATTTATCTAAAAACTTCCAAGATGGTCGCCAGAATGCAAGATGACCACCAAAAAGTTAATCAGCTCTAGAACTTCTTACCATGTAATGTGTGTGATAATTTGAAGTTGATCCATTAAGTGGTTTTCCTGGAATCGTGATGACTAAATTTATCTAAAAACTTCCAAGATGGCTGCCAGAATGCAAGATGGCTGCCAAAAAGTTAATCAGCTCAAGAACTTCTTACCATGTAACATGTGTAAATATTTGAAGTAAATCCATCTTGTGGTTTTCCTGGAATCGTGATGACAAGAAAGTGTTATAGATCCTTTTGTTGAACATTAAGCCATCTTTATTTTTGTATATAAACTACTATTCCTTGTATACAGATTGAGTAAGCTAATCTTTTGTTATGTGGTCATTTTCTAGCCCACCTTGTATATTATTCATTTGAGCAATGAACCAGTACTAACCATGCAGCTTTGCTATTAATCTAAGAACAAACAATAGAACAAACATTTCATCTAAATCAACATTCACAATTACAAATTTTATATTAAATATTTTAGTATAAATATCTCTCATTTTGAAGTAAAGAGGAGTTAGCTTAACTTGGCACATATTCAGAACAAAATGATGAAATATATATTGCTTTTTGTATTTATGGAACTTGGAGTTCTATCAGTAAGAAGAGCAGGGAATAGTAAGTACTGGAAATTCCTTTATGCATTTTTTCATAGAAAAGCAGCATTTTGCATTTTTGAATGAAAAGTACTTCTTTCAATTTCTATCCTGTGCATGCACAGTAGTCATGCTTAAAACACTGAAATACTGTGCTGTCTGCTACTCTCAGCTCACATACTACAATACTCCCATTCGCGATAAGGGTTCAGGTGGTAATTTACATAAATATCTCCCATGATGCATCGCTTTGGAAGGGACAAATTTTCATTGGCCCGCCGAACGAGTCTATACTCTGAACGTTTCTCAGCTTCTGATCTTCCATCAGCCCTCAAGCATAGTTATATGATCCAATCTATTGAATAATCAGATAGATAATCGGAGATTCGAAGTAACATTATTGATATTTTTTCGATCTTCGATGAAGTCTGAGCAATTTGGGAAATCAGTGACGTCACTGAAATTGGACGGCATTTTCAACTACAGATTTCTTCGGATTTGGGGATTATAGTTCAAAAAGCCTGGTTATATATCTTAATTACATACATACCTCTCATTTCTGCAAATGCAACTCTACATAAATGTTTAATAAAGTCGCAGTGCGGTATTGAAAATAGCACCCCTGTGTAATCCAACGGGAAAGAACCCGGATGTAGACGATGTTGTACCGTACATGAGAGCTCTTCAAACGAGAGTTAACTAAACTGAACGAAAACTAAACGTTATCGCGTATTGGTATATTGGTTTAATGTTCCCTGTTGGGCAATTTGGTTGTTAACTGGAGATGGGTCTGATAAGGCACAACATATGGGATACAGAAAGAGGGATTCATGAGCCCAGTTAGGGTAATAAAGACATTCTGTTCAATTTACCATGGCCAAAAATTTTAACTTCGAGTTCTCACTAAATTGATAACTAAATGTATAACTACTTGTAGGGTGCTGCTTTGAAATTGATGGTGAAAGAAAATGCTACAAAATTGGCAAAGAGTTCTTAAGCCCATGGGATTGCTGCAATAAGTGCACATGTAACAGTCCTGGGCTAAATCCACTAGTGGGCTGCACAAAAATGGCTTGTGGTAAGTTATTGTTCATTCAACTGATGCAAATGTATATTGGTCACAACACTTGTGTGACAAAAGGTAGTAACAAGGACAAGTATTCAATCAGCATATATCTTGTCATTATATGTTTTGTTTTTAGTTGGTCCAAAGCCTGGGAAATGTCCCCAGGTTAATGGTAATCGTGAAAAATTTGGCATCTGCATACAGGAATGCAATGATGACAGAGACTGTGCAGGATGCAAGAAATGCTGTTCTAATGGATGTGGAAATCAATGTGTTGACCCATTATAAAATTGATTGTATTAAATGCAATACATCCTGAATGTCAGAAATAAAACATTGAATAACTAATGAATATTCAGCTTTAATTTGTTTGATTTTTACAATGATTTGACATGAAAGTAAATGCCTCAGTGAATACCTGCTCATATGTAACTAGAAAACTCCACAGAGTACCAAATACCAATAAACACTATAACATATATGAATCTGCATTTGTCACAATGTAATATTTCCCATCTACTCTTCCCTTGAACATTATAAAATTGATTGTATTCAATGAGATACATCTTGAATGTCAGAAATAAAACATTGAATAACTAATGATTATTTTGCTCGAATTTATGTTTGATTTTTACAATGAATTTATGTGAAAATGTGACAAGGTAAATTCCTACGCCCATTAAACATGTATATACAATGATTGAATAATGGATGCTCAATGCTTGATAAATCTTACTAATGTAGGTAATTTGTATCAATAAAAAATGAATTCTGATACAGCTAATAAAATTGATAGTGAGCATTTACCTTTATTTATCATTAGTGAACCTCAAAACTTACCCCATCGTCATCAGTGGCAGCCACTTGCAACACTGAGTTCCCCACAGAGTATGTCTCCGCAATTGTCTTGTTATAAGCTAACTGGGAGAACTCAGGTCCATTTGGATTACGACGTACAGTGATTGTCACATTTTTCTTTGCTTTAGTCTCTGGGTAGTGGGTATCATAGGCCTCTATCAGAGCCTTAATATAAGGAACATATGGAACTTTTAATAATTGATTCATTCATTATCCATTAAAAACGTAGATTTTCCTTGACTGTTGCACTTGAAGCCTTAATTTTAATGGATTGCAAATTTGCTACAGCAACTTTTAATATTCATTTATTTACTAGTACCTGATAAAATAGCTTAATATTAACACCTTACAGGCCCGTAGCCAGGGGGGCTACGGGCCTGTAGCCCCCCCCTGGCAAAAATTTCCTTCAAAATCATGCTGTTTTTCACCATTCTGACTATTTTTTGAGTGATTTTTGGCCAAATTTGCCAAAGTGAACCCCTCCCCTAGAACTTTTTAGAAAAATGAACCCCCCTTGGAAAATTCTGTCTACGGGCCTGCCTTAATATATAGGTTGTTATATTACAATGAAGGCATGAAAGTGGAACTTAAACTTTAAAACTCTCATATACACATACTAAATCTTAAAACTGAGGTGCATGGAAAGATCTTTGATGTCCTGATATAAAATAGTATTGTAAATAATATTTATGTGAAAAAAATCCCATCTCTTGTGTGAGTCAGAGGTTGGAGACCATCTTCTTTTTCGAGTCAAATCTAAAAAGGTCAGGTACTATGTATTGGGTCTCCCAGCATATAACTTACAGTATAGGTTGATCTTTTCATCCAGTCTCCCTTCAGATCATTCCTAATATAGATGGTACCAGAGGTTCTGTTTATGCCAAAGAAAATATTAGCTGGGAATATTCCTGTCAATTCATACACTTGGTCACCCTGAAAATAAATAGATACTTCATACACATTGTACACATTTATATTCTGTTTTATGAATGACACCATGAAGGAACAAGGCTTTAACATGCAAAATGTCACCATCTGCCATTTGATACAGATGCCAACTGCCACTTGCAAACAATATTTGTGGTGACAGCAAATTATTTGGAAACTGACAGTCAGTTCACACGTTATGAGGTATATACAGGGTGGTCAAAAAAACGGAACCCCTGCATTTTCTTCATATCTTGTGATTTTAAGAAATTACTCCCTGATATTTCACACATTACTAAATCATTCAATTTTCTACCACCCTACTATATTTCATGACCATCAGACTGATAGTCACAATTTTACAGCACTTTGAACAACATGCTTCAGGTTTGGCCATAATCTCGCTGGAGGCAAACCTGCACAGCTGTCAATGATCCAAATGCATTCCTCAGCAAGTATGGCCTGAATGATACAGATAATCTCACTTTTGAGGTCTGCAATTGTCCTGGGGTCATTATTATACACTCTATCTCTGCCATATCCCCATAGGTAGGGACATTTTGGACGACATGTGCATGTTGGTCTTCAGCACAATAGTGGCCACCAGGAATGTTCTTTAAAGTGCTGTAACACGGTGACTATCAATCAGATGGTCCTGGAATATGGTAGGCTGGTAAGGAATTGAGTGATGTACAAATGTGCAAAGTTATTTCTTAAAATAATAAGGATATGAGGAAAATGGTGTAAGGGTTTCAAGTTTTTTTGACCACCCTGTATAATATGTAGGTGCATGTAGCTATATGGACTGTGAATCTGTGATATAAGTATAAATGCAATGTAGCAAGACTAAAATTCAAATGACAACAGGATTGATGAATACTATGAATCCTGTAAGTCACTAAAAGAAATATCAAGGCAATATTTCACAAAAGCACAAATGAGTGGTGACAAGTTGTGACAAAGGGATTTCATGACAAGCTGCTTTAAGTTATTAACTTGAAGATTTGAGACGACAATACCTTGAGATCTGGATCAATGGCTGCCACGGTGACAACAGAGTAACCAATAGGATCATTCTCAGCTACATTACCAAAGTAATTGCCTATAAACAATGGTGGCCTTGAATCACGGTTCACATCAACATACACTGTAGTTGACCCATACCTGTCCTGGGGATCTGCTGCTGAGACAGCAAGCTAAAAAGGTTTAGAATGCGACAGGTCAACAACTATTCTAATATGGATTGGCTCAGTTGATAACACTTGTACTGAATCTGAATGTACTCAAAAATCATTAACCCTGATTTACAAACTTTTTATAATGCTTTTATTAACTTTTTGCCAAATCTTAGGTAGATAATTCTTTTGAATGGACTATATAATATTTCAAATATTTAAACTCATTATCTAAAATGTTGCATTAAAGTAGCACATAAATGATGGATACAATCTTAATACCTCATATGTTAAGCTTTCATCATAACGGACAGTTTTTTTCAGCTGTATTTCGCCCGACAATGGATCAATCAGGAAGAATTCTCTAGCTGTGGCATCCCCTGTTATTGTATAGATCAGACTATCCTGCAAAATAATCAGTTAAATAGTTATTACATATATCAAAACCTAAGTGAACAACTGAGGTATCGGTATGTATTTATCAACATAAACCTTATGAATCTCAATTTTTATCTAAATCTGTCCGGCTTGGGTTCCTCTGGAGCTTGAAGGAAATTTATGAAAAAATCTTGTATAAGTTACAAAGTTGAATTCTTATAATGAAGAGAATGCCATGAATGGTCATGGACCATTGCTATATGCTCAATTTTCGTGGTCAGTAAATGAATTGGAAAATATTTGTTGACACTTTTTTGAAGTGCTAGCTATATAAGTTGTCATTTTGGTTTCATCTTGTCTGTGGGGAAAGGTGGCAGGCGCCATATAAACCTTATTATACTTTGCATTTAAAATGTAATGTAGGTATATTGAGTGGCGAACTAAATCTACATATTGAAGGATATTTCCTACATTATCACATGTATAAGATGAGATAATGTCACTTACAGAATCATCATTGTCTGTAGCAGTAACTGTAATAACTTCCTCCCCTGTAGGTTTGTCATCCTCTATAGTGACCCTATATACCACCCCTGTGGGGAACTGGGGCCCATTCTGGTTGCGAAGACAGTTGATGCCTATTGTAGTGTAGGATTTATAGTAGGGGAAGTCTACGTAGTACACTGCTACACGAAGCTATTTAAAAAAACAATTCTGTAATTATTATGTACACGTATAGTGAAATTCGCCGATATATCAATACCATAGTTATCTTTTATCTGACTTCATGGAGAAATCATATATTTTTGCTCCTTGTCTTAAAAATGGGTTCGAAGGCAATTTCATGACCTGTATACAATGAAACATGTAAAGTAGAACACCTCTAGAATTGGAATACCTTTCAGTCCCAAGATAAACTGACTTAGTGTTAAATGAACCTCTACAAGTGAGAAATCGCTCCCAAGTAGAACAAGTTTTAGAAGTACCACTTAGTCAGGTTTTACTATAATTCTACTTGGCATTTTTACTTTAATACACATTTTGCAGACATTTAGTTTGCTATATGATATACAAAGACATACCTCATACTTTACTGTTTTGAGTGAGTCCTCCAGCAAACTTTTCTTAACGGTGATTGCCCCAGTGTTAGGGTGTATCTCAAAGAATACATCTCCGGGGTAATAACCAACCATCTCAAACTTATGGCCCTGTAACCACAGCAAATCTATTATATATCTGGGATTACAAGTCCTAATAATGATATAACCCTACTGAAATTCAAAAGATGACTTTAGATGAATGCTATAATGTAAAATCAAGTGCAAAGCTTGAGGAAAGCATGGTCAGCGAAACATGACAAACATAAAAAGAATGGAGAGATCATCTCAAAATGCATGCATTTATTTGGGCTGTGTGAAAAAATCCATTTGAATTTCTTCATAGGTTTCCATGACACTTATAGCTTCAATAGTGAAATTGCATGATTTACTTTTGTTGAATCGATGGCACTGGTATACAAAATACATCATGGAGATGTTTATAAGATTCTTTTTATTAAATTATAAAAAATGATCAGTTTAACTCTTTATAAAAGATAAAAATCAAGGGATAGACCATTAGATCCGAGAAATGTTACCATTTCAACATCAACTTTTCTAAACTGCAGAAACATATGAAACTTATAATAAATCAAAGCAACAAGTATTTTTCAACTAACATTCTAGTGGCCACAAGGTGACTTTTAAGCCCTGATTACAGAAGAATTTCTTTTCAAATAGAACTGAGAAGAGATTTGACAGCATTAAAGTCCATCATTAATTAGCTTTAATTTCATTTACATTTTAAAAGATCCATGCTATACCATTGAATGGTACTGTATCTGTACTCATCACCACTCTATGAACGTGAAATGTAAAATTCCTTATTATCTAATGGCCTATCCCTTATTTCAGTTTATACTGTCTAAACTATGTGTCAACTCGACTCTCAGTGTAACTCAATCCAGTGGAATCAAAATATAGATTGTATATTAGCTTAATAACAAAAAGAAAAGGGGAGTTTTGTGAACTAACTGACAGTGATTATTGACAAACGTAGAATCAATTCAAGACATTTTAGCATGTAAAATGTCACCACCTGCTATTTGTTACAGACACTGACCACCAAACATCTCCTGCCGGACACCAACTGCCAAACACCGTCAACAAAAAGTTGGAGAATATAACAATATGTCACCACTTGTGATGGTGACATAGAAAGTAATTAAAAAATAGTTCAAATTAAAGAATAGATCTTGTAGAAACATTTCATATTGGCTAAAATGTATCTTTCTCGCACATCAAAACCAATATAAAACTAGAAATAACAGCAGCCCCATGGTTTAGTGAATCCAAACGAACAATTTATCATTTCTCAAAAAATATTTAGCATTTACTTGTTAATACCAAGACACTAAATACTCATGAAGAGGTGTTTTTTTAAATGTTGATGTTAGTGCTTTTTTGGAACGAAGTAGAATAAATGCCTCCACAATGGCAGCCATTTTGAATTCTAGAGATAAAAATTTCATAAATGTAAAACATGTCAAAATAATTGCAATTTAGTCTTAAATACATTGTTAATATCTCAACATTTCTGCAAATATCAAACTTAAAGATAATCATTCCGAATTGGAATTATGCTCCAGAGGGGTGGATGAATACAGAAAGACAGATGGATGGACGGTTTCAGTATATCCCATTCTAACTTTGTTCGTTGGGATAATAATTTTCTGGGGTTCAATCATTCAATAATGAACCAAAAATCCAAGAAATGATTTTATGGAAAATCAATGCTACATTTCACTATAAATGTCAACAGGATCTTATCTGTCACTCCTGGTTGACTGAAATCAATAGGAAATACTTAATTAATATGTGCATTTCAACTACTAGTATATAGATAGTGATTTAAATGTTGATTACCTAAATCATTCACTAATGTAATTATTCATGTGCTACTAATGTTAAGGTATATACTTTTACATATGTATACAGAGATGGTATTAGAAAAGATGGGGTCACACTCAGAAATTGTGCACACATTTATATTCTATCTATACAAACTCAAATTGTACGATATAAACAAATGAATTCAGTGATTATAGGTATAGTCTGGAGAAACAGTCATGTACTTTACTTATCACTTTTTCCATAATGGTAAAAAGTCAAACAGCAACTACTGGAGTAGTTAAAGAAAATCATATTTTTCAAATCATTTTGAAGATTTCATTATAGAAATAACCAGGACGTAGAGTTGAATTAGAATTGAATAAGAAATACATTCATCATTAAAGGCAGAATCAGATTTTGACCCAGACAAGATTGCAAGCAACATGTAGAATTCACTGACCAAAGTCTTGCATATTAAGTCCCAAAAGTTCAGTGATGTCAAATAGAGTACAAAATTATTAAGATAAATTTTGAAAGTTGATACATGTATCTGCAATTTATAGAAAAAATGAACAGATAAATCTAAAACCGTTAGTCTTCATTAAATATTTTGGAAAGGCAACTTATACTTGATCTGATTCTGCCTTCAATAAATAATTTTTCAAAAGAGGGTTCAAGTCAAATGTTGGCAATCATTATTAACAACAGTATAACTAGGGGGAGGGGTGTTAAAAGTAGGTATTACACCTGAGTATATCTATTCTTTTCATTTTTTTTCTAGTTCTATACAGTTTACCTGGCTCTGACGTTTTCTTCGCCCCTGAAATACCATATGTAATAGGAACATATACAGTACATGTTGTATATATAGTATACAAGAAATAAAATGGAATAAATTGTGTTTCTTCACTGTGCATTAAATAATACATTAAATAAGCACTGTGCATTAAATAAGCACTGCACAGTGCATGTAAAACAAGCACTGTGCATTAAATAAGCACTGTGCATAAAACAAGCACTGTGCATTAAATATGCACTGTGCATAAAACAAGTACGGTATAACAAACAAAGCAAACATGAAATGAATGAAAAAAATAACAAGCAAAATTCTCTATGAAACCAGAAGCCCATTACTTGAGTAAATGATAAATCTCAACCATCACTCCCAAATATTCTTCAAACCTTTGAAAAGGTTCCCAAAACCCATTTAAATGGTGAAAGCAGACACAAAGCTAAACATTCAAAGCATCCAGGTGATCTCCAACTGTGTACAAGCATCAAGGGAGGCCCTGATAAAAGGCATCAATCCATATCTCCTCAATTATCTCCAATAGACTGATATCTCTCATTTTTACTCAGGTATTTATTAACTCAACATTCTTGTTAAAAATTGTGTGAATAAATTTCATGGTTATCTTAAATATTATGAGACTACTGGAGATAATTCTTTGCAATAAAGCAACCTTTACAGAACCCAATCTGTCTTTACACCACCCTTACATTGATATCTAAATAAAACTAAAAAAAACATTTACAGCAACGAAATTACAACATACCAGATTGTCATTCTGAAAAGAAGTCGAAACAAACTTTAATTCCAAAATTAAACCAGCAGATTTTACACAATGAAATATAAATGACATGCATATATACAGGGTGTCCAATAAATAAGGTGAAAGATATTGTAACTTTCTTTATATTGCACTTATCTTGATGAAATTTTCAGGGTTTGTAGCCCAAACCTATTTACTTTTATTCTGTGAATTTAAAGCGTCTATCATTTGATTGGCAAGAGTTATGGTTGCTATAGCAACCAAAACAAAAAAAGGCGGGGCAAGTTTGTTTACGTCACAACTTTCCAAAACATATTTATTCTTTCTGATAGCTTTATTCATACTCCCAGGTCTATTACTACCACAAATACAATATAAAAACAGTCCTAAAGTCCCATTGTTATGAAAATGAGCTATTCAACACAATGTCCATCTCTGGCTATACACTTCTTATGCCTATTCACCCACTCTCTAAACACACTTTCAAACCCATGTGCAATGAGATAAGTGAAACTATTAGGGCACTGGGGCTACCCCTACTTGCACACCCTCCATATTCCCCAGACCTTGCACCCAATGACTTTTACTTATATGCAGAACTCAAGCGTGACTTGAGAGGAAATAAACTTGGAAGCACTGATGAACTCAGATCACATGCCTTAGCAAGACTTCAGAAAATGGGCAAGAATTGGTTTGAAACTGTGTTTAGAGAGTGGGTGAATAGGCATAAGAAGTATATAGTTAGAGATGGACAATATGTTGAATAGCTTATTTTCATAACAATGGGACTTTAGGACTGTTTTTATATTGTATTTATGGTAGTAATAGACCTGGGAGTATGAATAAAGCTATCAGAAAGAATAAATGTGTTTTGGAAAATTGTGATGTAAATTAACTTGGCCCACCTTTTTGTTGTTTTGGTTGCTATAGCAACCACAACTCTGGACAATCAAATAGAAGACGATTTAAATTTACAGAATAAGGATAAAAAGATTTGGGCTACAAACTCTGAAAATTTCATCAAGATTGGTGCAATATTAAGAAAGTTAAAATATCTTTCACCTTATTTATTGGACACCCTGTACAACAGATTATTAGATCAAAATATGCAGCAGCAATCATCTTGAAATCCATGCATTAATGTAGTGAGAAATTTTCACTTCTTACCCCTGTGCTCGTAATCTCAGGAACAGCAACAAGTTGACCAACAGGTGTTGTTTCGGATACATTCCTTGTGGTGTAATCTACTGTAAAACTTGGCCCCTTGAATGTTCTGTCTACATCAATGATCAGAGGAGTATCAGCAGATTTGGAGTTTGGCACAGCTTGGTCATTGGCACGTATAACACACTGCATAACATCAACAATAACATATTAAAAAAGAGTATGTGGAAATTCTCCAGAATTGACATCCAATATCAACCAAGGAGCATTGGCTCCCAGGGTTCCATCTCGATATATGGAGTCACACTATTATTAGTCATAGTATTACAGTCAGCGAGTCATGTCGGGATTACAAAATTCAAACTCAACTATCTGCCATATCATCACAATTTCGATTTTGAGTTTTGGTCTTATTTCCAAACTATTTCAAAATATATAAGGAGTGATCAAAATATTAGTTCAAATATTTTGGATCACTGATTATTAATTAAAGGCAGAATCAAATCTATGGGGGTGAAAAAATTACAAGCAATGTGTACAATTGACCTACCAATCTATTCCTTACAATCTCAAATACAATATCTCCCAAAAGATTCACGCTATGTTATAGATTGGTGAAGTTATAATGGAATCAAAGTGCAAAAATGAGTGAAAAATGTTTAAATTCTCCCAAATAATAAGAATGGTAACCATTCTTATAGAAAAAAAATAATACGTTATTGTAAATATCTTGTTTTCCTGAAATAAAGTATGCACTTGAGGTGATTTAAAAAAAATAAACATGAAAAGGAATGACATGAGCCAGAAATATTCTAAAATTGAAACAATTTTTTGTTGGGCTTCTCGCTAGATCTGATTCTCTCTTTAATAGTCAGTTAAAATGTCATAAAGATAATGACATTTTCAATGTTGTTGTCAAACAAAGTCAAGGTCAAATGTTAAGTTTGAGGTCTGAGGTCATAGGAAGGACAGACAAACACGGTGACCAAGAGTTAACAGTGCAAATTGGCCCAGTCGTGTTTTTTCAAACTCTTTAGTCGTGTTTTGTAAGAACATGGGATGCGACATTCGTTAGAATGGAGCAAAAAGATAAGAATATTCTTGATTTTACAAACTTACATATCTTGACTTCTACCTAAGATGTTCTTCTTCATACCCACGAATCTATTTTGGGGATAAATCCATCATACTTCATATCAATCGCAATTATATACCAAAAGTGCCAGAAATATGTACTTAATTTGCATTTAGTGTTATTTAATCACGTTTAAACAGACAATCCATTCAACAACGTGGAATAATATTCACTAGTCTAAAGATCGTGTAAATATTTTAACTGTATTTATCTTAAAATTGCTATAAATGACCGTAAATGTAGAAAGTTGAGTTAACTATGGAGAAGGGACAACATAACGTCATGGATGTGTCTTATAATAAGCATGTTAACGTTTTGGAATTGTAAAGATAACGTTTTAGACGTGATAAAATTAACGACTTTGAATTGTCTTGTAATAGTGTTCACATTTCACATGTTTTGTTGCTTAATAATTTGTCTGTGCTTCTGAAAATAATCGCGTTAGTATTTTGAAGATGAGTGTTTGTACTACATGACTATTCATATATTTTGTTATTTCAGTTCCTCGGAATAAGTGCCACGTGTGTGCTTTCAAAAGCGCCGATATTTATTTTTATTTATTTATTTGCCAACACTTTTATAACAGTGGCACATGGATTATTATCCAGTGCGGCTACATACAACTATACAATATGAATAGAATACAAAGTCATGTTATAATTTCTTTAAAACAATGTTGCATATACTAAAATAATCAAAGACATAAATCTCTGGGCTTGTACACTTGGGTTAAAAAGCGTTTTACAATGCTATCAAATAATCTAAAATAGTCTTGCCCCCATTTTGAAAAAGTCTCATCACCAAAAATAAAGGTCAATTTTTCAGTCAGATTGCCCTTAATGAAATCAGAAAACAAATCGGGGGGACATTGCTTACAAACAGTGTGGAAAAAGGATTCACGTTCTTCTTTAAAATGTTCACACAGCAGCAACCTATGCTGTAAGTCTTCATGTACATTCAAACTACAAAGTTTACATTTGCCATCACTTTTGCCCCATACAGAGTAATTGGATTCAAGGCAAAAATTGTTGGTTCTTGCAAGAAATTTGAGTCTAGAACCATAAAAATCAAAGTCTTGTTTTAGATAATTTTCTTGGTATGGATGGTTCTTAAAGGTGGAATAAGTATTTAGAGATTTATAATGGGAAATGTCATCAATAAAATTAGTGGTGCGTTCCTGTCTACAAATGCATTCATAGGTATTGTACCACTCACAGTCATCTCGAAAAAGAACGTCATCAAGGCCCCTCTTGATTAAAATAGACTTTATGTTAGACACATATTTCCAAGGGGCTTCATTACCTTCACTATGTTGGTTTATCAAATGAGTTAAAACCTTATGGGGTAGGGATGAATGGGCTAGGTCAAACTTTAGGTATTTAAAGTAGGCAATTTGTCGTTTTTCAATTGTGAGGTCAATGGGAGACCAACCGAGATCTCCCAATAAGGCTGGTCTTGCGGGTTTACACTTTAATTGTAAAACAGCTTGCGCTGCTCTGTATTGTATTGACTTCATCAGAGCTATGTTACTTTTGGTAAGTGTCCATATAGCCATATAGAACATCCAGATAAAATTGCAGACTCAATCATAGAGTGATATATTGTTTTTCCGAAATCTACTCTCTTAACATTGCAATGTTTAGTAAGAGTTGATGATAGGTACCCATTTAACATTCGTGATTTCTTAGATACATGTACATCAATGTGATGAGAATCTTTTAAGTTCCTGTGGAAAAAGGTTCCCAAGTATTTATATACATTAACTTCAGAGAGTTTTAGGTCGCCAAATTTCCACAGTTTAGTTGAATCAACTTTTTTTTACGAGTTTTATGTTTAGTGTGATGAGACTTCGGGGATATGGCTTTTACGTAGCCAGTGTCCTATCGGTCCCCTGCTGGGCTAGAGCCATTGTTGCACCGGGATGATTTGTGCCCTAATTGATTGCAGGAGTAACATGTGACTGCATTTGGGTGCCAACATGAGCTGGCCAGGTGAGATGTCTCCCCACATAAGAAACATGCCGGTTTCGAGGGTACATTGGGTTTATTATTTGTGGGTGTCGTGGGGTTAGGGCGTTGATTTCTAAAGTTTCTAGATTTTACAGTCTGCCAGTTTTCGTTCTTAGAGCTTGGAGTGGCATCACGCTGGGGAATGGACTGGTTGGGGTTCCTACGAGGGTTGAACATTTTGGTTATGTCACTTTTATGATCTGGTTTGGGGACGAGTTTCATATTTTGGGCCAAACTGTTAGTACCACTTTTAGTTAAGTGCAAGCCTTTAAAATCTAAGAAACCAGTATTGATGGAGTTGTTTTGAAGACGGAAAGTTACATCATTATTGCTGAATATGAGGTTAGGGTCCTTCTGACAGAGTTGGTCTAGTTGAGCATTGACCGTCTCGGCCATCTCTTGAGATAGAGGCTTGTCTGTACGTGGGCATATACTCGAGACGCAAATGTCTTCACAAACATGTTTTGCTCCTTTGAGTAGGAGCTCATAGTCATTTATGACACTTTGAGCTGTGGCATCCTTTTTCGTAGTGTCATTGCTCCCAACTTGGAGAACTAGGCGGTCGTAAGATTTGTCAAGTGATGTGAGCTTTTTGTGGACATCTTTAATAGTCCCTCCGCTGATGCAGTCCACATCAGTGTTGATGAGTTTACTTGGGTCAATGGACCTCACTATAGAGCTGCCAATTACTAAGGTATTATTAATGGTTGTGTCATTGTCACAAGAACACATAAGAACACGTTCCTTGAACTAGTTACAATTGTTTGCTTTTTAAACTTAGTACTAAAATAAATTGAAAAACTAAATTCTTACTATCTCGTATTTCTGCTAGAAGTTATAACTCAAAAAGTATCTTCTTAATCAATAATATAATGTATAGTTTATGTTGGTTTTATTATAATTTGCGGGCCTAATACGACACACACTATTAACCAGAAACAAATAGTATGCATTATTACACAAGCAGATCCCCCACCATCTGTTCATGTATTATTATAAAACACGGGGATATATATATTAGGTGTCACCCGTTTACTGTAATTTGTAGTGAAGATATGAATAAATAAAAAAAGACAGATGTATGATTTAACAAGATCATCAGATGTTGTAATTTAATTCGCTAGCAAAGTATGTTACAGTACAGTTCATAGGTCACTCAGTCATAGAACCATAGCAGCATATGTAGCGTTTTATACCTATTGCATTGTGTGAGGCAAATTAGGGAATAACATCGAATCAAATTGTTAAAAATCCCGAGGCGAACCTTATAGATTTTGAGCACTAAATAACGGTGGAAGTATTCCTTATATTAGGTGATTATATTAGGTGTAGTGCATCACAAACTAAACATTTTCTCTCATTTTAAATAAATCTATTTACGGTCATGACAGGGGAAAGTGAGTTTAGGGCCAATAGGGACGTTTTAAACCTTATCTGAGGCAAATTCAAAAATAGCAACGAGCCATTAAATGAGCGACGGGGGAATTAAAGGTGCAACAAGTAGTGCAGAGGGGCCATTCAACAATCATGGACCAGTGTCAAAATATATTTAAGTTTGGATATTTCATCATGATCAAGACTAACATCTATTTTTATTTTCTACAAAGAAACCCCCTAGATAATCATTATTTCAGCTTATATTCCTCTTGAAACATGGTGGATCTTAAAAATATAAAAGTGGACGTCCACTTTTTCAAGCTTTGAAGTGAATTTACACTCTTTAATGCCGAAATTGATAGTTTATCCACACATTTTAAGAAAATAGGTATGTCGAAGAAGATGTTAAGCCAACTGTTGCCTTGATAGCTCAGAAAAAGTTAAAATTTTCCTATTTTCTCTCTACAAGCCTTATTGCCCCTTAAAAACCAGAACAACGGCAACGCCAAAGCGTAGCGAATCCCATCGAACAGAAATGGCTGGCATTTTTACAAACGAATAGCAAATATCATAAACAACACACCAGAAAGGCCACCATTTTCAAAATGGTTGCTCACTAGCCAAGTTGTCATCAGAAGAAATAATATGCTTTTAAGTAGCCACCTCTAAAATTTTTGAAAAATCGCACACATACTTGTAAAATAACACACATAAAAATGGTGGCCATTTTTCAAAATGGCCTACTACTCCCCAAAGTTTTATTAGACAATGTGCCATGCTTAAAGTATTCACATACCAAATATGAACAAAATCGCTCCAATACTTTTCGAGTTATAGTAAAATATGTTAAAATGGACGCCATTTTTCAAAATGTTTTTCAAAATGGCCGCCTTCTACCAAAAGTGTCATAGGACAGTGTGCCATGCTTCTAGTATTCACATACCAAATATGAACAAAATCACTCCACTACTTTTCGAGTTATAGTAAAATACGTTAAAATGGCGGTCTTTTCAAAAAAATTTCCAAAATGGCCGCCTTCTACCAAAAGTGTCATAGGACAGTGTGCCATGCTTATAGTATTCACATACCAAATATGAACAAAATCGCTCAACTACTTTTCGAGTTATAGTAAAATACGTTAAAATGGCGGTCTTTTCAAAAAAATTTCCAAAATGGCCGCCTTCTACCAAAAGTGTCATAGGACAGTGTGCCATGCTTATAGTATTCACATACCAAATATGAACAAAATCGCTCAACTACTTTTCGAGTTATAGTAAAATACGTTAAAATGGCGGCCATTTTTCAATTTTATTTTCAAAATGTCTACCTTCTACCCAAAGTGTCATAGGACAGTGTGCCATGCTTATAGTATTCACATACCAAATATGAACAAAATCGCTCCACTACTTTTCGAGTTATAGTAAAATATGTTAAAATGGCGGCCATTTTGAAAAATGGCCACCTTCTACCAAAAGTGTCTTTAGACAGTGTGCAATGCTTATAGTATTCACATACCAAATATGAACAAAATCGCTCCACTATTTTTTGAGTTACAGCAAAAATCGTAAAATGACGAGTAAAGGCCGCCATTTTTCAAGATGGCTGCCATGTGCTTCTTTAATCTACATTTGTAGCATTATTAATGTCCTTTATAATTTTTTTACATTTAAAACATATTGCTATTACAGTTTTACATATTACACCTAAATTACTGTAAAATCGGCACTAAAATGGCCGCCATTTTGAAATGAGCGGCCATTTTGAAAATCGGCTTTTGAGCAGAACTTCTACTCCCATAGGGTATATGTGTACAAAATATGAACAAAATCGGGCCAACGGTATTTGAGTTATTGCCCGGACGGACGGACGGACAGACGGACGGACGGACGGACGGACGGACGGACGGACGGACGGACGTACGTACGTACGGACGGACGGACGGACGGACGGAGGCGTTCCCTATATCCCTCCGAACTTTGTTCGATGGGATAAATATGACTACTCAAATTTTCAAAACGACGAGCAACGAGGCAAAGCTCGCTTGCATTAACCTTGCGTGTCTGATTCTAACCATTTTGATTTACGAATAAGTATCAAATTCTGTAATGATTCCATAGATCAATCTTGACAAATTATGTCGTACAATTGATTATTGTTAATCATTTATAATTAAGATAGTATTACTCAGACAACAACTTCTTCCATTTTTTGGGAGATACATAATGTTAATTGTGCTGTTTCCCACTTCCAAAGCGTTAAACCTCAATGTCTCTACACGTCTAAATGTTTCCAGTAACAAGTCAACGTCATTAATCGCAATCTTTTGAACATGTCCAAAGAGTTTAATCTAAAAAATATTATTCGGTCAATTGCTACTTATTTAAGCTCTTCTAACTTGTGGTTTTCACACATATTGTGGATGCTTTCCTTATGAATCGATGTATTTATTGAATACAAGTCAGGCTAGTGGTTTTCAGGCAAAAATATGTATAAGACTGACAGATTTGCTCACTTTCCGATATAACACGACTATAGCATACGATTCGTGCAAATAACACGTTTACGGATACCTGAAGTTAAACTATATAGTATGGAAAGGAATATAAATTACTTACTTTTACATAAAGTCAAGTGACAGCAATTTCATGACCAAATTTATCAACCTACCTCTCAAATTTTCCAAAAAACACGACTTAAGAGTCTGAGAAAACACGACCGGGCCAATTTGCACTGTTAACTCTTGGTCACCGTGGACAAAGGTGACTGATTAAATGATATTTTTATATTGCTCATGGTATAATATGTTTTACCTGGAACTGCAATATTGTGGTCTCAGTAAGAAGTTTCTTGAGGTTAACCTTCCCTGTTGAACTATCAATATAGAAATATTCTGTGCAGTTGGAATCTCCCTCCAATGTGTAGTATAATAGGTCCTTAAATAACAAGGTAAACACTACATACTTATAGTTTTGACATTAAAAAGTGGTGATAAACTTAATTCTCCATTTCGCTGTTCGCTCTTTGAATCAGAACGTTCGCATATATGGTGCATATATGTACTCAAAAAGGACAAAATTTGATTGGTCAATATTTTTCAATGATGCATTTCGTGTAGCTATTTGTGAGACCCGAAAGTTCTAAATCAAATTAATTACGCAATTTTGTTTTTACACCCGCAAGCTAAATAAAAAAATGACACCATCGGAATTCTTCTTCTTTGTCATTGAATTAATAGTCAGTATACCAGATTTAATCAATAAAAGATTATACAATTAACAACAAAATTCGGAAACGAGTATGTAAGATTTGCTTTCGAACCACTAAACTTGACCTAGATAATAGCGACGTGTCTTCTTTGGTCAAATGCTCAGTTGTTTGTGGGTTTTCAACGTAACTCTATAATGTAATATGAAGATGAGTACTTTTATTCAGTTGTTGCATCGATGTTACAGTTTGTAGTGCGGTAATATTGGCATGAACGTGTTGAAAGTCGAATGGAATTGCTTTTTCCAATATGGCGACTAGTCACGTGACTTCTTCTCTTCCGGAATATACTCCCATTTTCAATCATTGTTTTCACCCCGTTAGGAGCCAATAAAATGAAAAAAAATATATGTTATATAAAGATTATTAAAAGACTAATTGTTTCTGATAGTTTGTTTTCTCCGATCGCATGGAGATTCGATCGAAAATATCGCTTGAAAAATGGGTATGAAAATCCCCATGTTAAACCAACGGGGAAAAACAAGGTAGAAAAATTTTGTTCCCCCGCGAACTGCATCATGGGAAATATTTTGACCTTATAAGGAAAAACTTTCGCGCCATCTTTATTAGAGATTCAATACTACCGAATCCGCGATTTTAAGAATTCAACCATTCAAAAGTTAGCAAAATTGTATGATAAATTCAATCAAATGAAAATGCCTCATTGCATTGGAACAATCTTTTTTAAATAAAGGTGAGGAATGGACAGTGAGACAAAGCTTTGATCTAAAGCAGTCAATGTCCTTACGTTATCATCATCCGTTGCTGTGACTGTTGTAACATGGTCACCATTAGGGATGGTCTCCCCAACCTTTGCCTTGAATCCACCATCGGGGAATTTAGGCCCATTCAGGTTACGTGTGATATACACTGTAACATCTGCATGTCCCTTGTTGTTAGGGTACCTCGAGCTGAAGGCAGCAACCGCGAGCTGCAATGTTATAAAACATGGAGAAATTAATGACCCAGCCTGATGAATGGAACAAAAGATTCACGCACAATGTAATCTTGAAATAAATGACATGCATGTTAAATTTTCCTATAGGTATCGGAGGACGATCTCAAAAACTATGGATATGCATCAAAATCCAAATATGAGTGTAGATAAGGCAAGAAATATATCAAATAAAAAAATCTCTTATTTTATATTTTATTTGTCCAGGCATTACTTTTTGAAATATGACATGCAATTTATTACTATCTGATAGTCCATCAAAGACTACTTACTTTATACATAGGTTGACTGCCACTCTCCAGGGACTTAGAAACTGTTATAGCACCTGTAGATGGGTTGATAGAGAATAGTTCTGCAGGGGGAGACACACTCTCTATCTCATACACAAGATCACCCTGTAAATGAAATTTATTGTTGGTTGAATTTATGTAGTTACTATATTATTGCAGAAGATCACCCTGTAGCAAGATAGCTTGATATTATGCTCAACAATGTGACAATGTCGATATATTAGAGTCTGTTGATGGAAATCTAGATTTAATCATTATGTTACATTACACAAGGTCACAAACATAATAGTATTAACTTTTACTCATGACTATGAATATAAGAAGAGATAGACAAATACAATTATACTCACCCATTGGTCAGCATCTGTTGCTGTTACCGTGACAACAGGAGTGGTTATTGGGACATCCTCATCCAGAGTTTTGTTGTATGGTGTCCCAGTGAATTCTGGGGCAAACTTGTCACGATCGACGTTCACAATAACATTGGTATAGGAAGACTTAGGTGGTTCACCATTATCTGTAGCCTTGATTGTTAACTGGGAAAAAATATTAATTTACCAAATAAGAGGGGCTTTCAATAATAAACAAATACTGGATGACCATGAGGTGGATATGCCAGAATACTTATTCGAGGAAAAAATACTAGGCGAGGCAAGCCACGTATGGCAATAGACCCTGCAGCTCTTAACCAGTCAGATTTGGGTATTTTAATGAGGTGCATAATAATATCAAATACAAAACAGATTTCAATGTCTATAAGGGAATCATATTGCATTCAAAAGAAATTGAATATTGAACTGTTGAATAAAATTTAACTTGAAACTACAGTGCCTATAAATTGTCAAATTGTGAGACATTTAGTTACATTCAGTACTCTGCTGGTGTAACTAAATGTAAGAACACACTGAAGATCACAGTCATAATAATATATAATATAAGGCAAGTGTTACCCAAAATAAAATTATACAAAGTTCACAACAGTATTGATTTTTATTTTTGGGGTCCAAGCTCTGTCACTGTAACTGGAGTAAATGATAGTTAATTAATGGAATGTCCAATTACATCTACAATTGCAGGTCACCTCGATCAACGAACGTTCACTGCAGTTTAAAGCTTCTTAACCTATTTGGCATTTCTAAGGAATATGGTTTCATGCTAAAATTATGAGCCAGATATTTTAAATATGACAAATTATGACCATGCTTTATTGCATATAGGTAACTTTGAACATATCACTATTATGTTGAGTTAATATAATAGATGCTCTTACATTATAGAAGTCTGGCAGTGGTTTCTCCCCCTCAGTGAGAGGTTTCTTTACATAGATCTGTCCTGTGCTAGGATCAACATAGAAATGTTCCTTAGCCAGTTCATCACCCACTAGTTCATAAGTAACCTCATCCTATAACAAAAGAGTCTCATGAGTTATGTATTCATTACATATATATCATCATTTCTGGATAATAATAAATTATTTATTTAAATGTTAGCAAACTGTGAGTTAAAGGACATTTATGGAACTTTGTGATGAAAATGATGAACAAGAAACATACTAAACGAATGCCATCATGTTGGGAAGCCTTCAAGTTTGATCTACACAGGTTATGTCGTATAGTCAGTTTTGGATAAAGTTTATCACTCAGGAAATATTCCCTCGGTCCCTTGGTCTTCAGTCTCCTTGGAAAGATATATGTTAATCCCTCAGGATAAACTCTTTATCCTATATCAGCTTGAATACTGGTATAACCCCTATATATTTCATTAAGATATCAATGGATTGACATTGGAATTCAATTTGCTGTTCTAATAAGACACCTACCCCATCAGGGTCCTCTGCAGTTACATGTGGCTTAACTTCTGTTCCAGGATCAATATCTTCAGGAATCTTGGGTTGCTCAGGATCAACGGGAAACACAGGGCGTGAAGGATTTCTTGTGACATACACAGTGATGTAGGTGGTGATAACATTCTTGGGGTAGGCTGTATCATAGGCATCAATTTTCAACTGAAATTATAATTGAAAGTCTGAATTCTTGCTTTGCATTTAAACATGAACTGTAAACTTATTGGAGATTTTCTCATTCTATATAATTTTTGCTTCTTTTAAATAACAGTCATATACCAATTTTTCATGAAATAATGTGGTCAAAAGGAATTTTTATCATGATTAATGTACAATTATTATTTTCATACTGAATAGCGGTCTCTCTTGGCAGGGTCAAGGCGTGGAGACTTTTTCACATAGATGGCGCCAGTCTTCCTGTTTACACCAAAGAATTCCTCTGATGGATAAACTCCATTGAGCTCATACACAAGTTCACCCTACAATCAAAGTGGAGAAATTGTAAAAACAGTTGCTAAATTGATCATAAATAGACAAATGTCATGTTATACCATAACCATGCTATGTATGCTTTGTATATTGCAATGTGATTAAGGTTTTATTAAAAGTATGTGTAAGTAAAAACTAACCTTGAGGTTAGGATCAGTTGCATTGACATGAGTGATAGGATCAGTAGGATCCTCAGGTCTATTTTCATCAATGGTTGGATCCTCTGGATCTTTGGTCCACACGGGGAGATGCGTATCACGATCAACTTTCACTAACACTTGGCTTCTAGCAAATCTCTCTGGTGAGCTGTTGTCACTTGCTTCAACAGTAATCTACAACAGTATTTTTCTCAGATGAATTTTTCCAATCATTCAGTTAACAATTATTGAAAACAATTCAGACCAATTTCTTGAATTTTCAGTTAAAGCATACATATGGACTGTATGCATGTATTTTAAATCCAGCTCAAATGTTAAAGACTGTAATGCATTTATCGTAAGAATACACCAGTAACACATTCAGAATTGAATAAATGGAGATTATATTACATATAAAATTCAGAGGCGCACTATATGACATATAGTATAGCATTGAAACTATGGTTCCCATTGCCCAGACACCAGGAGATCATGGATTAGATCACCATACAATGCACCAAACAACAATTTCATTCAAAGTATTGGATACTTACATTGTAGAGAGTCTGTGTTCCTGGATGCAATGATCGTCTCAGTATAAGCTTGCCATTGTCAGGGTTGAGGTAGAAATATTTCAATTCTTCTTCCCCTCCAACAATTCTGTAGCTGATTACATCCTAATAAACATACACAACAAACTGTATGTATAAGAGTGTATCAATTTCTTTATTTTTCCATTTACTAAAAATACTTAGTCACAGTAAACTTCATGAGCAGATTGGGATTTTCTGGATTTGCACCTATGAACTGCTCGTTTTCATTGTGTTCTGTTTAGACCTGTACACTTGAGACACCAGAGAAATGCCAGTTTTATTGGAATACTCGGGACCAGACTTACAACTTACATGTGTTTAATTGTGATTTTGATCAATGGTAAGCTCAAATAACCATTATAAGTGATATGAAGAAAATTTGGAATCAAACGTTTTAAACAGTGGTTAACTTATTGGGAGGATTGCAATTGAATAACACTTACATCATCTTCATCTGTGGCTGTGATGTTCTTGAGTTCTTGACCAAGAGGTGTGTTCTCAGATGCATCCGCCAGGTATGGGTTCTCACTAAACACAGGTCCATGCTCATTCCTAGACACAATGATTGTAACAGTGGCTGTAGCACGTACTTCTGGGTTCAAGTCATCATAAGCAACTACTTCAGCCTGAAATTGTGAATTTATAGAGAACATTGTGAATTTATAATTATCTTACTAAGCATTCAGTAACATGGAATATTATGTACATGGATAATTTTACAAAGAAAACCCCCTCAATTAAGTTAAGCTTTTGGTTAATCCTGTCTAAAGTAAGAAATCAAATCACTTAAGCATGGATCTATTCTCATTCCTTGACACCCTTTTTCTGTTTCTAGATTGATATGACTGCATTTTCCTTGACCTGCTGATGATGGATATTCTGTACATATATATGGTTTACTTACAATGTATGGGCTTTGATCATCTCTTGTTAAGTCTGTCTTAACAGAGATATCTCCATTGTTAGGATCAACTGCGAAGTACTGCCCTGTTGGTGGTACACCTATCAACTCATACACCAGTTTACCCTATGAATATATATATAAATATATAATAATGATGTGTCAATAAAGTTGATATCTGGCACAATTGAACATGAATTTGTTAAAGCAATGTTCACATGGCATTGTAAGGACAGGCTTTAGAAAGAAGGATTAAGCTTATTGAGTTAATTATGGATATGCTTTATTTTAGATTACACTAAAGTATGTTCTGGAATAATTAATATAATAAATGTAGATTCTAATCAACTAATTTGCAAATTAAATAACATATAGGAACAGAATATATATACCTGAGCATCAGGGTCTTTGGCATCAAGCTCAGTGAAGAAGACATGTCCCTCAGGTTCATTCTCAGATACTGTTCCATTGAATGGCCCTGAATTGGTGAAATAAGGTGCATCACGATCTCCTATGATTTTCACTTCAAGTATGGCCTCTGCACTCTTGGAGGGATAGCCATTGTCAGACACAATGACTGGGATCTGAAATGCAGAAGTGGGTGCAATTTAAATAGCATATAAATTGATTTGAATAAAAATGGCACCATTTGGTGCATACAGGGCGTGGATTATAAAAGCAGATTTCTACAAAATGAGGCATTAGTAGTAAGTACATGTAGGACGCAGTAGGTGTGACAGGCCAGTAGCCAGGATTTGCCAAGGGGGGGTTCAGTTTTCAAAAATTTCCAGGGGGGTTCACATTTGACAATTTTGGCCCAAATATGGTGAAAATCACTTGAGAAGTGCTCAAAATGGTGAAAAACTGCATGATTTTGAAAGAATTTTTGGCCAGGGGGGGGGGGGGTTTCGCCGAACCCTGTGAACCCCCCCCCCTGGCTACGGGCCTGTGTGAATTAAATGTTCCAGCACAGACCTCAGAAAGTTCTAAGCATAAAGTTCAGAATGGCAGTAATCATTTGTCTGGTAAATGTTGACAGATGGCCCACTGTCTCACAAAAAACCATATACATTTTTGTATTATACAGTCCTTAATACAAACCAAGGTGGATACAGTACATGTGTATGGTATTTGGTAGAGCTGAAAATAGTACTTACTGTGAAATTGTTGACATTTGTTTCTTTGAGAGATTTCTTTAATGTTACAACACCAGTGCTAGGATTGAGGAAGAATAAGTCAGTTCCAGGACCATAGATGTTCTTCCAGCTGTAGCGTAGTACATCCTATTAAGGCAAAGATATATAGAGGATATCCTATGATTTATGAGTGATATGATTTTTATCCACGAATGGATATGGTATCTGCACGAGTGAGCGTAGCGAGAGAGTGCAGATTTCAATAACCATGAGTGGATTAAAATCATATCACGAGTAAATCATAGGATGTTCTTTTTATTCCATAGTTAAAGTCATCATCAGAATCTTCGGAAATTAAGTCATTTAATTCGAATTTTCCAAACGATCCGGCGATGTTGACACTTAGCCTCGTTTTGAGTCTGAAGTAGCAAAAATCCATAAACCATCGCATACGACGTCGTATGTCATGGCTAAAAAACCGTATGCTATCGTTAAGTGAAAATTTGTCAAAAATATCATATTTTACCACTGATTACAAAAATACCGTTTTTATTCTCACATGTTATCCTATGAATATCATGCTAACTATGGAATAAAAGTTTTTATAGTGTATTTTCAAAATATAAAACATTCATATATTTGGAAAGTTTAATGTCAAGTTATCTTGCCAGTATCAGGTACAATGTGTATTTTAAAATTGGTTTGATCATGGGCATTCAAGAGAGAATTTAGTACATGTAATACAAGAGTGGACATTTAACGACTTGCTAAAGCCATGTTCACACCAACGGCGCTTTGATGGCGATTTAAAGCGGCTTGTAAAGCGGCACCAAAGCGTAACAAAGCTTGATTAAAGCGTCGGGGTCGTAATAGGTCGTAGAAAAGCTCGGAGCAAAGCGGGATATTCGGAAAGAGCGGCAAAATTTTTTAAACTGTTTAAAAATTTTGGGCGCTCTGTTACAAATTGATGAAAGCGCCGAGAGCGTATCAAAGCTATTAACAAATAGTCATTGGATCAAAAGCAGCATGAAATCTACGATCTCGACATTTTCAAATGCATGACAGAGTTTAACAGAGCGTAACAATGCACAACAGAGCTTGGCAATCGTATCAGAGCCTGATTTAAAGCGTCGTAATAGCATCAAAGTGTAATAAACCTTATCAAAGCGTGATTTCAAGCGTAACAAAGCCTTATCAAAGCGGGATCAAAGCATGAGGAACTGTAACAAGTCGGGAAATCAGAGCTTATCAGAGTGTAACATTACTTAGGAGATCGTGATATTTTTGAAAAGTACACAAAAATGATGGCACTTTGCTCGACGATTTAAAGCGTGGCATTCGCCATTGGTGTGAACATAGCTTAATGTATCATTTTCACTATCTGGGTTGTCATATTACTTGTACTGATATATGCATAATAGATGCTCATGTATATTTGTGCGTGTTTGTGTATGTGTACATATGTGGTCCATGCATTAAGTTCCACAAAATCACTGCAATGGGCATACCTCATTATCAGCATCTGTAGCATTAAAGTCACCAACTACTTGTCCCAATGGCGTACTAGTGGGAAGAACAGCTACAATTTTACCTCCTGTGAGACCAGTAAATTCTGGCTTGTTAGGATTACGTGCAACATTGATCTCAACTATGGCTTCAGACTTAAAAGTAGGTTTGGCATCATCGTATGCATGGATACGTAGCTAAGTGAAGAAATAAATATATTATGAGACAGTATACCATATATATATATAATGATTGGTTTACAGTACTAATCATACTTGATTAAAGAGCAATGAAATAAAATGAATGGTTAGTCAATATTATTTGGAAACTGCCCTGTATGACATCATCGAATAATAAAATCAGAGGGAAAGGCAGCAAAATATGTGATGAAATTAATATCGACTTATGTTTTTCAAGTCATTAAGACATGTAACCTATATTTTAAGGACATAATTTTACCAGTCAACCTTTAAATAGTTCAGTAACTGTCAGTATGACAAGACTAATTTTGGCATGTCAAGAGTTATAATTTTAAACCCATAAACAATATAATAGAGGTAGTGCATGGTGTGAAATAAGTCTTGTTAAACAACTTGACCCTTATGGCTATTAAAAGCTGATATATAACTGCTTCAGACAAAAATATTTTTCAAAGTAGAAGAGGGCTAATAACAGCGATTTCACAGGTCATCTTGGTCCCAGGATCTTGGTACAGGTTAGTCTCACATCAAAAGTATGCCTTTACTTCCCCAACTGTGATGCATGTAATGGGTAGGGAGCTGTACAGATATAAGATGGATAACTCATTGTACTTACATAGTATTTGTCAATGTAATGCCCCTTAAGGGGCTGGCTGATATAAACAAGGCCACCTTGGGTCACCCAGAAGAAAGATGGCGCTGGTACATCCCCAACCACTTCATACACTAGATTGCCCTGGAAATAACACATGGATGTTACATTCTACATGTACATGTATATGGATGCCAGTAGCATTATTCAGATAGCCATTTCATCTCATTTTTGACTATGAACATGATGTGATGCCTGTATTGTGTATTACTGAAACCTTCAAAAAATGATGTCTTCATTGCATAACACAAATCAGCCAAGCAGAATTTGGTTTTACTTTATAGAAGGGGGAAAAGGCTCCAAGTCATTTATCAGTTAAATTTATCATTTATTATGAAAATTAAGAAATATATGTGTTAAGCTCTTACAATTGTGCCATCCTCATCAGTAGCTGTTACGGTCTCTATGGAAGTTCCATTGACATCATGGTCCTCATTTATATTAACAACATATCGACTTGAGTCAAACTTGGGTGCCTCATCATCCAACCTTGTAGTTATTTGGATTGTTGTCTCATTTGTTCTCTCTGGATTGGATTGGTCACTTGCTATCACACTGAACTGTAAGTGTAAGATAAAATATGAGCCTTTAATATTTGGTTCATTAAAGGATTACCCAAGGAATCAATGAATTGTAGGGTGATTTAACAATGTATGCATTGTTTCCAGATTTTGCACGAGTGCAGCATTTAAATTCTCCTGAGCTAAATAAATTATACAATTATTGAAAATGAAGCTTATCTCAGTTGGATCATACATTGAATTTTTTGAAACATACTGTACCCATCTGTCATAAAATCAAGTCTTAAAATATAAAACTGCCCTGACAAATGAAACCTTGAACTTTTCTTCTAAATCGAGTCATTAAATATAAAGAAGTAACAACTTTTCATATTGCATTGTGTCTGGAACATTTTAGATCATGGTCAGGTACAGTACATGTACTTCAATCGCTACAATAGTAATAATTAGCAATTTACTATTCATGTTTATCAATCATTAAAATTGATTGTTGAGACCATGGGTTGAAAGCCCATGTTGAGACAAACCTTCTTATTGACACGTTTTTAGATAAGAAACTTAGCAAAAACAATACTGGACTTTGGATTGAAAGTCATATGATATAATTTGAGATAGCGCAGTACAAGAAATAACACCATGGAAGAAGGAGGTATTTGTTGTGTGTCGTGTAAAAACACTGCAAAAATACCAAAGTCATTAGATTGTGGGCATATTTGCTGTTTGGGGTGCATTCAAGATCTCATTAAAGAAAATAAATCATTAAATGGACTTGTCAGCTGTCCCGAATGCAAAAACGAAAGTCAAGTGCCTGAAGGGGTGGAGCAGTTGAAGGTGAGTACCAAGAGAAAATTCATTTAAACATAAGACTATTTCATTGTTCAACATTTCTGTTGCTTATCAAACTAAATGAATATTGTTTAAAATTATTGTCTCATAAAAGCTATTAATTGTTTTTAATCACTTAAAAATTATTATTTTCATGAAGGAGATTTAAAAAAACAACGAGTGACTGCGTAATTGAGTAGCCTGGTGACTGGGTACCTAACGTTCCTACCAGGGTTAAGAATTTGATTTTTTCATTTTATACCTCAAAATGCCCAACTGACCTCCAACTCAATGTACCAGTTATACAACCAACCAATCAAGCAACTAACTAATCTACCAATAAACCAACTGGCAGGTGGCATACACATTCCAATTTCTATAAATCGATTGTCTGCCTCTAAATATGTATTTTGACAATATGGTAACAAGACATTTGTCCAGTCCAAAGTAAATGAAATATAGCAAATGGATCACTAATTGCTAATATTGCTATACTGTATGTTAGATTGGACTGTATATTTTCCTATCTTGGCAGTTCACCTACCCTCCACACAGTGTTCTGAAAAAGTGAATAATAAAAGAACTGGTTATATATCAAGGCTTTTGGTTGAAATCTCTGAAAAATTGCAACTTCTCACATCTGGGGACCAAAGCGCCGCTAAAACGAGGGACTTTGTAAACAAAAGCAATGTCTCGACTGAAAGGTATTTCTGTGAAGGTTTTAATGGAACAAGTTTGAAGAAAAAAGGGTGTAGTATGGGACTCACAATCATCGATTTTCCAAAGACAGGGTAGATTTGAAATTCAAATTAACATTTTTGCGGGGTGTTTTGGTTTCGATACGTCCCAGAGAGTTAGTACCGTGTGAAATTGGGGAGATTCAATTATTGGGCAAATATTAGAGTGACACTATCAGTCATATCTCGGAGATTTTGGGGTTTCCTCATTGGACCATGAACTATAATCTGCCAATACTTCGAGTTACTGGTCACGTAGGCCAGCGGATGTTCATGATGTGGCGGGGAACATCAAAAGATCCTAATCAGCGATGAGGAGTCTTTGACTAATTTTCTCACCAGCCGTGAAGGAGGTTCAGGGCCATAATGCAATTGGGCACAGGCAATTTTCATACCCATAAGGCAGCAATATACTGGCAATAAAGCAATAAAAGGACCCTCTGTAAATAGGAAAGTATGTTAGCGCAAATCTGTGTGCCACCCCTGCAAAATAATGGACTCGGCCACTTGGTCTCTTAGATCCACTTGTAAAATATATATAACCCAACTGGCCACCAAGTCATTCTTTGAAGGAGAAACAAATGTTGTACAATCTTTTGTTTTGCAACTTTTAAAATAGGCTATGAAGGAAATTAAGATTAAAAAGAGATAAAGATACATGTTGTAGAGAGCATTCCTGGAGTATCTCATACAGTATATACACAGTATAAACAACTTTGCCAGCATCTTCAGATCTATAAAATTTCATTTATATTTGTATTTCTTTCATTGTAATTAGGGCTTTAATTTGCTTTTAAAAGTTTTATTTGACGTTTTCATGAATTATGGTATTTTATCAACTATGGTGGCAGGTTTGTGAACAATTGTTGGCCTATTGACACTCTCATATACTTTGAGATTAGAACATGTCTGTTCCCCAAATGACTAGGTTGTTTTATTTCACGTGACCTTGTAGACGTGCTCATGTGATCGTCTGCACCTTTATCATAAGCGACATTCATTAAGTGATCATAACATAAACAGATAAAAAAACTTGAAGTACATATATTGATCTTGAAGTATTTTGCCAAAACATCATACAAAAGTTTAAAAAAATATATCTTGATATTCCAAAGCATTTCATGAGTTTACTTATTACGATTGTCCAATTACCTAGGTGTCAGTGTTAAGGCCCATAGCAAAGGGAGAGCTGCGGTAGCAGTAGAGTTATACCCTTCAGCTTATGCTCTTTCTTTTCCAAACTGTATTTCTAATACTTTTGGCCCCTCCTTATTCGCATGTGACCTTGTAGACGTGATCATGTGATCATCTGCACTTATATTTTAAGTGACATTCATCAAATGATCATAAAATTAACAGATGGAAAAACTTGAAGTACATATCTCGGAGTATTTCACTAAAACATCAAAGAAAAGTTTAAAAATTCACCATTCCAAGCACTTTTTGCATGATTTTTTGTACAGCTGTTAAAAAGTTTCATCCAACTTGGCAAAAGCACCCCAACCCTTGGTAAGAGCTGGCTAGGGGAAATAAATGTTTTTTTCTTTGTATCCATGGAATTGATCCAACATGAACACATTTTGTCCTCAATCAACTTTTATAGTATTTATTTTTGAGGGGGTCAAACTCAAAAGTAGAATTATTAAGTTTTCAATCCGATATCGAACTTTTGATGCCTACCCTTAGAAAAAGAGACTTGCCTAGATAACCTTAATGATAAATCACAACACACAATGTACCTGCAAAAAACATCAAACAATATCAAATAATAAGAGCAACCTTAAGTTCAATCTCTTAATTATACAGATTTATAAAAGGATCAGTTCTTCAAAATAATTAAAACCAAATTACAGAGCAAGCCATTTTTAAAATGAAGCAAAACAATCAATATAATTGAATACCATACATGTAATCATACTAATTAATGACAGACAGTATGACATTGATAAAAAAGTATTTGTGTACTATCATGCTTTAGTCCTGATTAATCTTAACATTAGCAGCAGTTGCAATATATTTTCTTTTAATGATACCCCTATCTCTTTCTCAAGTAGAAATTCAGATGACAAATTAGGATTTCAATTATATTTATCAAAGATTGACTACTTTGAGAAAATCCTTAAAATATAATGGCATACATATGCTGGTATGTCTAATCTGATAACTTATGTTAACCATAACTGAAGGTGATTACCTTGGCCTTAATCTTAGCCATTAAAATATTTTTCAAAAACAGCATTAGAAACCAATTTTCTTTTTATATAACTGTTATTATGCATTCTGTGCTTCCGATTTTTGACCATTGTGATATTCTCTACTCGTGTGCAAACTTATTATAAGGCAGCCTGCATATATATGCTCTGGAGTCATTCATGGTACATCATGGACTAAAGTTTTGAACTATTTAAATTTGACATCATTAGCAGAAAGACGCAAATATCACCGCAATATTCTTGTATTTAGATCACAGAATAATTTGGTACCAACATATGTTTCAAGTATTTTCCAAAGATTTCGGAGACATCTTACAGTTAACGTTCGATGAATTGCTCCTTTCCAAATCCCAACAAAAACCAGAACAACTGCAACGCCAAAGTGTAGCGAATCCCATCGAACAAAAATGGCTGGCATTTTACAAACAAAATATATAGCAAATATCGTAAAATAACACCCATAAGAAAGGCCACCATTTTCAAAATGGTTGCTCACTAGCCAAGTTGTCATCAGAAGAAGTAATGTGCTTTTAAGTAGCCACATATAAAATTTTTAAAAAATCGCCCACGCATACATCTAACTGCTAGACATTTTTTAAATAGCTGCCTACTACCCAAAATGTCATTAGACAGTATGCAATCCTTACGACAATTCACATATCAAGTATGAACAAAATCCAGCCATTTTTCAAGATGGTTGCCATGTATTTCTTCTGTATTTACATTACTAGCTTAATCAATGTCCTATATAACTTTTTTACAATTAAAACATATTGCTATTAAAGTTTTATATGCAGTACCTAAATTACTGTAAAATCAGCACTAAAATGACCACCATTTTTAAATGAGCGGCTATTTTGAAAATCGGTTTTTCAACAGAACTTCTACCCCTATTGGGTATATTTGTACAAAATATGAACAAAATCGGGCCAACGGTATTCGAGTTATTGCCCGGATGGCGGGACAGACGGACGGAGTGATGTACGTATGGACAGATGTAGGCGTTCCCTATATCCCTCCGAACTGCGTTCAATGGGATAATTACATCATTTTTACATCGATCCTGTATTTTACAATCAATGATGGATTGGAATACCCTTTCAAAGCCCCTCAAAGAAGCTGAAAATTTAAGTATATTTAAGTCAAGGGCAAAGAAAGATTCATCCAATTCAATTATTCGATCCTCTGAACTTAATATTTCAAGAAATCAAGAAATTATCTTTAACAATATTCGTTGTGACTTAATTTCTAAGTCACACCTACACTCCCTCAATTTTACAAACGTTACTTCACCTGCATGTTCTTATGGCCATGCAACTGAAACAACAATTCATGTTATTTGTTCCTGTATACTTCTTGCTCCATTCTTAGAAGAGTTTAAAAACAATTAAGCCTTTCTTAATTTTGGTTATTCTTAATTTAAACACAAGAAGGGCAAAGTAGAATTATTTCTTTATAAAGATTTCAAACCTAACTAAATCCATGAATTTGAAAATTCTCAAGCTCACTGCATCACTTTTAGAAAAATGTGCAAATGTGTAGGTTTCCCTGCTACCACTCACTTCACTCTTGAGTCCATATTTAATTTTTTCTTCACCCTGCAATTATTAATCAAGTGGCTGATGATGCCTTCAGCAAAGCCACTACAAGTGTATAATGTTAATGTACTTTATATATTTGTAAAATAAATTCTATGAATGAAAAAAAGAAAAATTATGCAAAAATTCTGAGTTTAGATTAGATGTATGATGTTTTTATATATGTGAATGTGTTGCCTTTCTAATCAAACAATATGCTATTTTACCTTCAGCTCCTTTCTCTCAAGACTTTGGATGAAGAGGTATCACAGTTACTACAGAACGTGAAGGATCAATCAAAAGAAGATGAAATACATTTCCAGACAGAAAGAAAAAAGGCTGATGAAGCAAAAAAGATAGCAGAAAAGGAAAGACAAAGGGTAGAGGACGAAAAACAAAGGATAGAAGAAGCAACAAAGAGGGTAGAGGAGGCCAAAAAACAGGAGGAGGAACTGAGGCTACTAGCAGAGGAACACAAGAGATGCATTGAAGATAATGAAAAAAGAGCACAGAATGATGTAAGAACTCCCTTTGAATTATCTTTTAAAAGTTCCAAGAGCTATAGTGAATTGTTATTGAATCAAGCTTAACCAAATTCACATCCATCAATTTTGTCAGATTTAATATTCATTGAGCTTGAAAACACATCATTTAAAATTTTGATAATAACGCAAATGCGAGTAGGTAGTTACCAGTTTCACCACCAGGTGTCTCGCTCGGGTCAGATAGCATGGCGGGTATAGTAGAAAGTTCCCTTTAATTACTTAAATTACATAGGTTTTAGTGGTTCAATTTTCATATACATGTAGCCATTATGTATCGAATAGATATGCAAATTAAAGTATGCCTATGGACTTCGAGACTGGATTTTATCTATCCCACATCATTTTAGACTGAATACTCTATCTTTTATTAGTACTAGTATCTACAACTATTTTTGATGTTATGAGTATTGACTATCAATTTTTTCAATTTTTCTTCAACATGTATTGTAATGACTTCAGTATGAATGAAATGTCCCTTGGTGTTCTGGTCCTGGATTGTGATATTGGTTCTCGATTGGAGGGGGGAGGGGGATGTTAGACAATGTTTCTTTTCACGTTAGATTATGGTTTTGGGATATATAGGGTCTACTTTTCTTATGACAGATTTACACTTACAGTTTGCTTTTCTTGTTGGGTTTCTTTAAAGATTTTAGTCACCCTTCCCTTTGGCATTTGTGCTTATATATCCAGTAAAAGAAAATGTTATACGTCCAATACAAGAAAAGATATTTCACTATTTGTGATTTTGTAATATGGAGTCTATGGGGAATCAACCCAAATAAGAAGTCACATTTTCAAAAAATATTAAATTTTCAAATTTGATAAACAATTTTCGTAACCATATTTTTAGATGTATTTTTACATGTACATTTCAAATATGACATCACTTTGACTGAATTTTGAATATTTAATGATGTAAATCAAGATCATTTCTACTCGCATCTAGTCTATTAGGAGACATTTTGAATGATTATAGCCACACATGCCTGTCATCTCTAAGTTAGTCTTAACTTGCTACATGTAGATGAGAAAGGAGGAGGAGTTGTTTGTAGAATGAATTGGGGGAGTTTTTAAATACATTTCGCTTATGTTTTTCATCTAAAAAACATAAATACACTTTAAAACATTTTATTGACTATAAGATTGCACCATATAATCCCCTAAAAATATTTCTCAATTTGAAGGATGGATGGATTAACAGCCAGGTATTTTTATTTTTCAAACTTCAGAGGGCTGGAAATAAATCATTGATAATCATACAATAACAGGAAGGTAAAGTTTTAATGCAAACCTTATTGGCCATAAAAACAAAAACAACCCAATAAGGTGAGTTTTAAAGATTTACCTTCCTGTTATCTCAAAATCTGCTTGGAACCACACCATTGGATTTACATGGCAAATTCCTCCAAGAGAATATTCTAAGGATTAAAGATTGTTTTCAGTTTACACAGTTTGAGAAATTATTGGCATACATGAAACCTACTTAAAACAGCATTTATATTATTCAAAAGCCTTGATTATCGATGACTCTCACAACTATTATTTGAACTTATGATCAAACATAAGTATGATGTTACTTTTACTTTACTACATTAAAGTACACATCATACTTATGTCCAATCATAAGTTCGAAGAATAGTTGTGTTTCAAGTATTGTCATTCGCCATTCATTAAGCAGTAAAAAAAATAATTTGCTATATGGGTGACAAAATGTTCCTAGTTTTCCGTTGAATGTCAAGTCTCGCATCATACAAATGTAATTTAATGCGATCTGTCTGCATGGGGAGTTCATATTTTCTTATCAAAATTATGCTTATACTTCATTTTAATTTGATACCAAACTAGAAAACAGCAACTAAAGTCTATGTCAATGAGCATTTTTGCTTTAATTTGCAATAAAAAAATTATCCCCAAAACAGCTATGTTAAAAACTGAATGCCTCTGTCCCAAATGAATTTTTCTTCAGTTGATTTAATTTTTAAACCAAGAAAACAAAATTCTGAAGAGAATTTAACACATTGTGAACAAAAATCAAAAAATGCAAATCAGGGAGTAAGTATATTTATTCAGTTGCACTTCACATGCATTAAAGGTATAGGGGTGTGTACTACAAGGGATCATCTCAAAGATACAACTTAAGCTTATAAGTATTTATTGCAGTTGCACTTCATATGCATTAAAGGTATGGGGGTATGTACTACAAGGGATCATCTCAAAGATAAAACTTAAGCTTATAAGTATTTATTGCAGTTGCACTTCATATGCATTAAAGGTATGGGGGTATGTACTACAAGGAATCATCTCAAAGATACAACTTAAGCTTATAAGTATTTATTGCAGTTGCACTTCATATGCATTAAAGGTATGGGGGTATGTACTACAAGGGATCATCTCAAAAATACAACTTAAGCTTATAAGTATTTATTGCAGTTGCACTTCATATGCATTAAAGGTATGGGGGTATGGGCTACAAGGGATCATCTCAAAGATACAACTTAAGCTTATAAGTATTTATTGCAGTTGCACTTCATATGCATAAAAGGTCTGGGGGTATGTACTACAAGGGATCATCTCAAAAATACAACTTAAGCTTATAAGTATTTATTGCAGTTGCACTTCATATGCATTAAAGGTATGGGGGTATGGGCTACAAGGGATCATCTCAAAGATACACCTTAAGCTTATAAGTATTTATTGCAGTTGCACTTCATATGCATTAAAGGTCTGGGGGTATGTACTACAAGGGGTCATCTCAAAAATACAACTTAAGCTTATATGTATTTATTGCAGTTGCACTTCATATGCATAAAAGGTCTGGGGGTATGTACTACAAGGGATCATCTCAAAAATACAACTTAAGCTTATAAGTATTTATTGCAGTTGCACTTCATATGCATTAAAGGTATGGGGGTATGGGCTACAAGGGATCATCTCAAAGATACACCTTAAGCTTATAAGTATTTATTGCAGTTGCACTTCATATGCATTAAAGGTCTGGGGGTATGTACTACAAGGGGTCATCTCACAAATACAACTTAAGCTTATAAGTATTTATTGCAGTTGCACTTCATATGCATTAAAGGTATGGGGGTATGTTCTACAAGGGATCATCTCAAAGATACAACTTAAGCTTATAAGTATTCAACTAGAAAGTCCTAATCCCATCACTACCACTACTTGAATCTGTTTCAAGATTGATGATTGCAGGGTCCATTTCCTCAATAAGATAGATCTTTTCTCTTACCCATATCTAAGTAAACTGAATACAACTGGATTTGAAATTATCCCTGAGAATATGTACATGTATATCACTACTGGCTAGAAAATTGCATGATTGCATTGCTTAAGAAAACCACAGTGGTCACTCAATGCATAATGATTATTTTCATTGGTTTATGATTTGACATTGGTTGTTCACTTAAATTAAGGATGCAGTACCGGGTTGATTTTCACCTCTGTTTGCGCAGCTTTGAGTAAAGCTAGCTCCCAAGAACGTCAGTTTCGCTTTTAGTCTTATTCAAAACTTATGGTTTATTTCGATAATGGTGTTTCCAGAAAAAAACTTTATTGCAAATATATTATCAAGCATAATTTATCCTTAAAACTTGTTCTGGAGACCAAATTAATAGATACGAAAACCAAGCTCCTGTCAGTTTGATTAGGTTTTGGTTACAGTTACCATGGCAACAGGACTCACAACTTTGAAAAATGGTGCATGGGGTAACAATAGATAAGACAGCAAAACATATATTGTTAACTGTAATCTTGTGTAACAAATTATATTCATTACATGACTGTTCATGTAGGAGGATTTTCATATTAGGATAGCATTCTGATAGATTTACATGTAAAATATTAGTACCGTGGGTACTGGGCTCACATGGTGTTGCTCAAAAGTGAAAATAAAAAAGACAGGTATAATTTTTTGCAGAAATTATTTCATACAACTACTCTTTACAAAGACGAGATTTCGAAGCAGGAGTCACAGGGTTTTTTTCTTTATTGATGTTGAACAAAATTATTTTAAATCGGGAATCAAATCTACAGAGGATTTAAAAAGTGTTGACAGAGGTTTAAAACTTGCCACTTTTTTGGACTGACTGAGAGACAGATGGACGAATCAATGTTAACTAAAATGGCTGAAAATAAAAAAACCTGATATAATATTTTGCCGATTTTTTGTAACAAAATTATTTCATACAACTACTCTTTACAGTGACATGGCTTTTTACAATGCAGGACAGCTGAAATTATTTGTAAAGCTAGAAAATGGGCCAAAAGTGAATTTCGCGAGACAAGAATGGTGACCATTTTGAAAATAGGCGAGCTTTTGAACCAAGAGTCATAAGAGAGTTTTTTGTATTGATAGAGAGATTTCGCACATACGTAAAATACAACTTATAATGTATACTTTTACTTATAAGAAAAGGTACAAGGTGTTTCATAATGTGGGCTTTTCGTCAGGAAAGATCTTCCCGGACTGTAATAAATAAAGGTCAAAGGGATGCCATTTGTACTTTCTTGAATTGTAGCATGTTTAGTTGATCCAAATGTTTTTGTCTAGAATAACATAGGCTCATATATAGTACATATGTTGTAGACCCATCTCTTCTCAAATTGACTTTTTGGAGATGCTCGTTATGAAACACCCTGTATGTCATTTGTTGAGCTACTGAATTGATCGTTTCTAGGAATTGCTAGAACCTACTGGTTTGATTGGTGTTTCAAATTGATGGTTAAAGTATTTGATTGGATACTGTTCCTACTCAGCCAATTAGTTTTAAAAAATGCTTGCGGTCAATTGTTCCACACACATGTAGGTAAAGCTTTATACGGAGATCCAACTGTATAAGTTTATCATCTACGTGTATATACAATTTTGTAAGTTCATTGAACTTATACTGATCATGAAAACTTTGAAATAATCAACTTGTTTATGTAACGACTCACTTTAAAGGATCATGACTCACTTTAAAGGGTCGTGTTTATAATACACTACAACTACTAGGACACGGAAGCAAGCATTTAATTATAATGTGCATAATCTACACGTGCAGATGACAGTGTATTCACAGTCTCTAGTTGATGGAGCTTTTCTATATCGGGAATTGTTATGTTCCATTAAGTACAATTTAAAATTGATTTTAGTAAATATAATAGTTCGACATGACCCTTTAAACTATACGTATACGTATAAGTTGTACTTTCACTTATGTGCGAAATCTCTCTGATGTTGAACAAAATTAACTTAAAACAGGAATCCTATCGACAGAGGGTTTAAGGCAAATGGTCCAAAAGTGGATTTTGCGAGACAGATGGACAAATCAATGTTAACTAAAATGGCTGAAAATAAAAAAAATGGATATAATTTTTTGCTGATTATTCGTAACAAAATTATTTCATACATCTACTCTTTACATCGACATGGATTTTTACAATGTAGGACACTTGAAATTATTTGTAAAGCTAGGAAATAGGTCAAAAGTGAATTTCGCGGGACAAAAATGGTGGCCATTTTGAAAATAGGCGAGCTTTTGAGCCAGGAGTCATAGGGGAAATTTCTGTATTGATGTTGAACAGAAATAACTTAAAACAGGAATCCTATCGACAGAGTTTTTAAAATGTGCCACTGTTGTTGACGGAAAAGTGGATTTCACAAGTCAGATGGACAAATCAATGTTAACTAAAATGGCTGAAAATAAAAAAATAGATATAATTTTTCGCTGATTTTTTGTAACAAAATTATTTCATATATCTACTCTTTACATTGACACAGATTTTTACAATGTAGGACACCTGAAATTATTTGTAAAGCTAGGAAATGGGTCAAAAGTGAATTTCGCAAGACAAAAATGGCGGCCATTTTGAAAATAGGCGAGCTTTTGAACCAGGGGTCATAGGGGAGTTTTCAGTATTGATGTTAAACAGAAATAACTTAAAACAGGAATCCTATCGACAGAGGTTTTAAAACGTGCCAGTCAAAAGTGAATTTCGAGAGACAAAAATGGCGGCCATTTTGAAAATAGGCGAGCTTTTGAACCAGGAGTCATAGGGGAGTTTTCTGTATTGATGTTGAACAGAAATAACTTAAAACAGGAATCCTATCGACAGAGGTTTTAAAACGTGCCACTATTGTTGATGGACAGACGGACGGACAAAAGCTCACCATGTGAGCTAAAAAGAACATTTTGGGTTGGTAAGAGAAATTTTTTATCTTGTAATAACCAGTCGCTCAATCCTCTTCATATCGCACATGGATAATGATAACATCATAGTGATACAGTATAAAAAATATGACTAAAATCTAATGTCTGGAACTTAAGTTATGCTGACCCAGTAGCATCCTGCATCACCCACTGAAATATTTTCAGATGGAAAAATTTAATAGATTGTGCCATGTTAAATTTACATTGGAATTTTGTTTTCTAGCTTTGAAAATTAAATCAACTAAAGAAAAAATTATTGAATCACAAATTTATTTTGGACAGAGGCATTCCGTTTGCAAGATATTGCTGTTTTGTGCATAAAATTTATTGCAAATTATAGCAAAAAATGCTCATTCCTAATGCATTGACATAAACATTAGAGAAGCAAATACTACTGAAACATATGTTTTAACTTAACACTATAAGTCCCCCGCACTAGTCAGTTTGAACATTATGAGACATAAACAGGTAGTAATACAGTGTTGCCTCATTTTAGCAAAACTGAATAGGTTAATTATTATATCATTGTATTATGACATGCATTTCAATTGAAAGCTGTGTAAAACATACTGCATGTATTGCAGGTGTCTCAAAATGTATCTACAATCAACCAATTACAAACATACATCCAAATGTTAAGGAAACAATATCCAGACATAACACTAAAGCTTGACCAACTCAAGAAAAGAGAACTTGACATAACCAAGTCACTTAAAGAAATCCCATCAATAAACAAAAATTTACAAAAGAATCCAGGGGAGGTATCTGAAGAGGAATGGCGAAGTAATAGACAAACACATGTGCAGCTGCTGAGGGAACTTGGTAATCTCCATAAAGAGATTGGTGAAGTAGAAATGAACCCAATGGAATATGTGAAAGCTGTTAGCATCTATGAAACTGGAATAGTTCAGTGTGGAGGTGAACTGAATGATGAGTTATCTAAATATGGAAAGAAAAAAAGATCTGCTCTCAAACTTTTCTTCAAGCATTGTCTTAAAACAGACATTCCAATTAAGTACTTGGAAGATGAGAAAAAGAATAAAAATGAACTTCAAGCAATACGAAGTAAATTAAAGAAAAAAATCTTAAAAAAGATCGACAGAAACGAGTCCTGTAACTGTTACGAATCTGGAATCTCAAAAGAAGAAAGGAAAGAACGCGAAGCAGAGAGAATAAAACAAATTGGAGAAATTTTTAAGTGGATCCTTCAAGAAATGAAAACATTCATATCAAGTTTGGTACAGCAGAGTTTGGATCTCCTCGATTTCCATAAGGATGACTTTGCCCTAATTGCGTTTGGGTCATTCTCAAGAAAAGAAACAACACCTTTCTCTGATGTAGAATTTGCTGTGGTGCAGAACTCAGATGATTTGGAAATGCAGCCTGAATACAAAGAAACCATAACCAAGATGGTTATGATCCTTCACCTCAAATTCCTAGCATTTGGCGAAACTGTCCTCCCAGCTATGTCTATAGATACATTAAATGAATCTGACCTTAATGACAAAACAAAGGACTGGTACCTTGATTTAAGAAGTTACGTAAATATAAAACAGGGAATCTCATTTGATGGACTGATGCCAAATGCCAACAAAACACCCTATTATGTCAGTCCTCAAAATAACAGTTTCCGACTGACAAACACAAAAGCTGCATTCATTGAAAACTATCGTGAAATGAAAGAAAATGATCTGGAAAAGGAATTATATTTCTTCAAAGGAGACTTTACAACACTATTTGGAGATGAATCTGTTGAAAAGGAATTGAAGAAAGGATTCAAAGAGAATGAAGCTCAAAGAAAAACAATTTTAAAGCTTATAAAAAAGCAGCTGCAAGAAGACTTTGTTAAGCACTCCTGTATAAAGAAATTGTATGATGGCAAGTATAAAAGGGACATAATAGAAAAAGCATCTCTTCATGTCAAGAAAGAGATATACCGCTTGCCAAGTGTTATAGTCAATAACCTACTTCATTTGTTAAACAGCAGTGAAGATTGCATATGGGACGTTAGGATGTTAGATGTTGTGGGGGATGACGCGCTTCACCACCTGAAGATGATACTATCCAATGCAACAGAACTGAGACTAAGATGTTACACAGAGAACAATGGACAAGTAGATGAGTCAAAGGGTCAATTATTACCAAGCTTCCTTGTCAAAGATGGCACTGATCCTGAAACCTTCAGTTCAGAGCTTATTCTGCGCTACTACCAAACTGCTATACCACTTGTTTACGCTATTGAAGTAGAAAATTCACAAGAAATAGTGGAACAGAGGATAGGACAGACATCACTATATGATCCATCTGATCTCAACAATGCGATCGCCTATATACTGATGAAAAATCAAGAAAAGGCAAAGGAACACTTGAAAAAAGCAAATGAAACATACATAACCTCCGAGCCAATGCAATTGATATTGCACATTCTGTGCAATATATACATCAAAGATGAAGGTATCAGCAAGCCCTTTTTGGATAATTTGAAGAACAGAGTGCTTGACAGTAAGAACATAGACGCTATGAATACATTTGGATATGCCCTCCAAAAGACTGGTGACAATAAAGAAGCAATTAAGGTTCTAGAAAAGAGTGTTGATGAATCACCAAACGACGTTACTACGTTAACACTTTTGCTGTTAGCATATAAAAAGGAAGGGATGACAGCAGAATATGAAAATCTTCTAAGGACTCACCCAGCATTGGAGGAGGTGAGCACACTAATTTATATTGGCATCAATTGAATTTAGGTTCTTCAAGTAAATTACAGAAATACACTGAATATGCATACTGTGCCGAGTAACAATTCGAATTGGCAATTTAATTTGATCTGCCAAATTATTGAAATTAAGCGCTTGCCAAATTAAAGGCAAATACAGTAAGTTTAATATCTTTTTAAGTTTTAAACTCATCTTTAGCTGTCCTCTCTGTATGTCGTCTCACACTGATAAAAATTAAATTTCAATTACCAAATACAAATATCATACTTCTAAGTTTATAACTAGAAACGCAATACTGAGTACCCGATTTAGATTTAGATTTCAGGTAAGGTATACTGTTTTAAGTGTCAAAAATTAAACTTTAATTCGAACAAATCCTTCTATTGGAAACCTAAACACTATATGTGATTATTATTTCAGATTGACAGACTTAGGAATAACCTTGAAGAAACAAAGAAATTACTGGAAGTTGCCAATGAAAAGGTTAATAATATAGGCATTACACGTTAAAAAATGAATAAAATAAATAAAAACATTAAAAGTCTATTTTTAAATGTAGCCTACTTTTTTAATTTTTTTTAAATGTACCTTTCAGCATGCAGTATCAAGCTCTAAATACAGTTAAAGGGCTGCCAAAAAGTTTGCTTTAAGCATAGCTTTCTAATATAGTACAATGTATCGACATGACAATGGGTTTATGTTATTTCTCTCAAAAAATTTATGAAATAAATGCATGACATATGAAGCATTTTTTCCAGGTTCAAAAGAAGGCATCAAACATTGATGATCTTACACAGCAACTATCAAGGTCCCGACAGATGCTGGAAGACAAAAAATTAGAGGTTTAAACTTAATATTTCTACTCATTTCATTGCAATGTTAGCCCATCACTCTAATTTGAATGGTACGTCATCCACCACATTATACTTATCAGTTACTTTATGGGCATAAAAAACTGAAGGATTTAGAAGAAAAATCTGAGGCAAAGGTATGGAATATTTGACAATGACATTTCTTCTATTTAAGCAATTTCTTAAACTCTACATGATGAGCTATTGATAGTTAATAACAGTCTGACAGAAGTAAACGAAAGAATAGAAGATTAGAGGGAGGAGTATTTAGCAAAATGTTCGAAAATATATAGGAAGTCTTATGCTTTTAAATATTGTAGTTTGAGCCTTAATCCACACAAGTTTGGTTTTTACAATATTTCAAATCATTATTTAAGGAATAAAGACCGAGATTTTATGATTTATGGCGTAATATATGACTGAAAATTTTATTCTGGTCATTGTTAAAATACCGAAATCGCGTAGCGATTGAGGTCTTTGGCAATGGCCAGAATAAATTTTGAGGTCATATATTTGACATAAATCATAAAATCGAGGTCTTTGTTACAATTCTAATATGATAAAACAGACAAGAAACATGATTTTTTGCATCTATGAATTTTATTGGTCATACATACTCCAATATAGACCAGTAAATCAATTGTTTTAGCTAGTGTGACGTCATGTATCATATTAGAATCCATTGTAGGCTCTGGATCATTCTGCTGAGAAGAAAAATCTACAGAGTGAGCTGTTAATTGCTAATAGTAACTTGAAAGAAGAAAAGTTGAGATCAGAGGAAAAGGTATATTCATACAAAATGCTTTAGAATAGATTCATTAATTTAAATGTTACAGATTGAGCCTGATCACATGATTGTAGTTTGTACAATTATTTCTTTAACAAGAACACAAATGTGTACAACATGTCCCCACCAATGGGTGATCCTATATACTGCAAATTTTTCATCCTGAATGCCTAACACTAATCAGTTGAAAAGTCAACAGGTGAATAATACCCTGACAGAAGAAAAGCAAAGATCAGAGGCAGAGGCATTCAATGAAATGTTCTAAATAGTTTCTATCTACATGATCCACATGAGCTCCAACACAATGCATTCATATGATTTCTACAATATTTCAAATCATTCTTTAATTGCAAAGATCAGAGGCAGAGGTATTCAATGAAATGTTCTAGAGTAGTTTCCATCTAAATGATCAATTTGAGCTCCAATACAATGCACTCATATGATTTCTACAATATTTCAAATCATTCTTTAATTGCAGGCTCCGGATCATTCCTCCCAGGTGAAAACTCTACAAGAAGAGCTGTTAACAGCAAATAATAACCTGACAGAAGTAAAGCAAAGATCAGAGGCAGAGGTATGCAATGAAATGTTCTAGAATAGTTTCAATCTAAATGATCCATTTGAGCTCCAACACAATGCATTCATATGATTTCTATAATATTTCAAATCATTCTTTAATTGCAGGCTCTGGATCTTTCCTCCAAGGTGAAAACTCTACATGAAAAGCTGTTAACAGCAAATAATAACCTGACAGAGGAAAAGCAAAGATCAGAGACAGAGGTATTTAATGAAATATATAATGATTTACATCAAAATGATCTATTTGGGCTCCAACACAATGCATTCATATGATTTCTACAATATTTCAAATCATTCTTTAATTTCAGGCTCTGGATCTTTCATCCCGGGTGAAAACTCTACAGGAAGAGCTGTTAAATGCAAATAATAACCTGACTGAAGTAAAGCAAAGATCAGAGGCAGAGGTATGCAATGAAATGTTCTAGAATAGTTTTCATCTAAATAATCCATTTGAGCTCCAACACAATGCATTCATATGATTTCTACAATATTTCAAATTATTCTTTAATTGCAGGCTCTTGATCTTTCCTCCCAGGTGAGAACTCTACATGAAAAGCTGCTAACAGCAAATAATAACCTGACAGAGGAAAAGCAAAGATCAGAGACAGAGGTATTTAATGAAATATATAATGATTTACATCAAAATGATCTATTTGGGCTCCAACACAATGCATTCATATGATTTCTACAATATTTCAAATCATTCTTTAATTTCAGGCTCTGGATCTTTCCTCCCAGGTGAAAACTCTGCAAGATGAGCTGTTAACAGCAAATAATAACCTGACAGAAGAAAAGCAAAGATCAGAGGCAGAGGTATTTAATGAAATGTTCTAGAATAGTTTCCATCTAAATGATCAATTTGAGCTCCAACATGATGCATTCATATGATTTCTACAATATTTCCCATCATTCTTTAATTGCAGGCTCTTGATCATTCCTCCAAGATGAAAACTCTGCAAGATGAGCTATTAACAGCAAATAATAACCTGACAAAAGAAAAGCAAAGATCAGAGGCAGAGGTATTTGATGAAATGTTCTAGAGTAGTTTCGATCTAAATGATCCATTTGGGCTCCAATACAATGCATTCATATGATTTCTACAATATTTCAAATCATTCTTTAATTGCAGGCTCTAGATCTTTCCTCGCAAGTGAAAACTCTACAGGAAGAGCTGTTAACAGCTAATAATAACTTGAAAGAAGAAAATCAAAGATCAGAGGCAGAGGTATTCAATGAAATGTTCTAGAATAGTTTCTATCGATATGATCAATTTTATCTCCAACACAATGCATTCATATGATTTCTACAATATTTCAAATCATTCTTTAATTGCAGGCTCTTGATCATTCCTCCAAGATGAAAACTCTACAGGAAGAGCTATTAACAGCAAATAATAACCTGACAGAAGAAAAGCAAAGATCAGAGGCAGAGGTATTCGATGAAATGTTCTAGAGTAGTTTCCATCTAAATGATCAATTTGAGCTCCAACACAATGCATTCATATGATTTCTAAAATATTTCAAATCATTCTTTAATTGCAGGCTCTGGATCTTTCCTCCCAGGTGAAAACTCTACAGGAAGAGCTGTTAACAGCAAATAATAACCTGACAGAAGAAAAGCAAAGATCAGAGACAGGGGTATTTAACGAAATATATAATGCTTTACATCTAAATGATCTATTTGGGCTTCAACACTGTGCATTCATATGATTTCTTCAATATTTCAAATCATTCTTTTTCTTTAATTGCAGGCTCTTGATCTTTCCTCCCAGGTGAAAACTTTACAGGAAGAGCTGTTAACAGCAAATAATAACCTGACAGAAGAAAAGCAAAGATCAGAGGCAGAGGTATTCAATGAAATGTTCTAGAATAGTTTCTATCTACATGATCCATTTGAGCTCCAATACAATGCATTCATAGGATTTCTACAATATTTCCAATCATTCTTACATTGCAGGCTCTTGATCATTCCTCCAAGATGAAAACTCTGCAAGATGAGCTGTTAACAGCAAATAATAACCTGACAGAAGAAAAGCAAAGATCAGAGACAGAGGTATTTAATGAAATATACAATGGTTTCCATCTAAATGATCCACACGAGCTCCAACACTATGCATTCATATGATTTCTACAATATTTCAAATCATTCTTTAATTGCAGGCTCTGGATCTTTCCTACCAGGTGAAAACTCTACAAGAAGAGCTGTTAACAGCAAATAATAACCTGACAGAAGAAAAGCACAGATCAGAGACAGAGGTATTTAATGAAATGTTCTAGAATAGTTTCCATCTAAATGATCCATTTGAGCTCCAACACCATGCATTCATATGATTTCTACAATATTTCCAATCATTCTTTAATTGCAGGCTCTTGATCATTCCTCCAAGATTAGAACTCTGCAAGATGACATGTTAACAGCAAATAATAGCCTGACAGAAGAAAAGCAAAGATCAGAGGCAGAGGTATCTAATGAAATGTTCTAGAATAGTTTCTATCGACATGATCAATTTGAGCTCCAACACAATCCATTCATATGATTTTTACAATATTTCCAATCATTCTTTAATTGCAGGCTCTGGATCTTTCCTCCCAGGTGAAAACTCTACAGGAAGAGCTGTTAACAGCAAATAATAACTTGACAGAAGAAAAGCAAAGATCAGAGACAGAGGTATTTAATGGAATGTTCTAGAATAATTTCTATCAATATATAATGACTTACATCTAAATGATCTATTTGGGCTCCAACACTGTGCATTTATATGATTTCTACAATATTTCAAATCATTCTTTAATTACAGGCACTGGATCTTTCCTCCAAGATGAAAACTCTACAGGAAGAGCTGTTAACAGCAAATAATAACTTGACAGAAGAAAAGCAAAGATCAGAGGCAGAGGTATTCAATGAAATGTTCTAGAGTAGTTTCCATCTAAATGATCCATTTGAGCTCCAATACAATGCATTCATATGATTTCTACAATATTTCAAATCATTCTTTAATTGCAGGCTCTGGATCTTTTCTCCCAGGTGAAAACTCTACAGGAAGAGCTGTTAACAGCAAATAATAACTTGACAGAAGAAAAGCAAAGATCAGAGGCAGAGGTATTCGATGAAATGTTCTAGAGTAGTTTCTATCGACATGATCAATTTGAGCTCCAATACAATGCATTCATATGATTTCTACAATATTTCAAATCATTCTTTAATTGCAGGCACTGGATCTTTCCTCTAAAGTGAAAACTCTACAGGAAGAGCTGTTAACAGCAAATAATAACCTGACTGAAGTAAAGCAAAGATCAGAGGCAGAGGTATTTAATGGAATGTTCTAGTATAGTTTTGACATGATCCATTTGGGCTCCAACACAATGCATTCATATGATTTCTACAATATTTCAAATCATTCTTTAATTGCAGGCACTGGATCTTTCCTCCAAGATGAAAACTCTACAGAAAGAGCTGTTAACAGCAACTAATAACCTGACAGAAGAAAAGCAAAGATCAGAGACAGAGGTATTTAATGAAATATACAATGGCTTCCATCTAAATGATCTATTTGGGCTCCAACACTGTGCATTCATATGATTTCTACAATATTTCAAATCATTCTTTAATTGCAGGCTCTAGATCATTCCTCCAAGATGAAAACTCTACAGGAAGAGCTGTTAACAGCAACTAATAACTTGACAGAAGTAAAGCATAGAACAGAGGCAGAGGTATTTAATGAAATGTTCTAGAATAGTTTCTATCTACATGATCCATTTGAACTCAAACACAATGCATTCATATTATTTCTACAATATTTCAAATCATTCTTTAATTGCAGGCTCTGGATCTTTCCTCCCAGGTGAGAACTCTACAGGAAGAGCTGTTAACAGCAAAGAATAACCTGACAGAAGAAAAGCAAAGATCAGAGACAGAGGTATTTAATGAAATGTTCTAGAGTAGTTTCCATCTAAATGATCAATTTGAGCTCCAACACAATGCATTCATATGATTTCTACAAAATATCAAATCATTCTTTAATTGCAGGCTCTGGATCTTTCCTCCCAGGTGAAAACTCTACAGGAAGAGCTGTTAACAGCAAATAATAACCTGACTGAAGTAAAGCAAAGATCAGAGACAGAGGTATTTAATGAAATATATAATGATTTACATCAAAATGATCTATTTGGGCTCCAACACAATGCATTCATATGATTTCTACAATATTTCAAATCATTCTTTAATTACAGGCTCTTGATCTTTCCTCCCAGGTGAAAACTCTGCAAGATGAGCTGTTAACAGCAACTAATAACCTGACAGAAGAAAAGCAAAGATCAGAGGCAGAGGTGTTCAATGAAAAGTTCTAGAATAGTTTCTATCCACATGATCAATTTGAGCTCCAACACAATGCATTCATATGATTTCTACAATATTTCCAATCATTCTTTCATTGCAGGCTCTGGATCATTCCTCCAAGATGAAAACTCTACAGGATGAGCTGTTTACAGTAAATAATAACTGACAGACGTCAAAAAGAGATCAGAGGCAGAGTTATTTAATAAAATGTTAAAGAATAGTTTCTATCTTGCATATAAATGTTGTGTTTCAGCCTCAACACTATGAATATTTCCTGAAATATTTCAAAATGTTCTTTAATTGCAGGCTCTCGATCATTCCTCGAAGATGAAAACTCGACAGGAAGAGCTGTTAGCAGCAAATAATAACCTGACAGAAGAAAGGCAAAGATCAGAGTTAGAGGTATTAAATATAATGTTTTAGAATAGTTTCTGTCTTGCATATAAATGTTTGTGTTTCAGCCTCAACATATATGAATGATTTCTGAAATATTTCAAATCGTTCTTTAATTGCAGGCTCTTGATCATTCCTCCAAGATGAAAACTCTGCAAGATGAGCTGACAGAATTAAAGCAAAAATCAGAGGCAGAGGTATTTTATGAAATGTTTACAATATCTTTTGTATTTAGATGTGCCATTTGAGCCTCATTCAATTCACATTGTCACAACAGTACTTCAAACATTCTTTATTGGTATGCTCTTGATCATTACTCTAAGGCGAAAACTAAGGTGATAAGCTGTTAATGGCAAATAATAACCTAAAAAATGTAGAAAAATATCAACAAATGCAAAAGGAGGAGGGGAAAGTATTGCAATAGATTTTGGACGGTCATATTATGCCTGGTTCTTGGTTCTTGGCACCGTGTAATACGATAGAATAATAATATTGTTCCACTGATTCATAATATTCAGTTATAAGTTATTTTATTTTTTCTCAAGATCTGGATGGTGAATTTTCATAATAAATATAAATACTTTTTTAAACACTTTTGTATTCTCATAGAATAATCACAATTTTTGACGAAAATCTGAATTATGCAATTTTTTATGAAATAAAAAAAAATTATGAGATAAAAAAGAATTTCCCATTGAGACCAATGTAAAATTAAAACATTTTTTTAGAAATAACTAAATGGTCAATCTTTCTAATTTTCACATGTTTTATCATTATACAGTAGCTTTCACCTTGATTTTTTTCAAGAAAATCTGACTCTTAGAAATAAATCAGTCAACATTGAAGCTCTACCTTAATCATTATCTTATATAATGTTTTTACATTTAAAACATATTTTTACAGTCGTATATGTTATACATAAAATATTGTAAAATTGACACTAAAATGTCAGTCATTTTTAAACCAGCAACTTATAAAATGTTAAGGCAAATCTATCAATGGGTATTGCTGCTATTGCCCATAAAGATGAATGGATGATAGATGGACAATTGAATGAACTGATCAATGAATGCCTTCCATATATCATATCTCTACATTGAAATATGATCAGTTTGATAATAAGTATTTTATCAAAGGACCTAGACCTTTCATTTAATGTGAAATCCCTCTAAAATGAGCTACTATTAGAAAATAATAACTGAATGGTCTATCTATTCCTTGCATTTATTCATCACAGAAGTTTAATTTATAAAATGTTTTCTGGATATTCCCTTAGACCATAAGGGGCCAGGTCAACATTTCAATGTCCATCAAAAAACATAATCAATTATGTTAAGGGGAGGGTGTAAAATGGAATTAAAAAATTAGGTGACAGACATTGATTTTTAGTTTCCTGGAGTTTCGTCTTCTGAAATGGTATGATCATTAAATACCAGTATACTATTAGATATGTAAGAGAAATTGATATGTAGCAGATATTGTATGCTTAGGTTGTACTTAATATTACACTGAATGCAAATCAACATTTTGACTTGACTCACAATGGGAGTGAATAAACATTTTGACTTTCGTTAGATGAGGAAGGGGGGGGGGGTTAAGATTTTACAAAAATTAATTACATTTTTTTGATGGAAACTGAAATATTGACCCGGCCCCTAAATGATATATCATTAGAATCATAACATATTCATTTCATCATAGTGATACGATCTCCCCAGAATTGAAGCAAGTTGGCACTGAACCTACTTGAGATTTAAAAAAATTAGCTTGCAATCATCTAATAATAAATTTGGCTCTCCACAGAACAAGGTAATCAATCATTTGATTTCAGGTTCAATGACATGTATTGCAAAAATAATAGTTTTTCATCAAACAGATATACATTATAGAAAAATGCTACATCAAGTTTTCATCCCTTGATTTTATATTGCAGGTACAGAAACTTCAAAATGATCTAGCTCAATCTCAAGAATTAGTAAATACATTACAGCAGCCAGCAAAGGTAAAGATGTAGTTTAATATATGTGGGTAACACAAAAAGTGTTTTCATTATTGAAATAGTTCAGTATACATAAATTAGCATGGACTTCAAAGAATTCGAAATTAGACAATGGTTTTTTGACACCTCGTAAAAATAAATATAAATCGTAAAACAGATCAATGTAATGTAAACATGTCTTAGAGAAATAAATAAAAATAAATAGAAATTGTGAAACACATAAATGTAATCAAAACATGTCTTACCAATCTAAAATCTGAATTTTTGTGATATCACATCTGGAATCAAATTGTTTCAGTTTGGAATATTCTATTTGAGTACTCAGTAAATAACATGTGCAGAGATTTTGCAACTTTCTCAGAACCATGAATGACCTTCTTTCTTAAATGCATTATAAACTCTTGGTTTAATTTCATATTAACCTATTTCCAATGTTCCACATCATGGAACATACAAAATATGCCCTGTGTGTCATACAATACTATTGTACTTGAAAAGAGAATTTTGACTCAAATTGTGCAGTCTTTTAGAATGTATCCATCTTATGTAGATTACATCCAGTTTGTAGATCCAAATTAAAACAGATTTTCTAGATTAATAGTGTCAAAACGGGGTCAACCCAGTTGTCCGAAACCCAATTCTCCGAAACCCAGTTATCCGAAAAGTACAGCTTACAGCTCTATGAACGAGCACTCTTTCATTGGTGAAGGGTGCATTTGAGAGTAAATTTCATCAACTGAACGATTCCTTTATGGGCTGGTATTTAATAAAACTGTCAAAAGATGAAAGTACAAATGCATATACAGGAGATATAGATGTTCAAACAAACAAAGTAAAATTGTGTTATTCTCATTGCAAAGTGGTGTTTACATAACATACATAGGGGTCTACAATTTTTAAACCAATTTTCTTTATGGCCCATAGGCCTTTTTTGAGAGGGAACAACATTTTTCCAATGGGTGATGGGCGTTCATAAAAGGGAAAATAGCTTTCCCAAGCCAGTGGGCATTTATTTAGTAAAGTTGATGTGTACATCTTTTGAAACCAAAACGTATTCTTCACTTACGTACTCTGTTCGAGAAATAGAGATTAAGTTCAAAAGGATAAAGTGATGGCGACAGCCTGTCTTCATTTCCAGTTGATCCCAATTGATAAAGTTTAGAATCTTTTGTTCTTTTACGATTTGATGAGAGACAGAGACTAAGAAATTAAATGCAACTAAATATTTTGACAATGTAATATGTATACTGTTTTATTTTAAGTTCTATGCGTTAAATTATTTTATCTGTTTCAAAATGTTTCATTTTATTTTGCCCATATAAAAGATATTGAAGAAGATAGATAAACCGTTCCGTAATATATACATGTATTGTGTTTTGATTTAACCTTTTTAAGAATCTCAATGTAAAATAAATCCCCCGTTCCTGCCATTCTGGTAACGCCATGCAATGGATGCAATTCAAAGTGAGGGATCTATGAACATCAGAATGCGTCCATGCCATTAATTTGGCCAAATACATGGCATGGAACTGGCCTAAGCTTAAGTACGTCCCCCCTTTCTCTGTAAATTATGACTTTATTTTTCGGAGTCATGGGTTTCGGACAACTGGATTTCAGACAACTGGGGTGTACCTGTCAAAACACATGGGCCATCCTTTCTTTGGCAAACCAAAGTTCAGTTTTTGAAGTACAATAAATAAATAAATAAAGCTAACAATAAAAATGTACTGTACAATAAGTGAATGACACATTTTCATTAAAAAAATATCATAGCAAGCAATTTCTACATTAAATTTTTTATGATAGTTCTAAATAGAATTTCTAATCATACCCACAGTATCCAAGTACATATTGAGCAACATGCAGATCCTATAAAACTGCAAGCAAAATGATCTATTATAACTTGGAATTTCACTCAATTGTCACATTAACTGAAAAATGAAATAATAAACAAAATTTGCGTAATGTTGTCAGCTTCAAAATGCTTTTTATTTTAACATTCTAGCTCAAGTATTTAGAAAGTTATAGGCGTTTTAAGATTTGACTTGAAGCCAACTTCTACACTAATAATGGGAGAGTCAAAGCACATTTGCCCTTACAAAAATCACTACATTTAATAATTATTAATCTTTACTAATGCCTGATTAAGCATAATCTTGAGATTAAATGTAATTCAGATGTAAAATCCAAAATTAAGTTTTGAGCTCATTTGCAATTATTTACTCAATACTCCATCACTATAAAAAATCAAATTTTCGTTTTTTCAGTATTTTTTGCAAGGGAATGTATTTTTAATAAGATAAACAGGTGGCCAATGTCTGCAAAAATCTAAATATAGAAAGCAATATTATCCTAGTTTGATTGACAGCAATCCCTGGTTGGACCAGCTTATTTTTTAGTAAGGGTTGTCAGCTAAAAAAATCAACACAGATTCAATACAACAAAATGTAAACAAAACTTTGTTTTCATCCCTTTTCCTAAAATTATGATTTTGCCGCCAAAATTTGCTATCAAACAACTTTTTCAACTCATCATTACGTCTGCACATTCCATTCAGTAACACATAACATTATTTTGTGCTGCTATAACCAATATCAGGTAATATAAAACATAATTATTTAATTGTATTTGTTTATTTGCATTTGCACTTAAACATGTACTATAATTCATTATAAAATGTAATTAATACAAATGCATAATAGTCTAAATGTAAAAACTTATGTAAACTGCAAATCTTTATCCTTCTAATAACTTATCAGATTATCTGCAATTCAAATTCCTACAAAATTAGTCTAGAAAATTCAAACAAAACTCATTTATAATAATAATATAATATTTGTTTCGATAAAATCAAATTATTATTTTGAACTTAAAATAATGATGCTAACTTATAAATTAATGTTTTGATTTGATGTGATTGCAGGTCAGAAAGCTTAGGGAATTGGAACTCTGTGAGCCAAGAGTGGTGAAGAAGAATCTACGATCAGATGGGATATTCGATCTAACTCTCATTCCCAATGGCAATTTTGCAGTAACAAGTTTCTCTTCAACTACAAAGATATATAATAGAATGAACAACCTTGTGAAAGATCTTGGAAAGAACTTCTCACACGTCACACTAGCTTCTAATGGCCATCTAGCATTGACAAACTACAACAACATCATAAGTGTCTACAGTGTAGACGGGACCCACAAACGGGACATCACCTGCAGAGGACCTGAAGCTGAACTAAAGCTATGGGGTATAACATCAACCCCTGCAGGTGAGCTACTGGTGTGTGATATCACCACCAAGACAGTGTACCGTGTGGATCCATCCACTGGAGACACAACACCGCTCTCCAAGCCTGGTACATTCCAGGGCCCTCACTATGTGGCATCAACCACTGATGTCATCATAGTCAGTGACTTTCAGGTTGATTGTATCAAAGGCTTGGACAAAGATGGCCATGAAGTGTTGTCATATGGGAAGCGTGGCAGTGGTCAGGGAGAGTTCAAGGAACCCTGTGGTGTCTGCATTGATAGTTGCAATCACATCATTGTTGCAGACACTGACAACGACAGGGTACATCTCCTGACCCCTGGGGGTGAATTTGTGCGCTTCCTGCTGACCAAGGAAGATGGTGTGAGAGGCCCTAACTCTGTTGCCATCAACCAGGAGGGGCAGCTGGTGGTGGGAGACAGGGATGGCAACATCTTCACTGTCTCATACAGGAAGTGAGGTAAATAGAAAACAAAACATTAAAACAATTAGTAAATATCATCTAATACTGCATTATTACATGAATATAATGCTTTAAAATACATTAATTTATGATGATAAATGATTTTAAATTGAAACAAATGATCAAATATGTTAAATTATTGCTGAAATAGAAAATAATCTAGTAGAACTGCAGATTGTAAACAATAGAAGTAAACAATTATAGTAAAATAAACTGTTTCTATCAAATTCTGCTATGCTGATGAACATTTTTGAGGAATTAAAGTATTTTCTTCATTTCTTCTCACTAAAGGAAACTTATAAAACTATAATTGTTCTTTAAAATTGTAGATAATAATGAAATAAATTACATCTAATTGTCAAAATTATGTTTCAGCCCAGCATCCTGATACAAGTGAGAAACAACAACACTGACTATTACAACACTGATATTACAACAATGACAATTACAACAACAACTCAAAGACAAACAATACAGTGACAATTACAACACTGATACTACAACAACACTGACAATTACAACAACAACAACTCAAAGACAAACAATACAATGACGATAACAACACCAACAAATATTACAACAATGCCAAGAACTACAACACTGAGCTATAAAACAACAATGCGAAAGCAATTATGAACCAAAATGATTATTATATTTGCTGAAAATTGAAGACTGACTTCATAAAAGTTGATTTGAATTCATTAAAATGACTAAAAAGATACAAATGGATATAATGATAACACTTGGATATATTCTAGGATAATTAAAATCATAATTGTAAGTAAATTGTTCTAAAACTTACTTTCAAACTAAATTTTGAATTAGTGTCCAAAATGTATCTTTTCACATGAGATTAATTATGATTTTATCCCTTTTTATATTAATTGATCCAAACAGAAAGCTAGAAAGCATACATATTATCAATATTCAGAAGGTAATTTCAGTATTCCAAATCAAATAAGTTCAAAATTAATTTGCAAAAAAATCTGATAAAACCCTAGAATTTAAGAATAATTGGAAACTGACTAATTTAGAAACGCTATTAACTTGCAATAATCGCTCTCTCTCATAGACTATTTTCATCCTCTGTTTAAATAGGAAAATGAGTAGAGTGATTTGATGCAAGATTATAACAACAAATGAAGTCATTTAAAGTATAATGCAACTTATGTGTGCAAATGGTTTAAAAATTTAATAAAAACCATGAACAGAATGAATGCATTTCTATAGAATGCTATTATCATCATGTTATAGACAGCCTCTGCCTTTATCTTATTTGCATTGAACCAAACATTTCTCAAAAGATCGAGAAATGATCTACCTGTCAAATAAGCAGACATAACACTGGCATCTATGTATATGTAATGTGTAAAACTTTGCCAGTTTGCCAATAGACTTAAGATGGTAGAAGAAATAAGCTTGATTTACATCATTAAAAATTCAATCTTAGTGATATCATATTTGAAATCTACATGTAAAATCACATCTGTATATGTGGTTTTAAAAAGTGTTAATCAGCTTTGAAAATTTAATTTTCTTTGAAAATGTGAGTTCTAGGTCAGGGAGATTCCCCATAGACCCCAAGTTGTAAAATCACAAAAAGTGAAATATCTTATTGGAAAGCTATTTTCTTTCACTGGACATATTTTAATTTGTATAACTATCAGAAACATATGGGTAATATGAAAACTGAACCAGTAAAACTGATGAATATTCAAGTTTAAGGGAATTTTCTGATACCCTGCCAATTAGACACCTGGTGGTTAATCTGGTAACTACCTATTGACCTACTCGCATCTGAGTAACTGAAACTGGATAATAAAACTGTAAACCAAGGCACCTAAGAATATGCAACAATTGTAAATACATGTAGTTAAAAATATAGAAAATTGTTATTTACATGAAACTAAGGGACCTTTTATGCTCCCCAAAACTGGTATGTCTTTTTTATTCATACTTATACTGGTTATATGTGAATAGATTTCTTAGAGGAATACCTGTTCAAAATACTGCTTTTAAAAGCTGTTACAGAACTCCTTATATGACCCTGATTTATCAGTTAAACAACCAATAAAAATAATATAGCCGACAATATTGCCCAAGCATGAATTGCTATTATTGAGGCTTGTATATATAAAGTGGCAACAAAGAACACAATTACAAAGAGTTGGGTGTAAAATGTTGGGAAAAATTGAAAGTGTAGGAAAATAGGAATAACAAGGAGTGATAAGAACAAGTAATGTTTAAATGTAAAGCATTATAAGCAACTCAGCTCATCTCTAAAGTCTTTGTTGCCCCTTTATAAGACAATATATGTATTTTATCATGTTACAGACAGAACTCTTTACATGACCCTGATTTATCAGTTAAACAACCAATAAAAATAATATAGCTGACAATATTGCCCAAGCATGAATTGCTATTGTTGAGGCTTGTATATATAAAGTGGCAACAAAGAACACAATTACAAAGAGTTGGGTGTAAAATGTTGGGAAAAATTGAAAGTGTTGGGAATAATAAGAATGATAAGTAATGTTTAAAAGTAAAGTAAGCAACTCAACTCATCTCTATAGTCTTTGTTGCCCCTTTAAAGGTACAACAGGTATTTTATCATGTATTCCTTTCTAAAAAGGTGACCAAAATGGGTCTATAAATCATTGCACTGAGAAAAAAGGTTTAGCATTAGCTTTATCAAGTGATAGAGCATCTGCTTGAATAGCCTAGGTAGCTGACAAATCTGCCAGTGTCCAGGATGGAATACATAAAGTGGCAGCAAGGAACAGAATGTACAGATCTTAGTGTAAAATATAGAAAGTAATCTTGAAACAAAAAATAGGAATGACAAGAAATGAGACATTGTGTGCAAAAATATTGTACCCAAACAGGAAGTCTCACTCATTCCTATAGTCTTTGTTGCCCCTTTAAGGCACTTCATGTATTTTATCATGTATTCCTTTCTGAAAAGGTGACCAAAATAGGTCTATAAATCTATGCAGATAGTAAACACTTAAAACAGTTCAGCATTAGCTTCATCAAGTAGACAGAGTATCACCCTGAATCTTATAATAGCTGACAATATTACATGGGCACAATTTGCCATTGTCAAGGTTGGAATACATAAAGTGGCAGCAAAGAACAGAGTGTACAAAATGGGATATTGTTAGCAGGAAATAATGTAGTACTATAAGTTACTCTCATCCCATATCTATAGTCTTTTGTTGCCCCTTTAAGACACTACATATTTCATCTTGTATTCCTTCCTATAACATTTACTAAAATAGAATGAATAATGTCCAAAAATATAATGTAGCATATTGTCTTAAATTACTGGGAAAACCCTAGCTGACTCTTGGATTTGAAGAATATGTTTCTCAAAAGATTGAGAGATGATCTATCTCCAATAGGCAACTTGAAAACAATATAAAACAGGTGTCTCGATGTAAATTGCTTCATCAATTTGCAAACAGAAACCAGAAGTTAAAAATCTAGTCCAAGGCATTTAAGAATATGCAACCATTGTAAATAGTTAAAAATATATATGGTAAATATTGCTGTATATACAGGGTGTCCAAAAAAAACAGGACCGTAAGAAAGTTGAATAACTCGGTCAATTTTGGATATTTTGCCTTGAAATTCCAGAATTATTTAGTCAATTCAATGTGAATTTTGCTGTGAAAGTTTGATAATAATCTACGAATTGAGTCAAAAACTACAGCTCCTTACAAAACATGCCCCAAATGTGCAAATCTCATCTCTATGCACAATTCAATCTGGCGAACAAAGCTGTTGATGATCCTCCTACACACATGTCTTTCTGAATGGACAAGTTTGTTCCAAGAACAATTGCTACTGGGGCTTAAATCCTCCTGATGAAGTGTTACAGCATCCATTGCATTCTGAACAATGCACTCTCTGGGTGACAATGAGGAAACGTGGATTCATCAGTCCCTTTTGGTTCGAAGGTGACTGGAGACTTGCTATCACCATGAACAAGGACCAGTAAGTTCTCACCAAGTTTTGGAGGTCACTAAGCACCAGAAGAGACATCTAAGGAGATAATTAAGCAGTGGTTTCAACAAGCCAATACCACCCCAACACTGCAAATGATATGCCGAAATGGTTTAGGCAATGCTTTGGTGGTCAGCTCATCAGTTGCAGAACGCAAACCATATGGGCAGCTCATTCGCCTGATCTAAATCCCCCAAATTTTTATCTTTGAGGATTTCTCAAAGCCAATGTGTATACTGACAGGCCCCTAACAATCTTAAGAGGGCAATAACTACCCCAATATTTACCATCCACATTAATGTGTATAGGTAAGGGTCATTAGCAACTTTGTTCGCAGGATTCGTTTGTGCATAGAGAGGAGAAGTGCCCACTTTGAGCATGTTTTGTAAAGGACTGTAGTTTTTGACACAATAAACAGTTTATCATCAAACTTTCAGAACAAAATTCACATTGAATGAACTAGATAATTTTTAAATTTCAAGGCAAAATATCCAAAATTGACTGAGTTATTCAACTTTCTTACAGTCCTGTTTTTTTTTGGACACCCTGTACATATATATTCTGTTCAGAGAAGAGAACAATTTCAAATTTCATGACAGACCAAATATCAGGTCTGTGGAAAAATTGAAATGTGTACAACCTGATAATTATATAGATTTTGCATTCTATTTTATTGAAAGGTTCTATTTTAAAATACTTTATATTTTACTTCATAAAATTGTATTAATATTGCAGTTCTCATAGTGAAAATGAAATCTATTTGTGAAAAATAAAATCCATTTTTATTCCAAAACAACATTTCTTTGTGTGAACATTATGAGTCAGTGGTTTGAATTAAAGTATAATAAACGCCAAGCCATTCAAACAAAACATTGGAAGCAGCTTAATGTCCTCTAAACCCAAGCTGAACAACAATGTAGTTTGAGTCATACAGTCTCTATATTTCTAATAGATAGGAAATTGATTTCTTCCAATATGGTAGGATAACCTTTTACATATATCTTATCGTGTCGATGTACAAGTTTGCATTTATAGTTCACTTACTCATTCTGCCTAACTTAAATTCACCTAGACCAAAACTAAAGTATTACTACCAGAGATGCAGACATCAGTTGCACATGCAATTTATACAGCATAATTTTAGAAGGTATCTAAAATCTAAAAATATCCAACATGTCATGATAATATATCTCCATCTTTTTTTGGAAAGAAAACAAATGTTATAATACTTACATAGAAGAATCTGAGACTTTGTGGAAGATTTTTCCTCAGTATCAAATCTCCAGTGTCCTTGTTTAACCAGAAATATTCCAATGCACTCCTTCCTGAGTTGTCATCCTTCACATCATAGCGTATGACATCCTGAAATGTTCAATTTGCTTTTGGTAAAATGGCAAGCTCTTAAACTAGAAACACATCCGTTATAGTAAGTGAAGGAATTATTAACCTCTTGAACCCCAGGCTCTAAAATTGGTTGAAACCAGAGGATTTTTCATTTTAGCCACCTTTTGACATTTTACTACATACCTATACAACTTTGGATGCTTAACATAGTAAAATTAGACGGCAGAGATCATTTCTGCACATTTGAAAACAATTTTTGTGTAAATTGGATGAAAATTCTTCAAACAAGAGCAATTTTAGTGACAGATTTTTCGTCACTCTTTGTTTCAAGGTCATTTCTGAGGTGGCGAGAAATCTCGTCACTCCAGGTAGTCAAGAGGTTAAATACCAAACCTGAAATATAAAACAAATTAATCTAAAAAATATCAGAAAATTGCATTTGTTTTTATAGACTACCAAATATCATTACATCAGATTGAGCTTAGGGATGACATTCACAGAGAACTACAATCCATATAATCCAGTTTTATCCGATTAATCATCTCTCTTGAACTAGAAGTGGAAAGAGGGGTATATTAAAATATCTTCTTTTAATGGCCCATGGGAATCCTTTTTAATTCCTTTCAAATAAATGTGATCTTATGTGATCGTGTAATGTCCTTTTTAAGATAATTAATTTCTAAACACCACTAGACATGCTAGAAAATTGGTATTTCTCTCTTTATAACAGCCAAGGACATCTTTATTTTGATTTCAAAATTAAACGCAAGTGAAACAGCGAGTGAAAAATGAACAAAAATATCATACATTTACATCTTTATCCTTAGCCTGCAATTTGACCACAGAAGTGCCAGTAGGTGTCTCCACTGGTAGTCTGATAGCACGGGAAAATGTATCAAACATCCATTCTGGCCCATGAAGATTACGTGCCACATAAAAGTAGAAATCTCTCTGTGCTCGCTCTGTTGGACTGAGGCTATCATAGGCAATGACACGCAGCTAAAAAAGAGTGAATAATCATTATTAATAACCAGCATAAATTCATTGAACACACTTAATTTAAAATTTAGATTTATAAAATGATTAAAATAAGTTAATGTCTGGTCTTTCCACAGTGTAAAAGCAGAGAGAAAATCAAGATTTGGAATTAGATTGATATTAGATGGAAAGATACATATGAACTGTCCATGATGATCTAGATTTTTATTTTTCTTCCTGGTATTTCAGTAGACTGATATGCAGTTAGTTACTAGATTCCATTTGATTGTTACTTGAATGAAAAAGAGAGTATTCTCCCTTAAATTGTTTCCACTTACTGTATACATGAACAGCTTGAGAGGGTCCTCCCTCAGATCGCCTAACACAGCGATTTGTCCAGTGTTCCTATCGATGCTAAAATAATCCTCAGCAGGATACAGTCCAATAATTTCATACTGCATACGGCCCTGAAAGAAACATAAGAAAAGTGACAAGGGTATAGGTAAAAGGGTAGGTCCCCTTTCCATGGAATAAACAGATGCTCTGAATCAAAATAAATAGTACAAAATTAATGACCTAGAGTTCAAAAGGCTGACAACCTTGAATTAAGACATTGTAAAATTGATCCCCGAATTCTGCAGAAAATAAGCATCATTTTTTGTGACACAGTGAATTAAATTATTGTTTCTAAAGCAGCAGAAAAAAACATAAATTAGAAATGCAAAGCAATTTATTTAAATCCTCAGCTAGTATGTACATAATGCAATTGAAAATGAAAAAAATCCAAATATCAACTACATGTATGTTAATAACTAAACAAGGCATTGACATGACAAAATGTCACCATCTGGTAAGTTATTGTAAATGGCTGCTAAAGTATAGACAGTCACAACAAATACAAACTGCCAACAATGGAATGCAAGTAAAAACAAGGTAAAAACATGCAAAATGTCACCACCTGCAATTTGTTACAGACACAGATCACCAATCACCAAATGCCAACAACCATTTTTTTAAAAACTTGGAGACTTTAAAAAAATGACATCACTTTTGGTGGTGACATGAAAAAAATAGTAATAAAAAAATAGTTCGCACATTGGGTATTGTGAAATGACACAAATGAATTTTATTTGTCCAAAAATTGTTCATGAATGAAAAGACAGACAGAAATTCATTTGGATAGATGGACAAGTGATTCCATAGGCTCTCAGTGTGTGAACAATAACAATACAAAACAAAAATGAAGTGTATACAAAGAGAGTGTCATAATACTATACCTTTAAATCTCCATCAGTTGCTGTGACAGTTTTCAAGACCTTCCCTATTGGTTGGTTTTCATCTGTGTCCACTGTGTTGTTAGTAGGACTGAACTCTGGTTTACTTTCATCTGGCACTATGTGAATGGTGACCTTAGTGGTTGCATTACGTCCACTGTCATCTACTGCATCAACTATCAACTGAAAAGTGCAGTGAAATATTAGATAATTTATATCTATTTTTTATATGGTAATCTATTTATTTCATAAATCTTATTTTACATCAGATGGCTCGCCAATTGCCAAAATACATTATAGGCCAAGCTTAAAGATAACAATATATCTAACATGAGCTAATTATGAACAACATTAAGTACAACGTGGCTATCTGGGGGATTCTGGCTAAGAATAAGAATGAAAAGGTGTCAAGTCATTGGTTCAACGAGGGCAGAAATTTACATCTATTAATCATATATTACTAACAATTACATTTTGAAGTCTACATTGAAGAAATACTAATCAATGAAACATATCAAGTTATTTCATTCAATACTTGGGAAAAGTTTAACTCCATAAAGTAGCAAATCCAAACAAACAAAATATATATTTATCAAATCACTCCTAAGATTGAAGCTTGTAATTAGGCATTTGAAGTGTCTCCTTTTGGCAAAATACAGCTGTGAAATATCTGTTATACTCAAATTGGGCATGTTATAGTGGTAGCCTTAACAAAAATATGAGGTAGTTTTGACTCGAGTAGCCATTTTGAATAAACACAGTATTCATCTAAAAGAAAACGATTTGGAAGCCATTTTGGAATTTCTCTCTTGATCAGAGGTTCTAAAGCAGCACCATCATTCATAATATATATAACCAAAGTTAGTAAAGAAGCTTAAACCAAAAATGTAATTACAAAAATAGCAACCATTTTGGAGAATGATCTTATTTTGAAAAAGATGTGAGATAAAGTTCAATCATTTATAAAACAATACTTAAAAACAAGTATGAAATCCATTTTAACACAAATGGTAGCCATTTTGAATTTAGCAGCCATATTGAATCCTCCTTCTTAAGAGATTCTGTTAACATAAGGCATAATACAAGAACTAAATCAATATTCAAATTATCAGTTTTGTGCCAGGGATGAATGTATGGACAGGCGGATAGCTTCGAACTTTTTGCAAGGGGATTTAATCAGAAATAACAATTCTTTTAAGTATATAGTTGTGCATAATACAATGTCATCTTCTTAACATACCTCATACTTCTTGATAGGGTTATCTATCAAGATCTTTTTTAGGATAACAGCACCATTCCTTTCATGGACATAGAAATAGTCATTTCCATCATCTGTAGCACTTCTCAGAATGAAAGTTATAACATCCTAAATTCAAATTTACATTTTATATTTATATGACCTAATAATTCGTCCATATTAAGCATTGTAAAGCTGTTGTAGTGTTTAAACTCAGCTGTATTATAAGAATCTTCAACATCAATCTACTTACACTATAAAGCACATAGATGTACAGGACAGCTTAATAATATTGTATTGTGATATTGTGAGCACTTTAATCAATGTCATAGTAACAAAATTTTCTAAAATGAAACATGATGGATTTGTTTTGAGTATAAGTTTCCCTTTTCTGATCGTAAAAAGCAAACTATCTCATGAAATGCATTAACATACCTTTATAATTAATCTTATTTAAAAATGATCTCATCCAGAATAATAAATATGTATATAAATAAAAAATGGACTCACCCCTTTGTCTTCATCAGTTGCATTCAGGTTAATGATTGTGTTTCCAAGTACAAAATTCTCAGTGATATACCTCACATAATTGGTAGGGTGGAACTTGGGCCCATTGAGGTTACGATCTACATCAACTGTGACTGTTCCATATGTTGGGTTTTCTGGATTGTCAGGGTCAGTGGCTTTAACTGTCAACTACAATGAGAAATTCAAACTGATAAAGAATGTTATCATTCATTTGTGTTACCATGGCAACCATTTATCAATTCATCAATTCAATTTGAACATATCTTTGTAAATAAGAATGTACACAAAAATAACCAAAATTATCACATGTAACAATACATATTGTATACTGTAAAACGGGTATTGTTAGCGAGGGGAAATTGTTAGCGATTGTAAGCGATTGCTATAGTTTCGCTAAAAATTCAATTCGCTAAAATAAACCGGGGTTAAAATAAACCCGACGCTAAAATTTGCAAATTCCCGGGAAACTACATGAATACTAGCATTTAAGGAGCTTTTCGTTCAGTGCTCGACTTCCGGTTTGTAATTTGAAAAAGGTAAATATTTTTAAATCGTATGTTTCTTTCAATATCTGAAGGATAAATAGCCATCCATTAGTGAAATAGTATAAGTAGTAAATATAAAGATAAAAGGTGTTAATTGAACATGGTTCAACAACCAATGATAAAATTTCTAATGCATTTCGCTAATTTGATTTTTTAAAGATTAATCTTATTTCGCTAAAATTTCCTGTGCTAAAACCGCCCAAAATTGAAAAAAACGCTAAAATTTCCCGGTGCGGTGTCAAAATTACCCGTTTTACAGTATAACAAATTTTTCCTGTTTGCATAAAATATAAGCCATTTATAATGCTCTAACTTACTATAATACATAGCCCATGTGTCTGTGAGCCTCAAGCTGCCTGATGCTACACATGGAGAAAATGTCACACTGTGTGTACATACCTTGTATGTTGGCAGCTCTGAAGGATCATCACGTAGGTCCCTCTTAACTCTGATCACGCCAGTAGGAGTCACATAGAAGAAATCTTGAGCAGGGTAGACTCCATCAAGTTCATATTTAATCTTGTTGCCCTGTAAGTCAATAATGTAACATAAACAAATAATAAAGTATTCCATCTCAATGAGACAATTTGCAGGGGTTTCACGAGAATTTCCCACAACAGGCTAAATAAATGAAAACAACAGGCAAAATTAATGGAAATCATAAATTTAACATGGAAAAGTTGAGAAGTCCCTAAAAACAACAGGCAATTTTGTGAAAACAATCTCCTGTTGCCTGCTGCTAATAAAACCCTGCCATGTGAACTTTTTGTTCATTAGTGTGCTTCCGAAGGAGAAACATACTGCTTATTATTTACATTATTAAGTGTGCATTAACGTTAGCAATAATTGTAGGTTGTTGTAGTTATTTCTAAGTAAAGCAAAGTTAGTAGTTGGGTTGACATTGGCTTTAATAATTCACTAATTTTTACATTTATATTTCTTCCAAAATAAAGAGCATTTTGCTCAGTATCATACTCCCAAAGCAGAATCACATTATAGGGTAACTTACCTCATACATATCGTCATCCCTAGCCAGGACCTCAGTGACAGTACCAACAACAGGATGAGTCTCCAGAATTTTACGATAGTATGGGTCTGAGATGAAGTATGGTGGGTCCACATCACGAACCACACTGACTAACACCTGAGTTGTGGCAGTCTTTGCAGTTGGAAGAGCCTGGTCACTCACCATGATCTGCAGCTGTAATATAAAGACACTCAGGATAAATATTTGATGTGGAGCAAATGTTAACTTTGAATTTAACATTTTGAACCTTGCGCCGTGACTGTGTGAACTTATCTTAATCCTTTATGTCAAGAATATCTATTCAAGGTAAATAACTCATTTTCAGTTAGTTACTTTGTATTGTTTTTTGAGGTATCAACTGCGTCATTTAAAAGTCCATTTAATAAGAATTTAGCTAGAGCACTAATTGTATATTATGATCATGTATCATGTATGATACAGATCAAACACATGCATACATGGCCCTAAGGATATTAAAATACATATTTTACAGCTAATTAACATATTTTGGTATTTCTTATGACCTTGAAAAAGTTATACAATCTTGAGGAACATTAATTATTAGATCACTCCTTGTACATGTAATGTTATCTGCATCTATTCAATGATAATAATATTGTCTACAATATAGTTATGGTTTTTAAGCACTCTAAGAATTATTAGATTTGAATATTGGTTCAACTGGTGATTCAACTTGGATATTTCTAATTTATTATTTCCTCTCAGCCTAACTGTTTTAATACAACTAAAACTTGCGTCATATGTCTCTGATGTTCCTTCTGCAAGTTGTTTCTTAAGAGCAACCTCTCCTGTGAAAGGATGGACATAGAAGTACCGAATGGCAAGACTATTCCCCATCAATGTATATGCCAGGCGATCCTTAAAACAAGATGAAAAGTATTTATGATATTAAGTTTTGGCTCAATGATTTAATCAAAAAATAATGGTATACAACATGTACATTTATTTACCTCTTTAGGAGGTTGAAAAATCTTCATTTTTTACATGGAAATTCAGCACTGAGCACATCAAATGATTCTACAATGCTGACGCTTAACATAAATGGTCTTAATGTTCTAAATTAGCTTATTTCAACATTTTGCAATGGGATTGACTGAAAATTGTGATGAATTCATGTCCATGTTACTTTTATTACAGATAGAAAATTGAAAATGAAATAAATAGTACCTAGATTAGATCAGGAACTCAACTAACAACAGAGTTGGATTTCAACATGGAGTGAGGAATTCAGAAACATTTTTTTTTCATTTTTCATACATGTAATTGTAAATGAGAGGCGGAATCAGTAATAAACTTACATTAGTATCTGCATCAGAGGCTACTACTTGAACAAGGACATCTCCCAGAGGTCTCTTCTCCCTCACTCTTACAGTGTATGGGTTCTGTTCAAACACAGGAGTGCTGGGATTACGGTTCACTGTAATTGCAACAATAGCTGTGGCTTTGTTTCCCTGGTCTTGGTCATCATACACTTGGACATCAAGCTGGAATATTTGAAGAAATTAATGATCATCTTTTAATATTTTTCATGCGTATGGATGTCTCATTAAAACTCAAATACATTGTGAGATTTTTAGTGAAAAGATCTAAAATATTTTATCTATCTTTAATATATATATCTAAAATAATAGTCTTTTATATTATTATAAAATGGCGATGTTTTTTTTATTAAAAAATGGCAGTGTTTTATTATTACATTTCTTACCATGTACATTTCATTGTCATCTTTTGAGAGGTCATCAGTGACACGAATGATGCCTTGTAGCATGTCCACCCCAAAGTAAGAATCACCAGGTGCCCTTCCTGTCACTGTGTAGATTAGATTACCCTGAAGCATAGAATATTAGGATGAAATGACCTGTCACAACAGTGGTACAAACTCAACAGGAGTAGGTGAAAAGGAACATGTGATATACCAGACCAAATTGCCATGTGAAAGGAATATACTATTTTTCAAATACAGAAAATGTTTCATCAACTGGAAAACGATCTTGAACCTAAACCTGAAAATTAAGTTAAAACTTGCAGATATTCAAAATGAAATACAAAATACCAAATCATAAATATTAGTCATTTGAATTGTACTCTAATGAATAATTCCAATGTCCAACTGCTGCATGTAATGAAAGAACTTTGACTACTACAGTCTGCCTCCATGCAAAGGAAGAAGTAGTGATATAAAGGGGACTAATAAAACGAACAGATATTCTGTCCTCAGTCAACACCATCAGGCTGTTCCCAACTACAATCTAACCATACCTTAAGATCATCATCTGTAGCAACCACTCTGCCAATTGAGACTCCCGTAGATGTGTCTGCCCTGACAGAGAGATCATACTGAGCCTGTGAGAACTTTGGCTTGTATTCAGACTGCATCACAGTCAGAGAGATAGTGGAATCAGTGCATAACTTGGGGTTCCCATCATCGCAGGCCTCAACAATCAACTATAAAATGAAGTAAAATATGTATAAAGTTGTACATTTTAATGATTTTTTACAACCTTAAATTCATGTTTTTCATGTTTTTGTAATTTTGAAATATGTAAGGGATGGTATTCAATTATCAACAGTCATTTTTGAAATATTGTTATGGTAACGAAATCTTAAAATGTTGGTTTTTCTTTCACTCGAATATTCTCGCTAGCAAAACCTTAATTTACCCTCTTCCCCCAAGGAAACTATCTTTATTTCACAACTGTTAATAATTCGATACCATTCCTAATAATTAATTACTAACCAACATCTCTTTTTGGGTCATCTTTATAGGAGAAATGGATTATTCTAGGCTTAATCAAATGTTATGTTTAGTTACTTACATTGAAAGTGCTTCCTACAGAGTTCTTGAGAGATTTTCTGGTTGATACGGCACCAGTAGAAGGGTCCACATAGAAGAATGACTTAGTCAGAGCGTCGGTATTTTTCAATCCATAAGTAACTGTACCCTAAAACGAAAAATATAATATAAATATAATTTTAGTACACTGTACACTGAACTGTTCATCAGTTTTTGTGTTATCTTAGGGAGTAAGAATCATTGCAACTGCTCACTAGAGAATTTAACATTGAATGATACATTTGCAGTGAGCAGTGATGAATATCACATTTTTGTATTGAAACATTCATAATGGATTGACCAAGTAATTTACCAAGCATGCCCAAAACCTAATCAGATTATAGACAGGTTCCAATTTCAGAATATCTCAAGGGAAAGGGTTTTTGAGGCATTTTTTAGAAAAAGCAACAGACCTATTTCTTCTGGATCAGTTTTTCATGCTGATAAAGATATTAAAAGATGACAGCTCAACGGGGTGGTCACGACACTGAATTTTAGCGTTTTTACCCCCCTAGGAAAATATTCTAGGGGGTACTATGTAACTAGTTCATAACTCAAAGGATATATAAACTATTGTTCTGAGTTCTACAGCATACATTGTTAGTACAGAGATGAATACTACCCTAAAGTAATAGGTTGATATCTTTGTTGGTTTCGGAAAAATACAATTAATTAGAAAAAAATATGCAATTTTTGTCATTTTTTTCTTGCTTATTTTATATTGTAGCTTCAAGCAAAATATGATAACTTAAACAGCTCAAAGTAGTATTCTAACAACATTCCCAAGCTATGTGTGATATTGTAATACATCTATTATAGTGATGAAGTACTATTTTGTAATTTTAATATGACTTTATAGTGCTCTACCCCTGGTAAATAGAAGAAAGTTGGTGTGGTTTTCTTCTGGTTTTATAACATTTCATTGTCTTCTTAGTTGAAGATACAATCAATTCTGTCAGTTAACCATGAGAAGCTTTACAATGGTTAACTATTCCCATGAATAGAGGGTTGGGACCTCAAAAATACTGTTCAGTGGCATCCTTGGGCAACCCTCTTCAGAGCATTTTCCTTATACTCCGATAAAATCTGCAGGGGATACTATAAGAAACCTATATATCTAAGATACTAATGAAGATACTGAATTCAAATTTTCAGGATTTGGTCCTGGTATGATAGGTAATCTGTATGACAAAAATGACAAAAAGAAAAAACTCTGTTGCCATAGTAACAAGAATACGACACTATTTGTTTCCTAAGAAATGTGTTTTAAGAGGTTTTGTCATTCTCTTCATATATTTGATTCTAAATATGTCTACAATGTGGGATGATTAAAATTATGGTAAAGTAATCTTTTCTATTGTTCTCTAAAACAGAAGTTGCTAGGGCGACACATAGATCATAGAAAAAATCCTGAGATGATCGCTCTATTTGTCAGGAAATTAAAATGGAAACTGAAAAATGAGTTTCTTCCTACTGAATAGCAATTTGGTAGACCATGGCTGACACGCACAAGAAAAAACGTCTATCAGTTTTATGTCATTTTGTTGTTATTTTTATTTATTTATCGTGCTCTGGGACTTATAACACCTAATGCCGAATCTTTTCCAACTGCAAAGGAAGGCAAGATTTTAATAATGAACATTCATATATCTCAACAAATATGGCCTAAGATTCGGACAATGATGATGAAACTCTGAGGGAAAATTAGATGAAACATTAATGTGAGTGGTCCAAAAATAACACTTACATGTTTTGAAAAAGTTATGCTCTCGGGTGAATCAGTGCTCATTTAAGGATAGTCTGAATCAGGTGAATTCTTTAACCTAATTGTACCCCTCCCCAAAACCCCCAAATTTTGACAATTGTCAAAAAGTGGCAAACAACAATTAAACAAACATTATTAAAGTTCAATATGGCTATTTCGCTTCTATGTCATAAAGATGTGGTACGATCTCAGGTCAATCAATAAATTTGACACTCAATAAAGTGACACTCTATCTTATGAAGAAAATATTATCGTATTTGAAGACATGTCAAAAATTTGGTGGAAATAATTTTGTCACTCCTGATTTGACCTGGAAAGGTTCAGGTAAGTAATCACAAACAATTTCAGACAGTTATATCTTTGATTATGACTATTTTCTGACCATGAAGACATAGAGATTATCCTATATGAGGTGTAAGATATTGGGATTATCCCGAGGCAAATATAACATATTTGCCCAAGGGCAAATCCCATACCAATCTTGGTCATCTGGTTCACATTGTTCAATCGTGGAAATATTTGAGAATATTCATGTCCAGTTTTGTTTTCTTGGCCGTGGGCGGATTTTCCTGTTCTCTCAAATATTCCCACATTTATTTTCTCGAATTTTTGATTGATTAATTGGATGCTCCTTCCCTTTTTTACCCTACTATCACACCAAACTAGTTCTCACTGCGTTCTCGAAAACGGGCTTAAACTGTGCAAGAACTGATTTGACGTACTAAGAACCCACTAAGAACCGTTTGGGATCTGTTTACAAACTTCGTGAAACTACTAGAACTAGTAGGTCCTCCAGCACTTAGAACATGCTCAAAATTTTCTGGTGATCATCAAAACGTTGCCGAATCGGTTTTAAACTGTGTGTGAACTGAATGAACGTAGCTACAACGTTCTACGGTCTGTTTACGAACTTCATGGACTTTCCCGGACGGGGTATGTGATTTAGAATTTTGAATCGATTCAAAATTCGATGGCGACCATACTGTTCTGTAATCAGGTCATGATGACCTTCTAGACTAATGGACAGTTTATACTACGTTGCACACCGACGTGGTGCGACCTGAACGAACTGCGAATGAGATGGACGTATTGAAGACTGTTTATGAACGAGGTAGCTAATTATTTTAGACATATATCCCGACCGCAGCCAGATTAAGCCCGTTTTAGGACATTTTCGTAGGACTGGCAAGAACGTGTAAGAACTAGTTTGGTGTGATAGGGGGGTTAAAACCATCAAACAGATCCCGATTGTCTGTGTTTTCTCCATTGTCGTCTACAGTCATTACGCAAATGTTACAAATTATGAACAAATATGCGAGCGGCGATTATGACATAGCGGGCAGATATACTATATCTGCCCGCTTGGACCGGGATGTAAAGCTATATCTGCCCGCTGATTAAAATATAAGTTTTTACAAACCGGCTTTATGTACCTGTAACACGTCCAAGTATGGGATAAAGGTATATATCCTCCTCATTCTGCCAAAAATGTTTTCTGACATTCTTAATCCTCCTAATTGTGCCAGTCTCGGGTACAAATATTAGGCAATTAAGTTTTAAAGACTTGTTCCTACTGCTAATAATTCAATTGTTTTTAACTGACATTTTTAATCTTACTTATTAAGTTTGAAACAAACAGCAAGGGATATTAATTAGTGGTAGCATCACGTGTCCAGTTCTACAGGAGTTTAATCCAATTTTCTGAATGATAATCTTATGAAATCCTAATTTGCTGATTATCAAATTAATTATTGGTTGCATCACATGTTGACCTCTACAGGAGGGTAATCCATTAAAATCTAGTAAAGTCCTAATTTGCCAATTATCACAGTATTACCTGTTTTCATACCCAGATATCATTGAAGGAGATTAATTCTGTTTACATATATCAATATTGAAATCTATGGAAATTGACTGTTCCACTTAGCAGGTTAATTTTTCAATATGGGGTGTTCACTGTTCAAGTTTGGAGGTGTTCCACTTACAGAGGTTCAATTAACATTAAGTCAATGGGTTTTTAAAACGGGACTTTGAAAAGGCGTTCCACTTGGGAGGTGTTCCACTTACAGAGGTGTTCCACTTAGCAGGTTCTACTGTACATTACTTGTGCATGATGACCACCATAGTCTAGTTGCTCAAATGAAATCAATTGATGATTATAATGTTTAGACTTTATGTCAATGTCCAGACTGTATGCCAACCTCTCTAGTATGTGATTACACTAGATTTCATTATGATACATGTACTAAATTGAAAACATACATATAAAATATCTTAAGTCCTATATTCTAGTAATAAATGAATTAGAATGTCACCTAACATTTGATGATGGTATGAATTTATTGATTTGGTGTCTATCAATACATGTTTCTAACTTAATGCTGCAAAATGATAAAATTCACCACATCCACTTTCTTCAATTTTCCAGGGTATGGCACTATAAAGTCATATTAAAATTACAAAATAGTACTTCATAACTAAACTAGATTTATTACAATACCACACATAGCTTGGAAATGTTTTTTGAATACTACTATGAGCTGTTAAAGCTGTCATATTGTGCTTGAAGCTACAAATATAAAATTGGCAAGAAAAAAATTGCGTATCCTTTTCCTGTTTTTTGTATTTTTCTGAGATCAATAAAGGTATCAACCTATAAATTTAGGATAGTATTCATATTTGTACTAGCAATGTATGGTGTACAACTCAGAACAATAGCTCATATATCCTTGGAGTCATGAACTAGTTTCATAGTACCCCCTAGAATATTTTCCTAGGGGGGTAAAAATGCCAAAATTTAGTGTCGTGACCACCCCGTTGAGCTGTCATCTTTTAATATCTTTATCAGCATGAAAAACTGATCTAGTAAAAATAGGTCTGTTGCTTTTTCTAAAAAATGCCTCAAAAACTTGAATTATTTGAATTGGAACCTGTCTATTATGACACTAGTATTAGTCTACTCTTGCATCTGTGAAAATTTCAAGTTGAACAGTTGAGCAATTTTCCTGGTCTTTTAATGACAATATTCATGTGTCAGTCAGACAGACACATGCGCATCCATCAGACAATATAGCACTTTGAAAGTGCGATGAAAAATAATTTAAGAATGTTCAATGCTTACCCCATCATTATCTACTGCTAGAACTGTTATAAAAACCTCTCCTATAACCTGACTCTCCTTGAGGACTATGTTTGATGAAGCATCAGTTTGAAGAGTTGGAGCCCTGGTGTTGCGTGTTACCTTGACAACCATTGTTGTCTCTCCAGTTGCCATTGGAGCTGCATCATCAAATGCTTGAACTTTGACCTGAAAGGAAGAAACATTCTCATGTATGCATTGTAAGATACAACATAATTTATTTCCAAAATTACATTATCAATTCAAAAGAATAATGATTAATTTCTAGAAGAGCTAAATATAATTTTTGAAATGAAAAAATAACTAAGATAACTACTCGAGTACTAATGAGATTTGCAAATATGATGTTCAAATTCCAAAAGTTCAAAATTATCCACAAAGTATGAGATTTGCGAAACTTACTGAGTACTGTAGATTTTTCATGACATCCTCCCTTAAGTCTCTTGAGACTGAAACAGTTCCAGTGGTCTCTCCAACAGTAAAGAAAGCATCGGCAGGATAGTCTCCTACTACCTTGTACCTCAAAATGCCCTGAAATGTATTCAACATGGATTGATAAGCACAGAACTTTCATTTTTTCACAAAATTCATAGAATCGATTTAGCTCTTGTATACCAATTATATGTACAACAAAACACATTTATCTGAACACCGCTTTATATGAACTTCTTTATATGAACACCTTTTCTTAATCTCAATTTTCAAACCTCCCTTCACTCCCATGTTCATGAAACCTTGAAATGTGAACACCTGCTTACTGCTTTTCTGAACACTTTTAATCAGTCCCAGTAGCATTTGGTTTTACTGTACTAGGTTTAAAAGAGGGCATAAAGAATAAATCTGTATAAAGTTGTGCTCATTTCATCAAATGAGAGAGAAGTAGAAATGAGAGAGAGAGTGAGAGAGAGAGAAATCAGTATTTATCCTTATAAGAAATGGACTACATTTAATCATCATCAAAATAAAACGTCAACTATTTCTTATGCAACAATCCTAAAGCATTCAGTATTCACTAATCACTGGTTAATATCCTTCGTATCAAAGATGGTGGACGAAATTGTCGATTTTTATATTTTTAGTTTTCATCAAATTAAACTATTTTATAGCTGAAGTAATGCTTTGATATATGAACTAAACCCGACTTATATGACATGGAAACTCTGGGGTATGATCATTTGTTCATATACCATGCGTAGGCGCCACAGTTCAAGGATATCTTCCTCCACTTAAGGGAAGGTAACTGGAAATGTAAGATACGGTAACGGTTCCTATGTCATATGAGTCTGATTTGGTTCAAATATCAAAGCAGTACGTCAACTTTAAAGTAGTTAATTCGATGAAAACTAAAAATATCAAAACTGACACTTCCCGTCTGCCATCTTTGATACGAAAGGTGACGGGTGACTGCTGTTACCTTCGCTTGTAACTGACCAGTGAATAATATGCATGGTAAAGACTAAAGAATGTGTTACCTTTGGGTCTGGATCAACAGCCTTTACAGTTCCTACAATGCTTCCAGTACCTGTATTAGCACTGATACTGGGAGGCGTATATGTGGCCTGTTCAAACACAGGGGGACCCTTGTCACGCTGTACCGTTATAACCACATCAGCATCAGGATTTGTGTATGATTTGTCACTTGTCTGTGTCTCTGTTGCACGTACTCGTAGCTAGAGAAATTAAAATGAATTAATAACTTGATTTTTGCATATGTCGTGAGTTTTATTTGGACCAGTTATTTTTATAATATCGGGGGGGGGGCATAATAGTATTGCTTTAGCACTTGCATTCCAATTCACATTTAACATGTAAACAACAGACTAAAGTGTCTGTAATTACATATCCTTTGAAGTCTTTAAACTCAATGATAATCATAAGCTTTCATAATATTCCTCGATGATTTCAAATCTTCTGTGAAATCCCATTAAAGACTTACTGTATAGCTAGCTGTGGATCCACCATACAACAGTTGCTTTACATAGATTCTTCCTGATATTGGGTCTACATGGAAAAACTGTGGGGCATCATTGACACCAATTGCTTCATATTTAAGAGAGTCCTGTCAAAGGAGCGAAATGTAATTAATTTAGACTAATTGTATTCTTATCCATTAAGATCGCACTCACATAATTGATATTTACGAAGTAAATCATAATTATAACAGCATTTCAGAGCTTTTTTAAAATACACAAATGTAAACTTGCAGTGCTTCAACTTATGAACTTTAAGATTAAATGTTTGTTTTATTTTTTTTGTATTTTGTATTTTTCAATGAATAAAGTCACATTGCTATACACATTGCATCCAGATTTCTAATCTTATATAAAATAACAAATTATAAGTCTCAAATAAGACCCAAATCACTACAATCAATCTAGAGAATTCAAAAATCAAAATGAGGTCCTACCCCATCACTATCAATAGCCTGGACTGTTGTCTCAATGTAATCTCCAATTTGTGCAGTCTCCGAGACCTCTCCGTTGTAGATGGATTTTTCGAAGCGAGGGATGCTCTCATCTCTATTGATTGTGATCTTCAGGTCTGCAAAGGCTTTATGGTCAGCAAAAGTGCTGTCATATGCCGAAATTCTCAACTGAAGAAAAGAGACAAAATACAGGGATGCTGAATTCGTATGTTTCATTTCTTAATAAATACAGTACTAGTTTTTATAAGTGTTCATATGGAAAGTTTAAAACCACTTTTAAACTTCATCTAACACAAATGTTCTTGGATCGAGAATGTCTCCCCAGTTACATTTTATGTTTTTTGTTATTTGAAAAAATGAAGTTTGTTGTATGAGTGAGTTTTGAAAATACAGTACATATACATATGGTTTGAAATGAATGAAAGTGACACTCTGATTGCTGCGCCAATGGCTCAACTATGTACTTTATGTACTATGTACATTGTGAATTCTAAAATCTTGGTAATTATGGGAAACAACTTTCAGGAGTTCTAATTTTTGGATACTACAGTACCTGTGAAACAATTTAGTTTCCACACTCTCTACTATCTAAAAGTATCTCTAGCTTCAGATAAAGAGGGAATTAAAAATCAGAATGCCTTTGATTGAACAAAAGTTTACTTACAATATGTTCACATGAGTTCAGATCTGATAGAGACTTGCTGACTGATATTACTGCTGATCCTGGGGAAGCTGTATCATTCCTTATTTGGAAGTAATCGGTTATGGGGTATACCCCAACTATTGCATAGTGAATCTGGCCCTGGAATATCACAAAGATTAAGTTTAAACACAAGTCATGGATAAACATTACTATAATATGAATATGGGATTACCAGGTAACTTTAGTCCTTTAAAGTAAACGATTGAGGGAATGTGCAATGCTGAAAGCCATTAGGATAGTTATATACCTTGAAAATGAATTTTCAAGCTGTCAGATGTCAAAATGGCCTGTCTGCTTGCCTGCAGTTGAAATCTGTTTCAACTATACCTTCAGTCTTGATTTGAGGAAGGTACAATCCACCTATGATATTTTACAAACAGAGTATTGAGTGCTTAAATCTTTAAACCAATTATTTGTTAAACTAACCTCGAGATCACCATCAGTTGCACGCACAGTAAACACCTCAAAGCCAGGCTGTTTGCTGACCCCAACAGTAACACTGTATGTATCAATGTTTTGAAAGACAGGTACCCCTTCATCACGCACAATTGTAATAGTAACATCTGCATCTGCGGATTCTGAGGCATCATTGGTAACTCTGGCCCTTAACTGGAAGAAAAAATGAATATTAAAGTTGATCTCATAACTGAATATTCGATTTATGGTTTTGTGGTTTGGATTGTGCTTTAAGTCGTCTGGATGTCATTTGACACTTTTTGTACAATATATGTTCAATTATAGGGTGGGGTAATCGGGTTTGCAGGCCTGTCAACTTGGGAATACCTAACATGAGTGACTTACAAATGTTGAACACTTTTCTTAAAATTTTGGACACATTGGTCAAAATCTGAACACCTTGGCCCACATTTTGAGCACCTTGGTTCAAGGGGGGAGGTACGAAATGTTTCGAGGAAAATGCGTGACATATACGGTATCCTTGTAAAAAGTCAGAACGAAATGCATACGTTTTTTGGGGGCTTTTGGTTTTGTGCTGTATCGGCGATCAATTTTTTGAAGCTTTTCTACAGGAATATTTTTGATTGCAATAATCAGGTAAAATGCATATTTGCGTGACATATTCTTTCACGCAAAAAAAACTGGCGCGAAAATTGTTGGACAGTTGGACGGTCTGGGTTTGTCACCATGCTTTTCTTGTAAGTTTAATTAATTAAACTTGATTTAAATTATGCAGCAACAGATCGTCTCAGATAGGGCCAGCCTCTAACATTAAACCTACAAATCATTTGTCAAGGGGGCTGGCCTTATCTATGACAGATGTCATTCCCAGACACGTGTTCTGGTCTATGCTCCCTTCAGTTGCTTCTTAGCCTGCTAACTGGCTGTAATGATAAATGTTTGCTCGCTAATTTAAATAAGAATAACAAAATAAAAGTGCAGAGTCAAAATGCCTCCTAAATCCAGGAAGAAAGATTGTGAGATTGGAGAAGACATTCTTGTGCAATTTTGCGATAATATTGGACTATCATCAAATGCAGTTAAAACTCTGAGGAGTGAATGTTTTACCTCGAAGGAGGCCTTAGACTCAATGGACCTTGACGCTATCATGAGTCTAAACTTGCGTGCTGGGGACATATGTATTTTGAAAAAGCACATAGCATCAACAAAAGTCCAACCTTCCGTAAATGAGGATGTATCGCCCATGAATGAAATACCCATTTCAAAACTGTTACAAGGCCCACCCGGTACACCTATGCCTCGAATAGGACAATCACCGGATAGCAGCGTGACAAGTACCGCCGTACATGGGGCAGCCGCATCAATCTCCCCACTGGTTTACCTGACGCCTGTACAGGATAAAGCAGTAGGTGAGCTAAAAATAATTGATTTTATTGATAAATCAATAGAGATAAATAGCGACCAGGAGCTATCGATTTCAAAAAGAGGAGATCAAAATATTCTTGTGTCAAAATCCTCGAAGAGAGAAGATAAGATATCACCCTTTGAATGGGCTGTCGCAAATGCAAGGATAATGGCGAAACTGGTGCAGTCTGGAAAGCTTGCTACACAGGGTGTCCTGGAATACCAAGCATATACTGTTAAGATATTTCAACATGCCATTGCGTATGAATGGCAAGGTGTCCTGGCCCTCGACAGAGAATACCGCAAGGCACAACATATACATGGCTTCCCATGGGGAGCAGATCTCAGTCACTTGGATATAAAGCACCTTAAAAGGAAGCAAACCATGTATGCAAATAAGCCCCCAACACAATCTGTATCTGTGCAAAAATCGCAAGTTTTCCCATACCCCTGCAAGGATTACAACAGCGAGGTAGGGTGCTCACGCACTACCTGTAAATTTGCACACATCTGCGCAGATTGTAAAGGTAAACACCCTAAAGTTAAACACCCCTCATCAGAAAAAGCACCCCAGGAAAACTAATAAGCCCCTCTGCATTATCGCCATCAGGAAATTTAAAGTATGACTTCTGGAATATTGAATTATCATCTGATCATGACAAAGAATTCTTATTAAGAGGAATTAAAAATGGATTTAGAATTATAGACTCAAGCAATACAAAACCGACCCCAGCTGCATGGCCCAACCATAAATCTGCCGTTACTGTAATCAATCACTCAAAAGTGGAACAACAAATCAAACATGAACTAGCAGAAAATCGATATGTTATAGTTGACAAAAAACCAGTTATTATAAGTCCTTTAGGTGCAATTGAAAAACCAAACTCTGATTCTATTCGCTTAATCCATGACTGTAGCTTACCTCCAGGCCAGGGGATAAATGCTTATGCAACAAAAGACATATGTAATTATGAAAAACTCCAGGATGCAGTAAGTCTTATAACACCAGGGTGCTATATGGGAAAAATTGATTTGAGTGAAGCATTTCGCGCAGTTGGAATTCATCCAATGGATTATCCTTATGCTGGACTAAAATGGAAATTTTCTGGAAATATGAATGAAACTTATATGATTGACACTCGTTTGATGTTTGGTTCAAGGAAAGCCCCCTCTATTTTTAATAGACTCACCAAGGCAGTAAAACGAATGATGCATCGCAAAGGATACCATAACACTATTGTTTATCTCGATGACTTTCTAGTGGTATATGAAACATTTGAACAAGTTCAAGAAGCAATGACAGTTCTCATCCAGTTATTGCGTAACTTAGGTTTTGCAATAAGTTGGAAAAAAGTTATTGGACCTGTACAAAAAATCATTTTCCTTGGGGTCCAGCTATCATCATGCAGTATGTCTATGGAATTACCTAAGGAAAAACTAGTGGACTTAAAACAAACATTGCTTATGTATCGCACTCGGCGTCGTGCCTCCCTAAAACAATTGCAGTCACTCGCAGGGAAGCTCAATTGGGCGTCCCAACTTGTAAGAGGAGGTAGAACTTACCTTCGTCGTATCTTACAAACTATGACTACACTTCGCAAAACTTCGCATAAGGTAAAACTGGACTATCATTTTTACCAGGACTTAGAATGGTGGATACAGTGCCTAGATACTTTTAATGGGAAGGCTCTATTCTTGGAGTCACTTCCCATAACAGATGTGCACATGGATGCCTGTGGAGTAGGAGCAGGAGTTTATCACCAAGGTGACTGGTGTTATACAAATTGGTCATCAGACTGGCCTGCGGCATCCTCTCTACATATAAACTATCTTGAGGTTATCACGTTTCTGATTGCTGCCAGGAGGTGGGGTCAGTTATGGACTAACAAGATGGTAATTATTCACACAGACTCTAAAGTAGCCATGTATCTGCTAAACAAGGGAACATCAAAGGACAATTTAGTGATGTCTGTGCTGCGTGAACTCTTCTGGTTGTCTGTTATGTACAACTTTGATGTGAAAGCTATTCACATTCCAGGACACCTTAATTGCATCCCTGATGCAATATCCAGACTGCACCAGGCTCACCAATTATCACGCTTAGACTGCCTCTTGTCTGAGGGACTTTATCCATTTTGTGGCTTGACCCCCCATAGTATCGTATATCATATGACTAAAACATCACTGCATTCTATTATTCCGCAGGTGGTCAAGTGGTGGAAATGGAAAAGCAATTGGATGAAGCTGTCTCTCGGTTCACAGACATGGCCTTTGCATCAAGTACCAAACGTACCTACAGCACCCATCGTAAATCTTACCTAGATTTTTGCAGAACAATGGGATATACACCTGTACCCGCATCAACGTCTACATTATGTCGCTATGCTGCATATTTAGCAGAAACATTAAAAGCTAATTCTGTGAAACAATACTTGAACATTATCACAATCTTACATAAAGAACATTCTCTGGAGAGTCCTGTGTGGTCTAATTGGCATTTACAAATGGTCTTAAAAGGAGTGAACAGGGACCTAGGTACTCATGTTACAAAGAAGCTCCCTATCACTCCTCAGATTCTGTTACAAATTAGAACTCAATTAAACCTGAATGATCAGACAGATGCCAACTTTTGGGCTGCCTGCTTAACAGGGTTTTATGGAATGTTACGTAAATCAAATATAGCATGCCCAACAGCCACAGGGTTCAATCCCAGTAGGCACTTAACTAGAGATGATTTCTCATTATATCCCACTATGGGATTTATTGTAAACATAAGGTGGTCAAAAACCATTCAAACTCATGGTCGCACTTTACGTATTCCCTTACCATTTAATGATGGACATCCATTGTGTCCTGTACATGCCATTCTGTGGGCATTTCAGTGTACTTCCACTGCACCCACTCAGGGTCCAGCCTTTGTTATTTGCAATACTCGCAATGGTTTTTCACCACTGACTTATAATTTCTTCTCAAGCCGACTGAGATCCTGTCTCCAAGCTGTGGGTTTGCCAGGGGATAAGTATTCCGGACATAGTTTTCGAAGGGGCGGGGCTAGCTTTGCCCTGTCTCAAAATGCAAATCCAGAATTGATAAGAATTCTTGGTGATTGGCGCTCTGACTGTTATAAGGAGTTCCTCAGTGTATCAGATGATATGAACATTAAACTTGCTAAGTCACTTCTACACAACTTACCAACAAAACCTACTTCATGTTTGGGCAACTTTGGGAGTAGAAACTAGCTTTGTTTATTTGTAAACAATTTAGATTAAATAAAGTTCTACTGTGCCCAAACAAGAATTAGGTCATGTTATTTTATTGCAGAGGGGTATATAATAATTATAATTCTTTATCACAGTTCCTATAAGTTGTGAGGTTATTTAATTGTAAGTTTAATTAATTAAACTTGATTTAAATTATGCAGCAACAGATCGTCTCAGATAGGGCCAGCCTCTAACATTAAACCTACAAATCATTTGTCAAGGGGGCTGGCCTTATCTATGACAGATGTCATTCCCAGACACGTGTTCTGGTCTATGCTCCCTTCAGTTGCTTCTTAGCCTGCTAACTGGCTGTAATGATAAATGTTTGCTCGCTAATTTAAATACCACCCAACCCTCCCTGCAGGTTATTAGATTTAGACTATCAAATAATCATTACTTTATGGTACTCAATTATGCTTACTCTATTATAGCCTATTAAATGTTAATGACACTCACACTTGTATCTTTATACAGATAATTCAAGTTCACCCTTGAACTTTGGCTTGCCTCTGTGTCAAGTAGAACTGATTGTAGTTTAGTGTAGGGAGTAGAAACTAGCTTTGTTTATTTGTAAACAATTTAGATTAAATAAAGTTCTACTGTGCCCAAACAAGAATTAGGTCATGTTATTTTATTGCAGAGGGGTATATAATAATTATAATTCTTTATCACAGTTCCTATAAGTTGTGAGGTTATTTAAAACATTTCTTTTTCGTTTTACTCTTGTTTTGATTGCCTTAGATTACTGTTTGTGTCAGCTTAGCTGTTCTAAATGGCCCATCAATCTCTCTACCTGTTTTTATAAATCTATTTGTTAGCATCCCAAGTATAGGGGTCGTGGGTGTTTTCTTGTTAAAGGTTAAAATTTCTTGTCTGCTAAGAGAATCTTATTTCATGTTTGAACTGGATCCTCCATAGTGGACAAAATGAGCATGAGATGAAGTAATTATCAAGAAACCCAAATCAAATAGACTTAATAAAAAATTCTAAGGTTGCATGAAAAGATCTTCAAATAACATGTACATGTAGCTTAACAATAAATGACATGTTTTACAATATCCATGAAAAGGCGTGATAGAATAGAAAATATATCAATCAATTATTTATCTACATGTGGATCTCAGTGTATGGTGGTTATATGATTATTCTGGATTCAAGATTACATGCACTAAATGTAGAGTGATTAAATACATAAATAATGAGGACAATATGAAGTAGAACTTAAGACTTTTCTTCTGTCTTCAGAATATAAATAAGAATACTAATGCACTGTACAATAACGAGCTCAACATTTGCTTTTTCATAGCCTCGTCCTTTCTATTATTTGCTAGCAATATTGTTGCATTTTAGCTTACACAATCTTCAAGGAGTGTAAACTGTAATAATACAAAAACAGGATATTCTAATCATGTTCCTCCACTATAAATCAAAGGATGATAGCAAAGATAGCATTTTTAATAACATCATTCCCTCTAGACTGTAAGAAGACAACTCATAAGTAGTTTTAGCATTAACCTTTGGAACAATTTTGAATATAAATAAAAAACAAGGGGTTTCTGCCTATCCATTTATATGAGTTCTCATGCTAGATGTTGGATACAATACAACCTTTCTTGCTCAATACAATACAATGCTATTCATTTTCAAGCATTCATTTGATAGAATGCTCTGATACAATAGCTAGATGCTCATAATAAAAGCATCAACAATGATTGTGTTATTAAATATTAATGCCAATGAGAGTATAATAAGACATAGGATGAATGAGGCCATGATGACTTAAACACATAAGAAATTCAAAATGGCCACATTAACATTTACCCAGAATGCCCAAAAGCTAATTGGTTCGAGGTTTTCATACAGAGAATCATCCCTGAAAATTTTAATTCGATCCATGAAATAATTCACCTGGAAACATACAGTATAATAAGTTATGGGACGAATGAGGCCATAACGACATTATACACACAAGTTCTAGGTACCAATTCAAACATAATTGAACTGAGTGATCTCCCAATGTCACTTTTACCAGGGGAGGGGGGAGGGGCCCCTACTTGAAACAAAATTCCACTCAGTTGGCACCCTGCACTTCAACTTCAGATTTGAAAAATGAGTGAAGTAAAACTTGAAATATAGAGAACATTGGAATGGATAGCAAATGCTCCTAAGATCTTAACATTGATCAAACAGTATAACAGTGAACTAAAGTATAGGTCAACAAAGAATTACTGAAATCTGCCATTTGTAGCAGTCTCTGTTAGATGAAAAATACATGCATAACCAAAGTAAAAATGTAATAAGTGTATGATATGAAAGCATATGGGAGTAATGGGACACCTGAATTAACCTTGTATTAATATGCTCTTATACTTCATTGCATTACATCTGACCCACATATTGAAATATGTACTAATTTAGTTACAGTATATGGGCTAAGTCATGTAACACAATTTTAGTAATATAAAGAACAATTGCCAAAGCAGATATTGTCAGTTTGACATTTTCGTCTTATGAACTCAAAATGTTAATCATAACTAATTCTTTCTTTACTTGCTATTACTCAGCTAGTATTAATTGGTATCAACTGCTGGCTGTTGGCTAACGATCTGATTGCTATTTTATGGTCAACTCATCTAAATATGAATATGAATCGTAGCAGTGCTCTTTCTAAAGAAAATATACTTTTAAAAGTTCTCATGAGATTTGCCAAATTCATGGTTAGAAAATCCCTAGGGTAAAAGATATGCAAATCACTTGCCATGATGTGATCATTTTAATTAAGGCAAATAGCCAGCCAGGGTGTAAACAACTTGAATTCACACTTAATATTGTCATCATATTTGCAAGGAGATTGTATAAAGCATCACATACCTTGAGTTCATTGGCACTCAAGGAGTCCTCAAGAGATCTTTTAAGGAAGATATTCCCAGTGGTTGGTTCAAGGATGACATACTCCATGGCAGGACTCCCATCTCTATTGTTCAATGAGAATATTAGACCTGACTGAAAATACATAATGGAATAAGTGTGTGTGTTTTAAGGTATAGTTAAAACCTAATACTTATCTTATTAAAAAAAATTAATTACTGTATATACCTGATATACAGGTATATATACTAAAAGTATGTCTCAAAAGCCAAATTGACCAATTCCATACCTGTTTAACATAGACAATTTAAGGATTTACCATTCCTTGAAGGTGTTGCTTTCCAAAATTTGCACGAGATGTGTTAATTTTAAGGAATGGTCATTACACAATGTTTTAAGTCTTGGGCTTCAATTCTTTTTACGCATTGCAAAATATTTTCTACAAAATCATCTAAAAGATACAAACTCACTAAAAGAACATGTTTTCAATGACACTTTTTTTGCAAGGGTCAAGCTGGCAAAGTATCAATTTCAATATGTCAGTCATCACCATGACTTAATATTTTTCCTTTATAAGCCATCCATCTGTTGTAAATATATAGAATGGCTATATTGTATTCTGATTGGTTAGAATTCAAATTCATAATATCCAATTTAAAATATGGAATACTTACTGAGCTAGGATCAACAGCAGTTAGTTGCAGAAGACTTGTTCCTATGGCAACGTCTTCATTCACCTCAGGATCGAAAGTACTCTTAGTGAAAGATGGGGCAGTATGAACCTGAAAAATTGAAGGATACAAACATTGTACTTAACAGTTGCATAGTACTAAATATATCAAAGTGTGTCTAAAACTCATTGTGAGAGATTGCAGCCTTATGTTAGTCCCTTTCAAATATAGAAAAATATGTCAATCTATGCGATCACCATATTTGCGATCGCATATAGCTTTGAGATCTTGATGATGTTATTCCAGTGATCTCCCCAGGATTTTTTTCTCAGGTGGATGCAAAATTCTCATTTTCACATTCAGCCCATAATTGGTCAAAAAATGCCAATTTTTCATGATTTTTCTCATTTTCAAGTGGGTGCAAATGGATTTTCAGGTGGGTGAAAGCCTATTTCCAAAATCTCATATATTTATGCAAAAAGTATTTAAAGTGTTTTACTAATTTATAACATATTTGAATTCTGTATACAGTTTTCTAGAACTTTGATTAACATTCTTGTACTTAATTTCCAATGATTTTTTAGGTTCTGCAAAAAGATTTAATTCCATTTAACACAATGATAAGTCAAAATCTTTAAAAGTTGATTTATTCTTTTAAGGATCATAATCTAAAGGATAATCTTTATGTCAACAAGATCATCTAATTGAGTTTCCAGAACTAAAACTGCCATCTATATTTATTCACCCATATAACAAGTCCTTTATAGAGATGTGACATTCTTAAATTCTACTTCACAAAATTTATATGGGATTCATACATGTACATTGTTCATTTAATTCATGTTTATTTACATAAGCCCTGGAGCTGAGTATGTCAAACAATATTCAGATATTTTTCCTTATAGAGGTTCCATCTTCACAGAAGTCTTTATTCTCCACAAAGACTTCTGGATTCACCCCTCTGTCAGCTAGTAATCGGGGCATAATTAATTGTTTGTCATTCCCTACAGACTCATTGCTCTCCAAACAATAACCTGTGATTTTACTGCATCAGAAATTGATTCATGAATCTGGTTATATGAGATAATTCATAATTACCAACTAGGGATGTTCACTTTTTGTAGTTGTATAGCAACATTGTTTCAGGCTTTTGATTTTTCTATATTTTTTATAATAAAAAATTTCACCATTTGCACTTGGAATACTTCTTACCTGGCAATCAATTTTATCAATATCATCAGGTAATAAAGTTTATATCAAAGTTTTTAATTGATGCAGATTTCATGCTTTATTTTGTGTTAGAGACTCGGAACTTAATTCAATTTTAAGGCCCTGAATAAAAGTTTTCTCATTTTCTAATGGGCACAAATAAGTTTTCTGTTGGATGCAAGCTTATAATTCCATATTGAGTTAGACATCATCCGATCGTAAAATGCTGAATATTTCGATATTGGTGAATATCAAGAAAAATACATTAATTCAAACTAGCCTGAAAATATTTAAACAGAAAATGTCACAAAAACACACATTTACAGTTTACACTTTCAGACAAGTAAGTACAACATCTATTTTATTGGTTCCTCAAAACTTGAATAAATAAAGGTTTGATTCATATTTGATGAATGAAAGCCTTAAGACATGAAAACTACATGTTTAAACTATGCACCTTAAATAGCATGTTTCTCCTTATATATTCATTTTTATACTTCAAAACAAGACATTCAGAGTTAACTATAGTAAAATAGGGTTTTGAATATATTATGTTACTTTTACTTTTATATCATTGAATGTTCATAATCAGTAGTAAGAATAGATTCAGACAAGGCATTAACATGCAAAATGTCACCACCTGCCATTTATTATAGATACTGAACATCAATCACCAAAAACTGTCTATAAAAAAATTGAAGACTATAACAATATGTCACCACTTAAGAGATAAAAACAGTGTTCACATATTTTTTGTGATTACATATCAAAATGTTTGAAACAGATAAAGTGTTCAAGAGCATTTTTTTACATGGATAAAATTATGTAAAAATAATTAACATCTTGCATCATGTTACCCTCAATATCCCCCCCCCCCTCCCCCCACCCCATGTTGCTTAAAAATGAAAGTTAAAACCTAAGTTGAGGTTTGGCAAATGGAAGTGGTAAGTGGAAGTCCATTTGGACTTTATGTTAAAGATGTTGATGTTTGGCAAATGCAACAAATTCATCACATATTCACTAATTTCAAATGTTCTGTAACTGAGGATGAAAAAGAAGAAACAATCTACCACAGTACATGCCTAACATACTATCAAACTTTGGACTTCAGGTTGCCTAACTCATGGATGGGGGTTATCACACTGTGATAATTTTAAACCCCTGCAGGTGATTACACATATATTTAACCAAAAATTCATCAAACCAACAAAATCCTAATTACCTCATGGAGATTTATACATTTTATGCAATATACAGGGTGGGCCAAAAAACAATACCCAAGTTTAAAGATGAGTATCATATGTAGTTCTATGATATATGTTAAATCATGCCATATATTATATATCATTTTAAAGATAAATCATTTCCTAAAAATATCATTATAAAATGATATACAGGGTGTCAAATAAGTCCCGTCCCCCCCTCTACAGCCAAAACCAAGATATTTGGTACCAAGTGTGATATATCATTGGAAAGGTCTTCCAAAGTTACGTTGATTGGCATATATCTGACACATGTCAATCAATCCCACAAATTTTTACATTGTATCAATTGAGGTGACCATATGCCTAGAAACGTGGCAATTTGGCGTATTTGGCAGGATATTAAGAATCGGGTATAAGAAAGGTCAAGGGACCAAAATATGACTAAATATGTTTATGATGATGAATTTGACCAATTTCTGGATAGGGTTAGATGTGTAGAAAATAGAGGTACAAGGAAAGTGGTGAAAACCTTTTTGTAACAAGTGGAATGAGTAAAAGATTAACTTTTTGACGTATTTCTGAGGTCATATCCTTGTCATTTTGACGCAAAAAAGCTACTTAAGGGAGGGCACGTTAACTATAAAAGACATCATAAAAATATAGGTAAATTTCATCCAAAATACTTGACAGTTGGTGAGTTAACATAACTTTGGATGATCTTTCCAATGGTATATCACACTAGGTACCGTCTGTTAAGGTTTTAGCTGTAGCAGGGGGGACGGGACTTATTTGACACCCTGTATAATACATAGCATTGTTTAAATTTAAAATATATCATATGAATCAATTATCTTTAAACTTGGGTATTGTTTTTTTGGCCCACCCTATACAGGTAATATAAATACATGTATTCAGATAGGAGGGATGTAGCTTAAAATACAATATAGAACTTTATTAGGCCTTGACTAAATGTTTTTTTGCTAGGCCAGAGGCGAATATATATTTAATGTCATTAACTTGTATTGAGCATCTTTTGCTTGAGGAGCATAAAACAACTTTACATGTTGACTACATGAGATAGATACTTGGAGGCATAATTTAGAATTTATGATTCAAAATTGGCACCTCATGAGCCATGCATACAAAATGTATGTAGGCAGTGAGATTTCTTATTCACATTACAAATTGACTTTTTTACATTAAAGATTGTTGATTCATACCAGGATTCCAATACATATATAAAAGAATGTTGATTTACCTTGTGATTCAAGATAAAACAGTTTTCAATTTCTAAAAAAAAAAATTTAAACTTTGTTGAATTTAGTTTTAAGGAAACCTGATCTTGAATACTACTAAATGATGTTTTAAAAATTAAAGTATGAACGATTTTGCAGCTTGAATACACTACTAACGAATCATTGTAGTGTGCCAAATAACCAACAAGTATACATGTAGAGTATACACCAATTAAGTCCGTTTAATGAATTAAATGACCGTATGTAAAAACATGACATAAAATGAGAGGGTTTGATTGTCTCAGTGAAATAGGAAGTTTATCTGTTATATGATGGTAATCATTTTTGCAAAGGACATAACCCATTTCATTAACCTTAGAGAAAAATTTCATTTTATGTGTTTTTATTAACTATCCCATATGAACGAAATCAACAATCAGTCGAGTCAAAAGGCCAACTTTTATTTTAAACATGTGAACATGCAATAAGATTTGTATCTCAAAGAATATTAAAGCTGATATCTCATAAAAATCCTTATGTAATTTCACATTAAGCAAAGAACATTTATCGTTCCTTCAAAAACTGGTTTGATGATACATTATGCTTATATTTTACATTTTGTCATGCTGTATTTGATTCTTCTAATATATCGTAGTATAATCTCATGAAAAATTCATTGGGATTACTTAAAGGAAAACTTGGACCTTAATTTGTTGAGAAAACATTCCATATCCCACTAACCTCCATTGTTAGATAAAACTAGATTACATTTCATTTATTGACTGAGCTATGTAATACTTGATAATACCAGACCGGTCAACCCTAAAAGTACCTAATAATCTAGCTTAATGAGATCTTAAACAAGATTCCTAGACTATTCTAATTCTCTAGTATTTAGGTGTGACAAATATCAATAAATATCCTCTCAAAATACAAAAGTTGTTTATTTTAAGAAATGCATGGAACTTAATGTGTTTTAATAGATGATAAACACTTCAATCCTATTAGGCATGAAGGGCATGTCCTTAAAAGAAAAGCTGGCAAAATATAATTTGAAAGGGTAAGAAAGGTACAGTCCTGTTTTGAAGCCCTTCTCAGACAATAACTATCAATTAACACAGCCAGGATGTCGGGGAGTTTTCATTCAAGGTTGAGGAGGCCTTATGCTACAATCTGTCTGACTAAAGGGAGTAAAAATTGCAATGTTATGGTCTCATTTTAAATGAGAAAATGACTGTTACTTTCTGATAATGACCAGTAACATCCAAGGTTGGGGGAAGTGTCCCCTATATCATATATTACAATTACTATGAAGACATTGGAGAAAAAACATTAAGTCTAAATTAATCATCAAATGAACCATAATATATCCCACCTTGACATATCATTTACATACAGCCATAATACAGGTGAACTTGCACTACATTACCAATAAAACAATCTATTAATATTGAAATCAAATTCATATGTTTTAGTAGCAAAGTGTAATTAATCATATCAACTATGCATCTACGAATAATAGTGTTCCGCACGCCATATGACAACATATCATTTGCTGTTCAATACTGCAATATGGGTTGTAATTTAAATTTAAAAATCAAGCTTTAATATTGTTTTCTATATAAACGCCCAATTAAGGTAAAATCATGTTTTACAGTTACAGGCACTTTTAGCTGTAGCGACAATACACACAATATTAAACTCGGTAAAAAGCACTACTTACTTGTGAAACTAAGATTAAACAATATAGCACCATAAATGGGAGATAAACTCTCCCTTTTAAACACCAATCCATCTCCAGTAAGAGTTAACTTTCCATTGACTAGAGATGTAATAAAAATCCTCCTGCTTTTAAATCCAGAAAATATAGGCTAGGTCTCTATTGCTGTATACTCCGGAGGGCTAAAGTCACTGAATTGTAAATGTAAATGCTATATCAAACTCCTATAGCTTCTTATTACTACTGCGCTTATATATATATGACTTAAATTATAAAAAAAGATGACATTCCTTCTATTTAAGCGTGTTGCATTTACTGAATGTAAAGTTGTTTAAGGTAGATGTATTAAATGTGGTTTATGTGTGCACATAGGATTTAAACATGAATACACCCTTGATCAAAATATACAGAACATTTGAAAACTAAAAATCAATCAATATGTGCAAAGCTGATAACTAAAAGAGATCAATGATTATTTTCCATGTGAAATGCATCTAGGGTTTATAATCTAAGTTACAAAATTCCATAATTAACTTTCTTTAACTTTACGCAGGCAGGTATAATCAACAAGATTGTTCCCAAAAACACCAAGGGAACCATCAGGAAAATGGATATCCATGCAATTACATATCTATAATTAATTTTGTGCATTTTAAGCAGATAAATTAATTAACGTAAAACATGTACATGTATGTTAATACGAAAAAATTATCACCTGCTTCACAATACTTTCATTAATATTATATTATATTGTACATGTATTATATTGTATTATTTTATATTGAATTATATTATATCATAATATATTACATTAACTAATAAAAATCACAATTCTGAAATAGAAATAAAGGATAGTGTCGGAAGAGTATTATATAGAGCCTAATGCAAAATATAATACTTTCAATATGAGTTCAATACTTTCTGCCAAGAGCATATCAATTACATCTATCTGGCTATATCATTCATCTGTTCAACAGTTCAGTGTTTTATAGCTAACTATATTAATAGTAGGAGCATCCATAGGTAGATATTATTTACCAATAGGCAGCATTTTTAAATAAGGTTAATTTTAAATTGATTATTGAATATTTTAAGTAATAGACCACATGTAAAAGGTTGCCTGTTGAAAATTATAAAAATCGAAATTCACTGGCTTTTCCCTGATTCAAATGTTAAACCGAATCAAAATTTAATTATCTATTGAGATTCCTGGGCTTTATTGAAAAAAAATTAAAAATTAAAGAGACAAAAAATGTTCTTTGACTGCATCAGCAATGTAAATCATTTTAGTAGTTCTCCTAAATTTTTCAATATTGTATCTTATGAGGTTGTGGTCCAATTTCCAACTTTTCAAAATTTCACAAAAACTTTATCTGATTTTTTTAAGAATCTAAAAATTCCCTGCCTATTCTAATGATTTTTAGAAAATTCTGAAAATTCCCTTGTAATTTCAAAGAAACACATTTGATATAATACCTAGTACTGCCAGTTTGAATGTGACATATTATGTAAGAGTACAAGAATGCCCAAAAGCCAATGCTCAAACATTTTGTTATAAAAAAATTAATTGATCCTTCAACGTACATTGATCTAAGGTAATTGCTCCAGTGCTTTGCCAAATACCGAATGTACTAAGTTGTATTGAACTGCCCTCTTTTAATCAACAATAAAGTTATTTTTGATAATAGCCAAGATTAACATGCTATTTTACTGTAACTTGGGTTAATTTGGCACAAACATTTAATTTGGCACAAACATTTAATTTGGCCAAATTTATGTGGGGAGAAGCAGATTTGGGGCATCAATTTTTTAGAGGCCTTCCATTTCTTCCATTTGCTGTTAGGGCGAAATTAAGTGGGTGCCACAATTCCAAATTCCAAATGGATATCTCTTTCCCTCGACTATTTTCTCTGAATGGGCACACGTATGTAGTCCAGCTTCGTTAAAAATACCTCTGTTTTTTGGGCGGTCATACACACCCAGTACCATTTTAATAAACCAACCGAGTGAGTTTTCAGCCCCAGATTAACATTAAATTAATTTTTTACCATCCAGCTGAATCTTAATTCAGCTGGATGGTAATGTCTTCAGTATTGGAGGCTAAATAAATAAATAAAAATTCTGTCTAACAATCAACTCATGAAATAACAGCCTTATATATTTTTAAGAATGTATCAGGTAGAATATATATATAGTCTTCCATCTTTACAGAATTGAATCTTCCCTAAGGGGTCGCCTTATTGGTCCAAATCCCAATGGTCCAAAACCCAATGGTCAGAATCCCATTCAGTACCCCAATCATACGAATTCCATTCATCCTAATCCCACCAAGTAATGCTTGATTTTAATATCAAGATAAAGATGCAAGAAATGTGTGAATGTTGATCTCTACTTATTGAATAAAATTGATTCGCTGTTTATATATTTATTGGAAATATTACGTTCTGACAGCATTTACACTTTGTATTCTTTGCCATGTAAACTCGTCAAATAAAGCCCGCCATTTTTGATATTATGGAGATGACTATACTTGATATACAGAGTGTCTAATATCAATAAAGTATTTCTACAATTTACAAAGCATTTGTATTGTTATTGTAGATAGAGCTGATTTCAAATTTTATGATCGCAACAAGCCTCATATACAGGCAGAATAAAACACATGGGATTTACAGATGTATGATACGAGTGAGGCTGCAATATAGTCATGGGCATAGTGAGGTATGCTTGATACGCACAGGCACACAGGCATAACAGATGGTTGCAAAAACACTCCAAGTACCAGGCCCGTGGCCAGGGGGAGTGGAGGAATCGGTTGCCCATCCCCACCCCCTGGCCAGAAATTCTTTCAAAATTACGCAGTTTTTCACCACATGATTTATGGCCAAAAAGCACTGTCAAAAAGCTCCCCCTTGGCAAAAGCTCCCCCTTGGAAAAACTGCTCCCCAGGTAAATCCTGGCCATGGGCCTCAGTACAACCAAACCAAAATTTTATGGGGGGGAGAATCCTTGTTTTTTCGCTTCGTTTTTTCGCTCGAATTCAAATATTAATATTTATTAAAAAAAATATTGACTCATTATTATATTTTTAAAATTCTTTCAAATAAAGTGAAATGAAGCCAAAATCAGCTAAAATTATGAAATGGCGTGACTGGAATAGGATGCAATCACCCGTGACGTCAGACACGTATTGCCACATCAACAAAACAATTAATATAGACTTCACTGATTGGTTTAAAGATTCTTCGCATCATTTGTAACGTCATAAACATGTTACCAACCAACAACTAAACAAATAACAAATACTGTAAAACGGGTAATTTTGACACCGGGAAATTTTAGCGATTTTTCAATTTTAGGGGGTTTTAGCGCGGGAAATTTTAGCGAAATGAAGATTAATCTTTAAAAAATCAAATTAGCGAAATGCATTAGAAATTTTATCATTTATGGCAGAAGAATGAATAACGGACATGACAGAGGAATTATCAAAATGTAAGACTTCTAACGCACATGGTATTGGTCCAAACTACTGTAATCTCATCAGACTAATCACAAAATCACGGAAGCATTTAAAATCGTTGATTTTTCGGTCCAAACTAATCTCAAATTACAAACCGGAAGTCGAGCACTGAACGAAAAGCTCCTTAAATACTAGTATTCATGTAGTTTACCGGGAATTTCAGCGCCCGGTTTATTTTAACCCCGGTTTATTTTAGCGAATTGAATTTTTAGCGAAACTATAGCGATCGCTAACAATCGCTAACAATTACCCCTCGCTAACAATACCCGTTTTACAGTAGGCATATTAGGTTCGTTCAGTGCCACGCTCTTGAATCAGTTATAAACAGGGATAATCAACAGATACATGAGAGGGTCAGGCATTTTTTTGACTTGGAGACCTCGACTCGAGGAGTTTGCTGCATTTTCTTGTTACGATACAAATCATATGTAAAAAGCTCTCTGTAGATAGGCCTAGCAGGAGCCTGAGGAGAAAGTACAATGAGACGACCCCTCGGCTCAGCTTTTTTTGTTTCCTACCGTCAATTTGAAAGAACTAACATGATTGAATGACAGAAAAGTGAATAGAACTTTTGCTTTAGAAATCTAGTTCCCTGTGATTGCTTGAAAATAAGTGAGCATCAGATCATTTACCTGAAACTCGCAAATACGCCGGGAGAATCTTTTTCCATAAATTTTGTATCTTGCAGACGGCCTCGTAATGGAGCTTTGAAGACGAGGCTAATTGTATAGCTTATGGCGCGAAATTCGAAAACACCGTGATGTTCGTGAAACTAACCGGCAAACTCCCGTGTAGACTATACCGAGAGTATGGGAGTTCAACTAACGGGTTGATTCCATAGTACTACTACTTACTATCAAGGTGGGTTCTGTAACCAGTGGCGTATCCAGGAGCACAGGCCCAGGAAGAAGATTTAACCCCCCCCCACCATGTGTACAGTAAAGAAGATTTCAATCCCCCCACACTCACTGTGTACAGTAAAAAATACAGTATTTTTACTTACCTGATAAAAAAATACAGTATTTTTTTCCTGTACACAGTGAGTGTGGGGGATTTAAATCGTCTTCCTGGGCCTGTGTCCAGGAGGCCTATAGGGCCCCCTTGGATGGACCTAAATAAGTGGGTCTTTGATCCCCCTTGTTAGCTTCTGAATCTGACGGCCCTGGAGTGGTAGTCCATTTTTTAATCATTTATTTCATAAATTAAGTTTATGGTAAGTTAAACATGTTATAGTACATTGTTGGCAGTAGGTTAAAAGTAGGTAAGCTTACATAATATCATATAAGATATGAAATTAATTACATTACAGTGATTACACCATCACAGTGGCCATACGTATCTAAAGAATCAGGAATATATGATTGGACATTTAAAGGCAAACTATACTTAATTTTGGAGAAAAAATAAAAAATAATCATTGAAACATGTTACTCACACACTTGCTCAAATATGACACAAAGTTTGTTTTGCTTTTATATTGGACCAAGAGAAAAAACTCACATAGACATGCATGCACATGTTAAACAAAGTTCATGTTTTAAATTACTATTGATTAAAAAGATGGCGACACTTCTATAAAAATGAACGTATCATGTAATATAAACAACTTCGCCATCTTTCAATGACATTGATAAAAAACTTGATACATAAAACTTGACAGATCGAAAATATTTTTTGATAATTTATTTTAAGCTTTGATGTGGTCCATTTAAGCTGTTGTTGGTGTCAAATGAAAGATAAGGTTCTTATCAATACATTGGACATACAATGAAATTTAAATGAAAGTCTTTATTTTGCCCAAAAATGTTGAGAATTGCCAGAATTGCTTTATTTCAAAGTTTAGCTCACTCAGAGAAGATTCAAGTTACAAGAGAAAAACTGATTTTCCTGCAAAATGTGTTAATTCACATCTATTATTTTATTTATCAAGTTTTACAAAAATAAAGGTACCATCATCGCAACTTTAAGTACATATTAACTAGACAAATAGGCTATGTCATAGACGACGGTTATCTGAATTTGTTTACTTTACCGATGTCAAGACTTATCACCCGGTGTAAAAGGGTAGGAGGTCCTTTCAGATTATGGTCCTACTCTCCATTGATTTATATGGTGACCTAAATACAAATCTTTCTCTTATTATCTTGTACACAATCAGGGCCAGTAAGGGCCGTTTAGAAAGGAGACCATAATCCCCAGGGGACCATAATTTCTTTCACACCGGACTTATCATAAGTATCATAGAATGTACAAGGACATGAACCTTAAATCAGAGACTTATAATAACATCTGCTTTAATTAAACCTGGTGGAATGGCGGCAGCAGATACCCTAGTGTACAATGCAAGAATATGGCAGAGTGGTGGCGAAGATGCGTCGTGGATGGTATTTAGCACTACAACAGGATTAATCAAGACGCTTGGTAGAGCAGATCCTCCTTTGAAAGCACCGGATGTATCATGTTCCATAGATTACAAAGGCAAACGCATTTTCCCAGGTTTCCATGATTCTCACATCCACGTAAGTTTATTAGGTCAGGCAATGCGAAACATTGAGCTTAACGGAGCTGGATCGATTGATGAATTTAAAGAACGGATTCGTAGCTTCGCTGCAGCTCACCCAGAAAGAGAGTGGTTGTTTGGTAGACACTGGGAGGAAGATGTTATGGGGCGATATCCCACAAAGGACGACATTGAAGATGTGTGTCCGAATAGACCAGTTATAGTTAGTAGAGCTTGTGGGCACATAGCCGTGGTCAACTCCAAAGCATTCGAAATTGCAGGTAGACAAATTCTTCAGTCAGTTACTAGTATATGAGAAACATTGAAGATGAAGTACTGGCCATGTCCTGTTTCCTTTTTTATTTGAACCTTTTACCTATGAACTGATATAAAATTCAACCAGCAAATATCACCAGCCATGTCCTAAACTGATCGTCTTCGTTGCATTTTTGTAGTTCTTCGACCTCTGATTCATATTTTTCAAATTAAATCTGATGTGCACCTTTCAGCCTTTTAGAATTGCGTGTGAATTGCAATGAAGAGAAGTGTGTCATCTTACGGCACAATTTTAGAACTGTTCGAACAAATTACTCTTAGATCACGAACTTAAGTACGTGGTCAATTAAAGAAGTGCAATTAAACACTATTTTCCCACTCTGATACTCATAGCATCTCTCTCTGTTGCATCTCCAGAAGGATAGACATGGAGAGGGCGTGGCTTACCACGATGCTATTTTCTATTCTGATACTCATGGCATCTTTCTGTTTCACCTGAAACATCTCAGGGCTGAGAAGATTTAAAATGTCATGGTTTATCATGATGACTGTTTTCAATGTACGAAAATCAAAACGCTAAATTCTTATTAAAATCATCTTGATTACCACACTTGACATCTCAACATTTCTGCAGCGATCGCCTTTATTGTTTGTAATTTTCAAACGAAATGGAGCATTTTGAAATTCATTTTACAGTTTCATCTTATTCATTAATGCAATAATGTTGACTAGGCCTCGTATCGCACCTTAATGCTATATGTTCTTATCATCATCTTCTTCAGGATTTGATGAAACAACTAAGGATATAGTTGGTGGGAAATTTGAACGGTATCCTCCTGGACATATTCACGAGGGTAAACTCACTGGTATAGTAAAGGAGAAAGCGTTAGATTTATTTGATCTTTTCATAACACCCGATAGTACAGAATGGAAAGAAAGCATTGAACTGGCACTAAAGCATTGCTTAGAGAAGGGCATAACAGCTGTGCATAGCAATGAGCCATGTACATGGGGAGAATATTGCGAACTTGCTGACGAAAACCGTCTTCCGATTCGTGTGTTCTTTGCCGAGTACTTTGAAAGCTTAAAAGCTAATCCCGAAGCGTCCAATCCAAAGCCAAAGGAAGCCCATGGTGAGCTTCTGTCATGTGATCGTGTGAAGGTGTTTGCAGATGGAGCATTGGGGGCGAGTACAGCTGCACTAAGTGAACCATATAAGGGATGCCAACATAAAGGTCTTCTACTCCAACCGCAAGAGGTGATCAATGATCTGGTGGCAGAGGCGCATACAACGGGTTATCGTTTAGAAATTCATGTCATTGGGGATGAGGCTGCAAACGCTGCGATTGAAGCATTGGAGAAAGCTGGCGTTCTGGCAAAAGACAGACCTATTTTGACCCATTGTCAGGTTTTATATTTTCACTCTTTTTTTAGTCTTGCAACGTGTTCCCTTAAAAATATCGCCCAATTTAGAAAAGGACGGGTCACCAACGGCTAATGCTAATGCAAGACTATCCTCCACTATGTTTTTTTCTATAACATCATCTTGGAAGATAATCGGGATGTTTAGATTGTATTGAAAAACGTATTATCATGAGCAGCCACTACAGTAGGTGAACAGAAAGATGGCAGTAGTGCGTAGTCGACTAGTCGTACTGTCGTTGTGGTCTGTGTATTCAGATTTTCTTAAAATTGACAGACCCCATCCTCCGAACGCAGGGTTCCAGACGTAATCCACTAAGTTCCTTCTTTCTTGAAGAAGTTCTGGAGGCCTGTGTTCAGAGGATGCTGACATCCCTATTAGTTATATAGGGAGGGATACATGGTCGATTTCCGACGACTCTAGATAAATCAGTAATTACAGTGGCAGATCCACAAATTAACAAGAAAAAAATTTCGGCCCGTAAAACTAAAAATTGGGCCCTAATTTTGAAGATGCCATGCCCCCCCCCCCGGACCCGCCACTGAATTAAGGTTCTTATATTACGTTTTCCTACTTGTTCGCAGATCCTTCGTGAAGACTTGCTTGCTAGGATGAAGCGATTGGGAGTTGTTGCTAACATCCAACCCCAGTTTGTCAACACAGACGGAGCCTGGTTAAATGACAGACTAGCTGGAAGTTTATTGGAATATTCGTACGTCTGGAAGACACTACTGGAGAATGGTATACCGAATATATTTGATTCATTTTAGTACCAAACTCAGATCCCCCTCAGATCATGACATAGACCCTGACGTACATGTACGAGTATAATATATATGCATGTGACCAACGTTATGCACTTTTATATGTAGGGTGTCCAAAAAAACCAGCTCACAGGACCGTAAGAAAGTTAGATAATTCGGTCAATTTTGCATATTTTGCCTTGAAAATTTTGAATTATTTAGTTGATTCAATATGAATTTTGTCCCGAAAGTTTAATGATAATCTGTCTTTTGTGTCAAAAACTACGGTACTTTACAAAACAAGCTCAAAGTGGGCACTTCTCCTCTCCATGCACAAACGAATACATATACTCTATACTGCCAAGTTGTTAATGACCCTAACCAATACACATCAATGTGGATGGTACATATTGGGGTAGTTATTGCCCTCTTAAGATTGTTAGGGGCCTATCAGTATACATATTGGCTTTGAGAAATCCCCAAAGATATAAATCTGGGGGATTTAGATCTGGCGAATGAGCTGCCCATATTGTTTGCGTTCTGCGACTGATGATCTGACCCCAAACGCATTGCCTAAACCATTTCAGCATACCATTTGCAGTGTTCGGGTGGTTTTGGCTTGTTGAAACCACTGCTTATCTCCTAATTAGATGTCCCTACTGGTGCTTAGTGACCTCCAAATCTTAATGAGAACTTACTGATCCTTGCTCATGGTGAAAGCACGTCCCCAGTCACCTTCGAACCAAAAAGGACTGATGATTCCATGTTTCCCCATTGCCACCCAGGCAATGCATTGTTCAGAATGCAATGGATGCTGTAACTCTTAATCAGGAGGATGTAAGTCCCAGTTTCAACTGTTCTTGGAGTAAACTTGTCCATTCTGAAAGATATGTGTGTAGGAGGATCATCAACAACTTTGTTCGCCGGATTGAATTGTGCATAAAGAGGAGAGGTGCATATTTGGGGCATGTTTTGTAAGGAACGGTTTTTGACTGAACTGGCAGATTATTATCAAACTTTCACAACAAAATTCACATTGAATGAACAATTATGCAAAATTGACCGAGTTATTCAACTTTCTTACGGTCATATTTTTTGGACACCCTGTATATTGAACCAATTAATCAATACTTGATGTAGGCCTTTGATATTCTCGATGGGTTCTCATTCACAGGAATACATGTTGCTGGTGGATCAGATGCTCCCGTGGAGTCGCCAGAACCATTCTTAGGTATCTACGACGCCATCTTTCGACATGTGGGGACGAGAGGAGCAAATTCTCCTGTACATAGGTTCGCTTATCCTTCTATGTCAATCCTTATCAATTTATATAGGTCATATGTTATTGTCTTCAAATGTAAAAAATAAAGATATACTTTGAAGCTCGTCAGAATTCAATCCGTAAGACAAAATTAATCTTCATTGTCTTTGTCATTAGAGGACACCTCATCAGAAATCATACCCTTAAAAGAGAGCTTCGTCTTCGTGTAGTTTAACTAGACTCTGCACGCAGGGTACAGAAATCATGGCCATGGCATTCTATTAGTTTTTTTTCTATTAGAATATGTGTTGAGTACTAGAGTATCAGAATGGTACACTCCAGGTGTGTGAAAACAAGAATTGGCGTCGTGCTCAATTGAAAAAATAATGACTGAGAAATTAAAGATAAGCCTTACTTCAAAACCTTAATTTTTTAACATGATGCGAACTACATGTATGTTTGCTCCATTGAACACACCAACTACATGGACACACCAACTACATAAGGAAATAAAATAATTTTGAAATGCATCTATAAGAGAAATAGTTTTGATATAGAAAACAGAAAAAACAGAAAATTCATGGCCTTTTCAGGTTATACAAACTAAGTATTTAGATGTGTAAACGGGGTCCAAAAGGAACCAAATATATTATTTCTTTAGGAAACAATGACCGACGGAATAAAAACCTTGATTCCAAATGTAATTATGAGTTGCAGGCCAGACCAATGTTACAGCTTAAAGGAGGCGGTTGATCTGTACACAAAAGGAGGGGCATATGCTACGCATCGTGAAGGTAATTTGGGACAACTCTCACAGGGATATTTTGCAGATTTTGTAGTAATGGATGACAACGAGGATGTCTGTGAAGATCCACGCAGGTTCCTAACAGCAAAAGCAGCAGAGGTTTGGGTCGCTGGAAAAAGGAAATTAAACATATATGATTCAGTAAAATGAATATCGCTCTGTTTTATTATTACTTTGGATTATATTGTACAACGTTCTATTGCACTTACTAGTATTGCTTTGTAAAATGGAATTTCAAACTGAACAATCTTCCTTGTTAAATCTGCGAGTATTAGAGACTGAATATTTGCAAATAAAAAGTACAACGTCTCGATTGTTTAACACAGTGATTAAGGGATTAAGCCAAAGTTGGTGATTTATTGCATATTAGACCCGGCTTAGGTAACAACACAATAGAATGAACTGTAGTTTATTGTAAAGAATATACAATTATAACAAAGAAGAGTACATTATTTTTCTATTGTTGTTAAAGAATTGAAACCTGACAAGCTGTCTAAGATCAGTGTTGCACATGTGGCTATTATTTATCATTAAACTCAGTACTCATACTTTATCCATAACAGAATCATATTTGTAGATTCAAACGATGGATTTAGACAGAGTTTCAAGACTAGCATATAAACATCAAGTGGAATAACACCAACTATTCTTTGAATCATACATAGTAAAAACTATATCATTTATAGATTATTAATTTCAAAGAATAATATGACGAAACATGTACTTCTAGAATCAACTAATTGCGAAAATAGAATATCCGCACGTCTCCATACGTATTTTTCAAAGCCCGTTTCCATAGTAATAAGTAATAAGATGTAACTTAATATATATCTGCTGTCAAAGATGTTGCAACACCTTGGTCGTGATCTAGTGTCGCCACAACTATTTACATAATGGAAATGTCTTACATAACTTATTTTTCATACCTACAACATACAAGGTGGGCCAAACGGTAACCCAGACAAATGTTGAAAACTCAGTCATTCAACATGGGTTTAGAGGCAGGGTTCCGCTATAAAAGCAGAACGTCAATTAGAAAATGATGTAATAGCATGTTTGAAAATTTAAATGTCCACAAAATCTGACACTTCACAGGCCTGTTTTTAATATCAATCTCTAGTATTTTTTGCATAGAGTTAGCTAAACTTTGTCACAGTTATTCATAAATATATTCTGAGTCTGATTCAAATAGTAGTTCCTATCTGGCTTGATAAATCGAAAGTAATATTAAAAAAAACTGTTATAGAAGTTATATAATAGGCTGCATCAAAATGGGGTTATGTTTTAATTTACCATCTGGTAAGGAATTGAACCTTATTTGATGTTTTTTTTTCATTCTACCAAGTTAGTTTTATAGGTCTAATCCAAAAGGTTACGATTTTATGGCCATTTTACAAAACATGACTGAGTTATTAACATTTGTTTGGGTTTCCTTTTTTGGCTCACCCTGTATATAGCCTTGAAGCTCTTGGTTTCTTCATCCTGTATAGCCTCTCATATTCGCTCTATTGGACGTGGCGACAGGCCCGAGAATGTCGACACTTAGATGTCTTCGTATTTTCTCAATAGCGATGCTTTTTGCTCTTCTCAATCATCTATTGAAAAATAAACATGATGGGGACAAAATGACGTGGCATGTTAGACATCCAAATGACATACATGCAGAGTTAACGACGTCGAATGAGGATCTTTCCGAAGGAATAAACGAATTAGATGAAAGAAATCGGCGTAAAGGATCAGTACCAAGCCTAAAGACAAACTCACAACTCTTCAAGACAAAATCACCAAATAGAAGGCTGCAAAAACGTTCAACGTGGTATTTTAGGAGTGAAGATTGTGAATCAACAACGGCGATCATAGAATCCTCGAATCAAACATGCATGGATACTGTGTCTGCCTCGTGCGAGAACCGTTGTCGCACGCAACCGGACTCTGAGTTTTTGTGCCATTGTGATGATAAATGCGTAGTCTTCAAGGATTGTTGTAGGGATTTTGGGAAATGGTGCAACGTTGATGTTCCAAAGGAAAAAAGAAAACCTGAAGGGTACCCAATGGGAAACATGTCTTACACGTGGAATCCGTCAAACATGATCTGTTTCAAAGCCACTCCCTCTAGTTGGTTTTACTTGGTAAGAAAATGCCCATCACACACGGAGAAAAATTTAGCAAAACGTTGTGAAGAAGAGAACGAGGCTTTTAATTTGTTGGAAGCTATACCAGTCAGTGATATGAAATCAGGTGTTCACTACAAGAATCGGTTTTGCGCTAAATGTAACAAGGCAAATCCCGTTGACATTTATACTTGGAAAGTGACAATATATTGCAGAAATATCGGCGATCAAAGGCAAGATGAGATTCCAAATGAAATATCTCTGGATACGGTTATGTATTTGATATCACGCAGTTCATTCAGATCGAAGCACACGTGTGAACTAAACTATGTATTTAATGCCACTGCTTCGATTGCATCTCCACGACCTTGTTTTGATGTCCTTTCAACATGTGGGGACTGTGCTGATCCAACTTTAATTCAGCTTTGTAAGGCAACATTTGGGATGACACCGGTTTACGGTTATTTCTCCACTAAATACAGAAACATTTATTGTGGGATGTGTCATGAATCTCATTTTAACCTTAAATGTGGGACGCATAAAATAGCTCCCGGTAGAAACCTCGGAACATCGCAGCTTGAATGGTTTTCATTGTCAATTCTTGTAAATGTGAATGAAGACGATGTTCTTCAAAAAGATGTCTACACCACAACAATTGAGAATGAGGGTATATTCAATGTGGGTGATGTCGTATATGGTTGTGCCGATGACATAGCGTCTGGCAGTTGCTCCGCAATACGATGTCCGGTTAATTTCGTTGCAAGTACCCAAGGAACGTGTGTGTTGGCTTCAATAAGTGTAGATATTTGGATTGCCGTCACCACGATTCATCAAAACCGGGATGAAGCAGATCATGAAAAGGACACACTAAGGCGACGAATACCACGCATCATCCAAAAAATATTCAATAAACTAATCGGCACTATTAAATACTTGTTTGATCTGGATATCAGACGAAAAGAGGACGTTTTGTACTTCAACATTGTGCACGAATCGTGGTTCAAGATAATGGTGGAAAAAGAATCCATTCTTAACGAAATTATGTTGAAAAACAAAAATGAATTCCGACACTTGTTGCTTGGTAATGTTACAGTAAATATCACAGTAGATATGACATGGGATGTTAAGAATCCGAATGACGACATACATGCAACGTCGGATAAGGATCTTTCCGAAGGAACACGTGAATTCGGTGAAAAAAAACAGCGTAAAGGATCAGTACCAAGCCTAAAGACAAACTCCCAAATCTTCTATTCTAATCCCCTATTGATATTTGCAGCATCGACGTTCTCATACGTTATTATTTAGTACTTAATACAAGCATCGTGTAACCCATAGTGTACCACTCATTGATGGATAGGAGATACCCCATGGGTTCTTGTCCCCCTCTTATTGATTTATCAATCGGCCTAATAACAATTCCCAATACTTTTCTAGTTTTTCAGTAGAGTTTGCTTATATATTGCTGATACACAAGAAAGGATCAAGGAAGGTATCGCAACATATTTTACACAGTCATGATTGTGGCTATTTTAAAAAGGTGTTGTTTGGCCTATCCATAATCTAAAGGAAAAGTACTCATAGAAGTTATGGTCAAATATTTTGGACTTCGACACAGAGATGATTTCCTGATTTTCATCCCCTTCTACTCGTGTTTTTCAATGTTTTACGCACCAATGTGTTGCATTTGTAGACACAGTTAACCTCTTAACAGGAAAATATGTTACAATTGCTATTTTCCCATAGGAAAAACACATGCGATTCATTGTTTTCAGCTTAATTTTGGTCTCCCAGAATGATATCTTTAAAATCCCTGCTTGAAACATATTTTCCTTTTAAGAGGTTAACTGTGTCTACAAATGCAACACATTGGTGCGTAAAACATTGAAAAACACGAGTAGTCGAAGGGGATGAAAATCAGGAGAAAAAAATGAAAAAAGCTGGGGTGTTTGCACCTTCCCTGTCTCGAAGTCCAATTTATTTGATCATCTATGAGTACTCTTCTTTTTGATAATGCGTTGGCCTAACATATGCTCCTTTTTAAATCGTACAAAAATAACCACAATCCAACATATGACTGTCTAAAATCTGTTGCGATACCTTCCGTGGTCCTTTAACAAAGTATGTCCTCATGTACAGATTAGGCCTACGTAAATAAATGAATAGTCGTATCATACATAGTGGTTAGGATTGTCAATCTTTTTTGGTGGTGAGTGTACTTACTTCACAAAGTGTATTGATAACTGTATATAAACAGTTTTCGGCTACCTACAGATGCATGTTGCACTAGCAGCTGCCATTTTGTTATCAAAAATGCATATTTTTGTTAGAAAGTGAAAAACCGCTAAAGACCGCGAGCTCTTTGACCTACTGTTTTGTAACCGTGTCAATATTCACTCCCCTCCATATAGATTTGGCAACGTTTTTATCGCACTTATTATAAATCATATCTTGTCATGAAATTTCCATGATAACCGCTTACCTGTTCAACTTGAAACTTATATAGGAGCAGGAGCAGAATAATGCTAAGATCTGATTAGGTTTAGGGCATGCTGGGTAAATTACTCGGCTGCCGTTTTGAATTTTTCGATAGATCTTGTCATCAAAATTCCAAGAAAACAACTCGAGATTTGCTTGACCTTCGGTGACCTTCGAAAGGTCAAAAAAGTTGATTTTCTCAATTGGCTTTATGGTTTTTAGATCAGCTTAATCACAAAAGACAAACTAAAAAAGAGCTACACAATACTGCTATCCTCTTGTGCTGATGGTCGGATGGGCGCCACATAAATCAAATCTTGACATGAAATTTCCAGGATAACTGCTTACCTGTTCAACTTGAACTTTTTACAGATGCAAGAACAGACAAGTGCCATGACCTGATTGGGTTTTGGGCTTGCTGCATAACTTTCATGGTGACCATTTTGGTCTTCAAAGTGCGATATTTATGTGTTTACCAATATGTGTTAAAGCCTCTCTATGTTTCAATTTTTATTTTCAAAACCTGCAAATAAAAAAAGCTATACAGAAGGAGATGTAACGACTTTATTTTATGACCTCCGAATTTTCTAGAAGAAAAATCAATTACAATAGGTCGAAATTTGTTGAATCTTCGAAATCTAATTTGCCCCGAACCCACAATTTCCCATTGGTTTACATAGGAATGACGATTTTCAAAAATTCATCAAAATTTTCATCAATTTTAACCTATTGTAATTGAGGAAAAAATGAAAAAGTTAGAGGTATAGAAAATAAAGTCAAGTCGCATCTTCGTCTTCATTATTGTTTTTTCATTGCAAACATAGAGGTGCTTTAACGGGTAAGCTTATGGGATAAAAGGTTGCCAAACTTATGGAGGGTAGTGTACATCTGTAGAGTGCTTTAACAATTTTCAAATTCGAGGAGAGGGGAATTGAAATGACGTTTGTTGGGTTAGACTAAATTGTCAGTCTGTCAGGTTAAAGAATAAAGATTATTCTTATTAACGGAATATAACAAGATGGAAAGTAATCGCCCCTAACCACCCCTCCAAGTGATGCATTGCTTTAATATAAAATTGAATCCTGTGAAATATTAAGCGTCAAACAAAAGTGACAACTATGTCAATAATGACACCTAATGTATTATTTGCTGATGAAGGATTGAGGATTCCATTAAAGCAGAGTTCCATGGATTTATTAATCAGAGATTATATGTGTTAGTGTTAGAGATGGACCTGTACATGGACTTATTCTTGTTTTTTCTGACATGCAAATCACGAGCATATTTCAGATCCTGCAACTTGAATTATGCTTATAAACCGTTTTATCACCACCTTCCGTGGTCATTATCCGCGCTAGTCCAGTGAAAATAACTAATTTGGAATTCGTTTTCAATAAGTGGTCAGGAAACTAATAGCTTTCGGCCTTTGGGCCAAGATTTCACTATGTCGCCCTTTGAAATAAGGTTATTAGTATCCTGTATACCCTATATCAATATAGCAGTATAGCATTTACAAAATACATCAACTTTTTACCGTCCTACAGTTAGACTTAGAATGGACGGATTTGTTTTTTAATTGACTCCAAATGTCATGCATTGTGTGCGGAGTGATATGATGGCTAGTAAGTATCTTATCTTGAACGATATCGCATACATTTAGTTGATTTGAAATCCAAAATGAAAAGCCTTCAACTCCTTTCGGCTCTATCGAAGCTGCTTTTGCAAGAATACCTGTGATATAAACGTCTTCAAGATGAATTAGTGGAACAGAGGGAGTCTCCATTAGTTTCATTGCAGTTCTTGTTGACATGGCGTAGGCGACCCCTGAGCAGTACGGTGGAAAGTAATCCCCTGGCCATTCTCTTCGCGTAGTTTTCCAGAGACCCTGCCTTGGCACCTTGGAATGAGGATTCAATGCTCCAATGAGTACATTCTCGTTTATTTGTTTCTTGAGGGTCTTAACTAGAAATGGTATGTTTATAAAAGTATCGTCATCAGATTTGACTATAAAATTCACGGTGGAACAAGATTCAGTGACCCACCCTAGCGCCAGTAGAGACTTGTGGGTGAGGTTCCGGTAATCCTCCAAAATATCACCCTGTAGGACATCACGATATGTAGCACTTTCGCTTTGAATAAAATGTTTCCAATGCGGTTCATTTGAAATTCCCAATACAAATACAACACGTACAAGTTTACCAGCAGCAAAAGCAAGTCTCGAGTATTTAGTTCTTGCAATATTACCCCATGTCTCCCGAATCGCATTTCGCCTATCAAAATGCTCGGGTTTTGACAGTACCAGAATAAGAACATAAGGCCCTTCTGAGGCTGGTATATTACAGATATCATAAGGGTTGATAAGATACTTATAGGTTTTCCTGGTTTCGCTGGCATTTATACCGATGATTGGGCTATTTACATCGTCGTTATCAGATATTATGCTCTTTCCAACTATTTTTTCACCATCTGATTTATCTAATGTCGATGAAATCGTTGTCATTAAGGGATTTCTATAAGTTTGAGCAATGCTTTTGTATTTTCTTGTTATATCTTCATCAATAGAACTTGACCCGTTGGAGGTCCTTGGGCTGGGAGAGTTGGGCATCATTTGAGTGCGCAGGATATGGGATTGCCGGTTCCAAGATCTTTTTAAATTGCCCCTTTGATCTGCAATGATATGACGTATTGATCTCCTTTTAGCTGAAACTCGATTACCTCTCTCGTCAGAATTCATTATCCTTTGTTGAAAGTGATTTGTAGCTTTGTTAATGGGGTTGCTGTTTAATCTTACACCGTTTTCTTCGTTGTGATTCATCGTTAAAATGCTCCGTTTTGAGTTGCTTTGTTTCTTCATGTCTTTTGATTGTGCGATAGTCTCTGGTGAAAGTTCAGAATTCGGATCGACGAAGAATTTATTCATACGTTTCTCCACAGCATATCGTCTCTTCATAATGACGTTATTGTTAAAATCCAACCTTTTGTAAAATAACAAGTTGACAGTGAATACTGAAAATACTGTAAAAATTATTAAAATTCTAGCATTTGTCTTCATGATCCCCCTCTAGGATGAAAAAGAGTTGACTCATCAGTAGTTATCAAATGTCCGAAACATTATTCCAATTGTTTCCTGTATCGCACTGGTAATTTTACTTTACATAGCCTCAAACCGGTTTGAAATGTGTACATTCTCGTCTGTTTCAGAACTTATCCCCTAGATATATTTCGATCCATGATAGAACGTCAGATGATATTCTGAATACACTGGTAAAACATAAAAACCCTACATGCACGAAAAATATCGCACAATTCACTTTTGGCATTCAAGATTGTATAATCCGACTGGTGAACTTTGGTGTAGCAACAACTAAAGTTCTAGGATGATATAAAGTTCTGCATCAGTCTGGTTGTTGTTCCTCGAGCCTTCTGCAACTTGTTCCCGAATCGCTTAGTTGGGTTCCACTTAGACCGACGGAGCGTCACAGATTGTGTTAGTCCCTGAGAAGTCTAATCCGAGAGACTTATTAAAATCTATCGAGACAAAGTGCTTGACCAAATAAACCCAAGATTCCACTCGATGGTCGATCTCAGCAATTGACTTGGAGCTCAGTTCTAATCACACTAATCAAGATATCTTCATCTGTATCTCAAATGTCGATTGGTATTGATGAGTAATCTGCCACAGCTTGTGTCTGAAAGAAAAAACAGACGTCGCAACTATTGATACTAAAAACTGATTTATCAAAGAAGACTATCGGCGTATTAAGTTATATATAACTTGAGGTGCGTCTGGAAGAGAAATTAGAATATGTTCAAATGTTGTTGAAGTTAAAACCCGATGGAATTAATGCTAATTATTATTCTGGTAACTGGTAATTCTTTAGGAGATGGCGTTACGTTTCCGCGTTAAATCATTTCACTTGTAAAAATCATTTCATGTGTACAAATGCGATTTTGTGGAGTTATTCTTACGTACATGGAAATCTTTCGTATTGAGAAAAGATTTAAAGGGACATTCCTTGCAAGATCATTTCTCTCCTGATATAGTAGCTATAATCATATGTATACTTTCCATATTTAGCAAAACCCGGGAAAATGTTTAAATATGGTCAATATTGATCATTTAAAAATGTACATGTGCTCATTTGCAGTAAACTGCTTCTTAAAATCTCATACAGGAAGTGATGTCATCGACTGTTATAAACCTTGCCTCATACCTTGCCTATAATGGAAAAGTGGCACAAGATCATTTCTAGGCAAGTACTCTTTACTTCCTGTGCAAAAATTATTTTCAGGGCAAGTCAACTTAGAATTAACGAAGGAATTATCAGAGGGATCATTAAATCATAGACATAATTGAAAACATTATTCAGCTGGTTTTGTAATTCACTTCCCGTTTGTTCAGTTGTTTATTTGTTTGTTTGTTGTTTGTTTGTTTGTATCTAGCCTACTGGAATTGAGCACTGTATTTTCAACTGATCAGTATTGACTATATCAAAACATTTGTCCATGTTTTACTGAACATGGAAAGTACATATTTGGTTATAGCTACCATATAAGAAAAAGATGGTCTTGCAAGGGATATCCCTTCGAAGTGAGATATTCTGTATTAAAAAAAGTAAAACCAGTTCTTCCTTTTCATTCCGGAAAATTGAACCCATACTAAGAAGAATGATTAATGTCGCTGAAACGATGATATCCTCTGAAATATTGTCAATATGATTATTACGCCCGGTAAGATTGTTCTTTTCATTAACCTCTGTAAACTAATATCTCTCCAAAATCAACAAATCATTTATCATCCTTTATAAGATTCTTCAGTATGTCCCTTTTGCATTATCACAACACAAGTGGTTGACGGTAAGGGCTGATCATGAACGAAAATAATAAATGAATCGACAATGCTTGACTTTTCCTTTTACAAACTATTTTGGGTCCAAAATATATTTTGAACATTCTGGGCTTGGACTATAACACCATTCCGTTTAGTCTGCGTGCAGTCTAGTTTTAAGCTACCGAAGCTCTCTTTTGAGAAACGAAATCGAACGAATGCAAAGGCACGCCTAACCATCGACAACGTACAGTGACAAAATATACCGTCGTCATGTATTCTCCAGATTAATTTTTTAAAACCTACATCAAATCTACATCATAGTTTTTGTTTCAAATCAGTTAATAGTGACACAGTACATCTAAAGTGCACGACGGTATGTTTTGTCACTGTACGTTGTCGAGGGTACATCCCGTTGGAAATAGCCTAAATCATTATGATGAAATGTGACCCCGCTTGCTTAGATTTGGTAGAAAGAATTGTTTGTCATAATTGATTCAGAAAATGAATTGTTTTGATTTCCCAAGATCTGAATATTTTTTTTCTTCATGAACACTGAGTATGATCAAATCGGATTCCATGCATATTTAATACAACCGAAAAAGTAATCCCCAACGTTACGTTACCAATCCCTTGCATACAACAGGCCTAACCATAAGCCACCTGTGCCACTAAAAGCCTGGCATGAAAAGAATTATATTAAGAGTGAAAAATAACCCACACAAAAATTCTTCACATACATACATTTTATCTATTGATCTTTCCTAACTACGGAGCTTGCAGGAAAATCAGAATCTCAACTGGATCCCATTCCCCCATGTGTATTAATAGTAATTAGTTCTTGGATTGCCCCAAGGGTAATTTAATACAATGGAATCGATAGAGCCCTTTTCATTATGTCAGAATATACACAGAATTCCTTTTTAAAAGATTGCATCCGTTCCAAATATGTAGATAGAAGATATTAATTTTCACCGAGCACATATATATTCTAACCCCTTTGCTTTGAGTGACTGGAATTATTGTTCAGCCGTGTTATGTAGGCATTCGAGAGAAGGGTCATAAATACCAATTATATCAATCCGCCCAAAATGTTTAAGTGGATTGAAGGGGATAGATGGATTGCATGTCCAGTGTGACAGGGAGACTTCACAGTCAAGCCACGAATCTCTTTCACATTTGATCAATATAAAAGTTGAAAAAATGAAATTTTAGATTGAGATATAAATGCACACACCATTAGCCATGGGGTTTAAGAAGCGTTTCTCAAAATATTTTTATTACCCTTTAAACAATTACTTGATTGTGCATCAAAACGTAAATATACTCTTAGGTTGCTGGTGTCGATGATGGTGCATACATAGGCTTACATTGATTCATGTATCAAAATTAATTTTGAGTATAAAGATAAACTAATGTATTAAGTTTGAATTATTTAATCACATGAACAAAAATAAATTGCAATAGTTGTTGTTTATCTTAACAAGATAATTTTATTAAGATAATCATTGAAATACATTGTTTTGAGTTTCCCTAAAGATAATTGAGTTCAAGATTTTGTTTTCTAAGCTAAATAATATGCCAGGTCAATTCGTAGATCGACAAAATGAATGTACAAATTAGACACACATGTCTTCTTACATCAAAATACAACATTGTTACGAATAGGTCAATCACTCCTCCTTGTGATATTAAGTGTTATTTAACAGTGTCGCTGATGGTCGCTTAGGTTTTTAAACAATAACGTTTACATAATTTACACATTTAAGGTCGTCTTTTATTGTAATTAAAGCATGTAAATATTTCTCCAATGAGTATCCCTTTACACGAGAACGTTTCCCGGAATCATGAAACCAGTCGTGGCATTTAGAGCACTTGATCCATTCGAACTGCGATTGTAAATACGAATAACAGTTGACACCGCATGCCTTTCAAATATTACAGTGTCTGTTTTTTTTATCAGGCCTCTCCTTTTCTTCGTGGAAACAATTGTGTCTGAAGACTTTGAACTTGTAGATGGGGTACTAAAGGCCGACGCTTCAATGTGGTTGAAAGAGTGGAAACGTCGGAGGGCGTCGATGCTTTACGTACTTGACGTACTGGGTGTCGGGGGTGCTCGTCGTGTGGTCCGTTTTGGTTTTAAAGATGGTAGCTCGGTGACCAGCTTAGCTGCCTGCTGGGTCTTCCTAACGGTAATATAATAAGGTTCCTTTGCCAACCACAGGGTGAGAATGACGTAAATGTTCTGCATGCGTCACAATAGCACGATAATTCTCGCGTTTCAACAATATTATCGGAAACCCCTCTCACAGCATTGATTCGAAAGGCACCTGGTACTGGTTTAAGTCCAACTGGTTTAAATCCAATCTTCAATGTTTTAATAATGTGTTCTGGGATTTCTTGGAGTTTCATTTGTGTCCTGGCAGTTTCACTTTTAGACTCTGAGCGTTCCCTTCAGTCTGGCGTGTTTTGATCGTTTCTCCATATACACTTGGCGTATGCGTGCCCTGTATTCCCGGGATGCCTTGTTGTTCTTTTCTCTGATCTGTTGAAGAGCTTCAATAGACAGTTTTTTTCTCGGTGTATACGATGCTCGCTGTCGCAATCGTTCTTGCTCTAAGTAGCCTTTGGTATCTTCCTTTTTCTTTATCTCCCTGTACTGTAGTCTGTAGGGAACGACGGCACTTCTCGGCGTTGGTGAGTGCCATATTCTTATATCATCAGAAAGGTCTGATAAGTAAGACAGATATACTAATGAGAGTGTGGGAAGTTATGCACATTAATAAAATGTCACAAAACTGATTATCCCAATGAAATATTTATTGTTTTACAATAATGGCAAGAAATACATTTCGTCTAGTTGTACACTGAACGAAACGTTTATAAATTAAGAAATATCGGGGAATGTGCATCTATATTTGTCAGTGATTTTATAAAACTATGAACTGCTCAATCATCCCAATTCTTGTGTCACATTACCTTAGCATTTCAAGACAAACAGAATATGCATCATAAGTAAATAACATGATCTGCTTAATAGATTCAATTTTACTTATCACTATACGTTGTAATCACAATTGAACAATATGCTCTAAATCTTTAGCTCGGTATCACTGTAAAATGCTACACATACAACAAAATAGTCATTTAATGAATGTAGGTTCATTCAACAAATATATAGCGTTCGATTATGCATGTGACCTACTTAATATGTGGATAGTATTTTGGAGTCGTATGTGGTGGAGTCGTTGATGGTCGTAAATATCTCAATCTTTACGTGGTCAAAGAATAACATCAATAAAGCGTATGTTTATATTATCAAAATACATTGAGACAAACCGTCAACACCATTACTTAACATTGAAACCTGATTTTGATTGAAAGCAGAGTGCAAAGACAACGTACTTGTAGAGTCGATGATGATTTTGAAAAATAGTACTTTACGTCGAAAAAAACGTAACAAGCTAAATATGTTAAATTCAAATGTATTGTGAAAATGTTTTACATCCGTTAATAAGGCAATTTATATTTCAAAGAAGTAAATGGGGCTTTATCATGAATAGTGCAGAGGCTTCTCGACACCGTTGATTTCAAGCATGGTGTCGATGATGGTGCCTTCGAGGGCTACATATACTTAATGTCGATTTTCCAATAGTAAATTAGCAAATAAATTAATTCCAGCTAACGTACAATCGACACGATGCAGTCTTTGTGATGAAATAGTCAATTATAATAACAAAATACGTTTCAGAATATCAAAAAGTTACTGTCAATCAACATAAGGGTGATCGGTTACAAGGCAAAAAATGATAGTTTGGAATGTTCGACGATTGATAATGCGTTCAGCTTTTATAACCCTGAGATAAAAACTAAATGATATTTTGCAGGATTAAGAGACGTTTAATTTGATACCAAACACTCATGGTAGAGCGTATATTAAATAGCGGAATAAAAACATTTAGTCATGTAACATAAAATTCGTTATAATGAAAGGAATACGTGGCTTGAGTGTTCAATGGAGGAAAATGCCCGACTCTTATGTAGATTATTCCAAATTGTAAATAAGTCACGTCGAAGGTTTCATCATTAATCTACGAATTGATTTACGTAAACTGATACTATGAAAACGGGAATAGTGCTTTTGTTAGCTCATTAGAACACTAACGATTACTTTAACAAATATTCAATCTTTCGATCATTTAATCCATAGTGGATTAACACATGCCATGATAAATGGAAAAGGAAGATTAAACTTATCCTGTGCATCATCGAAGAGCTGATTGATTGTTGCCTGAAAGAGATCGCAGTCTTCAATGATCATATATCAGGTTGGAAAGTTAATCACACTGCTTCCTGATTACGTGATCTTTACATGCTACTCTCGATCTACCTTCTCCCGAGTGTCGAGGAGAGATGCATAATCTGCACATTGCTAAGGTTCAATGTTGACTTTGGTCCAAATATCTCTGTTTCTTTCTAAAATTTCAATTTCCTCAATCATTCAATGATATGAATCTTGAGGAACGATAAGACCCAGACCATTCGTGTGCTAAATTATGTCATCTTGATTCCCAAGGTTTCGGTCGCTCAAACTTCACCTGCAGTGGCGGATCCGGGGGGGGGGGGGGGCATGGGGGGCCAAATTTTTTTCAGTTTTTGGGCCCCAAAATTTTGTAGGGCCTCAAAAAATGGGCATTTTTGGCATAATTGGCCTCTTTTGGCCAATTTTTCAAAATTTGGGCCCACTTTTTGTTTTTAGGGGCCCAAAAGTTTTTGTCCACACTCAAAATTTGCCCCTCCCCCTTGTTAATTCCTGTATCCGCCACTGACCTGGGTCTGTTATAACCACCATGGAAGTCGAAGATAAACCCTCCCCCCCCCCTAAAAAGATGGCTCGATGAGTTGTTTGGAAAAGGGTAAGTTACATGTACTGTATATTTCATCGCATTAGTATTTTTTGTTTGGTGAACGTGAATCACCTTGGATATTCACAAGCTCGGATCATCAATTCCCGGAGCATCATGACTTATCTAGGTATTTATTTGATATTTGGATCTCTAGATGAATCTAGTCGATATTTAACTAGATTACACCATGAGAAATGATGGCCTTCTATTAGTTCCTTCCTAGTCGAAAGGCATATTTGATTCTCTGAATTTAAAAACATTATTTAACATTATTTGGGGCATACAGTTCACCTCATATGTATGAGTGGAGATATGATCAAAGCGAAATCGGTTCGTAGTGAATTCCAGATTGTTAGATCGACCAATGTAATCGTGGCTTGTTCTAGTGACATACGTGTATTCTACAGTTTAACATAGACAATTAAATGCGTTCTCGAACATTGTCTGTACTTGATATGAGTTCGGCAAATAGAGAGTTTATTACAATAATTAATTGCATCAAACTGAAATAGTCAATAGAACAATCAGTCAATAGAGCAATCAGTGTTCTCCCCTAAAAATTCAACTGGGTGAAATTTTTCAAAAAAAATTGGCGCTCGCTACAGTCGCAATCTGCAGGTGGGTGCTTACTTCACTCATTTTGCAAATCAGAAATTGGAGTGCAGGGTCCCAACTGGGGGGGGGGGACTTTGGTTTCAATTCGGGGGGTTCCCGGTAAAAGTGACATGGGGAGATCACTGAAAAGACATCAATAATAATTTTTTCAAGAAGAGCATTTTCGAAAAGGGTTACCCTAAGTAGTATTCACAAAGGGTGTTAGAAACACACGTCAAAATGCCAACAATTATTCTATTGGATAGATTCAGATCGTACAACATGACAGGTCGATTTGTATTCAGTGTAGGTGACAACTGTGTAGCCATGAACACTAATTCCAATTTCCCAAAGGTTTACGAAGCTTTTAGGGAAATTTCCCATGATATTTTAAATCCATTTAAACTCACATCATACCACATTTTGTATTAGTTTCAACTTCAATAACTTATACGTGCGTATTTTCATCGATAATTTGCAGCCAAAAGTAAATACTGCCCAGGAGTCCGTTTTTGTACCGTTCGTAGTAACGAACGTTCGCAATTCGTAAATTCGTAAATATTTAAAAAGTTACGAATGAGTTGCGAATTCGTAAAGTTGCGAATGGATCATTTTTGTACGCTTTCGTAAGTCATTCGTAACTTTCCAATTGTTTAGAGTAAGATTTACGAATTGGTTGACGTCATATTCCACAGTTGTCAGGACAGATAGTACAACAAACAGGGTTGATCAAAATAATAAAACCAAAGTCATACAATAAGAACTTTATAAAAATAAAAATTCCATGAAAAGTACTAAAATAGATATAGAAATAGGTTGATAATACGTTGATAACGGTGTTGCCCTTTGTGTTCTCTGATTTAGAATGACAAAACGTCACAAATCACAATATAAATGAATAAATAAGAGGCCGTTCGTAAAGTTACGAAAGGGTCAGAGGTGGTATTAAATCTACGAACGAAAACAGGCATGACGTCACTATTTTCGTAAAGTTACGAATCGTTCGTAACTTTACGAATCTTACGAAAATGCAACTTTGCGAAATTCGCAAATTAAACAATGGACTTACGAACGTTCGTTACTACGAACGGTACAAAAACGGGGCCCAGCTCATTATTTTCCTATCCTCGCAATGTTCAATAAGTAAAAATTGTATTTTCTGCCTGTCTTTTATCTATATTCAAACGGTAAACCCTCAAATCCGATTCATATCGACTGTGTACCCCACAGAGTGATTGTTCAAATACATTCAGATACTGCAAGATAGCTTGATGATTATTCTGACTATGTTGCGAGGAACTGAAAGGGGCATCACGTTATTTCAGTACATGAATAATATATCACAATACGTTCATTAATTGCGTGTATAAATGCCATCACCGTCTACCTTCAAGACCTAATTGGATTGTTGTTATTCGATGCGCATTGTTTTATCTTTCACACATCTTGATTCACAAGGTTTCGATTATTCCTACCTCTCTAGACCCAGTGGAAAGCAACGATGTCTTTCACCGTGAATAGCTAACACTTTGATGTCTCTAACATTATTGAGTTGTGAAGTTCAGCATTACTGTAGTTAATAAGTCAATTCACTTGGATGTTCATCATGGTAAGTAAAAAAAAGTCTCTTTCCATATAATACTCGCCATAGATGTCTCTATCGCATACTCGCCATCAACATACGTCTCTCCACCATACTCGCCATCCACGAGTTACAGCATCTTTCTGAATTTTGTTTTAAATTAATGTAGACGAGGATCTTCAAAATATGAAGCTCAGTCATACGATTCAGAAGGATGTTTACAAAGGGACTAGTACTGATAGAGGCCGTTGATGATGGGCAAAGCTGAATGCTCCCTAGTTGTTCTAATGATGTTAGTGTAAAAATACTGGGTCTCATACTTCCATACTCACTTATCAGTTTTATTTTCTCTCACACGTATGAGAACGTGTAATTCTTAGTTATCCAAAAAATCCACGATGTATTCCTTCAAGAATACGAAATTGATAAAACAAGATGGAATACCACATGGTCGTTTTGGATTTAATACCAACTGTTGTTTTACCAGGCTAGCCTTACGCCCTAGCCTTTATACTTTTACAATCGGTTTATTTATTTGAGAAAATCAAGAATAAAAAACACGTCATCCTTTATGTTCTTAAATGTTTAAATCTAAAATTACATACCCGATGTGTCTCCTATATCCTTAAGCTTGAGCCTACTGGTTTACGAGGCGGAATATGGCGAAATATGGACCGTATAATTACGATAGCCTCCTGGAGCAATTATCTCTCAGTAAAACACTAACGTCGCTGTCACTTGTAATAAACTTCATGATCCCTCTATGCATTTTAAGTGAAATTTACGCGCTTGATTTTGCAAAAAGATTGCTTTAATAAAACAGATTGAATATTTGATGTGTTGTTAACGTTCTACAGAGGCGTCTGAGCGCCATTAGGGCCTATCACTTTCACAAATATATAAAGGTAAAAGCCTTGCAGGGGTTCGTTGAACAAATCCAAAGCGATGCATCGACCTTAGTTTCTTTACAATGTTAATGTCACAAATACATAGATAAATAACAACATTAATAGGATATACGTCAATAGTTCATTTAAAAAACTATTTACAATAATTTGAGAGGTTTGTCTCCTAGTTTACAGTTGCTAAACACCGGACGCAGATCCCCTGCACTACAATTCCAGTTTCATGTTATGATTCCCAGTGAAACTAGCTATACACACTCTGTTATAACATTTTTAAGACAACACCCTGCTGATGTTATTTATGACAATTATTATTGTTAAATTGTATTCCTGTACCTTGGTTAAAAGTTTAAAATATAAACGGAAATTTGATTTACTTTGCTTCTATTTTGCTTGATGAATAAATGGCAGTCAAAGTCATTGCCAACGTTTAGTCTGAACATGGACTTTCAACAGAGCAAATAATCAATGTAAATCACGACACACCGTTGCTTGTATTTTATGGAAAATTTCCAATTTATCATTGATTTCGTCCAATGTGCTCTCTTTTTCATTTATCTTCATATTCTGTCCAGGGAAATGGACGCCTTTGTAATTAACAATATTTTTCATTTTCCAGAAATTATTCCGTCACTGAAAATTGTGGGAATAATCAGGTAAAAGAGCGTATTCTTATTAGACTAATTAAAAAATTCTGGAATAACTTATGGCTGGGCATTTGAAAACAATCATTTTTGTATACCTTCATACATTTAAAACATTTGCAGTTGTTACAGTCAAAGGTACTATGTTTGTAAAATGTCCGATAATTCAAGAAATATGCATTCTATAATTAAGTTCCAAATTAAAGTTAATTTAATACTAATTAAAGTATATGCAGAAATGTAACACAGAGGTGAACACTCTTTTACGATGTAGATCATATACTATACGTATGTAACATTAATCCTTCTCTATGATATTTTACACTTACGCATAGATATTTACTAATTAATAGAATGATTCCACTCTTAGGTATTCTAATTGCCAACTTGGTGGACTTGAGGAAACGGACATTAGTGGCAGAGAATTTATAATCGTATTGGGCGTCTCTGGGGCTGTTCGTTAAACAACTAACTAATGATGGCAAATCTTTACAATGTGGGTAATATAATAAGACGGCATTCTTCACTCTGATAAAACTGAACTCACAAGTTGGAATACAAAAATAATTGGGTAACACACTGACAAGTTAACACGTATGGTATCTTCAATATTATATTACAAACAATACTAATTAGCGATGTTTACGAATAATTAACTCACAATTCCACCCCAGCCCGTCCCATTCTCTCAAATATCTGTTTCTTGTAATGTATCACCAGCCTAATTAACCGCGTTGTGAGTCGCAACCCCTGCTTGATCGAATGGTCAGTCAACGAAAGGACGGTTATGAAGCGGCAATGTGATTCATTTTTTGTTTATTTCTAGCTTTCGTGAATTTACTTATATGATTACTAGTGCACAAAAAATGAAATTATACACTCCTCGTCCAACAAAAAATAGCAGTCCTAAATCCCCATTCGTTGGGAGCATGTTAAAGTATGTTTATAAAGGTTACTTGTATCGATTATACTCATTAGTTCGGTTTATGCCAAATATTTTATTTCAAGTCAACAAATATATTTTTCAATAAAAGTAAATATGGTCACGAAAAATCGTATGCATTATTATTTATTTCTGCATTGGTGATTTATACTGGATTATACAAATGTGTTCCTTATGATGAATTTATCAGTATTTTTCTCAATCTATATTTTTGAATTGGCGAGGGTGACATCTATACTTCACTCCACAATTAGTTACTTTGACGGAGCGTCAATGTAACAAAATGGATGAACTTCTTGGATACGAGTTTTTTTTGTTTTCTCGATTTAAACTTACGTATAAGTCATGTTGCGGATTATCATTTGGCACAAAGTAAGGCAAGTCTAGTTATTAGAAATGCTCTCGGTTTGGAATTTTATTTTTAAATAAAGCTGTAATTCATGCATTTAGACCATCGCTTTTGTTACATTGACGTAAGTCGCCAAAGTAACCTACATTGGTAATATAGCCGAGTTTCGTCAATGTAACAAAATCGAGGGGCATGTACAAAACAAATTCCAAATCGAAGAAACTCATTGAAACTAGACTATATTTTCTAGCTTTGTGTCATATTATAATCTGCAACTTGACTTATAAGTAGGTTTAAATCGAGAAGACAAAAAACTCGTAACCAGAAAGTTCATCAATTTTGTTACATTGACGTTCCGTCAAAGTAACTAGTTGTGGAACAGTGTACTTGGACATCACTTGAAATCGATCATTAGAATGACATTAAAACTGATTTTTTAAAAGCTTCATACGATTTCTCGTTTACATTGACCTTGATGTTTATTGTACTCATATTTTTCACTATTTTCAACTGCTGTGGAGTCTCTTGGATATTCTTGAGTAGCTTCGGACCTATCCTCATAGAACGTAGATAGAACGTAGTGATTGAGCGTGGGAACCGACGATGTATCCCATGTGTGAAACGTTGATACAACTATGTGTATACTGTTCGTATATTATATATGCCAGTTTGAGATTTAGAGAATTCATATTTTCCGACTAGAAATGCTAAATGATACAAGTAAAAAATTCTGCCTACTCTTTCATTATATTATCAAACTGGCATGTCACACAGAACTGTTATTCCGGAAAGTTGGTAAATCATAAAGCACCATTAGTTAAACGTATAAGAGGACGGTAGTGAGAACAATACAGAATGGACTCAAATGATGGCCAAGAAAACCACTCATTTAATTTTCATTGTATCAGTGCCTGGATATAAAATATTATTTCACAAAATCTTAGTCTTTGATGTTATATGATACACTACTCACAACTAGCTTTACAAAATGTTTTCACCATATAATTGAGAGTGGCAAAAATGGGAAGATCATACTTTTTGAATCACCCTTTACATACATCATCGAGAGCCGCAAACATGAGAAGATCATACTTTTGAATCAACCTTTACATACATCATAATTGAGAGGCGCAAACATGAGAAGATCATACTTTTGCATCAACCTTAACATCCACATTTGGGACAATGGCCAACAGTAGAACGAGGGGAAAATTAAAAAATTGGATGATGTTCATTATACTTTTATTATCATTTAGTGATTAATTTATGAAATTGATATCTTGCTCTGACTGTTCTTTTGATCACTGTTGTAAAACGAATGTTTGATTTTAGCTGCTAGTGTTAATGGGCGACTCATCCAAATAGAACTCTCGTGGAAAGTGTCAATGTGGTCCAATAGTTTCATTTGGTTATCGAATACAATATCACAAAATTGACACTTATAAGGAGAGATACACATTCGTTTTGCGTTGGAAGTGATCAAATTTTTATACTTTGTTTTAGATTTAGAGTTGGGCTTTTCAACAATTCTGTCTTTGGAGTTATTTTCATTGTACAATTTCGATGTCCTGTTAAGAATGCAGCCAGCAATTGCCGTTTTCTTGTGGGGATGGCTGATAGTGAAAGACTCAAACATTGTTACTAAATTGTTTGTATAGTTTACCATATCATGTCCATTGTTTTTATTAATATTATCAACACCTGGTATGTGATTGACTCCAATTGATGTTTGTGTGCTTAGATTTCCAATCACTGTTCGGTTATCAAGCTCCATATTTGGACTGTTTTCTCGTAGATGTTGACCAATCATCGGTCCATACACAATGTCCGTATTTTCTGTCATCATGTTCTGTTGGTCGCAGCATCCTTCTCCTTGCTCAACGTGACGTCTACGATGTCGATCAAGGTTGCTCTTGTGGCTTGTTGCATAACCGCAAAGTGAGCATCGATAGTCCTTCTGCCCGTTATGGACCGTCACGTGTCTCTTTAGGAGTGCTTTCCGACAGAAAATCCTCCCACATATGAGGCAGTTATATCCGTGTTTGTGGCACGACACTACATGCGCCCGGAGCAAGGCCTTATTGGCAAACGCTGTGTTGCAACACTCCAGGGCCTTATCGCATTTTTCATGCATGGTAACTACGTGTCGCTTCAGATTGTTCTTCCGGTCTGTGACATACGGGCACTTTGGACACGTGTACGTCTTCTTGTCTGTTAGGAATTTCTTGAAATCAAGGCCATCGTGTTTAGGTGGTGAAGAATCGGTTGATGATGGCATTGATGATGTTGCAGATGGTGAACACTCAACTGGAGCTGATGGAGAGCATGTACCAGATGATGATGGCGAACTAGTGTGAAATGAAGACGGTGAATACGAGGATGAGGACGATAGTGAACTCGTTGAAACTGTAGGGGATACATTCAATGTTGATAAAGTCATACATTCTGAAGACGCAACAACGGACGACGAAGATGCAGAATCTTTACGGTGTTCTTCCAGATTAAGAGATATCGTTGTCAACTCAGGCATTTTACTGCCATTTGGTACGTCTCCCATGCTGTCTGATTTGATACGATGTGTTCCATTAACAGTCTCGACATTGTTCGTGTTTGCATCATGCTCTTTTGGTAACTGTTGAATGTTCGTTGATGCGATCACTGACGATGATGGTGCTGAAGGGGCGATGATTTGTTTTGAATGTTTATAAGCGTTTGCAGTGCTTCTCGTAGGTGTATTACCAATTATCCCCCTTTCTTCGTACCCCATCAGGTGATATGATGGTGCGGCGGAAAGTTGTTGAGCTGCATGCGATGAAGGGAACATTGCTTTACCAAGTCCTCTGTAATGTAGAACCTCTTCTGGATAAAGTGGCAGTGGTACAATCAAAGTTGAAGATTTCTTTGATGAAATACTAGGAAGATTTTGTTGTGGTTGTCCTCGGAAAGGGTGTACATACCTCGTCGGGGGCTGTTGAGCCATTTCTGTTCCCATACAGTTTTGTCGAGATACAAGTGTAGCGAAGTTGTCGTTTTGGGCATCGTTTGCAGGTTTTGCCTGTAGCCAGTGTCGTCCATTACTACAATAGTCTAGATCAGTTATGGTGAAATTCACTTGATATGAAGCACTCGAAGTGTTTGGTGGAGAAACATGCCCACTATCATAGTTATGCTGGGTGCCAACAGATGTCTCTGATAGATGCCTTGGTTGATGAAGATCATTACAAAGGATGCTTGCGATGCTGTATATTGTATCAGTGTCGTGACTAAAAGCTGCCATCTCATTCAAATTAAAATCTTTTGTAATAGCTCAAAGTAATCTTTATTGAAGTATTCAAAGCCCTATGCGGATCACTTTTTCCCGATGAGTTTATTGGTTCGACTCCGAATCCAAAATGATGGGGCTCACTTCCTCATTGTATTTAAAGTCAAATTTTGATTGACAAATAATTATAGTAGTTCGTAGAACGTGCATGGCATACATGCGATCCATCAACAATGTTGTGTACCATATGTCTTCGGTTAGGGGGCAATACGGCCGAATAGCATGTAATATCGGGTATTAGTCCTCACCTCAAGCCACGAGTCATTCCTGAAAACACCAAAAGGTTCTAATTCAAAATTAGAAAATTAAGATTTAAAGATTATGCCTTTAAGACGAGAGTATCCAAGTGTCATAGCCTTAAAGTTTTTATAATAATTTTTATAATTTTCCGTAACCACATTTATTCATTTTGTATTTGATAAAAACTTGTTTTATATGACTTTATTCATTTTTATGATGGTGCAAATTAGACTTAGTGTTTATTTAGTAACTATGTGATCGGTATCACTGAGTAACCGAGGGGGCGATTGGGAGCGGGGCGTAATTGATGCGCCCTGTTCCAGGTACCTCGGCCAACCTTAGTGGCTTCTACAATTTCCCGGGGCAAACACGATGACAGGATTGCATACTAATGAAGCTGGAAATGCGACCTTGCGAATTGTAATTTTAGAATTTATAATTTAGTAGTTTTACGAGGATTGGTCTGACGGCAAAACGTGAGTTAAAAGTGTGGGAAAACTCAAAACAGATCTAATTTAGTATAAAAGTCATGATTTTTATGTTTTACTATATTTTAATGAATTGATTACGTACCTGATATTGATTAAATAATTGTTGATTAGTTCTTGCTTCGTCTTTCCTGATTACAGGAAATTAGAACAATAATCTTACAAAATCAGAATAACGTTGAAATTGCATTCAAAGAAAAGCTCGATATGTATATTTTCCAGTTTTCTTTATTTGCAGTTGTTTATTTAAGACTCCCGGTTAACTCATCATTTTCTCTCAAATTACAGGTGACTTCACCAAAATGATCTCATTACTAGTTTGTTTTAGCGACGTTTCCATCGCCTCTAGTAATTTTCAGTATAATTTGATAATAAATTATGATGTTTTCACACCGCTGAAGTATTCCATGTATTCTACCTCTTTCATTTTCAATTCAGATATATGTTCTGTACAAAGTATGTACGACAACGTTTTTTTGTAAAATCACTGCATCTCTTTTTGATTAATGAATAAATAGAATGGCAACTAATGACACGTGACAACTAGTTTCCATTTTTGATTTCTAATTTCTCGACATTTTACTTATAACTGATCAAAGTCAAAATAAAGAAAACTTCTGGGTCCCAGACTCATGAAGACAATGTGCTCAAAAATGAATATTGCACAAATGCGATACTTTGTCACTTACACTGATTCACGTTCATATAGCTTTGTATATAAAGTTTTGAAAGTACCAGTTTAGCTTGGCACTCGGGCTCTTTTATTTTGACTTTTACATTCAGTTTTCCAGCAAAAGGAAAAATAAATGAATGATATCAGGAAAAGGAGATTGAGACTAGGTTCCAGACTAGACCATCTTGTCCCATCGTCTTGGACGTGTAATACGCAAGGTACCCAAGACATTCAAGCTGTCGTGATCATAAAGATGCCTGAAGGGTTAATGCACTTTGGACGTGGTGTCTGAATAGAATTTACATATGCTCAATATCAAGCCATACCTTAAAATTTAAATCCAGATAAAATTTTCATAAACGTTCTACAAGATTATCCAAGAACTTATTTTGGCTTTACACATGCTTGCAGAATCAGATCAGGGAGTAACATTTCCAAAGTTAAAAATTTTGAAAAAGTTTGAGATCATCTAATTTCATGTCATTTCTTGTCAATTGAATTTCTGGAATCCCTACACTTTAAGTGATTCAAATAAATTGTCAATCTATCTGAAGACCAACCTCTGACTTGTGTACTAACAAAAAGAGCAACTTTAAGAAAATAAATCCCAGACTCAGACCAAAATCAACACGCACGTTATGAACCTGTCACCTAGGTATAATTATGTAATGCACAGGTCTAGTGAAATACATGTTTGAACTATTATTTCATATGTTTAATTGCAATTTATTGAATTAAAATTCAAGTGGATTCTCAGGTGAACGCCTACCTGGCCTACCTGACAGGTAATGACTTAATTAATGCTAAACACTTACCAATATCAGTAAATTACGCACACAGATGGAGACTCGAAAGAAATTGATGAACGAGCGTTCTGTCAATGTCATTTTTAACAATTAAAAATTATAGATATTCATTTAGAATTTTTAATTGTGAAAATTAATACTTCACGTCATACCTGATAATTTGTAAATTTGTGAATCTACAAAATTGAATAATTATTAGAATTACTAGTTTTATGTAAAGTACTTTGCAACATGTTTAGCAGAAAGAAATTCTGTCTAGCTGTTATATAACTGCAATAGTATAATTCAAATAAAAAATAGTACTTCTAAAAATGAATGTCCCATTTATCAGATTTTGTATTTACTATTCTTAAATGGCTGTCACAAGAACATTGTCAGTATAGGAGAAAATCCACATTAAGTTTTTATAATTTTGTATTTCTATACAATTTACATGTTAGCGACGGCAACTAAACGTATAGCGTGTAAAATGTCGTGATTGCTTTTTTCTGGTTATTGAAATTTCCCGACTCATTTTGGCATTATTTTGATATATCAAAACTACCCAATGCCATTTAGTAGAAAATACTGTCCGCTTAACATGGAAAAAGATCTTATAATTATTTTTGTATTTGTATTTTTAGGATGATAATTTTGATAGCAACAATAAACGTAGACAACTGAAACAAAGTACTGATTTCAAATTTGATTAAGGAATAAAATCAACATAAAATATCACGACACTGAAATCGAAATAAAAGTACTACTTACAAATCCGTGCGTTACATGTAATGCATTACAAAATATTCTAATATAGCATTTTTCAACTATCCACAATTTGTTTCAAAGGAATTCGGTTTAAAATCAAGTTAATCTCGTCCGTATGCTTTTACTATTGTTAATTGCTTTTCAGACTCACCTTTCTGACATCATATGAAGCCCAGGGCTAGCATAGTTTACTACGGAGATACAGATAATAGCTCCACCCACCCACTCATATATGTAAAGAATGTACACACGGGACGGCTACCAGGGTCAGAATAGTGGATCCAGCAAGTTTTACTTATATTGGACGCCTACCTATTGCCCCAGGTTATACTATGTCCCAGCTGAGTTAGGTCACGTGACCGACAGGTGAATCTTACCACAAATTGATTATGTGTAAAAATTAAACTTTTAATTAATCAAGTTTGTGTTCCTCAATTAAATGATGATTGAAGATGTAATGTTATTAAGCTGATACATGAGACCCCCAGAATAGGTACTATCTAAAGTAAATGTTACCCAGTGTGAGGACCTACAGTAGTTCATTGCAGTTGAAAAGGCCGAATTGCTTAAAATGATTGAAATGCAATTTTCAGTGTATACGGTGTAAAAGGGTAAGAGGTCCTATCAAATTATGGTCCTGCTCTCCATTGATATATATGGTGACCTCAATACAACTCTTTCCCTCATTATCTTATACGCAATCAGTGCCAGTAAGGGGACCATCATTTCTTTCACACCGGCTTAGTCTAGTTATCTGACCAGAGAGCAAATGCTTATTTTCAAGATAAAACATTTTAGACAAGATACTTTTTTGATTTTGTTTCAGTATTGCCCTTTGTACATTCTTAATCACATCTCTCATACAGCTGGTATGACGCACAAAAGCATGAACAAAACAAACTATTTTGTAGCTATATAATTTATTTTACAAAAATAGCCTTGAAAGCAATGCTTTCTTGTGGATATAAAATTATTCTGTTGTTCAAGAGAACTATAGATGTCTCTCTCTGTCAACATTTACACATGAGTGAATTGTGAAATCTACAGCTAATTATGTATAAATCATGAATATTTCATATCTTGTTCAACATTTTGACTAAAATAAAGTCGAATATGTAAAAAGATTTTGCACAGATAAAATAATCAGTTACTCAAGGACTACAGTCAAAATTTAAAGAAAAATATATTGAAATAAATAGTTTCATATTGTTCTTGTCATACATATATACACAAACAGTGTTAGCATATAAGATAAAAGCCAATGTAAAGCAAAAAGGTTAATGGACATGGGAGACGTTCTTACATTATTCTCATATTTACATTCTTATACACAAATGACTCTTTTTCAAGAAGTTGGGGTGGTATTACAAACCATGAATACTCATTTCATAGACTTGTATAACAAGTATAACTTCAATGATGTTATAGCTAAAATCTAAACATCTTGGGGCACAACTTTCCAAATGGAGATTCCATATCATTATGCAGAAAATTCCATTCACAAACAAGATTTCCCTAACTGAACACTAAAATTATTTTTTAATTAAGGCTCAGTCACATTTGCTTTACAGCAGGCTTATCTGGAGTGAACTGCATATCAATTAATTTTATGCTTCATATTTCTCTAAATTTTGGGAAGCTACACCTGCCGTAGATCAAATGTGACTAAGGCATTAAATCGAGACATATCAATTCTGAACACGATATCTGAACACAATCATAAGCACTCAACAGAGCACATGAAGACAATTACATTATTACATTAATCAAAACTTTCAACTTTGGCAACATTATTTCGAGTATTGCATATATTTTCCATTTAGTAATATAAAATATAACAATTCGTATCATTTCATTTAAGTCATGGACATTAAATTAACATACCAATAAAAATGAACACAATGAGTAAAACACTGAACAGCACAATGGTATCACAGTTGATTTGAGAAGTGTGCATATTCACTAAAGAGGCCAGCACACAGCTAAATGACAACTATGTTTATGTTGTCATCAAGCAGTCTGTGCATATTCACTAAAGGGGCCAACACACAGCTAAATGACAACTATGTTTATGTTGTCATCAGGCAGTCTGTGCATATTCACTAAAGGGGCCAGCACACAGCTAAATGACAGCTATGTTTATGTTGTCATAAAGCAGTCTGTGCATATTCACTAAAGGGGCAAGCACACAACTAAATGACAACTATGTTTATGTTGTCATCAAGCAGTCTGTGCATATTCACTAAAGGGGCCAACACACAGCTAAATGACAACTATGTTTATGTTGTCATCAGGCAGTCTGTGCATATTCACTAAAGGGGCCAGCACACAGCTAAATGACAGCTATGTTTATGTTGTCATCAAGCAGTCTGTGCATATTCACTAAAGGGGCCAGCACACAGCTAAATGACAGCTATGTTTATGTTGTCATAAAGCAGTCTGTGCATATTCACTAAAGGGGCAAGCACACAACTAAATGACAGCTATATTGTGCTGTCATCAAGCAGTCTGTAGACGAGACATGTAAGCCTCACAATGTGCGCAATAAACTTTATCCTGGGATATCCAACGTTTTCTACACAGAGAACATCGAATGCGGTCCACAGGTTTATCAGCTTCTGGTTCAGAATCAGATGTACTTCCGTCATAATCTGAATCATATCCAGTGTTCTGCTTTGTGTCACCATTCTCTGATTTATCAATGGCTTCACCAGTGACATTGTCCGCACTAACCCCATGCCCAAGTTTAGCAAGATAAGTGATATAATCTGGTTTCCTATATGCGAGATCTTCAGCCTCTCCGGCCACCAAAGCAATGTTTTCACAGAATGTTACGCTTTTCCTAGTGCGATGTTTCCTACGACGTTTCACTAGCGCAGGTTTGGGTGTCCCTGTCCCTGAGAAGCTTCGACTTCTAGGTATGCTACAAGGGCTTAAAGTTTCATCATCAATTTTTCGTTCATTTGAATTTTTCTCAAATCTTTTCGCAAGGTCTTTTACAGCTACGCGTTCATAGAATTTTTCTTCAGATTCAGTATTATCAGGTATAGTTTGCTGATGATTACCAGAATTAACATTTACTTGTTCAGAATGTTTATGCTGTTGGATATTTTGTTGTTGGACACTTTGGTGCTGGATACTTTGTTGTTTATTTGATTGTTGATCAACTGGGACTTGATGGATGGATTGTTGTGATAAATTATTGTCTTGTTTATTGTGTTGATCAATCTCTAAAGTGGACTCTTCTATCTCCACCTGAAAACACATGGAAAATTCAAATTAATACCACATGTATATACTCTTGTCTTAAATCATCTGCAAAAGATCACACTCAGATTGATCATAACCACTGATATTATGAGCAAGCCAAAAATAAACTTTTTAAATGAAAAATTACCCAATAAAACAATAAACAATTTTGCCAATAAGATTATACTATATAATCGCCAAGATATAACTATGTATAAGACATGCATTATCCAATTAGCCAACATGCAAGTTGCAACTACGATATGTGCCATGCTCTAGTCATCACAACATAGCCTAACTCTACAAGCAACACAATACATGTATTAAGTCATGCACAGACATAAACTTATTTGTTAATATTACTATGAATCATGATTCCTGATTCCGTGAAGTAAATATGGCAATTTTCAAAATCAAAATTCCCAGTATAAAAACAGCAGTAATACACGATGCACTTCCAACTCTAAGACATTCATGTATAGAAGACACAGTCCTTCAGGTTTCAACAATCATGCTTAATTATAACATGTTTTCAAGCAATTGTAATCCAAAACCTGTGGTGTAGCATTTCTCAAGGGCTAATAGGGAGAAGTTAAAAATGAGACTACTCCCGGCCTAAGTTAAAACATAGGACTACATTACAACATATACTGTCTATGCCTAAAATAAAGATTTTACAACGTAACTACTGTTTTTAACTACCAAGTATAAATGGGCCCAGCAACATTGTCTCACTGGCAGGAGGAAAATTCAAAATCGAGAAAAATAATTAAGAATCAAATGAAATAAAATGAAATAAAATCTAGCAAGATGGGGATGAACCAACACCAAAATTGGGGGGTATACAATTAGAGACAACCACTTAACCTCAACAACCCGGATTTGCATTCAGATGTTAGTACCCCATAAAAACCATGCAGATTCTGTATGCCACATTCAGATATGCTCTGATGATCTAGGAATGCACACTTAGGAAGCAAAAGTCAAATGGTTTGTGTTGCAAGGCAGTAGTTAATTTGATCTCAACAACACTAGGTGGAACTGTACCTAGGTGCATACTTACATTGGATGGAATTTTAGATGCAGTGAAGTCTTCTCCAGATTCTGATTGGATGAGAAATGGTTAAAAAGCAAAGATTAGCATGAGGAATTGGAATTCTACTTTATAAAAAAATACAGAAATTACAAAGTCAAAATCAATTTAATATTACTAGTGTACACTTAATCTGTTAAAAGTATACATACAGTGAAACATATTTAGATTTGAGCCATAAGGGGTTATCTAAAAAGTTTCACACTAAATTCTACATGTAAATCTTCCATCATCCAATTCACTTCTTAATTTAAGAGTATTTTGGGGCAACAAAATGAAAGAGACTTGTTTGCAGAACTTAGTAGAAAGCATATGAGATGGTGCATAAATGTGGCTGGGCCACCACCACAGTAACTGTATAAATAAATAACATTTGTAACATTCAGAGAGCACTTATCCATGAAAGGTGTATTAGTATATGCAGTACCTAAGATGGAAATTGTCCTTTTAGTTCCAAGACTTATATGATTGACCAACCATAATTCTTAAGATTGTTCAATGAGACTTTCCCCTGAATCATACACCTGTATGGATATGTTTATGAAATCAGAAATAAATTTATTATAAAAAAATTATATCTATTGGGCTCTAGTGGTTTTATCTACACAATCTATGCAGTGAAGTGTGTCTAAGTCTATGACAGTTAGATGTATTTCTGTACCACGAGGTGAGGGGTTAGTGTAAATTATTGGAATTTCATAAGCTTCTTTTAACAGGTTACGTTTCACTGATGATTTCATTTCAATTTCAATTGATGATTTCTGATTAGACATCACTTCCCATTAAAAAAAAAATTGGAACAATTATTGATTTTTTCAGTATGTTAATGTGTGATGTTGGGTAGGGGTAGTTTTTCATTTCTAAACATATTAACATCTATGTGATTGTGGGTAAATAACCCTCCTTTGTTATTATAATATACTCACCATTGATTGGTCGAGAGAGATGTATCTGGGAGTTAGACTTGGTGATTCTGGGAGCACTTCCAATGGAGGCCTCCTGGTATTTGTTCTCTACATGGATCATGTCACAATGGATGCAGACTTGAGTCTCAGGGACCCAGCCATCACAACTCTGACACTTGGGACATGTGGCATTGCCTGCAAAACAAAACAAAAAACATTGTTAAAAATTTAAATTAAAAATTTGTAGAGAGAAAAATAGTACCAGAGTTTTATGTCAATACTTGTAGATTCACTAGACATTTTTAAAAATTAAATTGAAGATTAAGTAACCCAGTACAGTAATACCTGTAAAGGTTTTATTTTATGTGAACTGTTGAAAAACAAAATCTCATTATCAGTTCAAAACTCATCCATTCATGTTGATGATCTTACCGTGTTCATCCCTCCAGCTATAGTCAACCACCATGCAGTCTTCTTTCTGTGCATCTAACAGCAAGTCCTGTTGCTGCTTAGTCATCATTTGCGCATACCCCATCCCTGCTTGTTCATAGTCCTTAGTGCTAGGTACACGGTACGATGAGCTGAAGCCTACTGATTGTTTCTCCATGTATTTTGTTGGCTTTTGTGCTATTTTGGGCTTTGGGTTAGGAGCTGGTTTGGAATTTCTCGAAAGATTCTCTTGGTTTTTAGATTGAATTTGATTGTAGTTCATATAAGTTGTATTGTTATATTGGCTCGAGATTGGAATGGAATTACTACTGTATTGGTTTGTATTGGATTTCTGACTATTATAAGTATTTGAATTATGATTAGGTACATTGTTATATTGTGCAGCATGAGGGTTGCCACTGTATTGACTTGAACTGGATTTAGGGTTACTATACAGTGTACTATTAGTTGAGGAAGTGATATGTTGGCTTGTGTTTGTTGAAGGGATAGAACTGTTATATTGGCTTGTATACTGAGACATGTGAGGAGTAGACTGGCTAGTATGTAGTCCATAGTTATTGTAGCTCTGTTGTGAGCTTGGAGTAGGCTGCTTGGGTTTATGGGTAACAGCCTCCTCTCCCCATCGAGACATCACACCTTGACTGACTACTTTCCTCAGCTCCTCTTTTGACATTCTGCGTGATTTGCCCACCTCAGGTGCCCTCTGGTGGATGGAGTTAGTATCATCAGAGATGTGACTACTTCCAGATCTGTAGTCGCTATCGCTGCTACTGTCAATAGTACCACGTTTGAGATCCATTTCAAATGATGAGGTTGTATTGCGACGTTGTTTTTTCAGGAAAGCCTGGTAAACTTCTGCCTCCTTCTCTTTGCTCTGTTTAACATGAGGCTTAACAAGAGGTTTATTCTTATCTTTTTTTCTTGGTAATGTCCCATATAGGTCAACGATACGTGCAGCTGGGCTATCAGTTACTGAAAATGCAGTCACGGTCCTTGGTGGGGTAGTTTTTTCATCACTTAACGCACTCCTCACAGGGGTATCAGTCATTTCATAACTTGTCCTTGGTCTGATCACTGTAGTTGTGTTTGAGATTGGGGGATCAGAATATACCCCTGTATGAACATTCTCAGTGGAGGCCCCTAGTGTATTAGTACTACTACAACTCCCCTGTCTGAGGTGCTCCTGGCTAGTGGCAGATACCAGTGTACTTGTACTAGCATTGCTAGCCTGTCTATAGTGATCATATTTCACATTCAATTCAACTACATGAGCATCATTACTGTTCTGTCCATATTTCATATCCTGCATACAGACTGGAGTTCCATCTTTGTTTTGTTGGATATAGAGTTTATCTAGTTGCTCCCTCAGCTCTTCGTGTTGCTCCTTTGGTTTCTCTGAGAGGTCAATTAGATTCTTTAGGGGCTCCCTTTGAGGAGGGTATGCAGGCTCCATGGAACTCAGGCTGAAAAAGAAAAATTTGAAAATGTTTTCATTCTTAGAAATTGATTTCATAAGTTTGAATCTAAAGGTCAAATGATATCCTTGTGTTAAGTCTGTGCATTATGTTAAATAGAACCATGCACAAAATCTCTTTATATCACATTAAAGTTCTTACAAACACCTACCTCGATCTGTCTTCACTCCCAGTTTCGCTGGTTGTGACGCTACTTGAATCTTGTTTGTTCGTCTGCTGGATCATACGGTGCAGCTTACGTGACCTCAGAACACTTGTGTTGTGCTTCATCTGGGCATGGATCACGCTCTGTTGGCTTATGTTCCCCAATGTCATAGCTTCTTTTAGATATGCTGGAATAACATAAGATTTGGTTAATTACTTGGCGTTATTGCCATAAGAGTGGATATACTGTAGCTGTTAAAAATTTCAAAATAGGCCAGAAAGTTGTAATTTAATATGAGAAAATATGATTGTGAGTGTACAATACAATATCCAAAGAAAGATTTTGCTCCATGAAATCAAAGGCCTAAAACATCAAACAGATCACACATAACTAGAATTGTGGTTATTAAAACTTATCTACATTAAATATTTTCACTGGTTAGTATAATCGTGAACATAGAATACTTTATAATACAACAAAATACATTGTTTCTTGAGGAATATTTGGACACAAACATTCTCCCTTACTTCAATGTTGGAGTAGAGAAATGACATTTAATATATATTTTTTGGTATCTTGTGATGTTAGGCAGAGACTTACTTATTGCATTAGTACACAAACACATGGACATTGGGAGGTCTCCCTCTTTCTCCTTCAGGAGTGACTGCTCTATTAGATCCTCAGCTTTGCTACATAGCCATTCAGCTCTTTCTTCTCCAGCTGAAATAGTGCACTGTGACTTATGTATGTATGTGAGGTTAGATGTAGGGATGGTATTAACCAATTCCAAGGTTTATTCTGCTTAGTATACATATACATGTATGTGTAAGGGGTTCAAAATGTATATATATAAAAAAAAATCGTCCCCCATGCCTTGAGACTTAAATCTCTGATTACTTTTAGAACTTAAATGGTAATTTTGGAGGAGCAATGGGAAAAGGGTGTGAGATGTATTATTGATGTATCAACATACAAACATAAACCCATATGCCATCTATTTACTGGATGTTGGATATTATCCAAAACATTATCTCAAGATAATCAAGAATACCTCATAATTTTTTTCTATATACAAAGGATATCATGGCAAAACTTTAACATAGGAGAGTGCAGCGAACACTTTGTTAGAACACCTTATACTATCAAAATATTTCAACAAAATAAGTTTCTGAAAAAAATTTGAAGACGAGACATGCATATGTTGTATGTTAGAATTAACAAAACAAACATCTATTCTAAAGATATGAGAAAAAATGTGTCCAATAAGAAGATATTTTATACCTAATCCTAATGGTGGTCTATCATGGACAGGTTGAGTTGGGTGACTCATCAAATCACTGTTCATTGAATCTAAGTTCTCATAATCTAATCTACGACCTAGTTTACGCCCTACTAGAGGGGTAGTAGGACAACTAGCTATCCCCCCTCTTCCAGCATTAGTGGACCGGTCTGTTGGTCTAAAATGGACTGGTTCACGATTGGAAGAGTCATTCCTAGGGGGTGATGCCTCTTTATGGGTGGCTACCATTGGTCTGTTGGGAGGATGACCTAAAGAGAAAATCCATGCAATGAAGTATAAGTAAAGCATCCAATATCCAAGCTTATAAAACATCCATGCTTTGAAATCCTATACTGTAAGTGATCTCCTAGTCCAGCGGAATAATGGCATATTGAAACTTTTGGTTGCCCTCCAGGATGTATGCTATATCTTTGTATTTTTTTTATCTATAGGTTATTTTCTTTCAAAATCAGAACTGTGCCGGTCTGGCACTGGCGGGCAAAATTTTTTACAGCATTGTATAGGGGGCGCCCCCGTATAATATGCCCATTCCACAAAATATTTTTTTTAAAGGGCTGTTGGTAGAGTTGAAAACTTTAACCAATTCAGATAAACTATATTTAACCTAAACTACATGTCAATTATGTTTCATTATATAAAATCACATAATTAATAAGATATGCTTGATTTGTTACCCTAGCGCCACCTATTTTTAAGGGGTCACTATGTTTAATAAGCATATTTTGCAAACTAAACAAAATTGTGAACTGAAATTATTCATGACTTTGAATTACTCTATGTTAGAGAAAGTGTGAAAATATGAGAGTTGCATTTTATTTAGTTGAAGAGAAAAAAAATATTGATATAGACAACCTTATATCCAGCAATATTAATATGGATAGAAAATAACACTGTGAAACATTAAAAAGTATAATATCAGCAGATTCTGTGATTGTATCTTACTAAGCTATTTATGTTATATACATATGTTCTTTAAATCAAAATATTTCAGAAAATTATAATGTATACCCTTTAATAGGGGGAGGGGGTGGGGATGGGGGGGGATGGGGATGGGGATGGGGGGGGGTAGAGGTACGGGTGTAAAATGTTAAAGAAACTCATTGTTGACAGTTCAAACAGAAGGTCATCTTTGTTGTGTAAGGATTAGATTTTAGACCATGTACTGGAAAATGTAAACAGTGTAGCAAGTTCACCTCCAGTATTGTTTATTTGCTTGTTACATCAGAGAATGATCAATGGATATTTTTTGGGTAGATTCCTGATAGCATAAACATGAAATCTGGAGTACAGTCCTTTTAGGTCAGTATTTTACAGTTTCTTGTACAAGTATCAGAAGCATATATGAGTTAGATAAGTCAAGAAAGAAGATTAGGAAATGATTACTACAGTGAAATAAGGATACCATTATAATCAGGTAACACATATCTCTCTTTGATTTGGAAGTCAGAAAATAGCATAATTAGCAATAAATGACAAGATTTTGTTAAGTCTAGTTAGATTTCAATGAGATTTAATTGTGAAAACAATTGATGATTGATTATTCCAGGATGGATCCCTGTTTCTTTGCTGACAACTCACACCTGTCATGCCCCGGTTCAGCAAAAGAGACTAATAATATAACAACAAAACGTGTTAGAACTATAATAGATTACAGCAAACGACGAGATGATGATATTCATGATCAGCTTGAGAAAAAATTGCTAGAAAACCCAACTTTGACCCTAAGAGCCCATCATTCCTGTATTTCGACTTATACTTCAAAAGAACATTGTCGTCGACACTCAGGGAAATCAGACAGTGGGACATTAAATGCTACTCCCTCATCACCTAAGCGGACAAGGCATTCAGAAAAACTTTTCCATTTCCAATTTAATTGCTTATTTTGCGGAAACTTATGTAAAGAAGATCCCAAGCATCCAAACAGAGGATCAAAAATAGTTTATTGCCGAACTGGTGATAGAAAAGAAATTGGCCAAGCAAGTTTCAAAAGCAATATCCTGAGAATTTGTCATGAACGGGGTGATGAGCTTGCACGACAGGTGCGTACACGTGTTGAAGGAGCAGTATCTGATTTACATGCTGTTGAAGCTCGTTATCACCTTGATTGTTACAAAAAATTCATAAATAAAAAAAACATTGACCATTTAAAATCTGAAAAAACAGATGAAACTGACCAAGCATTAATCATGTTGGCTGACTATGTGAATCAACATCAGCATGAAATTTGGAACTCATTAGAGCTCCATAATTTGTACCTGGAATATGGTGGAAACATTAAAAGAAAAAGAATGATGTTAAACCTGAAAACAATGCTGGCTTCAACACATGTTGTTCTTTCTTGCCACAATTATGCAAGCATTATGGTGCATAAATCTGGTGCAAATAAGCTCATCAAGCTGGTAGATGATAAAGATGCTGCTGAAGAAACTGATGATGTCTACATAGGGAATATTGCTGCAAAGATAAAAAATGAGAGCAAAGATCGTCAACCTGAAAATGGAAAATACAACATTCGAATGAATAAAGACATAGCAACAAGGCCAGTATCACCAACATTGATAAAGTTGTTAACAAGGATTTCAAAGAGCCTAACTTATGAATGCCTCCCAGCAATCATGATAGGCAATATGATTACCAGTCTTGTGACCAATAGGTATACTCCACTACTAGTAGACCTAGGTGTTAAACTGAAAGACAGAAATATGATTGACACAATGCATCAATACCACACCTGCTGTTCATATGATGAGATGTTAAGATTTAAGTCTAGTGCAGCACAATCTGAGGAATCACGTATTGGAAAACAGGGTTTGTTTAATCAGGAAAATGGTCTAGTACAAGTCATGACAGACAACTTCGATGCTAACATTTGTTCACAAAATGGCCTTAAATCAACACATGCTATTGCAATGCTGATAACCCAATCTGGAAGCAGTAATGAAGTAGAAAATGATGATGAAGACTTTGACTTAACTATCCCTAGGCTAACAAAGCAAGCTTCTAGAAGTCCAGAGCTACCAGACATTGAGTTGCGCATATATGATGGTCCAAAGAAACCAAAGATGCCTCCAGAATTAGCCAAACGACAGCCTCTCAATAATGATCTATTACAACAACAAACTGATCATGTTCATAGAGTCCAAGAGATAGACTTTGAATTCTTTAGTCGTGTTACATCTGTACCAGGGACACCAGAATTCGGGGGCTACAATACTAGGTTAGCGAGGACTAGTGGCGCCATCATTAAACCTGCAACAAAACTTGCCTATAGGCCACTTCTTGATGTTAAGCCAGCAGACCCAAGCACAATGTTAACCATCATGCATCAGGCAAAGGAGATGACCCAAGCATGTAAGCAAGATTACACAATTTTGACAACAGACCAGCAGTTGTACAAAGTAGCCACTGATGTCATTTTCTGGACCCCAACAACCTTTGATAATACATTCATCAATAGACTTGGGGGCATGCACATGCTCATGAGTTTTGTTGGTTGTGTCGGCATTCTAATGTCAGACAGTGGAATAGTAGAGATACTCAGTTCTTCCTTTGCTGGGGTTACCAAGATGTTAACAGGCAAGAATTATCCTAACAATGTTCGAGCATTGAGACTCCTTGTTGAAGAACTTTTGAGACCAGTAATTCATCAGGTTAACAGTTATCAAGAACTCATAGATGTCCTTAACACTAGATCATCAGAAAGCAAAACTACAAAACTGTGGGTGGAGAATGTTATCAAGCCAGTATTCATCATGATGCAATTTGTCAGGGCTGAAAGGGAAGGCAACTGGCTGCTCCATTTGGCTGCTGTTGAATCTATGCTACCCTATTTCTTTGCTGCACGACACTACAACTACGCTAGGTATGGACTGTTCTATCTTCGAGACATGGAGAGACTTCCACAGAATGTTGTTGAGAAATTCCTACAAGGACAGCATGTTACCCGTCATCAGCCTGGTATTTGGAATGGAATCTGGTCAGATATGATGATAGAAACCACATATATGAGGTATGGGCATGGACCCTCTGGAATTATAGGCAACACACTCAGTCCAACTCTTCTCAAAAGATGGGCTCTCAGCATGCATATATGCAGTCAGATCCTAAACGATATCCAGGACCTTGGTGAAACTGTCAAGGCCCAATCCACAGTTGTGACCAGACACAAAGAAGAGGGTCTTACACATGTTGATGGTGATTGCAGTGACAGACTGAAGCTCAGAGAATCCCTGAGTACTGTAATCGATCCTCTAGATCCTAGTGGTCATCCTGATGGTGTTATAAACATAGTTACAGGACGGATTAGCTCTGCCAAGGTCAATGCTCAAGACTCTGTGATCCTAGGTAGAGAGTGCTTGGTGAAATATGAAGCCACCTGGCCTGAGGGATTCTATGAACCACTGACTTCAAAGGTAATACATAATTTTTGAGATTAGAAAAATTTTGAATTTTCAGAGATCAGTCTTATTTAGATAACCTATTCAACCTCTTATCTCTATTTCATTGATTTAGATTTACTTTTTATTCCATAAAGGGTGCATATTTTTTAGGTTGTGACCATGGCTGTTGGGAAAAAGAGCATACAAGTAGATGAAACACCTGTCTATGACACCAATCTTGTTTACTCTCGTGTTTGTGGCCTAGTAATGACCCGGCAACTTGATATGAAAACTGTAATGTCATTTGAGCTGGCACCCATCCCTACCTCTATGTTCGATGAATCTGGTAACCTGAAAACACCAACAAACAAGTCTGTTATGAAGAATATGTTGAAAATTGAAAGGCCAGCAAGAGGAAACAAACCAGAGATCCAAATCTTAGATGGTTGTGCTATCTTATGGGCTATTCAATGGCCTAGTGTACAAGGGACTGTCAGTAGCTACTGTGCAGCCTTTACAAAATATGTGATGAAACTGAATGATGTAGCAGATGTGTATCTGGTGTTTGACAGGTACCACGAGCATAGTCCTAAGGGGTGTACTCGCTCTGCCCGAAGCGCCAATAATACACGTATTTACCAGTTGGGACCAAACACTCCACTACCTCCCCAGAATGTTGTGCTCAATGTAACAAAAAACAAAGTTCAGCTGATAAACTTAATCATTAATCATCTTACGAGCACTATTCGTGAGAATGCCAACAAGCTGGTGATAACAGGCCCTGACCCAGTGCCTATGCAAATCTATCGGGGAGTTGTTAGTCAACGGGTTGACCTGAAAAATGAGCATGAGGAAGCAGATGTCATTATGGTGCACCAGATGCTAGCTGCAACCAAGACTGGAAGTAAAAATATCAATGTTGTATGTGACGACACTGATGTCTTCATCCTGTTGCTTCACCACTATGATAAACACCATCTAATTGCCCATGTTACTATGGAGTCTGTGTTAGCTGGAAGAAAAGTTATTAACATCAAAGCATCTGTAAATAAATTGAAGGAGTCAGCTTCCAACAAAAATGTCACCTCACAACTGCTTGCTGCCCATAGCCTGACAGGCTGTGACACAACATCCAGTCTTTACCGCATAGGCAAGACTAAGGCAGTTAACATAATCAAGACTGGAAATGCTCCTTTGAGTCTGATTGGAGAAGACAATATACCAATATCAGATGTAGTGACACAGGCTACTAAATTCATAGCAGCATGTTATGGCATCAATCCAAAGTCATCTGAAACTATGTCTGATGTTAGATATGAAGTGTGGACCAAGAAAAATGCTGCCAAGAACATTACTAAATCCCAAGAACTACGGTCATTGCCACCTTCAAACAAGGCCTTTGAGGAACATGTAAAACGTGCTCATCTACAAACATCCCTGTGGAAACATGCAGACAAACCATTACCTCCTAAGTTGAAACCAACAGAGTATGGCTGGCAAATGGATATTGTCAACAACATGTTAGTGCCCGTTACCCTTCCACCAAATGTTTCATGCGCACCAGACTCAGTGCTAAAGATGATACATTGTAATTGTGCCAGCAATGATAACATATGTGGTACAGATCGTTGTCTTTGCCGTAAGACTGCCTTGTCTTGCACTATATTTTGCCTTTGCAAAGGCGGAGAAGAGTGTTGCAATGAACACACCAGACTAATGGTCACAGTCACCAATGAAACAAAAGATGATGATCTTGATGATGAAATTGTTCTGCAAGCTGTTCAGGAAGTACTGGATAAAGAGACCAGAAATGAGACCCTTGATAACTGAACAAAAACTGACATTCAATTAGCTACAATATCCTTGACAAATAATGGTAAATTAATTTAGTAATGATTAGTACTAATTTTAATGGAAACATTTTTTCAAACCAATTCAGTCATTGGCAGAATGTCGGTATCATAAAAAATTAACCCTTCCTCCCCCTTAAAAGATGGCGCTGCAATTGTGAACAGCAAGTAGGTACTCAATCCCTGATTTTAGTTTTTGTGTGTGTTAAAATAGTCCCTTTATATTCAATAACATATAGATAATATTTTATTTAAAGTAAAGCCATGTTGGTGTTAAGGATAAATTTAGTCAAAATAAATTTTTGAATGTGGCTTTTCATATAACTTGTATATCGGTGAACAATAGGATATAATAACAAATAATTTTTTTCTCTTAAATTATATAAGACAGAAGCTTGTTTTTTTTACACTTTGCCAAACATGTATCATGGCATATAATTGAATATTTTCAGATCACAATTTTGCTTCGTTCAAATTTTATGCCTTTAAAACATAGTGACCCCTTTGGAAATATGTGACGCCAGGGTAGATAAATGACCATTACTCCATAATTATGAAATTTCAGGTAAAGAAAAAAAATAGACATCTTATTGAGGATATACCACAGGTTAAATTAGGTGATTTGAGTTTAAGACTCTGCTCAAGATCATTTTAAAAAAAATCCTTAATTAAAGGGGTATTTCACAGGGGGCGCCGCCTATACAATGCTGTAAAAAATTTTGCCCACCAGTGCCAAATCGGCACAGTTCAGATTTTGAAAGTAAATAACCTATAGATAAAGAAAATATAAAGACATAGCATACATCCTAGAAGGAAACCACCTCCTTCCATTCCGCAGGACTATCCCCAGCATTGAAGCAACCAGTTGTTGTGCTCCAATTGAAATTTCAAGGACAAACTTGAAAACACATTTACATAACTCAAATCAAAAATCATGAGAAATTGGCATATTATGGTCAATGTGAAATTGAGTGAAAAAAATATCATCACCTTGTTAAGAAAATATACTGGGGAAAACACTTTGCTACCTCATATTGTTCCTATTACAACAATATTCCTACATTTTCTTTAGTAACATGCAACTACCAAACCACAAGTTACAGATGACCCCAATGTTTACCCAAATACCAAATAGTTGAATAAAAAATTAATAAATATACATAAAAGCAATGAACACATGTAATGTTCAACTACATACCTTGAGAGTTGTGACTCATGCCCCCTGAAAGTTTCTCCTTAAAGAAAGCTGTTGACTTTGTATTATAAGATGTTGACAGCCCTTCTGGAATCTGTGTCATTAGATGAGACTTTCTATTCAGGCCATCAGATGGTGCCTTACACCCATTATCGCTACTAGGGAGAGAATTGAGACTTTCACTTGATGACCTTGACTCATAGCCTTGACCTCTTGGCTTCAGGAGATTGCTGCTGGGATAAACAAATGGGTTCTTGGATTGATTGACAGGTGTTGGATCAATACCTTGACCATCGTTTGAAGCACTACTAGCTGAACTAGCGCTATTCCTATCTCCGCTGTTGTAGCCAGATGATACACTATCTGTGATATCAATCTTCAACGCTGGTTTAATATAGGGCGCACCATTGGCTGATGGCAACTGTTTCGCCGCCTCACGTAGCTGTGTATCTGTAAGTGAATCAAGACTGCTGTTACTGCTACGATTGCCACTCCCCTGTGCAATCAAACTAGCGCCACTCATCTGCCTCTGGTAGCTCAATACACTTTCTACAGCCTTCCGATTGATGTAGCTGGGATCATCCTGGTGTTCATCTCTGTAATGGTTCACTGGGTTTTTGGCAGACTGAGATCTCTGGACCTTGGGTCTGGTTTTATTTACATCAGCAGTGTTAGTTGTAATGTTACTTTGGCTAGCATGGTAGCTGCTTGTATTGGTTGTAGACATTGCATGTCTTAGTACACCATTGTTTGATGGGGCTGCATATTTCGATTTAGTGTCCATATTTGAAGTATAGGGGGCAGCATGTGCACTACTTGGCCTCTTTCGGACTATTGGGGTCTGGCTAGAGGTCATTTGTTTTATATCCTGATCAGTCTTACTCTTTGGTACTAGACCTAAAAGTTCATGTGCAGTCAGTCTCTTTTTGGGGTCCATGCTTTGATTGAGATGTTTATTCTCCTTGTTCCAGGCTGTCTGCTGGTGATTTGGTGCCACATGGTGATTTGGTGCTGCCTGCTGATTTGGTGCCACCTGATGATTTGGTGCCACCTGTTGGTGTGGTGCCAAAGGTCCATTATTGTGTGACTGCTGTTTAGAATATTCACCATAGTTTTTGTATTGTCTATTTTTATCACAGACTTCTCTTGATTTCTCAGTCCTGGTATGCTCATAGGTGCTGTTTAAATATTCATTAGGTTGATTGTATTTCACACCTGTAACATTATAGATGTGTGCTTCATTGCCTCTGTTAGAAGAAGTATTAAAGTATGGCTTAACAGAGCCACTCTGGAGCACATATTGTCCCATAAGATCAGCAGTACGAGCAGCTTCTTCCCTGTTTGTTGGAGTAACCTTATTATTGGTGTCTGCAATGGGGGGTGGGGCAGGGTAATTTGGAGCAGGGGAGTCTAAGGGGGGAGCACTTGGAGATGGGTGCTTATACCCTGAGTACCCCCGTGTAGATGCAGGGGGGTACCCCTGGGAGGGACCATCAGTCTGGTCCACAGTTGTCATATAGAAGTCCTGCCTATTCATATTATTATGATTATTTCTGTCTCTATGTTCCGAAAGTTGAGGTTCCTGACCTCTAGTTACACTCCTTGTTCTAGGACGATCATAGATGGAAGTGTCATTGGTGTAAGTAGAGCCACCGGCTGCTGGGGGTCTCATTTCCCTAGGGTGATAGTTGTCGTTAATCTGTGCATGTGCGGGTAGATCACGCTCCATTGATCTTGACTGGCGAGGTCTCTGGTCTGTTACATCTGCAGACAAGAAGATAAAATAAGTTATTGAAGTACATGTAAACAGAAGACACTGGCTTAACAAAACGCATGTCTGATTAACAAAGTAAGTTGCATGAATATTCATATTTTAAATCAACAGAAAGATGTGGATGTGCATATGGCGCTTAAACAATGTCAATGTTAATTATAAAAAAAAATATAATTACAATTGTAACAAGTAAAGCTCAATTGAAAATGTTTCTCATTTTATCATGAATTATGGTGCAGTTATGGTAATGAATGTCTTGTTTGACTCACTTTTCACTCCATATAGACTACATTCAACAATTCCTACCTGCTAATGAGTCAGTATTGGCAGTAGGGGGCACTCTGATTGTGTACTGTGGGGCAGTACTGGCATCTAAAGGGTCACCATTTGGGTTACTGTAGAGGAGTAACAGTGGCTGGTAGTGGCCCTTACAACACTTCTTTATCACACTTTTGAAATCTGGACCAATCTACAATGAAGATAGATGTTTATTATTGCCTCATTATTTAATGTAATGTGAAGTGAATTAAATTCAGTTACAGTGAATAATAAACGTTTTAAAGAAATATATCCAGTAAATCAAGCACCTTGATAACCCTCCTCAAATCTAGAAATATTTGGATTGCATTGATATTATAACAAGGGTGCAATAAAATATTTGAATATTTGTGGTAGGATTAAGGAAATAAGGTGTTAATTTTGAAAGAACACCTTGAATTTATTTGTGCCTCTGAACAGAATCTACAGTCATTTATTCATAGCCTGTTGAGGACCCAATAGTATAAAGCATAAGAAGGTTTTTAGTTTATATTATATATAGATATTACATAACCATGTACCTCTTTCACTGTAGCATCATCAAAGTAGATCCACATATTTTGTTTCTGATGGAAGAAGAATGTTGAGTAGTGTTTGCCATAATAACAGACAATCCCTACGAGAAACAGGTTTGCTCTTTGGGCCAGTCTGTCATCAACTACATGGTACATCTGGAATTTAAATATATACATCTATACACAAACACAGTACAATGCAATGCAACAATATAAAGACCTTATTGAGCTGACTTTCCTAAGCTCATTGACAATGTTATACAACAATCTAATAATACAAAATATAAACACCATGTTGAGCTAACCTTCCTAAGCTCAAGGACAAATGCACTTTCAGGGCTTTGAGATCAATAATTAAAAAAATAAATATAGTATTGTTTGTAAGCACTTTATTCTAATATACACAAATATAAGGAAGACACATCTAATCCCACACGTCAAATTCAATGTATGCTGGGCGATGTAGACCAGCAGGTAAGACATGCTTTAATGCTTTTTTGCTTAAATTAAGTTCAATTTGCACATTTTCTCTCAACAATTTGTTTTTGTTTATAATACATTAGTTGAATTATCAAGTTGAACATTTTTGGCTCACATGATCTGCTTACTGAATCGCCCACTTTTGGAACTAATAACAAAATCAAGATCAAGTGCTGCCACCTTTCAAAGAAAACATCATTTTACCATTCTGTGACACTGTCACTTGAATTGACTAGATGCGAGTAGAAATAATCTTGATTTACGTCATTAGATATTCAAAATTCAGTCAAAGTGATGTCATATTTGAATTCTACATGTACAAGTACATCTAGAAAGATGGTTTCGAAAATTGTTTATCAGCTTTGAAAATTCAATTTTTTTGAAAATGTGACTTCTTGTTCGGGTTGATTCCCCATAGACCCCATGTTACAAAATCACAAAAAGTGAAATATCTTTTCTTGTATTTGACAAATAAAATTTTCTTTTACTGGACATATTTTAATTTGCATAACTAGGGTTATATGAAAATTGAACCATTAAAATAGATGTAATTTAAGTTAAAGGGAACTTCTCCTATACCCGCCATGTTATCTGACCCGAACGAGCCACCTGGTGGTCAAACTGGTAACTACCTACTCGCATCTGCGTTATTGTGAGAATGTATTAAAAAAATTAAACAAATGCCATTTATATATAATCAATAGATAATAAATATCACATAAAAGGCCAAAACTTACATCATTGAGTCGAATGGTAGTGCCGATAGAGCGCAACACATCACTTATATGCTGTGGGGAGCAACGATCAGAGTCCCAGATCATCCCTATACTGATCACATCAGGGCTATTCATCAAGTTCCGCCTAACCTCTACATTCTGCCCACACTTAGTCTGCAAAGGAACACAATGGTTGAGATTTGATCTTATTAATAATTGTTAGCACATTTTATTCTATTGAAAGTTTTGCTATATACCAACTGCTCACTAAATGCCAATGATCTGATTGGTGTGACAAAATAAATATAGTTAAAAAAAGTCTGTTTTTGACAAATTGAAATACAGAAAGCTAGAATTTACTCTACTCATGATACGCTTCACCCACTCAGGACTAATTCAGGTCAAAATAGTGTAGTGTCTCTCTCACTTGAAGTATTTTACATGATTATGGACTGGAAGAATGTTGCCAGCCAAACAAACATATTTCACAAAGTACATGTGCACTTACAGGTCCCGGGCATTGTCTACTGTCTCCAACAGCAGCAGCATTACGAAGGAGTTGACCAAATATTCCTGCCTCTAACTGGAACTCAGGGCCCCCAGCCCTCTTTGCCTCAGACCTATAGAGAGAACACATACAATATAGAGGGCAGGCAAATATACAGAAATAGAGGGCAGGCAAATACAACACTTGTACTTGTATATACACCTGTATACTCAACAAGAACATGGATGAAATCTGTAATTTTTATCATTAAGAAAATACAGAAATTATGAGGAACCAGGATGACCTTACTGAGTTTCAATTGTTTAAAATATGTTTAGAACGTTTTTTTTTATATTTTCACAAATAAACCTATGGTGAAAATAATTGCAAGTGAAGTGCCAGGTTTTTATCTATGTATTTGAAGGCTTTCTATGGCTAGGTTTTCACAAAAAAAAACAATACAGCAGTTAGTCAGGTGCCATATTCACTAGTAAGACCTAACCTTGAATAAATGAAACAACCCCCCCGCATATTACGAGACCAATAACACTAAAAGAATATAGAAGTTAGTCAGGTGACTTGCATTTCCACAAATAAGACCTAACCTTGAATATATGAAACAACCCCCCCGCACATTACGAGACCAATAACACTAAAAGGATATAGAAGTTAGTCAGGTGACTTGCATTTCCACGAATAAGACCTAACCTTGGATATATGAAACAACCCCCCAGCATATTATGAGACCAATAACACTAAAAGAATATAGTAGTTAGTCAGGTGACTTGCATTTCCACGAATAAGACCTAACCTTGAATATATGAAACAACCCCCCCCCAGCATATTATGAGACCAATAACACTAAAAGAATGTAGTAGTTAGTCAGGTGACTTGTATTTCCACGAATAAGACCTAACCTTGAATATGTGAAACAACCCCCCCCCCATATTACGAGACCAATAACACTAAAAGAATGTAGAAGTTAGTCAGGTGACTTGCATTTCCACGAATAAGACCTAACCTTGGATATATGAAACAACCCCCCCCCCGTATATTATGACACCAATAACACTAAAAGAATGTAGTAGTTAGTCAGGTGACTTGCATTTCCACGAATAAGACCTAACCTTGGATATATGAAACAACCCCCCCCCCCCCCCCCCCCCCGTATATTATGACACCAATAACACTAAAAGAATATAGTAGTTGGTCAGGTGACTTGCATTTCCACGAATAAGACCTGACCTTGGATATATAAAACACCCAACCTCCCCCTGCATATTATGAGACCAATAACACTAAAAGAATATAGTAGTTCATCAGGTGACTTGCATTTCCACGAATAAGACCTAACCTTGGATATATGAAACAACCCCCCCCCCCGCATATTATGAGACCAATAATACTAAAATAATATAGCAGTTAGTCAGGTGACTTGCATTTCCACGAATAAGACCTAACCTTGGATATATGAAACAACCCCCCCCCCAGCATATTATGAGAGCACTTACACTAATGATGTGGCAGATACATAGTGCACCATCTGTGTGAAAGGCAGCGGTTCAGAAGTAGCTCCACACTGGCATACAATCTACAACAGAAATCATGAAATATACAAATAAACAACACACTTATAAAAAGTTGGAAAGTCAGTTTAAATTGTCATATGACACTTTTGAAAACAGATCTTAACGTTGTAGATATTTTCAAAATAAGATTACTCATACTCGTACTTAGAGTAATGCTTTCAAATTCAATACTGTACTTATGGAATAGGAAGTAAGCTTTGACAGGTAGAAACACTTAGCTGAGGACCACCTAAAAGAAATCTTTTTATGTTTTTATTCACTTTTATTTCTGTATTATAGTATATAGTTTACAATTTACATAGCTTGTGAATGGCTCTGCTAGATGCATTATAATAAGTCGTTTGGGAGAAAAAACAAAATTTAAATGTCAGAATCTCATTTCAGGACCAATCCATGACTTCATAATTCTAAATTCTGCATCATTCCACTTAGAAAAAGTGATTTCAAATGTCAGGCCTACCTGTTCTACAAGGGTCATGGCAAACTTCTGATGGGGAATACAATGTTTGGCATTACACATATCTTCACTCTCATGGTTGGCAATGTGGAAATGGATCCTTAACAGTATGTTCTCCTGTAACACAGAAATAATAAGATCACTTTAAGAACACCTTTTCACATATCAATATTCATTTTATGTCAGCATGCCCTTTGGAAGCAATTTACTCATTCAATAACTTGGACCTATATCTTGTTAATGTAAATTTTAAAATAATTTTATTTAAGCATTTTACCCTGTAGCAAATTCCCCTCATTTTAATTACAAATTCCTTTCTAATTTACATAATACTACATATAATTAACATGGCTACAAGTGTTCACTATAAACACAGCGGAATAATATGTTGGGATATTTGAAATAGTTTTGATGACATTATAAAACCCAATGAACTTGATATTGTGATGACAAATTGTAAACCATATATATGAAATATAATAATCCTGCCTGCAAACCAGATTTGTTCTTGAAATTAAAGGGTTAACAAGTTTTCAATGTTTTACCAATGAATACAAAGGGTTAACATGAGTCAGTGTTAGGCAAACCCCTTTTATGTATTTTTCATGAGGTTTTAATTATATGCTTAAGTTGACTTCAACTAATTATTTTGAAATGATAATATGCAAAATAAGAACAGTCCCGGATCTCAAGATCAAATTCTTTTTCATATATTTGCCAGGGGAAGTTTGAAACACAACAAACTCAGATGGGGAACATATTCTGATCATATTTGTTATGTTTTAAAACCACTTTGAGAATGCCATGTAGTTCAAATATATGGAAGACCTCCTGCATTTCTATTCTCATTTCCTTTATTTTCCAACCCAGTATAAGAAATAAAAGGGTATCAACAAGGACCTGATGAGAGCAAAGCTATATAAAATATTAGAAGTAAGAAATAATAAACATACGAAACACTCTGCTGCGTCGTCCATGAGGCCAAGTTGAAATCTCTGCTGGTCTGCGAATGTTTTAGCGAGAGCCTTTCTGAGGGCGTCTGGGGGTAGAGCAGTCTGGTCGCTGTACTGGAACTGTGTGAAGATTACCTGGAGACACAAAACAACAGATTTGTCATCTAATGTGAATATCTCAACTGATCAGATCATCATCATACTCATTGAGCACAAACAAATATGACGACTGCCTATAAAAAAAACAAATCAGCACAAGTTCTTCACACTAGTGCATGATTTCATATATCAAATATATTTTGAAAATGTGACTATTTTCAAAATTGAAATCCACATACTCAATATAAAGAGAGTGCGTCCATATTCTGTGTTAACCTGATATATCAAATGCATGTACTATCCAGTAGTAGTTGAAAAATGGAGCTTCCAAGCAAGTTTTCACACTGACTCTGTTACTAGCCCCAAGAAATAACATAACACTTCCAAAGAACTGTCTAAATGTTGAACATGATAGTCCAGGTTTCTGGATTGTACATCAATACCTCATATAGCCCATTTCACAGGATTTATTAGACTACTGGACATGCTGACCAGGTGGAGGTCACTACAGGAGGCTTGGAATCAATCTTACATCAAAGTAAATGTGTCATGACTGTGACACTAATGAAAAGTTGTAGTGTTATAATGAGTAGAAAGTGACCTAGCTTTGAAAGCAAACTCTCAACATGGGAGTATAGCTGATATGGAGAAAATGCATCAATGAGATGGGATCAAAGAAGTATCATGGTAATGCATATTGCTGGTTGAATGATGTCCCAAGAACATTTACAGAACTAAACAAGAACAGTGCATTCTTGTGGTAGTACAGATGATTCTTTTCATTGTATTCTACTTTAAGCATCCCTTGTTTGGGAAAACACTATAGTGATCTCCCCAGGATTTTTGTCAAGTGGGTACAAAATTCTCATTTTCACAATTCAGATCAAATTGGTGAAAATATGCCAATTTTTCATGATTTTTCTCATTTTCAAGTGGGTGCAAATGGATTTTCAGGTGGGTGCAAAGGTGTTTTCAAAATCTCAGGTGGGTGCTGTGCCGACTTGCTTTAATGCTGGGGAGACCACTGCACTATGTACATATATTTGAAAAAACACTATTGGTTTATATCAAGCTGGAACTTATTCCTCAAATTGCATCAGAACATTAACAAGCAGAACAATCTAACCAGACCCCTTACTGTAACCATGCTGTTACTTACTAATTCATTTATTTCACCTCTGAATTACAAAGTTGAATCAATCAGCCCAGAAAGCCTCAAATTTCAAGTAAAACATAATTCTGAACCACAAATAGCACCCCATGTAAACTATACCCTATGCATACCTGCCAACCTAAAACCAAAATTTTGCGGTAGATTTTTTTAAAATTGCTGTATTTTTGCGGTAGATTTTTTCAAAATACGGTAGTTTTTGCGGTATTTTTCAACAAAATTGCGGTAGTTTTTGCGGTAGATTTCAGAAAAAAACGGTAGTTTTTGCGGTAGATTTAAAAAAAACGGTAGTTTTTGCGGTAGATTTAAAAAATACGGTAGTTTTTGCGGTAGATTTTAAAAAAATACTGTAGTTTCAGAGGTTTGGGGTAGATTTTTGAAAAAAGTGTAATTTTGCGGTAGAAATTTGAAAAAAGCGGTAGTTTTGCGGAAGATTTAGAAAAAATGCGGTAGTTTTACGGTAGATTTTTAAAAATGCGGTAGTTTTTACGGTAGTTTTTTGAAAAACCGGTAGTTTTGCGAAAGATTCTGAAAAAATGCGGTAGTTTTACGGTAGATTTTGAAAAAATGCGGTAGTTTTTACGGAAGTTTTTTGAAAAACCGGTAGTTTTGCTGAAAATTTTGAAAAAATGCGGTAGTTTTACGGTAGATTTTGAAAATTGCGGTAGTTTTTACGGTAATTTTTTGAAATACCGGTACTTTTGCGGAAGATTTTGAAAAAATGCGGTAGTTTTACGGTAGATTTTGAAAATTGCAGTAGTTTTTACGGTAATTTTTTGAAAAACTGGTACTTTTGCGGAAGATTTGCCAAAATGCGGTATTTTTCGGTAGATTTTGAAAAATGCGGTAGTTAAACCTTTATACAATGCGGTTTTCTATATCAATACAATGTTTACGTGGTCATATTGTTGTTGTTATTGTGAATACATATTTTACTGCAAAAGTGATTTTGATAATTACAGTTTGTAAAGCAGAACTACCACCTGAGAATTGATGATTTGCGATCACCGAATGGATTCTATCTAGTAGTGACGTCACAATTAGGTCACCTAGCTCTAGATGTTTGATTTTGAGAGATTATCTTCTATATTTCGTGCTTTATTGATTCATTTTTCATGAAAGCGCTCTATTTGACTAGATCAACATTCATGCTAAGCACATACCAAGTCTAAGATCTTACTGACATGATTTAGATAGCGGTTAAGCGCCCCCCGATTTTGGCAAAAACGGGGGGCGCTAATAGGCATCGATGTTTAGTATGAATTTCACCCAAACTTCGCACATATATAGAAATAATCATGATCTAGTCAATGTGGCTTAACTGGTAAATATCCGACTCATGGTTTTCATAAAAGAAACGACAATATTTTTAGCTCAAAACTGCCAAGTGTCCGCCATTTCGTGATTCCATCATGTCTAATATCATTTCTATATGACGTCACACCAATAAGACGAAATACATGACAACAGTATCCATAAACAAAATTCCTGAATTCTGATCGCAAAAGGTCAATTATACGAAACTATTATTTTCAAGAAAAAATAGATATACTATTTTCAAGAATAAATAGAGACTAAACACTTTTTATTCTTCATTTACCATGCCTACAATGGACTGACAGCAACTTTGGATTTTAATGTTTCAGCAAAATATACAATATACATATACAACTTTTTTACAATAAATCTAGATTGATTCAAAATACGAACACAATATTCATATCTCCACTTTTATTCACCTTCTAACCAGTTTTTTTTAGATATCAGGATGTTTGGAAATACCATGAATGAAACATTTACTGAAATACAAAATATGGATTTTACACGTTTTTACTCACCATCTTAGATGATCTATCATTTTAACGAATTGAAATGACAGACATAATGTTCATATAACATAGGGAAGCCGTCCTAATAACAACAACGGGAAATTTTACGGTAGTTTGAACAAAAATACTGTTGATTTTAGCAGAAATACGGTAGATTTTCGAAAATTTACGGTAGATTTTCAAAAATTTACGGTAGATTTTCAAAAATTTACGGTAGATTTTACGGCCGTTCTCATGGAATAAACGAGTTTTTTACAAAGAAAATTTACGGTAGATTACGAAAAAAATACGGTAGATTTTTTTACGGGCGTTTTTACGGGAAAAAATGGTATTTTTTTTACGGTAGTTTGTCATTTTTTTACGGAAAAACGAAAAATTTACGGTAGATTCCCGTAAAAATACGGTAGGTTGGCAGGTATGCTATGACTAACCTTACTCAGTTTATCATAGAAACACTTAGATCTCCATGTTATAACATATTAACTGGTAAGAGGCATGGCAAATCAAACACAGAATGAAAGGTCAATTGAAAAAACTTGATAGCCCATGATTCTTGGACGATACATCCTCTGGTGTTAATTTAACATCAACTAATGATCAAATAGATTTACAAAGTTCCTCTTTGTTTATATCTGAATGAGAGGCAATTATGTTGTTTGTTTTTACTCTGCATCTCCTAGTAGCCATATGGCAATGGTCCCTCACTGTGGTGATGATAAGGATACTGGGGAGATTGAGGAGAGGACATATGATACACTGACACTTGGCTAAACAACTGTGGTTTGTAGAGTAATCCCCTTTACATAAAGCATCAGTATTATTTTTAAAAGCTCAAACATTTATTCACCCAAAATAACCAAATCTGAACAACGTTATTAGTCTTCTCAAACGGAATCATTTTTTGCAGCTGTGTGACAGACTGTAATGATACAATGAGAAAAACATCCTAAAGATCAATCCAAGATCTGGTCTCACACCTGTTATACCAAGCAAAGTCCACAGATAATGAGCCTCCCAGTCAGAGGTCCACTTGATGATATAACAGAACCACTGAAATAAGTCCCCCTTGCTTGACTCCACCAGATAAGAAACGTTGATGACATGTGGGGTTACTACTGCAACAATCCATCAAACATATATCCCCAAGCTTGACCAGTGCTGACATTGATGATGTTATTGTTAGCTGGAGATGAGCATAACAGATACTGCTCTTTATATGACAGTGATCTAACTCAACAGATGATGGATGAGGGACACATAACATACATGAAATAGGGAAACAAATTCTAAAGATGTGGGCTGGTGTTGCTTCATCCTTCATTTATGTTTACCTTACTGCAAGGATTGTGTTGCTTATCTATATCACCAAATTCAAGATATCATGTGTGTATGAATAATTGAATAGAATTCTTGATTTAAAACAAGATCCTCAAGACCACAAACAAAGTGAAACTGAAACCTTGTGATTGAATATGTGCTATATAATATATAATAGAGTTATCACAGCCAGGGCAGACATATGGCTATGGACAGAGATATAGAGACTAGAGAGATAGGACAAGGAGTCTATCAGGCAGTAATTATGAGCCTAAAAAGGCCTGGTAAGCTGCCTAGAGATACTGAGGGGGAGAGATTAGATAAGCAGGTCATCTCTTCTGACTATAATATAGCACACCTGGCAGCTGGCCAGTAAAGATTGGGAGAAATCAGAGAGGGAAAGTTAAGAGAGGGCTTATCCTTCATAAGGGACTTTATGGACACTTTTGAATGAATCTTGTAAAAGTAATGTTTTAATTTACTCATTAATTTGATTTTTAAAAATATAAATAAAAAATCCAAAATCCCAATGCCTAACTCCTTACGCCATCTATCATCAACATCAAAATCAAAGAAATTAAGATAACATTTCCAAATATCAAAACTGTTTGATGTGACAGGTCCTGATATCCTACCTGGGACAAGACAAATATCTGCCTGATATGTTGATGTATATAGAGATGATACATCAACTAAATCAGTGCCATCATCAGATATGATAGCCAGCAAGTCATGCCCCTTCTCTCTGATGTTCTTATATATTGGATAGGATGCACAGATGAAACAGAAAGTACATCAGTGTCATCATGGATGATAAGCTAATGAGTAACCAGATACATGAAGATGCTGATTTCTAGACATTCCATATAGATACTGAAGTGTGACATCTACATGCTTTACTGGAATATGATAAACATTGCTCCTAAACCCCAAAATATCTTACATGATGATAAAATCATACTTGGTAATTTTGTTACTGAAGAAGATCTATATAAAGATCAATACCTTCACAAAATAGCTAATATTCATCGATTTCAATTTCATTTTCAATCTAATTAATGCCATATAGCAAGAGTGCCAGTACCTCTCTTACCTGTGCCTGATGGATCAAATCTTATAATTAATGTAGAATTAACGAGATAATCTATTTTGCTCATTATGGACTTGCTTCACTATCTATGTGGTCATGATAACCGCATGTATCAAACTGATAAAACTATTCATCTTCATAAATCTTACAAATTAATAGTTTCCCTGAAGTCTAATATCTCATCTCTTCTATATTTCATTAGAATACATTCACAAAGTCCACATCAATCATTTTCAGGTTTCGATTTTACATTTTTCTGAATAGGATTTCATTTTCTATTGTATTAACTGTGTAAATTACTATCTTATTTCAGATAGAGTACTAAAATGTTCTAGACTAGTGATTAAATGGACCCAGTCAAACAAACCTGTGGTTGCTATGGTAACATCCTCTCAAAGTGATTACCTGTCTTCTAAGTCTGATACCCTTGCTACAAGTATTACATTTCTAAACTATTATTCGCAACACAGACCCCCAAATATGGATTTTGATGAAAAACTTCATAATATGAAAATCATAAAATTGTGAACTAATAATCAGCCATCACATAGTTCTTTCTGGAGTTTCAAGGATCATTCATTGGGTGCCACCCTTGTGTTTGACTATTGATATTTCTGTATATTGTTGCTCATCATTGAAGTACGTTAATATAACTTGATTTGGAATTATTACCTATCATAAAACTCTACGATGTAACAAGAATTGGCCACACCTGGATGAGTCAGCTTTTATTTGTATACAGAAACATGATTTTAGTTGATGTTGTCATAGTGACAAGTAAGCACTGTTTACAATTTACTTCAGAAACACCTTTTTATGTCATCATGCCCCAGCCTTTTCAATTTCTTTGTACAATGAATTCATATTCTTTCACAGAAAGTTCCAGGGTACCAATACAAGGCAAAGTTAAATAACATATGGAGATGAGGAAGTTTGAGCATTCTCCTATTTTTGAGCCTAGCTCATCAACTATGTATATGTTGATACATCCTTCACCCTAATTTCAAGTGAATCGAATGAAATCATCATTAATTTAAAACAATAGTTCAGAGCCATTTGAGCTAAATGGGTTATGAGCTAGTTATCCAATTAAACCTTTTTCCAATTAACGAGCCAGGCTAATACAATCCATCATGCCATGATTTATGATAAAAAAAAACATATTAAAGATGGAATAATAATATCCCTTTGGGGTCTATGGTAATTATATCATTTATTGGTAGAAAGCATGTATATATAATGGGAGACTTGGAGAGATATAACACGCCTGAGACATATAATTAGTATATCTATTGTCTGGATTTGTATAATGAAGGAATATGGATAAAAATGAGATTAATAAACTAACATCACGTTAAAACCTACTGTATTTTACACACTGACAAATTGTGTCACTGAAAGTGAATGATCACTGCAATTTCCATTTGCTTTCCAGTCAATAAACCCCATTTGCGTGCTAATATTGCATTTTAATGCCCATATTAGGGCTTATCATTCAATTTATAATTACAGAACTGTTCCTCTAAGTCAGATGCATTTCATCTTTTCACGTATTTCAGATGAGTCATCTCTTTGCAGGTAAATTTCTAATTTCAACTGATAACTTTAATTACAAAATGAAGTAGGTTAATCCCCACTGAATACAGTAATTTCCGACCAGTTGTGTCTGATTATGGGATTAGTCCCATCTGCAAGGACCATTGTGAAAGCATTATTAATTATAAAAGGTGCGTCATTGTGATTCTGACCAGTATGGGGAATAGATCAATGGACACATATAAATACTGTTAATTTAAAATAATAAATAAAAAGCTTTTGTTAAGTATTCTATATTAGTGCCAGAATTAAAACAGCATTAAACTCCTTTAAGTTCTTTACCAATAGGCACATTCTGTATCATGAGATTCATTCTGTATCATGAGATATATTCTACATCATGATATATATTCTGTATTATGAGATACATATCATAGATGAAAAGAAATATGGTACCATGGTTTATCATGACACTGGTTTCGTTTTGATCATTCTAAGAACTTGTCACCAAACATTATTATAAATTGATAATTTAAAAGGAAATCTCATGTTGCTTTTTTATCGCATGAAATCACTCTCAAAGTTCATTATTTTGTCCACCCTTCTCATATATCTTAACTTACGAGTATTTTTTTATGGCATAACACTTAACATAAACCAATTGAAGTTCAAAGTAAACTATATAATCTTATTCAAACTATAAAAAATTATTATGTGTTACTTAAATATTGACATTACAGCACTAAGGTCATGATGACATGAGTTGAGGTTTGAAATTGACAGTTATCTGATATTGGTTTCAATTATTGCATTTTAGAAATCAGTGATATCAACTAAATATCAAATCGCAAATGACAAAATGCAATAAGATATACCTATCAAATCACAAATTACATTACAAAATCAAATAAATCTACTTTTTAATCAATAGTATATTTATAAGCGACCAATAAATATAGAAAATATTTTCATTTCATATCTGCATTAATCAATATTCTAAATCAAGAGACAAAAGAAAAGCATCATATCATATCCAACTTCATATGAAACTCTTCAAACAATTGAGTTATAAAAATATATTAGTGACATTTGTGTGTTCTTGAATAAAAGTCAATATACAAAGCTAGGATAACTGAACTACCCTATGCAGGGTTGAATCTTCAACAAAAGAGATAAAAGAAACTACCTCAATTAACATTTTTCAATTACTATTTTTTATTGATTGAATTTATCTAGACTCATCTCCAGTATTTCCTGTTTCAAAGAATCAGACTGAGCGCTCAGTGTGAATTGAGGCTCTACTTAAAAATGTATAATAGACATTGAATTGATGGCTGAGAAATTAAAATTTCTTCTGCTTAATCTAATAATTCTCTCTCACTCTTTCTATAAATACAATGTAGTCAAAATTTCAAGTTTCTTACCTTCAGCGCACAGAATATGCAAGAGTTTCCCATACAGGCGTGGCCCGTTAGTGATCGAAAACTTCTACGGAATATATCCAAGTGCCATAGGACCTGGAAACACACAAGAAAACATAATGAAGTAAAATCAATATACTATGTTATATCAGGAACTTTTTTCGCAACAAAGTTCACGAGTGTCAACAACTGTTTCCTTCCGAGTCATGTGAAACTCCAATGTGATCATGTTGTCTTTAGAAATTCACGTTTGAGAAAGTATCTACACTACGATGTCTGGAAACGTGATTCTCACCATTGTTATAATCATACATGTATTAATAAATATCCAGTTTGATTCTGTTATATCCAAGTTTTTTACCAGACATCTTTGACATTTGAAGCCCTTTTACTTTCTTCCAGTGCAGTTATTGTATCAGTACTTAACGAAATACGAAACATGTGGATGTGTATGACTTTGACAAAAGAAGCTGGAAGGCAGAGACCAGATTATACCACAGACTAGCAGACCATCCCTGGATCCACTCTTTTACTAAGTTCCCCACTTGAGAACACAGCACAGTCTTACAAACAACCTCAAACCTTACCAAAATTCCATCAAAAATTGCAAAAAATACCTGAAATAACCCTCACATTACCAAAAAATAAAACACACTCATAGTTGTTAGTCAAATCCACAAGATATATACCTTTGCGGACCCAGAGCTACAAAAATTCACAGCCAAGATGAAATCATATACAAGGTGGAACATGTATTTTCCCTTCTACTTACCTATGTTCTTGGAAGGCTATCCTGACACAGTGATACTCTCCAAGCACCCTCAAGGAGCTGAGCGTGATATAAAACAGTGTTTAGGTTTCAAGGGCTTACTGTAACATCTGCCTTTATGGTCTACTGATACTACTGATACATAGGGTGGGGTGAACCCAATGAGGTATACCTTTGAGTATTGTCTGCTCCAATGCACATATCTACTGTGGACTTTCTTTGTACCAGGATATAGAATTATCATACGGCAAGGGACTGTCTCATTATACTTTCCTACCAGCTCTGACTATTGAAACCACCCCAAATTATATCAATAGAATAATAAAATAATTTGTTCTGAACACATTTGTGTTACTTACGATAATAAAATAATTTGTTCTGAACATATTTGTGTTACTTACAATATCCTTTTTAATAAACATACATCTACCTGTTTCTGTCCTTTATGAATTCTCAATATGGAGATCTCCCCTTACTATTGTCATCACATTATAAATGACTTGTTGAATATCATGCAAATTGTCTTCACTGACCAATAGAAGGGGGTGGGGTTTAACTGTGAATAAACTGGACCTAGGGGGGCTAAGGAACAACTGTCAAAGAGACATTATTAATATCAACACATATTCTAAAGGCTTTCTACTTATTTACCTGATCAAAAGGCCAGTTGGTGGTGTATATTAAAGATAAATGATCACATGCACGCTTTTGATAGATTTATTACTAATGGCCTTCACTTAAGAAATCAAATATTGGAAAGTTCAAAAGAAACGTGTGGATTCTGAGATGAATGTCCTACTGCAAGCTATAATCGTAAAAATAAAATAAAAAATGGGTAATATGAAAATATCAATTCAAGCATGAATATATAATTGGAATAGTAAAACATGAAAGTGTGTCTGGGTTCTTATTAACTTCTAATAATAATCGAGTAAGCTTCATCAAAATATTTCTTGAGGATATTTTCATTTTTTAAACCAATTATGTTTGAAATGTTCAACTATATTTGGCAGATGCATTACTGCTTGTGAGTGTTCTAGGTAATGATGTTCTTTCTACTATCCTCAGTCAAATACAAATAATTGTTTAAGTTAAAAGTATGTCTTCTCAAGTTAAAAACTTAATATTTCTCTTTCATGAATCATTTGAACTCAGGTGGCATTTCCTCTAAACTTCCACCATTTGTTCAAAAACACCAACTTTACAAAAAAAGAACAGCCACACTTGACCATTAACCTACAATTTGAAAATACCAAAAATATTAAACAAAAATACTTGAAATAGATCAAACTGGCTTCAAAATATGCTGAAATTATCAGAATGTGATTGGTCGGAGCAGGACAGATGTTGAGATAGAGAGACGTGTCTTGGAATGTGACACAGCAGATGGCAGCTATTGTTGGTAGACAGACCCTCAGAAAAACAAAGATGTGCTCAAGTGTGCAGATTCAACAGTTTATCCTCCTACCTATTTAAAAATAAGTATGAGTACGTGCCTCTTAAAATTGTAACATTTAGCCGTCTATAGAACTGTTTATAATTTAACTTCTTTCTACTGACAAAATAAATGTGGCTCATGAATATCAGAACTTACTTATAAACAAAGGTGAAAGAATGATCCTAGGATGTGACCCTTCAAAATTTTATCATGTTATTCAACAGTCTAGTCTTGCCTGTATATTTATTTTCTTATGTCTCATCATTACATCAATACATATGTTATCTATTTATCATAAAGAGATACACTGCTTACCAGATATGAAAACAGAGCTGTTGATGCCTCAATAATGATGAGGAATCAGAACATCAACAAACCACAGGGTCATCTGGGAAGCATACTCTACTCACAGACACACTTCAAATGAGACCAAAATGATATTACAAAATACAGAATTATTTAGTATTTGGTAAAATTCTTTTAATAATGTGTAGCTATCGCAATATTTTAGGTATAAAAGGTATCACAACTAAGCCTACCCAGGGGTACATTTTTAGTATGATCATAACTTACGATTCAAAGAAAACCATTGACTACTTTTTGACATCCTGTGACTTTCTAACAAATCGTAACTTATGACAGTTCTAAAAATGGACACAAGAGTCCCAAAATGGCTAACTATTCTACCCTTTGACAACATTTTGATGCTGATATGTTTTGAACAATCTCAGATGTAACTTCCCTGGCAGTTATACAGGAGTACATGAAATGTATATTAGCTACTTATTTGCATTATCCACTCTGCTAACAATTAATATAGTTATTTAAGAGGTAGACAAAGTCGAGTTCTAGCAAAGGGTATATTAAATCCACACCATAGACACACACCTGGGAGCCTGGGGCTGGAAGAACATAAGAATTTCCTTCATGGAGCCTGTTTCTAGAAGGATAATTCAAACAGAGCCAGTTTCAACAGAATTCAGTCTGTAGTCGAGTCTACCTTGTTCCAGTTAGTATGTGATTTTTCCTATGCTAATTAACTCGTGGGAACTTCTTGGGAGCAATGGTCAGAAACCCCATTCTCTATTCATGCTTTATCTCTTCATCAGCAACTATGAACGGAAAGGGTTTGTTTTTTAGAATTGGTTCTGCCTTCTCACGAAACCTAATATCCAGAATAATTCTCAATCTAAAATATGAAAGCCCAACACTTAACAGCTACCAGATATTCTTTTCATGATTATAAGGTGGATGCATGTTTTATTAAGAGTGCAAATGATTAACAGTATACATGAAAGAACTGTATAATGTTTGTTGATTTTATTTCATCTCATATTTTTGAGAAGATGTCTAAATAAGCTGCTACAATCAGCAACTAATAGAGATAAGTCTCACATCTGTCAAAGTGGACAAGTGGTGAATATCAGCAGATTGACAGGTTGATGGCTTCACAGGCTCTGATTTCACTTTGACCAGGCCTTTGGTCCCTGGATTAGATGATGAGAAACATGTGGGTAAATTGGTCAAATCTGACTCACTTCATTGGTATAAACTATGGACTTGACATTTATTTGCTATTCCTTCACCATAAAGGCCATCATGATAAACCATGACACATCATTTCTTCTCAGCCTTGAAACAGAAAGATGCTATGAGTATCAGGATGCATCAAGACATGCAGCTGTCTCTTGGATCAGAAAGTAGAAAATATCATATCTCATGCTCCACAGTAATACCTATCCAAATAACAACACATTTTTGGAATTCAAAATAAACTTAGGGTAATAGTGTACTCAACTGTATCTCATCTGTTAGCAGACATTTTATCAAGTCACATCCCATGAGATACCTGAGCTAAACAAACCCATAGCCCATATTCCAGCTGCCCAAGCAACCAATACAAGGGAACTAATCCAAATTATTTTCAACTTCCATTACTAAATCAAGGTTTTTCGAATACATTGACACAAAAATAGATCATATGAGTGAAATTTGTGCTGTATATTATTATTAACTCATTTTATTCAATATGTTTAACTTATCCTGGATTACCTCAATGTTTCCTTGGTGATGTATATGTTTCTATCACATTGCATCAACAATTTCTAAGAGATCCCTAAGTGATGTAACTAACAGGTCAGAGGGGTAAGACAAGATCTTATTAACCCCCTGGGAAGAAACAGAAGACTATGTCAATATTGTGCCAAAACAGCCAAGATGCCACACTTTAAGAACATTCAGTCATCAATCTAATACCACATGAAGATAGAACACTATGCCACTATAACTGACCAACACACAGAGACGGCATCAAAACATTTCATGAGTTTATTTTCTTTTACTTAGTGGTAAATTACACTCTCAACCTTCAAGCACACAGATTACCAAACCAGTCCAGCCTACATACATGTACCTTTATATAGAATGATGCCGATTCAAGGTAAAATCAAAAGAACAGTGGGGCTTTTATTCAACCATTTCCAGCGGAAGTAATGACAGTAAAAAATGACCATTCAAATATTTTATCCTCTGAACACATTTGTAATCCATAGAAAAGATATATGGGAGCGTTCTGGTCTCCATATCTCCATATGTCTCCATATCTCCATATACATCTGGGACCAACTAACCCTGGCCAACCTGGTGAGCCCAGTGCTATATGAAAGTATAATGATATAAGAGGAAAGTGGAGAGAGGATTATCTTGAATGTAATAGCTCTTGTTGAGAGGTGATCTACCCTTACAAGACTGTCCTGCCTAAAAATATCTTAAAAGTACAATTTCACACAATTTTGCATTATACATGGACATCATAAGTCTGTTGTATCACAAGTAGTGCTAAAAATGGCTCTGTAGTGAAAACCTCAACAGGATTTGAACAATGGGCAGGGGTGATATACCTTCAGTTTACTAGGTATATGAGATAACTGCATAACAGCCCATCAGACTACATGTCTTTAACAACTACTTGATTATCATTAATGACTCTAACGTCTCAAAATATATTGGCGGCTGCTCAAAATATATTGGCTGCTGCTCAAAATATATTGTGCTCCCTGTTAGGTAAACTTGATTCATTCCCTTCAGATGTGCCAATATTTAAAACATATTTTCAAGTTCAAATGATGATATTTAGGAAATGATTCATTCAGAAAATAACATCTAAGTCAAATAGTTTCAACAGTTTCATTTGAGTGTCTATGTTCATCCAACTATTCTTGCTAATGTTTATCATGTCTGAATAAGGTTACGAGAGACATACTTTTCATCAATATTTCTATTATACACATGATCAATCATGATAGAAAGCAATAGGAAAAAATTTTAAGTATACTTTTCTTTTAAGGTTCTTCATATCCTGTTTTTAAAACACAGATGCATATTATCAGTCCTTCATTTTAGAACTATCAGCCAGAGACAGAAAGTAGAGATGCTGTGAAACTTTTACAACTAGCAAATGTCTAGAGCCAAAGATAGCGAATACAAGCGAGATAAATGTGAAGTGTTTTGAGAGTGCTTCCTATTATATGGAGGAGATGATACTTTTAAAAACATGTCAGTGGCTATAAATTGCCACTGGAACATGATGAAGTGAAACCCTTATCAACAGGAGTGGTTGAAATTATGTCAACAATTGTTGCTTCCTAGTGGAACAATCACAATTTCCTTATTTCGAACAGAATCTATTAAGCAATTGTAAATAAGGATGGGGATGTCTGATCAATCTGATTAAATAACTTCTGGTTTATCAGGTTGTTACTCTGACATATAGCGAACTTACTCCCGACTTGAAAAGGAAAAGAAGCAATGGTTTATCACTGTGAAAGCTGTTAAAACAATTAGTGAAGAGATCATGCCATGTCTTGAACACCTTGATTCAAACTACAGCCCCATGAAAGGAAGCACTGTAATAGAGGAAGTAAAATGTTGTTCATTGGAAATAGGCACCAAAATGATCATATTGTTCATGTAAGGGCAATTGTCTTACTCTCAAAGAAGGTCAGACACAACAAACTTATATACTACCTGTGATTTTTCAGTTTTGACAGCTTTTATAAATCGTAATATTCAACTCAAAACACAACAGTATGAATTTCTAAATAAACTGACAACTTTGATACATATAAATGACTAAAGGTACACAATGAAGTTGGTCTCACTTTCCATATAATCAGGGACATTCTGATACTGTTTCTTCCTGTTCCTGGCTGGGATCTCTCACAATGCAATGCATCAGGCTCTCAAACAACTGCATCCCTTTATCGTTTACCCTTTGCATTCGTTTGACTTCACTTCTTAAAAGAGAGAGCTTCGTCTTCACTCTTGCAAACTAAAATAAACCTGTGAACTCACCGCGCCAATCAGTGTTCGTCGGCCAAATTTGACCGACGTTCTATATATGGTCATTCCTTCTGACGTCATCGTTGAGCCCAGAATTGACCAATGACATGCGCATATCTAATTAGAACGCATTTGGCGTATGTTTCTTCAAGCTCGCCGATTGGTGGAAGAAAGGTCAGCGCGTAGGTCAAAAGTGATTTATTACCCAAACTGTCACCTGTACCCGTCGTGGGGGCAGGGCTACTAAACTGTAATATGGTCTCTACTAGGCAGAGTGTAGTTTAACTAGACTCTGCACGCAGGGTATTTATCGTTAGCTCTTCATCTTCAATGTAAAGCACATGCATATCATATCACATTTGTGGTAGATGTTTGATGGATGGGAGCAACACCCAGCTATTCTATTGTAGCACATAGCCCTGACCTTGCTTCCTGTGGCCTTTACCCAGTGATATATCAGAACCAAGAAACAACATCATTCATGTTTCAGTACTTACATCTGTTACAATATATCTACAGTGTATATAATATTTACTATTGCATGTAGTTACAACTGAAGTCTTGCAACTGTTACAAATATCAAACAACATTACAGTGTTTACACTGGAAGAAACATTTAAACTTGAAGACATCCATTCTGATTTATCAGGATCTTACAATAGAAGACTTCTGTGAACATATATTGATCGTACAACAGTATATGAATTACAAGCATCAAAATAAGCTAAATAAACAATATTTCTCTGAAATGCAAATATGTATTATAACTAATGTTGAACATCTAACTAACCTAAGGTATGTCCATCTTGGATTTCCAAGGTATGATGTTTTCATGATTGAAAATCAAACTGGGAAACGAGTATGAGGTATATCTACCTGAAATGAAACCTTTGATGTGGTATCAATATCTGTGTAAATTGCATTACCTGTAATCAGACAGATCAAATAACAGAATATCTGTTCATCTCCCAGGTATTCCGAAATGCTTCAAATGTGAACATTTTAATCTGTACTTTGACATATTAATCTGAATATCTAAATCTGTCAAAAATCAGTGATACATTTAGAGTATTAATAATATTTTGTGTTCATACTATTGTGGGATCCACAGACAGTACTATGCCTTGGCATTGGCCCTCACAAGCTTTAGATGTGGAGAGACTATGATATTAAAACAGTAAAATAACTTACCACCAAACCACCATGAATCTTGATATGCTTAATTAACAATTGCACAATAAAATCTTTCAAATACATATGTACTTGGCTTGATATTTAAGTTATCAGATTGAGCTGGCAAAATGACATTTTAATTTCAACAGCCAATGAGCAATGATGCGATCATAGAGCTCTTTGTTTTGTTTTAATTAATGCAATTTCATAGATATTAACCGTGAATATGTCAATACGAACATCTTTTATATATCACTCATTTAACAATTTAGAATAGTCAGCATATTTTGTACATCACACTTAAAAATATTCTGCCTCTCTTGTATGCTTTCAATATGCATATGGAATTTTTGTACATTACTTTGTAAATGTAGAAGTAGTTTTAGTTAGTCTTAGTGAGTAGTTGTGACTAATGTAATCATGTAATGATACAATATGTCAATAAAAGTTATATATATATTATGAGATAATATTATGCAAATTGAAAACTGACACAACTTGCTCAGCAGCCAACATGTCAGATTGTTATAAATATTGATGTTCGATATATGAGAAAAATATTTCTATCTAAAACATGGATATAATTTTTCCCATCGGGTAATCAGTGCCATTTTGACCTTTACCTGAACATGAATCAGTTCACTATATATCACCGTTTCACTTTACATTAATATATAGATATTCTTGTTAAACAATATGCGATGCTCATGAACAAACCAAGTTATTAAGACATTGCCATTCTTCTTCTACCTGAGAAATCCCTGGTGAAGAACAAAGGATTCATGTAACAATAAGGAAACAATCTGCATTTATAATTGATATTATACATGACATCTGCAGCATTTCATATACTTGCTTCTTGTATATTGACTCAACCACCATTCGTGTCCCCATACTTGATAGATCTATGTAGCTGAACGTGTAATTATTTAACTTTCTTCTATACTTCAAATATTGATTTGTATAAAGTGACCGGATAATCCTAATACTGATTATAAATAGATTACACAATAGTACATGTGTCTGCCACCAAATTAATATGCTACTTTGGTACTTTAAATAAAATATCAATAGCTACTTACGCTAGTGCAAATAACATGCCTCTCTATGCTTCGTCCATAATCAAACTCCATCTTTCACACGAATTGGTCCAACAATAAATATATGTTTCTTACACTAATTTTGGGTAATTATCATGCCCGGGTGCCTAGAAACTTGCTGCGGTGCCAAATGTTTGAAAATGTCATGCAAAACAACAATGACTTCACATGGTATCATTAGTCAACAACTTCCATCCTATCATACAAGTAACAATAGGCATTTTAATTGAAACTAGAAGTCACCATGCATATTACATGATGATGATGATGAAGCATTCATTAGATTTTAACGAACTAAATTTTTGAAAAACAGATCAAAGTAACAAAATATGCAGGTGTTATAAATAAAACATAAATAATTAATAAAGTTTTGAAAGGTTTTCCATCTGCATGCAATGTTATATCAAAAACATTGTTTTTCACTCACATTTGTCTAGCTGTGTCTAGGGTGCTTGGCAATGTGACCAATATACCTACTGACTCGACTAGGGACTCCTACACATGAAAATGTAGTGCTATCAAGACAATGTACCTAAATTACCCGAATATGTACCGGGTACTCCCGGATTAGATGACAACAGGACTCACTTGAGTGACTCCAATACGACTTGGAAAATGAAATAAGAATAAGCCATTTGATGGTGATAATTACGAGATAATTGTCGCTAAATATAATGAGCCAGATTCCCGAAATGGTTTATTTTCTGACAAAGAAACATCCACACTTGCTCACCTTTTTCTTGAAAGTAAATTTTCCTAAGTGTGTTTCATTCATTCATTCCAAACATTTGCAATATTTGGCAGGTCTTTATGGTTGTTGTTTTAACAAACTTTCATGTGGCACTTCATGAAGTATATATCCAGCTATTACAGCAGTAACACAGAGGTCGAAACCAACCAATACATCTCACTACAAGAAGCTCATGTTGGAGCCTCACATTATGAAATATTGCAGTTGCATGCAAGTCTCCCAACTTGGCTGCAAGCTTTGATTAAACTTAAGATATCAGACTCATAAGTAACATCTGCCTTGATAAATAATTTACACAAACAATCACTCACAGGTATCTGATCCCATCTATGCTAAAACAATACAGGGGAACTGTCTACTTTATTTATGTCACAAGCTATTGGTAACACTGTTGTATTGTACAACCCTAATGATGAATCACATGAACTTCAAAAGGTTAATGCAACAGAGTTCTTCTGAACAGAGGTCTCAGTTACCAATCATTGAACAATGTAACTTTATCATTTCATTGTTTAAATAGTTAATTGATTAAATATGCATGAATTACCCAGTAGGTTAATTAAAACATCCATCTGAAAAAGGAAACCATTATATATGAATATAAAATGTTTAAAAGGCATTAACATGCAAAATGTCACCACTTGCCATTTGTTACAGATGCCAAACACCAACTGCTGAACACCAACCACCACAAAAAGTTGAAATCTGACGAGCTGAAACTTGCACATCAATTCAGGAGTCTTCAATTATATTCAAATAAGTATAAAATAAAAGTACATAAATGCAAATCACACCTTCTCACTTTCACTGACTGCTATGTTTGTAGTTCTGTTTATTAACCAAATTAGTTACTATGGCAACTGCATCCCAATCAATCTACTCTATTAAGGTGTTACCCAATGTTGCAGCTAAACATCAAAGCAAATGACGCAACTAGAACTTTCCCTAGTTGATTACAATATCATGTATTTGATTGCAAGAAATGTTTGCCATCCGACAAAGCCTTATTGACCAATCATCAGACATATCATAATCAGAAAATGATAAATGTATAGATTATTTAAGTTTTCTCCAGTACCTACAGTTGGTTGTTATTCCAATTTTCAAAATAAAACTTTACAGCTTTCAAGTTCCAATATGAAACCCAAAGAGGATGCATTATATTTTAGAAAATCATGATGAAAATTCATTTTTGTATTAGAGCACCAAGTACAGGTATTGTACAGAAATACTAAAATAGCTCTGTATTAGGGGGTCTGGAAGAATAGACAAGATACTAATGAATCTGGCTAGAAGCAATGAAACACAAACCATGAAACAGATACAACAATATGATAAAGCAAGTGCTAAGATTGCTCCTGAAATATAGTTCAATATCCTCTATTATTGTAAATAAAAAATCAGATACTGTCAGAGTATGGCAATATATTATTTTGTTAACATACAGACAACAGAACAGTCTTTATATGCCTACAAAGAGATCTCTCATAAACCAGTTGTTTTCCAAAATATTACTTGACTCAATAACCAGTTGAAAGGGCTACATATGTTATCATAGGGCAGTCATGCAACATTTCCAGAGGACACTTCCCTGTTATACTGCATCAGGTGATTTATGGTGGATGGAACACTATTTCTTTCCAAAAATTTGCTCTAAGACCTCACAGAAATGGAAAGCACAAGAAGTACCATATTTATGTATTCTATATGTTCATCCGATCTCGTTGTGAGTTACAACCACACCTGAGACTGTCAATTCTTAGAACAAATACCCTTTAATGAATTTGATCCACTATTATATTGAAAGGGAATAAAATGAGATGATCCCTGAAAAGGGTGTCACTTTATCTTTTTTATCTCAGACAAATCCTCAGAACATCTCAGAGAAAATATCAGGATCTCAATCACAGCTGAGGTGCTCATGTCAATTATTTTTAGAACACATTGGATTTCTATTCCAGCCACCATCATCTTGAAAATGATAAAAACACAACCTGAAGGCTGTAGACTGAGTAGGTAATAGAGAGATTGGTATCTCATGATCTGGGTCTGTGGTTAGATATATCATGCAAACCCAAGGCTAACTTACATGATAAATATATAGTTAAGGACAATACAGTAGACCACAGACCCCAGTAGACCTGAATCAAATATGATGATATTAGTAATGAGTAAGTGTGATACACGCAAACAGCCATACAACCAAATATGGACAAATGCAGATGTTAGTGAATATTAATTCTTTTTTTATCTTGAAAAGGTTCTCCTATTGACTAATCTTTCTGGGTAGAGAAAAATGTTACATAGTTTTGGACATGCCCAGGTGATCACACATCTCTGGCCAGTAGACCATACCACCAAGTCCAAACTTTTTATAACAGCCTCTAACTTCAGCAACCTGGACCATATCACAATCTGTGGTTTCATTCTGAAAGACTTGTAGCATGAAGATATGATATCTAACATGTCTAAGGTTGAGTCATCTTATGTAGAGGCACTTAGTGGTGCAGCTTTGATGTCTTCCCAGGTTTCACATATCACTGGATGCTTTTTTCATGATATTTCACTGAAACATGATTGAAAGGAGCCAGACTTTTCTGCACATATAAATATATGTTGATTAGTAATATATTCTTTTTGTAGAAAGAACCCTTTTCAAAGCAATATTGCAGAAAAATTATGAAATCAACTTTTCATTTAAAATCTGGGATCAACCCACTAAAGCCATGATATTTTGTTTACAAGTTGATACTGTTGCTTGTCAGGGGGAATGGCAAGCATCTTTCAACACATACCTCTCATTATGATATATAACAACACAGGTTGCAGGAACAACTAGGATGAATACAAACAGAGCTCATCTGGTACAATATCTGCCACATTAACAAAATCTTAGACATAAATTCATTTTTTTAGATTCAGAGTCTTAGACTTAAAATAAAATTTGGCATCCAGGTATTAAAGGGGAATTTTATCAAAGAAAGAGTCAAATTAAAAGTGTATGAAAATAGATTTTAGCAAACTGTTTTTAAATTGGATAGGCTGACCAAATCCTTAAACCAACAGGGGGAAATCACTTCTAGTCTCTTTTAAATGAAACTTCTGGACACTTACCAACCACAATTTTTAAAATGTAGTTATATTTCATATTTGCACATAGACTGTATTGATATACTAAAAATATTTTAAAATGCTTCGGTATGTTGGTAAAAACAATTTTGACAGTAGGTAGTTTATTTTTTGTGTGGCTATTTCTTGGTTTGAATGGCATCTCTGCATGCATGACAATTTACACGACATCTCACACAAATGTTGCTTTCTAATAATCATACAAGTCGAGGGCGTCCAACAAATTGTGTGTCAGATAAATGAACATCAAATAAATTAGATCTTAAACACTGTGTGAATAAAATGCAAAATACAAAGGTTAAAAATATTAAGATTTGAAAATCACAATTTAAATTTATATCAGATTAAGTCGTTTACTCCTTGAGATATGGAGTCTACCTGAAATCATTTGACCTTTCACAAGCTAACAACATTATTTTTTTTATATGTCCTAACAAATTACTGCATATACCATATATGTCTTTTCAACATAACCTTAACATTATTTGAAGATTCAATCCTTTCAGACATGATGGTTTTACAGGTGAAGGCAATAACTCAAAAAATATGAAAGGTCTCAAGATTATACCAAATAAAATGTCAGAATAAGCCGAGGTAACATCAAGATTTATTAGATAAACTGAAAATATGATCATCTTATCTATTTGGTTACATTTTTGATGTTGTACACTTATCTGAGCAAACAACAAGATTATTCAGGTCCAAATACAATTCAGGTTTATTTCAGTCCAGTTATTTTGAAATCTTTATTCATTACAATTTCAAAATCTATGAAGTTTTGTAGAATCTAAAGCTGTGATAGTATTTGACTTGAGGATGTATTTTGATATTAAATTGGCAGTCTCATTCATCGCCATAAAGAATACCTAAAATAAAGGGAGGACTCCATTTAGACAATTTGAAGCTGAGCATAAGACTGTCATTGCAATAGGACTAGTACTTTTGAAATGTCTCCAGCCCCAGCTTAGTCAATGTTAATGAATCAGTAAAATATATAATGCCAAGTTAAAAATGATATAGCTGGTTTACTTTTGAAATGTCTTAAATCCTCACCTTAAAAATCAATAATACATCTTGGTGTTTATGAATCAGAAAGATAAATCATACGCTTAACTCATACAAGGACTAGACTATGAAGTTCAAATTTTGACTTAGTTTAAGGAATGACTGATTAGCACAATATGGTACATGTCCCGTTATTTTTTGTCAAACAAATATTGTTGCTGCAAAGTTAAACATTTCATACACAATCTCTAACTTATCTCATCACTTACAATCAGACATCAATATTTACTAAATTGTAACCCTGTTTAAGTTCTACTAGGTCTTACTTTACTCATTTAAAATCATAATATTATTTTAATTCATTTTTTATATATGCAGAATATGGTTAATTTTGAATGAAAATACAACTTATTAATCCTAGTATACAAGCTTAACAAGTCAGACTCAATTAAAAATATTGTTCAATATACATGTACAGTGTACTGGACAAAGCCAATTAAAACGTTCAATGTAAAATTTATTACAAAAGTACCGGTAATAATTATGCATTTTACACACTCCAAATTGAAAAGAAGAACTAATAATGAACATTCCACATGTCATAAATAGACTACCAGACTCGTCAGTGAGTATATTTAGAAAATATTAACTTAAATAGGTGGATCAGATTGAGAGGAAGCAAGCTACATGTCAGTTCTTTGCTGGACATCCTGTTTATACTCTGCTGACATAAACATACAGTTATGTTTACTACTTAACGGAGAACAGATAGTCCCAGATGGCTCCAATAGGTTTTTTATGACCCAGATAGGATGTATGTTTGAATTTTACACCTGGCCACTGTGGTATAACTGGTTACATTTCTGTGTGAAGTTAACAGTTAGAGAATAATTGTTAACATTAGCTAGCTCAATAAATGTATCATCTGGTTTGTTTCCATGGAAACACCAATGGTGTCCTGATACTCATTATCTGTGACCTAACCATGGAATATATTGGCCCATGGCTGAATGACATTATGTAAGGGGTGAACAAGGCCCCTCAAAAATGAGCCATAAGGGCCTTCTAAGTTATAATGCTCTCATTTCTTAGGTTATACAAATAAAAATCGTTGATAAATGCATTGTACAAATATCTTTGAGGTATGAAATTTGAAAAACTATATTGATCAAATGAAAAAATTAAATATACCAGCCAAATATGACTATTTTCACCTCAAGAAATAAATGTAATTTTCTATGATCACCATGTTGTAAAAAGCACTAAGCCTATGTCACGTATAAGAATGTCTGTTTAACTTAAATAACAAAGGCGTTTTACCTATTTTAGAAAACACTGAATTGATGTAAATAACTTTGCCAACATCTCAATACAACCACAAAATACAAATTGCACGTTGTAGTTATTTGAAAAAGGGTCATGCCAGGCCTCAATATAATATTTTTCAAACTGAGAGTCACACTTATAAGGCTTTCAGACTGTGTGCTATAAGTGAGGTTATAGTGTCTTAGCAGCTAAGAAGTGTGCTTTCATCCCTTTCATTTAGAGGTGGTAATAATTTCTTACAAAGTCTGCATTCTATTTCTCATAAATTGCAAAAATTTAGGTAAGCTTTCACCTGCTATTTTCAATTCGTAGCAATATAATTCTATCTTAAGTATTTTATAAATGTTATCCATGGAGCAACATCAAAGAAGCAAATACTCTCCAGCAAACCATATCAGGGGACTGTTTCACATTACTTTTCACAATTTATAATGCAACATATCAACCAGAACAACGGCAACGCCAAAGCGTAGCGAATCCCATCGAACAGAAATAGCTGGCATTTTTACAAACGAAATATATAGCAAATATCATAAAATAACACACATACGAAAGTTGTCATCAGAAGAAGTAATATGCTTTTTTATAGTATTCACATGCCAAATATGAACAAAGTCGCTCCACTTCTTTTCGAGTTATAGTAAAATACTTTAAAATGGTGGCCATTTTTCAAAATGGCCGCCTTCTACCAAAAGTGTCATAAGACAGTGTGCCATGCTAATAGTATTCGAATACCAAATATGAACAAAATCGCTCCACTACTTTTCAAGTTACAGCAAAAATCGTAAAATAACGAGTAAAGGCCGAGTAAAATACGTTTAAATGGCGGCCATTTTTCAAATTCCATTTTTTGTCATCAGGAGTAATATACTTTTTTTATAGTATTCGCATGGCAAATATGAACAAAATCGCTCCACTACTTTTCGAGTTACAGTAAAATACTTTAAAATGGTGGCCATTTTTCAAAATGGCCGCCTTCTACCAAAAGTGTCATTAGACAGTGTGCCATGCTTATATTATTCACATACCAAATATGAACAAAATCACTCCACTACTTTTCAAGTTATAGTAAAATACGTTAGAATGGCGGCCATTTTTCAAAATGGCCGCCTCCTACCAAAAATGTCATTAGACAGTGTGCCATGCTTATAGTATTCACAAAACAAATATGAACAAAATCGCTCCACTACTTTTTGAGTTAAAGTAAAATATGTTAAAATGGCGACCATTTTTCAAAATGGCGGCAAATTTTCAAAATGGCCTCCTCCTACCAAAAGTGACATTAGACAGTGAGCCATGCTTATAGTATTCACATACTAAATATGAACAAAATCGCTCCAATACTTCTTGAGTTACAGCAAAAATCGTAAAATAACGAGTAAAGGCCGCCATTTTTCAAGATGGCTGCCATGTGCTATTTTAATTTCTACATTTCTAGCTTTATCAATGCCCTATATAATTTTTTTACATTTAAAACATAATGCTATCACAGTTTTCCATATTGCACCTAAATTACTGTAAAATCGGCACTAAAATGGCCGCCATTTTTAAATGAGCGGCCATTTTGAAAATCGGCTTTTTAGCAGAACTTCTACCCCCATAGGGTATATGTGTACAAAATATGAACAAAATCGGGCCAACGGTATTTGAGTTATTGCCCGGACGGACGGACGGACAGACATACGGACGGATGTACGTACGGACGTACGTACGTACGTACGTACGGACGGACGGACGGACGGAGGCGTTCCCTATATCCCTCCGAACTTCGTTCGATGGGATAATTACTCAAAGAATAATGAAGTATATCATTAAATGCAGTAAGTTCTGTTCCTCCTGGCCTCAGTTTAACAAGAGGCAGCAATTAGATAAGGTATACCTGGGGGTAGAGCAAAACTTTCTACCAGTCTACCCTCTACTCACAACTTCCACATGGTATATCACGGAAGGGAGATTATGGTGTGATGAGTGATTATTTAACTCATTATTCTGGATCAAAACATGATCAGCCCCAAAATATCTAATGATCCACCCAAACGTTTCAACTTTGAAATATATTTTACCACAATAAATATTGTTGAAGAGATGTCACTGTACCTTATACTCATACACCCAATGTTGACAAACTCAAGTTTTATTATTTACTGCTGTATTTGCCACCATTAACTTTCACTTATTCTTGAATATACATCACATGAAGAGATCAAAACAAAACTGAGAAAATATTTTCTTGATGTACAATATGATATCAAGACCTAAAGGCATAAAACTGACATGACCTGAAGAAAAAAACAACCCATATTTGCCACTGAAGATTCTCTGAAATAGTATCATTCGTGATTATTAGATTAGAATGTGAGTAGTGAGTGACCCCTAAACTGTTACGACACTGTGACTGCTATGTCACTATGGCTGTTATGTCACCACAATTAAATTTTTAATTCATCTTCGGAAAATGTTTAATATATTTGGATGATAAAAATGAAAATATAGAACCCCACTCAGACCTATCAGGCTATCATACACTCTCTTTGCTATGTAAAAGAGTATAAAAGCTCTAGATGCTATTGTGATAACCCCCCCCCACTCAACCCAACCCTTTCACATCAACCAAACTTAGACTGGTATGTTACTGATGAGCAGGTAGATTTCATGGAATGCAACACTGATTCCATACACACTGAGTTAGAAGATTACATAAAATTCCAAAGCCCAAAATAAGCTGTAATTTCACATATCAATCTGATTACATGATGCTAATCGCATTTCAAAATCCATATGAAGCAAAGATTACATGAGGATTCAGGAATTAGCATCACTGTCCATTACTCAAAAAATAATCATTCAGAATTCTTTTAATGAGTGACATAAAAATAGCATCTAATATGAAAATGGTAATTGGAGGATGGATTTTTGCATCTACTGAAAGCAATGGGAAATGATCAGCTGAAAAGAGAGCATAATGTTACTTTATGTTGAATACAAGGTGTGTAATAGTTGTGATCTATTTGAAATACCATCCCACCATCCTATGGAGTTTTCATTCGAAGCAACTCACCCAGAACTACAGAATACAGTTATCCCAACAATTTATGTTTTTTTAACATTTAATCTTCGAATAGAGTTCACATCACGTTCTTGACAGTTTCACTTTCAAGTTGTTTTTCAAATAAAACAATTTTGAAAAGCTCATCCTTGCATTGAATATAATTTAGATGCAAGTTCACGTGAGAAATAATAGAGAAAGTTGATTTTGTCTTGATATTAAACTGACATGATATGTATTTGACATAAAAAATGAAATTCAAATTTTCTGAGTATTTATGCGACTGAATGAACCTTTTTTTAACATCGTATCCTATCGGACCTAAATTATAATGATATTAATTGAGTCTCTAGTCTATCATTTTAGCCTAAATTACCATCATCAGTGCTAGTCCTGAGGTTATTTTCTAGGTCTCCATAGAGACTATAAATTACACTATAGTATAACAATGGTGAGAAATCTGAACGTTTCAATATCATTTCGATATAATATATGGAAATTGGAAAATTGATTTTTCATGAATACAGTACTGAATAATGCATATTTCAATAAGACGTTATAAAACAATAGTTTTTCCGTTTGTATCCTGTGGAGAAGTTGATGCCGTTCATGAAGGATTTGAATTTGCACCGTTTACATGATTTCTTAAAAAATTGCATTTTGCATGCTAGACAAATAACACAACCTGTCTGATTTCACAAAAAATTTCATTTTGCTAGACGAATAACACAACCTGTCTGATTTCACAGGCAAAATATGGAGTAGGAAAAAGGCCAGTGTTTTAATAGCATGAAATGTGGTACTGACACTTCAGGTCTTGTAACATGAACAACACCAACCTATCTTTCTTCTCCAGGCAGGCAAAAGAAACTTGACTTGTCACTAAACTGAATTTCTCACGACATATATGGCCAGAGCCTGTTTGAGAATATTGTATCAAACCCTTATATTGCCCATACCCATTCTTAAACAATGAAACATCAGCATAGAGATTTAGACAGAGTTACCCAATGTCCCAATATAATTTAAGTAAGACAACATGTTTGACACTGTTAAGACGAACAGCACCTACCTGTACAGCACTGTTGAGGAAGCAGTTGTTCTCCCCAGGCTTGTTGGTGAGGCCCTTGCTACAGGTAAAGGACATGCTGGCGTTGGGGTCCCAAGACATTTTGCTGCCTCCAGGATGGCCCTTATAGCAATGTTGTGATATGATAGTCTTTACATTAGGCCTGCAAAATACAAATAAAATACATCAACATCTATAGCCTACAATTAAACACAAGAGTCAAGAGAGATCATTTCATCATTGATTCCTCGATGGTAGAATCTTTAATAAAAACTGAAAATGAAAATCTACCAAAAACTGGAACTTCTTTGACAGTTTCTTCCACATTAGATAAATGATTCAGCAGGTGATTTCCAGAAATACATGACTCAAAGTCTGACATGATTACATCACTACCAATGTCATACAAGGAATTAATCCAAAATACAAACAAAATTTATAAACATTTCCTTATTATCCCATATTGATACATGGATTTACATACATACAATACATTACCTAAATCTGACAAGTTGTGAGTATTTCTTCTGAGCTCTCTAATAATAATAATCCTTCTTGATTCTAGTTCATGTACTCTAATATAGAAGATTGATGTTCATATAAGATACCATAACCTGTAGTAAACTAAATACATTCTCCAAGTATCTTAGCTAACGAGTTATGATTGATACATGTATGTTCAACTCCTAATGATGTTACAAGTTTCAGGTAAGCCTTAGGTAATATGCTTAAAGCAAGGTAGATTCAAACTTATCTTAACTCAAAATTTTCAGTTATTTGACCTTTACTTTTCCTTACCTTCAACACGTTCAACTAAATCTGGCATTTCTCCTAACTAATAAAACATGCGTAACAAGCAAAAAGATTACACATGACTGATTGAAATCTTCTTATTTAAGATTTGTTACATGAATGGCAGTTTGGCCATCATGCAGAACTAACCCATTTAAAAGAGCGAACACAGATCACTTAAACATCACTGTTTTGTCATATCCCAACTTAAGAAACTGATCAAGTTATACTTTGCCAAAACATGGGGTGATAGATTGCCCAGATGACTAATGATCAATGTTATAATCAGCATGCTTCAGAAAATAATTCACCTGTTTTTAAGTTAAAATATAATTTTGAAAACTTTTTTCAAAGTATGTACTGATAGTATTAGTAAATCTAGAATCTTTGTATGTCTCATACTTACATTTTGTAGAAAAGTATCCATTTGTGGGTGCCCTAACTGATCAAAAACTTATTCTTGTCTGTCTGTCTCGAGTAAGAATATTGTATTCCAACTGAAATTCAAAACGCTCCTTACACCACAGACACCTTTGTCATAAACGAAATAATCAATTCTCAGGCACACGTCTTACTACCTGAATTACTATGAACCATCACCTGATACTTTCCCTCCAGAGATAATTACTACTGCAGCTACAGTGACCAATGAAACATCATCTCTCAAGCTAACTGCCAACCAGATTTTGAACTCTTTAAGAAATGAATCCTAAAGATGGGACATTATCATTAGGTGTTACCAGTGAAAGAAAAGCCTGACTTTGTCTCCAGAATTATTCCTGATACACAAAACCAAAATCGCACCTGTATTTGACATCTTGGAAGTTAAGTCTACTACATAGAGTTAACCATTCTCATATCAACAGACACAATCAAGAGAGGTTTATATGAAAGACTAAACAGCTCTGATTGTGAGGAATATTGTCTTGTTTGGGTGTTCATCCAAAGCTATTGTTATGCTAGGTTGACTGAAGTTTTCACTGATGGCAGTGGCACACTCCACAGGAACTTCATGTTTACTTTACATATTACCAAGTAATTAATCTAGCACTGACATATTGTGACAAACATTTTGAACAAACAGTTTCTAAATAGACTACAACTCTTGGAAATAAAGTATCAATTTGACAAAGGAAATTATCAACAATCCACCATGGATGCTTTATGTAACAAATAAAACTACATCCAGATGACTTCCTGGAAAATTAAAAATGTTGGAAAATCTAACATGGTCATTTAGAGAGATCAGCTTTCTATTATAACACTCTTCCCGTTTTCTGTATTGCAAAAAAGATGTTTCTACAAATTAGGAAGAAATTAACTACCATCTATTCCATCTCTTTCAGAGGCATCTTAATACAAAGAAAGAAGGGAGACATACAGAATCAATATCATCTTTGTCTTTTGTACTTATGTCTCCTGGCTAGGATTTCTCCATATCAGCAATGTGCTTGGTAGGATTTACAAAGGTCTAGAATTTTGAAACAACAGGTGATGCTACCACTATGTGGTTACCTCCTTCTGGCCATGAGCCACTGAATTAATGCATAGCCATTGTCTTGAAGGCCATTGGGTCAAACCAGAGATCTACTTACAAAATTTCATCACAGTCAAGCATAAAATGACAAATAAGGGAATTGTCAAGGATTAGAGTGGGTTTGATCAGAATTGTTTAAACGTTATAGTAAAGAAAATCAAGAAAATAATTTTATATAAATCAAAGAAAGAATGGCTTGAAATAGACATGATAATTGTGAAAATTTGTGCAAGGGGGTTCTTTGTTAGGCGCTATCCATGTGAAAAAGTATCTTATACAGAGCATTAGATTGGTCAGAGTGAACTTATGGGATGCCAGCACACTTATGGAAACCAACATTAAAATTTTATGAGTTTGAATGAAGATTGTTTATCTGGGATGACAATGGGCACACGTCCCAGTATAACGTCCCACCTGCCTCACGCTGACCACTTATAGACCAAATACTATGGTGTCACACTGCTCCTCTGCACACCCATAGCGGCTCGATACGGGTCAGAAATAAGCCTCATTATGGTTAAATCAACGATAAATCAAGGCACCTGACTGAGTGCAGATGTCATCCAAAATAAAGGATCAGTACTGTTATGTTTGAAAAAAGTATTTGGTTTGTTTTCACTAAACATGTTGATCAAATTATCTTGCAGATTATGATGATTCAATAGACATTGATTATCTAAAACTGCTATCTACCATATGTTTATTGGTTGTAACCTTGCTGTTTGCTCAATGACTGACCACACCATATGTCATTCTTTCAACACCTCTAACAGGTGAGCTCTCTAAAACACCTACAACTGACTCCAGGTCTCAATTATGACCACAGCTCATAGGACCGTAACCTCTCTTTAAAAACATCAACCCTACATCACCTGTTGGTCCAGAAACTCTCAATCATTCTTAGAACTCGGATGAAATACACTAGGTAGCAAATGCTCTAAATATCTGTCTAAAATGATATTTTTACATGTATTTCAATCATAAGTATATCAATTAGGTAATTAGTTTTGGAATGAGCATTGGTGGTTGTTGTTAACAGGGTGACACATGTCAACGTTTGCATAATGTACATTATCTACTCAAGAAAAATCAAAATCTTGTAATTTCTAAAAATGGTAGGAAAGGTTGCATATTTTTATTTGAGCTATTGAAAACAGCATTAGAGTTTTTTAAATTTGAGACAGTGGCTGTATGGATATGATTTGATTGTGCATATGTGACTTTTAATTAAACTCTGTACTACCTGTAATACAATTAATGTGACAGTCAAAGCATACCATGTCATATTCAAACTCAATTGTCGTACGGGTTAAAAAACATGAAACATATAAAATTCAGTATCACGCTTTGAAAAGCTTCATTTAACAGTTTAAAAGTGCAGAGTATTAAAGTGATACTTCAGGTTTTCCATGAGACTAAAGGACAATAGAACATCTGCCCCAATGACAATAGACGCACAATTGATGAGTTGAGAGTAGTAGATGATGACAGCATACACAATCTAGCACAACACACGCAATAAATAAACACTGTCACTGACATAGGGAAAGAATCTACAGAATTGAACACAACCTTTTGATTAGGCCCACTATATATAAAACTTACTATTCTCTTTCTTCCTCAGGTAAGAGAGAATGGGGATGATACAGAACAGGGACTTGGTGATTCATTTGGCTTAATAAATTGAAAAATTAAATATCCATACTGAAGTCAGCTTAGTCATTCTACTCCAGACTCGGCCACCTTATGGAACATATCAGAAGTCTTTGTACAGACTGGTTCATACATAAAAAAGATTTTAGTCACTTGACCTGTTGATACCAATGAGTGCCTGGTTTGCTAATAATAAATTATAGACAAACCAAGGAAACTTTTGAAACTATTGAATACTTCTCTTTAATAAAAACCAAGGCTTAAATATAAAGCTTCTCCAGACTTAATCCATTGGATTATAAGCTCAAGATCACAGAATCCGGTAACTGATTTTGAATAATTGTTTATAGAACAGAAGAATGAAACCCATTAATTTCAATTGGATTATTCCTGAATTGACAACTTGGGAGCTAAGTCAACAATTTAAAGAGGAATTACTAACCGCTGACTAAGAGTTATTCAAAATGAGGAAAATTGATCCCGAACTCATTTTCAAGTTATCATTATATTATAATGTAATTCTAAGTTACAGATATCAAATGACCTAACAAACAAACAAACACACACACAAACAACCAATCAATCATCAAACAAACAGCCTTTGTTAGAAATGTTTGATATAGATTTTTAATAAAAAGACCAACTGATTCAACCACTGTACAACAAATAGAAAACAGAACATTTAAAAGTTGATTTTTTACAAGTGACTGCATGATATTGTAACCTGACAAGGGGTAGACTTGGTCCCTACCTATATACACAGCAGGCACTTACTAATATGAGAACTCAACAAAGGACAAGAACACAGCAGTAGATGTACACAGAGCAGAAAAAATGAGGAACAGAATTATTTTCACAATCAACAGTCAGAACCCCTATAACCTATTGACCTTAACACATTTCTCAAATTAGTCTACAGTGCATAAGTACAACCAAAAGAAAGATCCCATATTTCTAAATGGGCATTAATTTCTTGGATCCATGCATCAGATGATGTACTACTACTAATATACAAAATATGTACAAGTACGTAATCATCTGAGTTATGTTAGTCTAGGTAATAACTCTATCTTTGAACATTTCTTTTAACATTTAAGAGCTGTAATGTTTTGGTTAACGTCTAAAATGAATGCTAGAGGTGAATATAATTTGTTTGACCATAAAATGTTTTCAAATGTGACTGTTAACCCAGTTACAGACATAAAGATCACTGAAACTTAAGCATGTCTACAAATTTGAAATAGTCTTGCCTCAATACCCTGGACTATCTGCTCTAACAACTGTTGCTAAAGTAGATAGTCCGGGGTCTTGACGCAAGACTAATTTGAAATTTCTACATGCTGAGCACAATGCAAATATCTAGCAAGCAACAATCAAAACACAATGCATTTTAACATGCAACATATTACAGATACCGAGAGCTGAAAATAGAACTCTTGCATCGAGGCCATTTTTCTGAGTAAAAAAATGGCCTAGATGGGGGTCATTGCACGTTCAGGGTATTAAATAAGACTATGGAATGTATATTTTCTTTAATCATTTGATTTCATGGAGAAATTGAACCAACTCCTTACCTTGTCCTAATAAACATTCACAATAATTAATTATCAAAAATAACATATTCACTGATTACAAGTAATTAAATTTCCTACCAATGGAGATACAATTTCATAAAGAGCCATAATGAGATTACAACTCAATAATTAAAATTTTACTAATTTCCATTTTAGACAATCTGAGTGTTAATAAGATAACATGCGGCTTGATCACATAGCTTCCTTATATATAATAACTAAGGCAATGATAATTCTGATTATATTTCATGATTCAAATAGACCGTAAGAACATAAAATGATCCTTTTAATTTAACGTACTGAATATTATCCTAATTTATCAGTCCCTCTTTGTTTATGCCTTTGAGAGATAGTAGAATATAGAATCCATGACTGGAAGTGTTTCATCATCCATAATACAGTATAGTACACCTCCATCTTTCTGAGAGCAAATGAGCTCTTCATCCGATTGAGAATTTAAAAAGACAATACCTGAAGCCAAGATGCTAGTTGTAAATGAAACTGTTTTAAAAGTGTAAAAATAGTGAACCCATTCGAATATCTATTTACAAACATATGAGAATATAGAAAATCATGTGAAAACATTAAAACGAATGAAAAATACTATGTTAGGTTAGGCATATAAAACAATATTTTCCTACTAGAACAGGTACACCATTACACTATCACATCTTTCTATTTTCAAACATTATGCCCTTCTAGAAAGGAACTGCTAGAAGGCTGTGATCTCTCACACTGTCATTATATCATTATGATTGACTAATTAATACATAAGGCAATCAGCTGTAATAATATATATGATCACATATAAATCAGTAATTGATAACAGAAAACCCTGCTGGGCCCAATAAGCAGAATGCTCATCATTCATTATGAAACAATATTATTGATGTATGCATATTATCCAATACCCTTTGCATTCGTTTGACTACACTTCTTAAAAGAGAGCTTCGTCTTCACTCTTTCAAACTAAAATAAACCTGTGAACTCACCGCGCCAATCAGTGTTCGTCGGCCAAATTTGACCGACGTTCTATATATGGTCATTCCTTCTGACGTCATCGTTGAGCCCGGAATTGACCAATGGCATGCGCATATTTAATTAGAACGCATTTGCCGTATGTTTCTTCAAGCTCGCTGATTGGTGGAAGGTCAGCGCCGTAGGTCAAAAGTGATTTACCCATACTGTCACCGGTACCCATCATGGGGCGGGGCTACTAAACTGTAATATGGTCTCTACTAGGCAGAGTGTAGTTTAACTAGACTCTGCACGCAGGGTAATTATCCAAGCTAAGTGTCAAAGCTGTCATATAGCATTTGTCTTTTCAAGTTATATGATCAGACCTACCTTTAGCAGTTCTTTCCTCAATCAACACAACTGCCTCCTATTAAACAGAGATATGTTTCTGGTCCAGTCTTTAAATTTTACTTATTCAATGATAATCCTATCCTAGTTTTGCTACTGGCTACAGTAGAATATTTTTTCATTCAAAATAACAATACAAACGCAGAGAACCACTAAACTGAGAGAGTACCATTCAATCCTTCTTTCTTTTATAACTTTCCCCAATATTTGTTAAACCTCATTCTCCCTATTGTACATTACTGGGTAGCAGATTGTGCAATTTAGCTAACTCTACATGCAATATAAATGTCCCAGTATGGCAATTCAACCCAAGTGACATGTTCTAATCAGCTTTAGTCATACCTCAGTACCTTCAGCATAATATTGAAATCACAACCCTCATTCAAATGTCTATGCATCAAACAAACTCCTATTTACCAGCATTTATCAAAATGATAAGATTTGAAACACTTGTGAGACCTGGCTGTATTTACAATGTCAACCAAAATACCCTGAATAACAAACTGCCTCTGCAACAAAATACTAATGCTTCTTCAGAGTCTCTATAGTATGATTTCACTAAATTAATTGTATCTTTAAATGCACAGAAAACCTGTCTTAGTGAACACCTCTCTCTAGTGTACACCTGTCTCTAATAGATTCTCTTTCTCAGCGCATACTCTACTGACTTCTGTAGAAACTACTCTCTTTAGTGAACACCAACACTGAATATTTTTCTTAGCAAAAAATGTTCAACATACACAGGTTTTACTGTAGTTAGACATCAAAGGCCCAGTAATGTTTACATGAATCAAACTTGAATTGATTGCATATCAAAGTCTAATTTCAAGTATAAATTGAAATCTAATTTGTCTATGATGTTTTACTATGAGCAACGAGTAAGGCATCATATTCCATATGTTACCTTGATTTTATGGTGAGCCCTCAGTATGATCTAAATACTAGCAAAACCTCATTGAGTAATCATAATAAAGACTTTAAATAATGAATGAATAAAGTTTACCACAAGGGGCACAATAGGCACATGAGTAAAAACACATTTCATGTCTACATACTCTCCTTATCAGTTCTTCCTTTTATGAGATAGCAGGGGAAATGAGTGACATATACCCTGCTATAGTTGACAGCCTGTTCCTTTGACAATTTCTTCCTTTTTATCCAAGTCAATTGAAATTCTGATATACCTGCTCCATCCTTTATATACAAATGCTAGAACTGTTTACTTTCTATTGAAGTTTGCACAAAAAGCATCAAATATTAACTTTCAATAATACACTGAGTTTCTTAAAATTTACTAGTTGTGTAAATCTGTTCAAAAAGAAAACAAATACGCCTGTACAAACATCAAGTATAAAAAATTGGCGCATAATAACACACTTTTTTGGTATGTGTTTGAGGAAAAAACAAAAGCATGTTTTCCTCCGTATAGGACCTTGCATTCCTTTACAGATAGAACTTTAATGTTTTCAAGAAATTCAAATATCTTTTTTGTTAGAAGATATATTATAAAGCTTCATCATCTATTTTGTAAAGAGTTACAGTGACATTCAATTTTTTGAACCGATGAATGAAAACACCCAGCAATGGTTACCAACGTTTATAACAATGAGATTGAACTTCCTGCATTTCTCCTGACCACAATATAGCTAATGTAGTGTTTAGGATTAATAAAAGATTATCTAAGGATTATCTGGTAAATGGAAACTCTCTACTGGTTTCTCTTTTAAATCACCACTTAGTTGTTAACTAATATTTTTTAAACTTAGATTTTAATTTATATGTATGATATGATGCTCTTGGTTGATTTAGTTCATTTTTATGAAGACTTCCGGTCTGCGATAATGACTGCCTCGCCTAAATGGAAACCAGTTTAACACTTTGTTTTCTGAATCTGTTAAGGGTGGCGCGCCTTGGAGGATAAGGGTTAATGGTGACAAGCAGCATATTGAGTATAAATGCATACATCCAACAGACTGGAACCTCAGTCAAAATGCGAACAAATTACTTCTATCATCTATGTCTAAATTATACAATGTTCAAGTTCAATATACTTTTCCTGGCTATTTCGTATGACTGATTATATTCTTTGGGTCTTTTATCAGACATAGCGTAATTTAGAAATGTTAGTTCATTGTGATATATTGAATAAAAAGTGAACAAATTTTCTTTCGTAATTATAGACGTAATGTTTAGCTGAATGTTCGTAAATTTTCAGAATGACATAAAATATGTATCGAACCATTGCTTGGTAAGATATCGAGATATGTATTGTATCATTTCATAATGTATCTTGGGACCACTATTGTACACATAGTTCTAAAGAGTAGCTCTTGTAAAGTTATTCCCGTTACTCACTAAATTCATGCACATATACATTTGTGAAGCTATCCAGATGATCGTCAAAACTATTTGAAATGATGAAAATTGAAACTACAATCAACAGGTATCAATGATATTCAATGATAATTGGTATAAAACAACCAGAACAACGGCAACGCCAAAGCGTAGCGAATCCCATCGAACAGCCATGGATGGCATTTTTACAAACAAAGGATATAGCAAAAATGGCAGCCATTTTTCAAAATGGCCGCCTTCTACCAAAAGTGTCATTAGACAGTGTGCCATGCTTACAGTATTCACATACCAAATATGAACAAAATCGCGTCACTACTTGTCGAGTTATAGTAAAATACGTTAAAATGGCGGCCATTTTTCAAACTTTTTTTCAAAATGGCCCCCTTCTACCAAAAGTGTCATAGGACAGTGTGTCATGCTTATAGTATTCACATACCAAATGTGAACAAAATCGCTCCACTACTTTTCGAGTTATAGTAAAATAGGTTAAAATGGCGGCCATTTTTCAAAATGGCCGCCTTCTACTAAAAGTGTCTTTAGACAGTGTGCAATGTTTATAGTATTCACATACCAAATATGAACAAAATCGATCCACTACTTTTCGAGTTACAGCAAAAATCGTAAAATAACGAGAAAATACCGCCATTTTTCAAGATGGCTGCCATGTGCTTCTTAAATATCTACATTTCTAGCTTCATTAATGTCCTATATAATTTTTTTACATCTAAAACATATTGCTATTACAGTTTTACATATTGCACCTAAATTACTGTAAATTCGGCACTAAAATAGCCGCCATTTTGAAATGAGCGGCCATTTTGAAAATCGGCTTTCGAGCAGAACTTCTACTCCCATAGGGTATATGTGTACAAAATATGAATAAAATCGGGCCAACGGTATTTGAGTTATTGCCCGGACGGACGGACGGACGGACGTACGGACGGACGGACGTACGGACGTACGTACGGACGGACGTACGTACGGACGGAGGCGTTCCCTATATCCCTCCGAACTTCGTTCGATGGGATAATAACAGAGCTTTATTGCAGGTCAACAGAATATTGAATCAATATTTCAAGTTACCTAGCTTGGTCCTCCCACCAGTGTGTAATGCTACATGTATTCCACCAAAAGCCTGCTTCAGTTATGTATGTCCAAAAGAGAAACCAAACTGAATTTGATACTGGATACAAGATAGCAGAAACACTGGTTAGGCCAAGGGATGTCCCATTTGAGAATTACAACCAGATTTATATTTCCTTCTGAATTGATTCTTTTAAAATATATGTAACTTTAGCAATACTAGCATGCAACATAAGTTTTTATATCGTTTCTTCTAAATTATACTGATTGATTGTAATTTCAAGTTTCATGCACATAAAGAGATTTCAATCTGAAATGGTTCAACCTTGGATTGTAAAATATATCATCCAGTTACCAAGGCAACCAAAAAGACCGTTATTTTTCCTGAACTTGAAATCCTGTAAGTAAATATACTTCATAAGTTGATCATATGATATAAATGAATCAAATGTTTGTGACTTCTACAGCTTTTACAACTAATGATAATAAAAAATAGTTTATAAATCTAGGTTATGCTTGTTGTATAATGTTCAATTTTTTACTAGTTTTGTGTTTCTAGGAAATGGAACTTTTGTACCTTGCCAAATCTAATAAAAGAATAATTATTGTCACAAAATTAGTCTGGTAACCATAGCCAATTTTGTACCAGCCAAAAATCTTAGTTTCGAAGCCTGTGATGTGAGTTATTTATAGAATTCTAAAAATTTAGTCAAGTCAGTAGGAGCCCAATGTCTGCTGCTTCGCTGAGAACATGCAGGCCCAGGAAAAAGAGGTAGTTGTTGACCGGTACTCTTTATCTACATAAACTTACTACTACTTTTCATTAGTCATATGATCTATAGGCCTGTATATTTTGAGGTATAAGAGAGGTATTCAAAAGGGCTTTGAACAGATTGACAGACCCGAAGGTAGACAAAATGATGTCAGGTTTTTAGCTAGACCCATCAGATTTTGGAAAACAACAAAGTGGATTTAAAAGGAGTATCGGACAAGTATCCCCACAACGACTCTTCTAAGTGATAAGAGTAGTCAACTACCATGGGCAGGGCTAAATTTTGAGTTGGTACACCCACTTGAAGATCTCTGATTGCATGGTCGAAGGCCGCACATTTTGGAGGGTCCGGGGGTCTGTTTCCCTGGGAATTTTTTTTATAGAAGACATTATTTGATGCAATCTGAGCGTGTTTTTCAACTTGAAAAGTTAATTTTATTCTGATAAAACTAATGGTTAAATATACATAATACATCACTTCGAGAGCCATGTTAGATTTTGACACTTATGGCTCTCAAACGGAGAAATGGACAGCTGAATAATAGTGACCTTTGATCATTATCATCCTACCGTTCAAGTATTTGAGCACTGAAGTACTTCCTTTTCGATCAAGACTTCTAATTGTAAGTCGAGTGAATGTTTTTACTGCCAAATTTAAATATGGCGTTTTCTGCTCGGACATATTCGTACATCTTCAGAAGTTGTCCGAACCTATCTCATTCTCAAAATTCATTTCATTTGTTACGTATCTCGCTCCTAGCCAACCGCCATATTGGAAATATGTAAAAAAAAAGCGTTCACTCGATGAAAAATTTACAAGTCTTGATCAAAAAAGACGTATTTCAGCGCTCCAATACTTGCACGGATTCATAATACTGATGTTAGACACAGTAAGGGCCCAAAAGTAAGCCGCTGAAATCTTTATTGATGTTTTAAAGGTCACTATTGTTCAGCTGTCCAAGTGCGCCGTGGGAAAGCTAATACATCAAAATCCACATACTACTTTTTGCAAGGCCTGTCTTCGTCGCTAACATGCTAAATATAAGAGTTAGCTGACGTTTGGGAGTCTGATTTATAGTGGTGGGACTCGTGTGAATTATCCTACTCGAGTAGAGGCTCTTGAACCCTCGATTTATTCGCGATTAAAATGAATGATTTTGGAAAAAAGTTCAGAAAAACTTTCTTCGGAAAGTTACAAACTTTCACTTCCGGTAGCAATGTTTTCAAGTGTTCTCGGCTCAACCTACCTTGAATACCTCCAACATACCCATCAAATTATTCAAATAGAATAACTCAATACACTTTATATGTTCTTGTTTTGCATTGAAAAGTAAATAATTTAGCAATTTACGCTAATTGGTTTGACCTCGTTAAATATTGCATTGCACATGCGCAACCGGATGTAATCAAACATAAAAACAAACACGAGAAAGCCTATCGTATTTGATTTATTATTTCAGTTAAGGTATCAAACTACAATGCTATATATTAAGGAAGGCATCATTGTTAAACATTGTACAGAAATGTTGTACATTGGATGTGTTTTTTTACGTAAATTGCGGTTGAAAGGTGGGTAAATCACATTTTCTTCATGATTTTTTTCATTTTTTTTTCAATTCGAGTCAGAATTTACCAATCGATGAATCGTATTTACAGGGTTTGGCGAGTAGTATTCGAGTCCACGAGTCAATCGTTGCTCCACTACTGATTTACCTTCTAAAGGTTAGAACCCGAATCTTAATGAAACCATATCACCTTTGTTGCGTCGATGATGATGCATAAACATAGCATTTGATAGAAATTAGTGTAAATGCTTTTCCGACTTTTTCATTTTTCATCAATGTTGACTTTCGGGAAGGCGTTGTATTATCACGAAATAACGCATTGACCCTTGAACTTATCTTTGTTGACGTGTCAACCAAGCATGTCTGGTGTGAAAATTAAAAGAATATTAAGCAATGTTCTACATCCGCCAAGCTAAGTGAAGTAGCCAATATAAAATTACCAATTTCGAGTGAAGTACGCAACGAACGAAACTGCGTGATCTACAGTCCCACTATTTGTCTGAACGAAATGCTACGTAGAAATATGAGCCGTCTGCTGTATTAGTCGATTAATAGAGTAAGACCTGTTGGTGATGCTTTATAATTTAGACCAAAACATTGAAGAACATACGAACCTGTAAATCGTGAAAACAACAAACAAATATTCGGTTTTCATATATGTTCGGTAATTTTTCGTATTGAAACTTCCGGAACTTAAAAGGAAATCATTCATTTTCTCGGTCCATGATTTACCTCTTGGATGTTGTGGCAAATGCTCCATGGTTGACGGAACAAAGGTGATATGGTTTCATTAAGATTCGGGTTCTAACCTTTAGAAGGTAAGTCAGACTCCCAAACGTCAGCTAACTCTTATATTTAGCATGTTAGCGACGAAGTCAGGCCTTGCAAAAAGTAGTAGCTTTCGCAGGAAGTAACTTCTGCACATGTCAATGTCCTATAGATCTAGTTGAAATAACTCAAAGATGGGTCTTATCCCATTCAATATTAAATAATAAATATAAGAAGTCATAATTTGAGGATCATCACAATCACGTGTACATCTAATTCTAACAAGGTGAGCTCAGGTGTGTCTTAGTGACATTTTAATCAAGAATCAGGAAACAGGTCATCAGGTACAAAATCAGGTGGTTTACATTTCATCTAGAATACTCAAATATTTCACAAATAAATAAACAGAATTTGTGATATATTGATAAAAATATACTTACTTAATCCGATCACATATGGTTGAGTTGATCGCTGGTTTCAATTACACATAATTTTATCCAAATAAGTTCAAATTTGTAAAACGTTTCAGCCATTTTGGATTCAAAACAAAGATGACGTCACGCGGACTAATTTACAATTTTAAGGAAAACAATATCCTTCGATGATGACAGGTATATAGTTTATAACTTATCAGTGTAAATATCAATTATCCTTATTAATGAAACATTTAACACTCCAGCAAATAGTCATTCCGTCCTGAAAAATGCTTACAAAAAGAACTATATTGAGCTTGTCGTTACTACTTTCTTAAAAGGTAATGCAATTACAAGCGACATCTATTTTAAAGTTATAAAGCGATTTTAAAGTTTCAACCCCCTAACCACCATTCTGTTTATATTTTATTAAAATTTAAAATACAATGAAATACATCTATTATATAGACCAGGTGTAAAAGGGTAGGAGGTCCTATCAAATTATGGTCCTACTCTCCATTGCTTTACTGTATATGGTGACCTAAATACAACTCTTTCCCTCATTATCTTATATACACAATCAGGGCCAGTAAGGGCCGTTAAGAAAGGGGACCATAATCCCTGGTTATTCAAATATATACTGAATTTGAGTTAATTGGCCCACTGGTCAAATTTCAGAGTAATAAGATAAGGTTTAAGAATGAGAGTAAAAATGTTTGGGGAATACTTTCAATATGCCAATGTTTTAAATATATGTTCTGGACCAATATAAAGATGACAGCACCATCAAAATCCAGTATAAATAAACGCAGATCGATTACTATCAGTATGCCATCTTTATTTAAAAATTATTTCTATCGATCTCAGCCTATTGTTTTTACAAGTTTAGCCTGTTAAATAAATAAATTTATACCTAAGAATGGGTTGACGAAAAAGACTGACCCCACCGACCAGCGACCAGCTGTTTCCACTAAAACAGGGTTTGAGGAAAATGTTTAAAAGACATATCACTGCACGGGAGTTCGGACCATGGGTACTCAATAGAAAGCCCATGAAAAAACTGACCATGGCATAATTATCAAATAAGTCGATTTTGAATTAACTTACACGTCAATCGTAGGAAACGTTTACCCATTTTGTTCTTTTCATAAGTTAAAATATTCTAACTTTTACTGAACTTCAACGTAGGCCTATATTTAATGAAAATTACGTATTTCTAATGAACATGATTTGTTATTGTTATACTGATTTTTGTCATATTGAATGTAATTTTAATCAGATTTTAATGTGACGTTTAACAACTGAAAAATCAAACATTTGTGCTAATCTTCAAAAATATTTCGACATGATTTGTTATGTTAGTGTATTTTTTTGTTATTACCATAATGAACACAATGTAATGTTGCGCGCGCTTTCTCATCATGATCCAAAGTGACTAATCTGAATGAAATTGATCTTCTATCATCTGAGACATCTGACATCTTAACGATTTTACTTTTTCACGTGCGCTTTAAATCGTGACTTAATCATTAACGTAATTATTATCATGAAGGTACTATAGTCATTATATTACTGACAGAATGTCGTACAGCGCACGAACTGTTATAATTTCCAATATATTCGAATATATAATAAAGAATATACAAAACTTTTAAAAATTGCGCTTATTAGCCTTTTGCTAATCATTGACACAGACATAGAACATTGCTTATCCAGTTATCACGTTTCAGTGATCGATAATATTCTTTGAAGTGATCAATGCATTGGGTCAATGCATCTGTGGCTCGGTCAACTTGACATTATGAGCCATATTTACAGAAATATATGAATTGACGTACATGTACATCTAGGTGTTACACAGTTGAAACTGTATACAGCCAAGTGAGGCCATGTTGGTGGTGCCCCAAAAGTGTAATGTACTAACCCATCTACATAATGCACGAAGGCGAAGAAAATGGAATGTTATAAAAACCCTTCGACCTTCGACCTGCACCTTCGACCTTCACCTTCGACTTACAGGGTGTCCAAAAAGAAAATATTATAGAAGCTATTTTTGCCGATCTCAGACCACGCAAGAGTCATATTGTAACAAAATTCTGGGTTTGTAGAAAAAAAACGGGTACCGGGTAGTAAATCCTCCATGCTGAGTTCAAACTTGGTACCCGGTCGAAAAAACCAAAAACCAAAAACATCATCTTAATCACACAGAATCTTAATTTGATAACATGAAAACGCTATCACCCCTGTATCTATAACTAGAGTACTGCAAACGTTGCTACAATTTAAGATCTTAATGATCTCACCTGTTAACCACAAAGCAAGTGTAATAAATAAATGAATAATAACGAGTACACAGCACTAAATCAAAAATGAAAAATTCAAAATTTTGGGGTTTGTAGAAAAAACCGGGTACCGTGTAGTAAATCCTCCATGCTGGGTTCAAACTTGGTTCCCGGTACCCGGTCGATAAAACCATTAGAAAATGTGAAAGATTTGTTTTGAATTTACAAAAATGTATGTAACTTCCTTCAAAATTGAGCTAGAAGCTTCAAATAAAAAGCATTTTAAGGCTCTTTCATTCCTCTATCATCATATTTTCATTGGTAATGTGGGGGAGGGGGGGGGGGTGCGATCGCACCATCGCACCCCTCCTGGCTACGCCTATAACATTGTAAGACGTAACAATTTACACTTCAGTGGACGTTTCGTCGAAAATTGGGATAACTTAAATTATGATTAATAATCAAAATCTTACACGTTGCATCATGTAAATTAACACACGTCACCTCTCTGCTAAAGTAACGATAGCTATTTACAGATTTAAATCATAATCAAAACAATTCACGTACCAACATACGAACTATTGAAAATAGAGTAAGATTGATTTGTCATGTTTTTCAAATCGTCTTACAATGTCATAGGCGTAGCCAGGAGGGGGTGCAATGGTGCGATCGCACCCCCCCCCCATAACCAGTGAAAATATGACCATGATGATAGGGGAAGAAAAGAGCCTTAAAATGCTTTTATTTGAAGCTTCTAGCTCAATTTTGAAGGAAGTTATATACATTTTTGTAAATCCAAAACAAATCTTACACGTTTTCTAATGATCTAATTATGTTATTTATTCGTATTTTTCGTTTTTTGGGTACCCGATTTTTTCAACCGGGTACCGGGTACCAAGTTTGAACCCAGCATGGAGGATTTACTACACGGTACCCGGTTTTTTCTACAAACCCCAAAATTTTGAATTTTTCATTTTTGATTTTGTGCTGTGTACTCGTTATTATTCATTTATTTATTACACTTGCTTTGTGGTTAACAGGTGAGATCATTAAGATCTTAAATTGTAGCAACGTTTGCAGTACTCTAGTTATAGATACAGGGGTGATAGCGTTTTCATGTTATCAAATTAAGATTCTGTGTGATTAAGATGATGTTGATCGGGTAGTCAATCGGGTAGTTTAAATGGAAGTTTCCCTTTTTAGAACTTACTTCCTGGTTTTGATTCGATTGAATCGAAGTAAAATTAGAGTAAGTAGCGATCAATTACTGTTCTATATATTGAGTTCCAATTATAGTCTTGTTGTGTGATCAATATTAAAACGGGATATGGCGTCAATAACTTGTTATTTAACTTTGAAATCTTGTCCGAAAAGTGATGACGTCATAAGAAAAGTCAAAGGTGCAGGTCGAAGGGTTTTTATAACTTTTTTTTGGCCCGCTTTTTGGACACCCTGTACGTCGAAGGTGAAGGTCGAAGGTGCAGGTCGAAGGTCGAAGGGTTTTTATAACATTCCGAAGAAAATGCTATATATGTCTAGATATTCAGCAAATGATTTAATGATACATGAATTTTCATTTTTACCACAGAGATGATGACCAAAAATTAAAGTGTTTGCCATTAAATATTAAATATTCAAAATCTAGTCAAAGTGGTCTCATATTTGAAATCGACATGTAAATGTACATCTAGAAATATGGATTCGAAAATTGTTCATCAACTTAATTTAATTTTTTTGAAACTGTGACTTCTAGTTCGGCGAGATTCCCCATAGACCCCATGTTATAAAATCACAAAGAGTGAAATATCCTTTCTTGTATTGGACAGATAACATTTTCTTTTACTGGACATATTTCAATTTGCATACCTTTATTAGATACATAAGGGTGATATGAAAATTGAACCACTCAAATAGATGCAATTTAAGGTAACGCTAAAGTTAATCAAAAGTACAAAAAATGGCAGCCATATTTTTTTGATAAAGTCACAAGATTTTGTGTATCTCTTTTCCTTATATGTGAATGCATTTCCTGACTAAAGAGACATGTCAAAGAAAAACTCCAATTGGAGGTGCATGGGTCCCTAAAACTAGCATGGAGACAGTGAAGTGAGGATAACTTTTTAAAATTTCAAGGAGTAGGATTGCAATGAAGACACATTTGTAAGACTCCATCTTACCTTACCAAGGAACATCAAAGGAGCATGAAAATGCGTGCTTCTTGCATTGTTAGAGTATAATAAAGCTCAAACCATTGTGAATTCTAAATATTTCATGTCCACCATTTTGTTTGCTGGGACTATTTCCTAGTCCAAAGTAATCTTCACCCATGTATCCTTTGTTCATCATTTATAAAGATAAACAAACAAACATGCCACTTGGTGAAGTCATGTTGAAGAATGTGAAATCACATGCGGATTGTGATTTCACATTAGAATTGTAATCCTTGTAAGAGTAAATGAACTTTTAAAGGTTTTTCAGCAACTAAAAAATCATTAGAATTTGAATAAATGTAAATAATGGTACAAATCAAAGTTATTTAGGTAGAAAATTACACATAGAATTCAAATATGCCATCAATTAGAAGAAAATGTTAGTCTTTAATGAATAAAAATGCAGATCTCCTAAAATCTCATTATGAACGAGACTTTGACGAGATTTCAAAGCTATATGGAAAAAGGACCATTGTGTATCTGAAATATGTGCCTTGCCTACTGTAAAGCATTGGGTTGTCCAGTCGACACGTGTGATTGGTATAGTCAGTGTCCAATGGATAAAATACGATGTCATCAAATAACCACAGTGATAACGTCAATACAAATTATTGAGTCAAAATCCTTTAATAGACATTTTACAATACAAAAAATGGCAAATCAATCAAAATTTTATCCCTGACGAATATTTGTCATTTATAGAACACAAACATCAATACTGGTTACCGATTGTGAGTTCAGTGAAAAACACATTCAATACTTCACTACCTGAATCAAGAGGCTAACTAAGGGGACAGAACACTTTGCTTGCCCCACAAACATTTTGGGGCCCAATTATTTTGGGCCCCTTTAATAATTTGGGCCTAATTTCTTAAAAATAGGCTCAAAATTAAAAATAATGGCCAGAAATGCTAGTTTGCTACCTAAACTGTCCAATTTACTATTCTAGTATATATGCGGGGAGCTTTTTTAGCCTCAGTTTGGGCCCAAAAAGCGGGAGAGGGTCGGGCCCATGTCCCCCCAGACCAGCCAGTACATAGCGACTCAAGTATATCTACTTCATTTGAGTTATGTTTTTCCAGTTTTCATTGGCTCATTAATTAAAATGTGAATGAATATTTAAACAAAATCAACATATTGATTAACTCTCGGTTGAGAATGTGAAGAAGGCCTGGAAAAAGCTCAGTTTATCTACATTTTCATTCCCGAATTCTGCTCATTTAGAGAATGACTTGGGCAGTAATTTGTTGGTAGACATATTGGAGAGGAGAGTAATTTACAAACGTGACCTTCAAGAAAACAATGATCATGTATCGAAAATCGTTGACTTTGTTTGATTCATGTTTTAAACATCAATATAACAACAATCGTAAAGAAAAGCACCCGGTGTTGCTATCGGACAGATAATCAATCACAAACACACCCATCAGATATGAGTCGAATGAATGACGGTTGGGCAAACTGCAAGCAATCAAAGAAACTCCCCAAAAAGGAGCAAAGAAGCAAACAGCGCTGGAGAACTGATGATTAAAATTTCATTATTTTGAAGAGAACTAGCGGTTTTAAAAACAACAATGTCTGAGGCATATGAGCATCAAAATGAAACATTACCAGCGAAGGGAATTTCCTTTATTGCATCCGAAAGAATACGACAAGATCTTACATTTTTGACCCCATTTGTTTTTTACGAAACATTTTTATCAGTCACCGGAGTCGTAGGAAATATACTCATTATTGGGACTTTCGTTGTTGTGAAGTCTATGCGCACTTTACCAAATGCATTTGTGTTTAGTCTAGCAATGGCGGATCTTATGGTCACCTTCATGTTACAGCCGTTCATGATGATCGGGGCACTTAAGGGTGAAAGGTTTGTCCTTATACAGACCCCCGGCCTCTGTACCGCTATTGCATATGTCTGTATTCAGAGTTGCCTTGCGTCGGCTTGGAACATCATGCTAATCAGTCTCAATAGGTACATATGTATATGTAAAAACTCGTGGTACTCAAAGATCTACTCGAAAAAATCAGTTACAGTTATGATCATGGCAGCCTGGTTTAGTGGCTTTGTGTGGAATATTTTCCTTTGGACTGGATGGAACAGTGTCAGCTTTGAAAGGAAACAATTCACGTGTTTGTACAACCGGCACGATGACTTCAGCTACATTGTTAGTATTGCCATATTTGCCGTTCTTATACCCGTCAGTGTAACAGCACTCGCATATCTTTTGATTTTTCTGAAGGTACGGAAATCCCAGAAGAGAATCCAGGCGTTCAATAAGAAAAAGGACACGAATCAGGGCACTAGTAGTGACATCAGACTGGCCCGCATGCTGTTTATAATGTTCGCAATTTATTGCATATTGTGTGGCCCTTATGCGTTTGTTTGTGTTTTTGATTGGAATGACAAACTCCCGCTTTTTTGGTATGCCATCTTTGGACACATGTTTCATACCAATAGCGCGGTGAATTTCATCATTTATGGCCTCACCAACAAGAGCTACAGAACCGGTTATAAACTATTCTCTAAATATGTACTTATCAAGGTTTCCTGTGGAGCATACAAGCCTAGACAAAATATAGAAAGTGACATAGACAAAAGTCAAATGACACAAACAGTTGCTATGACTGATTGAGTACAATTAAGTGACCAAATGTCAAATGACACAGTTGCTATGACAGACTGAGCATAATTACAAACTGTTTAATATATATTTGTGATATATGTGATAACACGGACTGGGTTTGGATCCTAAACTCTTTCAATACAACATGCCGGCCTAACCATCAACAAGGTACAGTGACACTTTAGGTGTACGGTGTCACTATTAACTGATTTTAATTTGAGGAATACATAAAGGAATTCATGTTTGATTTCGTGTGTATTCGATTTGGAAGACATTTACCTTTCTAATTACATTAAAAGATTTTTTTTTGTTAATCTACCCATGTAATTGGTCGGTTGGAAAATTGTGTTTTTTACACATTTCCTTTTATCGTTTTCTCCCTTGTCGTCTAAGAGTGCCGAATATTTTTATGAGACTATGTTTCTCTAAACTACAAAATTTAGGACGGTTGAAGGTTGAATAATATTCATGAATTTGGTATAATTAAAAAAATGAAAAGCGTACGTTGTCATCTCCAATGTACGTTGTCCCGGTAATTGTACAAAAGAAAAATGATTCGATCACTCGTTAGGTTGGCTTGGATACTGAACTCTTTTCGAAGAAAAATGGTTCAATCAACGTTGGAAAGATGGCCTCATTAAGGCCATTTGTATAACTATTTGCATCTCTCATGAAACATACAGTTTTATTTGAAAGGGTATCTTCAAAAAGGTACCTCCATTGGGCATTATGAAAATACTTGAAGTTAGTTTATTTTTGCTGAAGGGCAATATATAAGCTTATAACATACCTATGATGATGTATAGTGTAAACTGTTCACAAGACAGCAGGCCAATATAACTTTTGAAAAGCCCGCGCCCGCTAACTTTCTGATTGGTCAAGCGCTGGGACTACGTCATACATTAGGCCTAGGTCAAATTGACTCGTACATTCGTAAGATACAAACATGGGAATTGGGAATAAATCATCATTTCCGAACCATTGCTAGTCAATTAGATAAGAAAACGGTACTCTCTGACCAGACTAGATCATAATAGGTATGTTATGAATCGTTCATGTCACTATAGTTGCACATATGCCCTCGGTTCTCTAGCGGTTCTCAGTGATCAATGTCCCTCCCAAGGTCGGGCCATATATCACTGAAACCCTCGGGCATATATGCAACGATAGTGACATAACCTCTAATTAAGAGGCGACATGTGATTGATAGGGATACTATACATACTCCACCCATTATGACATTCTATTTTATTCTGACTCCACTCAATTTAATTCGGCTCTGTTTCCATCATGATAGACCATGCCATCTCAAATCTTCCCAGTCCTGTTTCAAGTGAAACAGAAAGATGCTATGAGTATCAGAATGCTCTGTTTCATATTTTACACTATTTTTCACTTGATCAAACTTTATTTTATTTTAATCCACTCTTTCTGTTTATCATCATTGACTTGTCATACTAGCTAGCTAGAATTGAACTTTACATAGAACGCTAGCACTTTGTACAAGATCATAAAGGTCAAGTACAATAAAGTGAGCATCTTAAACTTAAAAAGCGATGTTACATACACGTATTTTATAAATACCAACACACAGAATCTAAGTAAAGTATAGAAGCGTCAAATAGGAATTCAAAAACGGTCAATTTGGGAATGAAAATGGCAGCTTCGCAACAAAACTTGAAACCACATTTAGCTAAACATCGCAATATTAAATTCACGGTACCAATTCAGAAAACTACCTTTGACACTTTGAAGGACTACACAATACCAAGTTCTACATCTAATGGAGACGGACGTTTGACACAATTTGTGAACTATGTATCATCGAAGGTAAACGTAGAGAACAGATACACACCAGAACAGTTAAAGGAACACACTGAATTTGTTGAGAACTTTGTGAGAAACTTCTTTATAGATTTTGGAAATCATACTCCTGAATATTACTTCCTGTCATATAATACAATATTTGCATCCAACTGCATCGTTAGAAGAGGTAGTTCATATGAAGGGACTAAAATTATATCACCGAACGAGTACGATTATATTCCTATCTTTGCGTGGTCGGGTAATAAAGCAGTCATAGTGGAGGAGGTTGGGGAGAGGTGTGAGCTTGCAGGCCAGGGGTATGGTTTCATCAATATCAAACATGGTGATCTGCACAAGGAACTACCACCAAGGCACCTTGAAGAAAATCGATCTTGTGTCGGTAAGCCAAGTGGATCAACTGAGAGATCGTCACCACCCGGTACTATTCCCCATGGTTCAAGTAAACTGAGCAGAAACATTCTCATAACATTATGTGATGCCATTACATCCTATCTGAGTGAGAGTGAAAATTACAAGTATGTCGGTGAGAGAGATCATCACAAGGATCCAGAATCTCCATATCCGCAGGGGACTATCAGTCTGCATAAGTATAGACATGGTACTAGTATTTGGCTACGAATTGGCGCCCCAACCTGCACAACTGATATAGACCTCTCATTTGCAATAGAGGATGTGAATATGACCAAGGGATGGTGTGCTATGGTGGGTGATGGGAATGTGTACTGTGCCAGATGCGATGAGAGTCTTGGAACCACGCATTGGACAAGATCACTCATAGATCCAGGCCTCCAGGATGCTACGAACACATTATCAAGAAATCACCACCATTTATTTCTAACAGTAAAATACATAAATCACCTGATCAAAAAATCTCTCAATATAAAAACTAGTTCTTCTTCATACTCCTACAAAATGTTACTTCTCCAGCACCAGAGAGATTGTCAGAATGAGAATGTTGGACAGTGCCTGGAAGATGTTGTGAATCAATTTTTCACACATGAGAAACACTGCATTAGTACTCTTGAAATCAATGTATACACCTATAAACTGCTAAGGAAAGTCCCAGACATAGATTACCCCAAAAGGATGATACGACTTAAAATCAGTCCTCAGGAATGTGCTGTCCTACTATGGATTACACAGCATGTTAAACACACCATCAATACATCCTGGTGGGATATGTTGTTGCTGGAAGACCTTAAACCAGAAGATATCAACAAGAGTGATATGCTTTATTCATTGCTGCACATAGCGCAACAAGTCGATACAGGGACATTGATTGATGTAGAGTGGGTTCACGATGTTAACACGAAGACAGTAATTAGATAATTTGACTGAAGCAAAGTGTAAGATCCAGGCTGCACAACTCGGACCTCATAAAAGTACTTATAGTCCATTTGTCACCCCTATACATACTATAGTGAACCTATGAATTGTTAAAAACACGATGTTTTATGGTTAATTTATAATAACAAGGGTTTTCTGAAGTGATTTAACTGGGTTGGACAAAAAGTTACTTTGGGGAAAAAAGTATATCGGCTAATTAGGGAGGGGTGCATTGGCTTATCATGGCGTTGACTATTGACTTAGCGTCGGGATACCACCATGTACCTGGTATGTTACTATGGTGATAGATACAAAAATTTTCCCCAACGTTAATTTTTTGGCAACCCAGCTAAATCAATCCAATAAACCCTAATGATAGTATTTGCACAGAAAAACATCGTGTTTTTAAATATTCATACGTTAAGAAAATGACAAATGGACTATTACATGAAAGGTTCTAGAAAGGTTTACGAAAAACACCGACCGCCGACCACCGACCAGTCACTCTCCACAGTTGGGTACATGTGGTCGGTGGTCGGCTGACGGTCTTTTACATGAAGATGAAAAATTGCAAAATTAGAAGTAAAACTAAAACTGGGAATCCAATGACTATAGTACCTTTACTAGGTCATGATTTAAAAACGTATAATTAATAATTTCAAATCACCATGAAAACGTTACATCGTCGTGGTGTGTAATGTCATATTTTTAAGTGATGTTTCAGTTGTTAGAAGACCGATTTCATCCTGGTTAGTCACTTTGGATTATGATGAGAAAACGCACGTAACATTGCATTAAGATCATTCATATGAAACGCAATAACAAAAACACACATTGTCGATGTTCACGTCGTAACGTTATGTTTGATTTCTCAGTTGTTAAACGTCAACTGGTAAAAACTACATTTGATATGACAAAAAAACTTTCTAATGGTGTACTGAAATGGTAAGTCACTTTTAATCCCGATAAGAGAACGCATGTAACATTATAACGTGTTCAGAATTCAGTAGGCTATGACGATAACAAATCATTTTTGTTTCGAAATTGTTAGATTTCAGTAAAAAATTAGGATAGATTCCCGTAGAAACGATAGGTTGGTTAATGATAGGTTAGGACCTAAGGCAGGACAATTAATCGAGAGGAGACGGTCATGCCCAATTTGTTTGCTTGCCATTCGTTGCAAGGTACAAAATCGGTAAAAAACGTTGCCTAGTCCAACGATTGACATTCAAAATCAAATTATTAATATTTTAAGGCCACAAATATGTTCGGTCTTTTACATGATATGGTAGGTCTTTTACACAGTTTCTTCAAACCCTGTTTTGAGGCTACCAGCAGTGGAAAACACCGACAGGTCGGTGGGGTCGGTCTTTTTCGTAAACCCCTAGAAATATATTTAGAGTAATATTTACACGGTGTTATGGCATGACGGTTACGTCAAGGCGATTTGCAAAATTTTGCGGTAACGATAACAAAAAATGGCGGATGGGAAAAACAGCATGCCCTCTTTGACTTATATATGGATGGTTATAAAGACTGGGTCAAATCTGCCAGGTGTTACTAGAAGCAGAATATAAGCTGTAAATTTACTGACTGATATATTTAAGTTCATAATTTTTAGTCCATTCTCTTGTTTTCTCAGTATATGTGCCTCAGAGCCACTCAAACTATTAACTGTAAGTAAACTATGTATGAACAAGCCATAAAATGAAAAATCCAGAACAGGAACGTGGTGTATATTGTAAATATAAGGTTTTAAACGCAATGTCGTTAGACGACTACGTACGAATTCTATGGACGGTAACGTATATTGTATTAGTTGTACATTAGATATTTAGCAGACGGTTACATGCATGTACACCTTTCAAGTCAAGGTTGCTAGTTCTGATAGCCTTTTTCCATGTCATTGTTATAATGGGCAAGAAATGGAATATTGAATTGCTTATATTTTTGTTTTCAGGACTCGCAAGAGACGCTCTTGTTTGTTCTATGTTAGTTCACCTCTCTGGTTCAACTAATTCAATTTTAAAAAAAGAATTGTAGATACAGGTAGAGTCTCGATAAAGTAAATTGTTCTTTCTTAAGAAATGAATAAAGTGTTGAGATGAAAAAAATTATTTTTCCCCTGAAGTGTTATCTTTATGTTTTAGGCGTACCAGGAAAATCGTGTAAACAGAACAATGCAATTATTTTTTATTTAAGGGGGGGGGGGCTTCTGTTCACTATTGGTATCAGCAATGAGATGGAGTTGGCAATTCCACGCGTATGAGTGCAGTGCGGCGACCGTAACTCCGGGCCGTAACTACATAACGTTTGGTATTCCACGCATGCTTGTGATATCAGTACTGTGTCTCGTATCAGCAACTATACATGAATTTGCCTATAACACATATACGTGTGGTATCACTTCCTACACAAGTTCACTATTCTACTATTTTACGTAATATCATCGGTACATTGCCTAGTGTAATATAGTATTGATAAACAACTTCAACGCAATAATCCAGTATATCACTGTGGTATATGCTTCATCAATAATATAATCTGTTCAAACAATTCATTAGGTATAGAAGTTGTTTCTGCCAGATCCCGAGACATGGCATGACAAAATGTCACCACCTAGTTTCTGAAATCTGAAATCTAAAGTCAAATTTGAACTTCTTATAACTGAAAAAATGTTTTTTTGAAATAAGTTGAAAAAAAAACTTTCGACCTTTTTTTACCGTGAGAAGGTCATAGTAAATCTAAAGTCAGATTTTGGCTCCTGAGAACTTGTGGATGTTTTGGAAAACAAACTGATCAATTTGAAGCAAGTTGAAAAAGGCCTTTTCAACCTTTTTTTGAGATGGTCATTGAAGGTCAAATCTAAAATCTAAACTTGTATACGATTTTGAAAAAAGTCGTTCTCAACAGTATTTGTTAAGTTATTGAAAGTTGTTATATTTTTTACAGACGCCATCCGCCAACCATCAATCACTAAACGCCGCCCACCAACCGCTGTCACAAAACATAACAATATGTCACCACCTTCTTGGTGGTGACATAATAAATCACGAAGTGTCATTAAACCTAATAGACTTTAGGTTCCTATTATCAACATAACGTACCTGCAAACGCATATCCTATAGGCAAAATTACAGTATTCCAAATAGGTGACGGTGTATGATTTCACAACATGTAAACGACAGAAATTACAAAAACAACGAAATCAACATCTAAAATGCAATGTTTACCATCGCAAACAGTTCTGCATGGGAAAATAACGTGACATATAGTATAGTAACATGAATTCATGTGACCATAATATGGGACAGGTACATATGAATTAAATAAAATGGAAACGTTGATGTCCGTAATGTTCGTTGACTTATAATCCACAGGGCGGTCTTAAACCTAAAACATTTCTTTCATTTTCTTTATAATGTGTTTTTCAACTAAAATGTATCAATTCGTACTGATGCTTACTCTAGCCAAAACGGTAATGTCTGCCTGAGGAAGGTTACGATACCTGCAATGGTAACTACATGTACAAAGTCACCTTAACCTGAATGTGTTCTCTGGACTTTGAACACTTTATTTGAAACTATACTATGATAAAGCTCAAGTAATACGTGGTTAAGAATTCTGAACATGTTTGGAGACCTTAAACAGGTAGGCCTACGAGGTTTAATATTAATTTATGTTATCAAATATATGTTAGTAATAGTGTAGTCGTTGAAACTGTGTTTGAAACTTTACGAAATGTGATTGAAATATTTTGTAGGCCCACGGTGTCTTCACGCTGAGAAAATGATACGAAAGCATAGGTTCACCGGTGGAAGAGGAGAGTTTGAAGTTAACCCAGCTGAAGAGAAAATAAGCCTTGCATCAAGTGCACTGCTGGCAGATGGTGGTCCTCGGAATTTGTTTCTCGAATTGCCTAAAAATGCAAAGTTAAACGATGCGTGGAGTGATGCTTTAAACGCCCAAATGGATTACCCATCATGTCTTGGTGAAAATGAAGGATACGCCATTACAGCATATACATCCGATGAATGTTTTGAGGAGTTCAACGCCGACACTCGATCGCACGTTACTAACCTAATGACGGGTGGTGCCATGGAATTCCACGCTATGGCCTATAGGTGGAAAGGTCTGTACCATCTTCTTAGAAATGGTTTAAAAAATCTTAACTCATCCACGCCAATTGACGCTTATAGGGGGATGGACTTTAATCCAGCCGAAAAATTAAAAAAGAAAGACGCATTGTATTTTAAACAATTTACGTCAACAACCACCAACAAATCAACAGCAGCAAAATTTGGAAAAATCCTGTTTGCCATCAAAACCTATCGAAGTGCGCCCATTGATTCATTATCCTTTTTTTCGGGTGAAGACGAAGTTCTGATTCCCCCAAATGAAATATTCGTTATAACCGATATTTCTGAAACTCCTCGTCTCACATACACTCTTATATCGGTAGATGATCCGATGGTCCCCAATTTGTATCAGAAAGTGGCGGACGAACATCTTTAAAACCACCACACCTCTTGCTGCCAGAGGCTGTCAAAAAACCAAGAATTTCGACCAGAACAACTACTAGAACGGCATTTCCCGATGACCTTTGCATGAAAATAAATTGTATTGTGTGAATTTTGTATTAATATGCAGTTTTAAAAGGAACTTAGCAACAATCATTCATTGATTGGACATGTTAACACAATGAGTACAAGAAAGGATTTAAGATCTACGTATATAAACCCATCCTTGGTTCAAGGGTATTTCACTTCTTTCCAAATTCTGAATTTAAGCATAAATATGAGGTCCTTTGAAGAAGGATGATATAAACCTAGAAGTTGATAACACAAGAAAATAAAAATTCAAAGATCACAAGATCAAAATCCAAAAATTGGCGGCAAGGGGAAAGAAGCTGATGATATTTCAAACCTTAAAAGAAGTATTCTCAGAGAATATAAATTCAACAAATAACTGGGTTCCACACGCAGTCCAAATATGTGGACGGGGTAGGGTAGTCAACTTTTCGAAGGGAAGTGTTTTTCTGGCGTCCATTTTCGTCATGATAGACGAGATGGTAATAGCAAATATATGTATTGATTTCACCTACTATATTTTTAATTTTGGTGGTTTGAATTGACATCAAAATATTTTACGATATGTATATCACAATACTCGATTCAACACTCAGAATGGTACTATTTGACTTCATTTGCACCAACATATTGATTCTTTTTAAACACCTTTCAAGATAATTATCCTGGTTTGAACATGCTGTTTAAACGGAAATAATTGATGAACATTTGCGATGATACCCCTAACAAAATCCGAAAATGTTTCCTTTTGCATTTCAAAAAGTATTTATTGCCTCAATTGTACCCGGTCGTTCAATAAGTTCACGGAAAAATGCTCTCATTTCAAAGATTTTAGATATTTTCTCATGAAATCTGGACACAATGTATAAAAATACTTTCTGATAGATTCTTAAAATATCAGCATCTATAATTTGATTGGTCAAAAGTAAGGGTTACTATGGTAACTTGACTTTTGGGTAGGCGGGGCACTTTTTACGTCACATTATTCATTAGAAAAACAACAGAATAGTAGGCAATTTATGAGTATATCACATGAATTTCTTCCCCCCTTTCTACTTGTACATAATATTACTTAATGCAATAGTCACAACTATTGTTCCATAAGTTTTTAGAAATATTCTCCCTCATGTTTAATGCACAGTTGCTTGCATTCAACCCATTGACGATGCAGTGCTCTGAAGCCATCTGGAAAACTTGTTTGAAAGGCAATCTGGACTGCAGTCGAAAGTTGTTTCATTGTTCCATAGATAGCAGGATTTCAGAAATGTTCATGAAAACAATGAACATCAATTTCCCCTCAGAACATTTGTAATTCAAATAAGAACAAACAAGAAATAGGGATCCTTCATTTGTACATATTGATAGATTTTCTGTAATGGTAAATTGTGTGACGTAAAAAGTGCCCGCCTACCCAAAAGTCAAGTTACCATAGTAACCCTTATTTTTGACCAATCAAATAAGAGATGCTGATATTATAAGAATCAATCAGAAAGTATTTTTTGTACATTGTGTGAAAATTTCATCAGAAAATATCAAAAATCTTTGAAATGAGAGCATTTTTCCGGGAACTTATTGAACGACCTGGTATTTCGAATTTAAGTTTTTCTACTTTCAATATTTCAAAAATTTATTGTAAAAATGTCTAAATACAATACTATAAAGCGAATTATACAATACCGACAAGAGAAACCCACAATGGTTTCAACTCTCAACTCTTTATTATCTTATTTAATTTTGTGGTGATCTGTCAGTCGTCAATTTGTATTTAGTCCATTAATTACGCATAGGGTCAACTGCATATGGAACAGAGTTAAGTCGAGTCTATAAAGACTTTGACTCACAGGGTTAGCATCTTACTTTACCATAAAAGGTCCATTAAGCCCTTTGATAGGACGAGGCGATGCCTCAAAAAAGGTTAACGCCAACTGATAGACCAAATGTCTGCATTGGGTTTTTCATTTTTGGTATTTTAGTGAGAATAGAAATTGTATGGAGATGGATCTGATCAATATGCTGTAATCATTAGTCTACATGATCAATTTGTTGTTGTGTTCCTAAATGGTAAACGTGATTTAAATTCATTTAAACGTACATCACGTTTATTTGGTCATCATGACCTTATTGATTGTATTTACCAAACGTGACCATGACATGGTCAACAAAACGGCAACGGTCACCAGTTCGTATCCAGACGAAAATGTTTTCGAGGACGTAAATGATGAGTCTTTCATGTTCAAATACCACGGTTGGATTCAGCCTGTCTTGGTAATTGTGTGTGCCATTTGACTTTTGTCTATGTCACTTTCTACATTTTGTGTAGGATTGTATGTCCCACAGGAAATCTTGGTGAGTATATACTTAGAGAATAGTTTATAACCGGTTCTGTAGCTCTTGTTGGTGAGGCCATAAATGATGAAATTCACTGCGCTATTGCTGTGAAACATGTGTCCAAAGATAGCATACCAAAAAAGCGGGAGTTTGTCATTCCAATCAAAAACACTGACAAACGCATAAGGTCCACACAATATGCAATAAATAACGAACATTATAAACAGCATGCGGGCCAGTCTGATGTCACTACTGGTGCGTTGATTCTTGTCCTTTTTCTTATTGAACGCCTGGATTCTCCTCCGGGATTTCCGTACCTTCAAAAAAATCAAAAGATACGCGAGTGCTGTTACACTGACGGGTATAAGAACGGCAAATATGGCAATACTAACAATGTAGCTGAAGTCATCGTGCCGGTTGTACAAACACGTGAATTGCTTCCTTTCAAAGCTGACACTGTTCCATCCTGTCCACAGGAAAATATTCCACACAAAGCCACCAAACCAGGCTGCCATGATCATAACTGCAACTGATTTTCTCGAGTAGATCTTTGAGTACCACGAGTTTTTACAGATACAAATGTACCTATTGAGACTGATCAGCATGATGTTCCAAGCCGACGCAAGGCAACTCTGAATACAGACATATGCGATAACGGTACAGAGACCAGGGGTCTGTATAAGGACAAACCTTTCACCCTTAAGTGCCCCGATCATCATGAACGGCTGTAACATGAAGGTGACCATAAGGTCCGCCAATGCTAGACTAAACACAAAAGCATTTGGTAAAGTGCGCATAGACTTCACAATAACGAAAGTCCCAATAATGAGTATATTTCCTACGACTCCGGTGACTGATAAAAATGTTTCGTAAAACACAAATGGCGTTAGGAATTTAAGATCTTGCCGTATCCCCTCAGATTCAACAAAGGAAATTCCCTTATTTAGAACCATTTCATTTAAATACGCCATTTTTTCTTTAGATGGATCAGTCGTTGTGTTTGACTTTCAATTTCTTTTAGTAATAAATCAATTTTGACTCTCCTTTTATTATTCTACAATCTGTTATTTTTTAAAAAATATTCTCCTTTTACAAGCGCAGTGAATCATTTCGACTTGTACTTGACATCTACTTTGCAATTGTAGAATTGTTTGCAGTATCCAACGCCATCGTTAATTTACTTATGTTTAACAGACATATTATCGATAGTGATGTTCCGAACTATTTATAACGTATTGCCAATGCAGTCATCACATCTGATCGCTATAATATATAGCCTACACTCCTCTTCATAATTTGAAAACCCTAATTCTAATATTGTTTTTAAAATGACAAGGCTTGCAAAATATATTGGAACATATTTCAACTGATTATTTTGAGAAACTAAGATAGCAGAGTTTGTGACCTAGTTTGAGGACCTTTGACCTTGAACATTTTACTTGTTCAGAGCTCAGTAGGTCTTTTGTCATTAAGGTGACCAAAATTTACATCCAAGTAATCAATTTGAAAAATCAACCTTTTTTACCTTTCGATGGTCACTGAAGGTCAAATCTCAAAACCAAGGTCAGATTTGAACTCCTGGCAACTTGTAGACGATTTTCCCCCAAAAATTAGGTCAAATTGAAGCAAGTTGAAAAATATTTATTTAATATACTTATTTTTACTGGGTTTTGACGTCAAATATCTCAAAAACAGTCAAAATTTGATGCTGACATATATTGAGCAATATGTTAGGAATGCTTAAATCTAGTCATGATGAAATGAAGTATAGGGACAAACTTTGAGAAACTTGTCAATCACAAAACCTGCCATTGACGATATACATGAGAAAGTTCCCTGAAAATGACGAAGACCTACTTTTTGTCAAATTTTATAGAGTAAACACCAAAAACTGTGTGAGCCAAAAATGTATTGATCCATCGTTTCAAATTTGTGAATTATCCCAAAATGTTCCTGATTGGACTCTAAGAAGGGTATATGGGGAATACGATAACGCTCGTCCAGGTATTCCTAGATTGGTGATCTTAAACCTAATATGTACCAAGTGGCCACATAAAAACATCTCGTTTTTGTTATTCTCTACATAGTAATGGCACACTAAAATGCTATTTTCCAATCAAACATGTAAATATCATATAAATTACATAGATA